>OX463223.1:59193987-60393987 GCA_949820135.1 Sylvilagus floridanus | reverse complement strand
ACACACACACACACAGAGAGAGAGAGAGAGAGAGAGAGAGAGAGAGAGAGAGAGAGAGGTTTTCCATCCATTGATTGACTCCCCAAATGGCCACAACAGCCAGAGCTGTGCTGATTCGAAGCCAGGAACCAGGAGTTTCTTCTGGATCTCCCATGCAGGCTCAGGGGCCCAAGGACTTGGGCCATCTTCTACTGCTTTCCCAGGCCACAGCAGAGCACAGGATCAGAAGTGGAGAAGCTGGGACTCTAATCAACACCCATATGGGATACTAGTGCTTCAGGCCAAGGCTTTAATCTGCTGTCCCCTATCACTGGCCCCAAATTAGTTGGTTTTGACCACGTTATTTTCACATCATGAGAATGGCAGAAACAATTTTACATAATAGCTATGTGTATGAACTTAGAATGATAGCAGGACATTCCGGTGTGACATTGAAATCTAGTGATTCAAAAATCTGTGATATGTAGTGTCCATATTTGGGGAGGAATATTCAATTTGTATTTCAAAAGAGGCATTGACAAATTAGTCTACCTTCCAGGGAGATCACAATCATAAATGGTCTGGAAATAAGATCAAATGAAATACTTCTGAAAAAACCTGAGATGTATGGACTAAAGAAGAATGGATTTATGAATACAGTGACTATCTCCAAACATTTAGAGTGGAAGGATAATAGTCTGGTTGTTCTGGATCTAAACAGTAGAAAAACATGGGCAGAAATCTTCAGAAAATAGATTAAATATTAAGTGCAAGAATAGAATTTTCATCCAATCAAATGGTCTGCTTTAAGGAGTGAGTTATCACTGAGTTAATATTCAAGTAGAACACTGATAATCATTTAGAAGCGCTATACAATCATTAAGTAAACTGAAAATAGATGTTCGTAAAAATTAAGAGTGGGAATGTGAGAGGGAGGAGGAGGAAGGGTTTGAGAATGAGTAGGAGGAAGGGTGGGGGGAAAGTGTCACTATGTTCCTAAATCTGTAGTTATGGAATACATGAAACTTGTGTAACTTCAATAAAATTAAAAATAAAACAACAAAAAAGGAAATGTTATAAAAAGAATAGGCAGGTGACTTGTACTTCTAGAGGACTTTTTAAGATTAAGGTTTTAGGAATCTAAGTTTTCTTTCTGTTATCCTGGAAAGGCAAATGCTTTCTGCTATCACAGGTTATAAGGAAAGCACTTTTTGAGTTTCGTTAAATTCTTTTTTTTTTCCCTGTGGAACTATCTTTGGTCCAAGTATACAATAGCTCAGTTAACTCTAGTAGCACAGTGCAGATCAGCAGTTGCAAGTTCCAAAGTAACTTTCAAAGTCCTTTAGAAATATTCTATGGCATCTGGCAGTGTGAAATAACACCCTGGATAGCAGTGCCATTCCTGCCTCTGTGTTCCCCATCAGGAATGGATTCGTACATGAACACTTTCAACTTGAAGATCTGGAGTCAATAACAATTATAGCATATTTAAACAATATTACTGTGTCATACTCTGTACAGCAAATGTTTACAATATAAGAAGTTAAAATTTACATTTATTAATTAAGCTTGATGAGGGTGGTGTGGAGCTTCCAATTTTCTGGAAAGAACATGGTGGAAAATGATATAATTGGGACTGAAATAGAAATTTTTCCTGTCACTCATGCCAGATGCTGAAATTAAAGAACATAATGCAAATACAGGTTTGAACCATAGCAGCAGCATCTAAAATGACTCCAGACATTACAACTGTTTATTTCCTGTATGTGCATTGCCCTATAAAGCAAAGAGGAGACATTTCCAATCAAATGAAATTAATTCAGGTCATTTCAGCATTGAGACATAAGTAGGGAACTGCAATAGATTAACATTTCTTGCGTCAAATGGAAAGCAACAGGTTTATAATACTGAGTTAATATGGCAAGACATTTGAA
Source organism: Sylvilagus floridanus (assembly GCA_949820135.1). NCBI lineage: Eukaryota > Metazoa > Chordata > Mammalia > Lagomorpha > Leporidae > Sylvilagus > Sylvilagus floridanus. Next base: position 60,392,074 of record OX463223.1, on the reverse strand, counting down.
GCTACATTTACTGATTTATGTAGTAAAGACGAATAGTCATGAAAACAGCAGAAACTGCAAGTAATCTAATCTTTGGAAATTCCTCCCAGTTCTTCTGTTTGAAATCATTAAGTGGAGCAAAGAAACTCACCAGATTTCTGATGATTAATACATGCTATGCTTTTTTTAAAGTTAACAATAAATCTCCTGTGATCCTCCAGTTTCATTTTCTTTTGTCACCTGGAAAGCTTTATTGGTGATGACAGCTGACAGACATTCTTTACAACCATCATGCTTTTGGAAAGTAGTTTGCATATTTTGGCACTTCATTTTAGAGAGGAACTGAAATAAGTTGCTGCCAACATTCCACTAAATTACACCTTTAACGGTCTTTTTTGATGTCTCCACTATTTCACTTCAATATTCCTGGAAAATCCTGGAATAAGTACAGTTATGCATTCCCCAAAGAACAGCCTCCAGTAATCAGCCTTAGAAAGTTCAGGAGGTCCTATTTTCATGGGGGAAGTGCTTTAATCAAGATTAATTTTTTCCAGTTTTCAGTAATCGGAGCTCTTCCTGAGTTTTCCTCAACCCTCCTTTAGGATGAAATTATCAAATTTCCATGGCAATTAAATGGAAAAGTTCGAGTGTATGGATCATTCTGTACAATAGTCACCAAGGTACAAGTGAAATTAACTAAGGAAAATAAGTGCAGGACTTAGCATGAAGGCCATAGTATCATAACACACGAGTCTGTGGTAGAGCTCCTCTGTAGTGAACGATTTGCATTCTTCTCAGATGCTGCTTCCTAGAGCTGCTTTATCTAACATCAACTACACAAGTTCACTCTAATCAAAGGATCTATATTAAAAAACAAAAAAAGCTTAAAATTAATTTTCTATTATACAAGAAAAAAATTTAAGCCATACTTATACAAATGCTAACCAAAAGAACTTTTTTACAAAATATATTTCTGGGTAGCATCCCCTACAGTTTATTTTAACCATTGTTTGAAAAAATATGAAGTGGCTTAATAAAATTAATAACTAACCATATGTCTTTCCTAGAGGTTTTACTAAATTTTTGTTTAATTTTAAAAGTTTATTTATCTATTAGAAACTGGAAAAAAAAAGCCTACAGCCATTCCATATTACTTATTGGCATTATTCTTCCTTTTCTTGAATAATGGAGCATTTCCAATGCAAATGAAAGCTTTTGCCACTCAGCAGGTTGAATTTCCTGACTACTATGTTGGTATCCAGTAAACATAACTACGCATGCATGGGGATACTTGTGAGAGGAGTAATTGAAATTTGGAGAAGACATTGAATCAGAGGCTCTCAAATCTGGATATATCATAATTTTGGAGCTTATAAAGACATTGCAAACTTTAACTCTGATATTTCAGTTCAGTTAATGCATCAGGTATATCCGATGCAGCTTTTCTGTACACTAAATGGTTTACATAATTCTCACTTCTCTCGTATTTTCCCTGATCTTAGTGTCCTTTCACATGAAATACCTGCACATTCGTACAGGTGCACGGAACATGTTTGATGTTTGTAACATGATATTGTGCTTAGATAATACAAGACTCCTGTGATCTGATCCATGCCTACTTCTCCAGCTTAATCTTTTACCACTTTCCTCCTAAATTCATAATGTTCTAACTTCATTCAATTTCTCAACTTCTTCTATCATGCAAAGAACCTCCATACCATAGGAATCTCACATATTTACCATATCACATTGTTTAAAAATTCCCAAATTAATGATATATCTTAAAACCCTCAAAAAGCCAGAAAAGTGTTACAGCTTAATATAGGCCACATTTATGTATAATCTTGTATTAGCAAAAGCATTTTAGGAATATTAAAATGGTAAAATCTATTAAGCAAACTCTTGATAAATTTGAGCATATGAAAATTAAAAATTTGTACATGACAAAATAAATGAACAAAAATGATAGGACTGAGGGAGATCAGAATAATGTATTAGGAAAATTATCACAAAAGTCTCTTTTCTAGAATATAAAACAATATAAAGTCTGTCAACCATATTTTCTTTAGTGAGCAAAAGATGTGGAGAAGTAGTTGCCAGAAAAGGAACTACAAGTGGTCAAAGAAAATATGAAAGATGATTTGATCACCAGTAACTAAGAATAAAGTGAAAATTAGATACAATTTTCACCCAACAAATGAGCAAGAACATACAATAAAAGTGTTTTCGAGTGTTGGTATTCCACAAGAATATTTAGGGAATCTTGATTCCTTTGATCTTGCAGGCCTGCCATGCTCTAGAGAATTGTCATTTCTCAATGTTGAAGCCAAGTTACTGCCATTTCCTTGTACTAGCCTATGGAAGAAAGAGCATGTGAAGAAGAGAAACTCTATTTTTTACATTTAAAATAATTTTAGATGTATAAAGTTATTACAAAGGTAGTACAGAAAGTTTCCATATACCATTAACACAATTTTCTCTAATACATACTTTTTAATTTTTAAATTTAAAGTTTAATAGATATAGCAAAATTGTACATATTTATAGGGTACCATATGATGATTCATTGCATATTTACATTTGTGAAATGTGTAATCAAGATAAATATGTTTATATCTTCAAATCTTTAACATTCCTTTATGGTGAAACATCCAAAATCACACATTCTATTTTTATAGAGATATATTCAGTACATTAATATTATCCATAGTCATGTTGCTGTGCAATAGAACCCTGAAAAGTTCTTCCTCCTATCTAATTATAGCGTAGTACCAGTCAATCAAACTGTGAAAATCCTCCCTGCCCCAATTGGCACTCCTCTCCAACCTTTGGTAACCACTCTTATATTTTTAACTTCTATGACTTTGCAATCACCTATATATTTTAGACTCAACATACAAGTGAGATCATGTGATATGTCTTTCTGTGCTTATTTTATTTCACTTCAAACAATGACCTCCAATTCCATGATTCATGTTGTTACAAATGGAAAGATTTACCACTTTTTAATTGGTGAATAGTTTTCCATTATCTATATGTACCACATTTCGTTATCTATTCATCAATGAATGAATGCTTAGCCTTTTTCCATTTATTGGCTATTGTGAACAAAACTGCAATAAATATGGAAACGCAAATGTCCCTTTAACAGAATGGTCTCATTTCCCTTGAATATACAACCGCGTACAGGATTGCTGGATCTAATTTTGGCTTTTGAGGAGCCTCCATAATTTTTCCTTAATAGCCGTGTTAATTTACAATCTAATCAACAGTGTGCAAGCATTTTTTTCTTTTATCCACATCTTTGCCAACACTTGTTATCTTTGTCTTTCCTCCAATCAAACTGCAGTGAGGTAGTAATCCATTTTACTTTTTATTTGCATGTCCCTGATGATTATGTTGAATATCTTTTCATGTGCCTATTGGTCATTCATAGGTCTTCCTTTGAGAAATATCTGTTTAGACTACTACCAAGTTGAAATTTGATTTTTGAATTTTTAATTTGGATATTTGTTTTTTTGGTGAGTGAGTTGTTTAAATTCCTCATATACTCTGAATATTAATCCCTTGTTTCCTTTGGTAGGTAGAAGCCCTTTAGTTTGATGAAATTCTGTTTATCTATTTTTTTTTTGTTTTTGTTCCCTGTGTTTTGAGGGTCTTATTCAAAAACCCTTTTGAATTCTAATGTACTTTAGTGTTTATCATATGTTTTATTCTAGCATGTTCAAAGTTTCAGACATTACCTTAAGGTCATTAATCCATTCTTAGTTGATTTTTGTGCATGGTTAGCAACAGGAGTCTAATTTCATTCTTCTGCAGGTAGATATACAATTCCTCTAGTGTCATTTACTGAAAATACTGTTATTTTTCCAATGTATGTTGACATTTTTGTCAAAGATTAGTTGTCTATAAATGCAACTAATGGCTTCTAGGGGCTGTATTCCAAATTTGAATCTCCTTTCTGTTGTTCTTAGTCTAACTAAGTGTTTGTTTATTTTGCTTATCTTTCAAATAACCAGCTCTTTGTTTCATGGGTATCACACATCTTTTTATGGCTATATCTTGTATATATGCTCTGAGTTTTATTATGTATTTCTGATTACTAATTTTGGATTTGATTTATTCTTATTTTTCTAGTTATTTTGATGTACAGCAGTAATTTATTTATTTGTGATCTTTCTGGTTGTTTTATTTGATCCAGGCATTGATTGTTATAAACATTCCTTTTAGTACTGCATTTGTTGTACCACACAGGTTTTGACGTGTTATATTTCCATTTTCACTTGTTTCAAAACTTTTTAAATTTTATCTTTGTTTTTTTTTTTTTTGCTTGCTCTATTGGTTCTTCAGGAGTAAATCATTTAATTTTCATGTATTATATTTAATATCTTTTAATTAGTATGTTTGTTAAAACTAAGGTATAGCAATTAAGATATTATTATAGATTAAAGTCAATAATTTCTATTTTATTAGTTTTTTAAAGATTTATTTATTTATTTATTTATTTTGTGACAGGCAGAGTGGACAGTGAGAGAGAGAGACAGAAAGAAAGGTCTTCCTTTGCCATTGGTTCACCCTCCAATGGCTGCTACGGCCGGCGCCCGGCGCACCGCGCTTATCCAATGGCAGGAGCCAGGTGCTAGGTGCTTTTTCCTGGTCTCCCATGGGGTGCAGGGCCCAAGCACTTGGGCCATCCTCCACTGCACTCCCGGGCCACAGCAGAGGGCTGGCCTGGAAGAGGGGCAACCGGGACAGAATCCGGTGCCCCGACTGGGACTAGAACCCGGTGTGCCGGCGCTGCAAGGCGGAGGATTAGCCTGTTGAGCCACGGCGCCGGCCTTATTTATTTATTTAAAAGTCAGAGTTACACAGAGAGAGAAGGAGAGGCAGAGAGAGAGAGAGGTCTTCCATCCACTGGTTCACTTCCCAGTTGGCCACAATGGCAAGAGCTGTGCCGGTCTGAAGCCAGGAGCCAGGAGCTTCTTCCAAGTCTCCAATGCGGGTGCAAGGGCCCAAGGACTTGGGCCGTCTTCAACTGCTTTCCCAGGTCACAACAGAGAGCTGGATCGGAATTGCAGCATCAGGGACTCAAACTGGTGCCCATATGAGATGCCGGCACTGAAGGCAGTGGCTTTACCCGCTATGCCACAGGGCCGGCCCCATCATTAGTTTTTATATAGTGACTTTACTCTGTTTCAGGATGTCACATCACAGATACCCCATTACATTAAGTCATTGTTTCTTTCTCAGTTACACTTGACTGTGACAGTTTCTCAGATGTAATCCTGATTTTGGTGAGCTTGTGTTTTGAGTTCCTCTACTGAGTTTTTCTGGTGTTTCTTTTCATAAGACTGGGATTATGAAATGTGGGGAGAGACCACAGAGGTAAAATATCAATCACATTGTATTATATCTAAAGTATAATCTAGGGATAGGCATTGTGGTACAGTGAGTTAAGCTGCTACTTGGGATACCCACATCCCATTTCAAAGTGCTGGCTACCCCACTCTTGATCCAACTTCCTATTAATGTGCCTTGGAAAGCTATAGATGTTGACCCAAAATATTTGAGTCTCTGCCACCCATATGGTGGATGTGCATAGAGTTCCTGGCTCCTGGATTTGTCCTGGCCAGGCCTGGGATCTTGGGCTGTTCTGGGCATTTAGGAGATAGATCAGAAATAGAAAATCACTTTTTCTTTCTTTCTCTCTCTCTCTCTTCTTCTCTCTGTCACTCTTTCTTATAAATAAATATTTTAAAAAATTATCAATATGACTTATCCTTGATTTTAGCCCTAATCAACTGGCCAAGTATTTATACTGCGAATTTACTTTCCACTCTTTATTGATATCCTCCCCTCCTTTCTCCCTCCCTCCCCTTTTTCCTACCTTTCCTGCTTCCCAACCCCTTCCCTCCCTTCTTTCCTTCCTTCTTGCCTTTTTCATCCTTTTCAAACTATGTCAATAAATCATTCATTGTAGCCAACATTTAAGGGGTTCAGAATTCTGTTTCACCTTTTTAGGAAAGGCAGATACATAAATTATTTGGAATTTTCATTATTACATTATTTATTTTCTTGCTCAAATTATCCCAGCTTTGGCTATTATGGGATCTTTCAGTTGGCTGTTTTGTCCTTTTGACACATTCCTTATCAATGTAGATTTTTTGGCTGTTTATTTTTTATCAAGTTGCATTTAGGGGTGAGGATTTGGCACAGTAGTTAATATGCTGCTTGGTTCCCCGCATCCTATATTGCAGAGCCTGGTTTCAAGTCCCAACTTTGTTCCTGAGCGTAGCTTCCTTCTAATGTGCGCCCTGGGATTCAGCAGATGACGGAGGCAGTGTTTGGGTCCTGCCAACCAAATGGGAAGTCTGGATTGAGTTTGCAGCTCCTGACTTCAGCCTGGCTCAGTACCTGCTGTTGTGGGCATTTGGAGAGTGAACCATCTTATAAAAGATATCTGTCCGTCTATCTGCCTATGGCTGTCTTTCCTACTGCTTCCATGACTTTCAAATAAATTTAAATATTAGATAATATTCTGATTGTTATTAATATGTAATACCTATACATTTTTATGGTGTATTGTGAAATATTTCAAGACATATGCACATATATATCTGTAATCTTATCAAATCAGGTAGCTAGATTTCCATTACCTTATCTTTTGTTTATGTTTAGAGTCTACCAGCTCTTCTCTTTCATGTATTCATGTAGTTTAAAATGCATTATTATAAACTACACTTACCCTACTATGCTGTGGAATGTTAACATTCATAATTTCTAAATGCATTTTGGCACCTCCCTGTGTACTCTTTTACTATCATCCTTCCCCCTCTTCTCCTGAAACTCTAGTAATCAATATTTTAAGCTCAATTCAACATTTTCATCTTTCAAAGGTGAGAGAGATTATGCAAATTTGGTCTTTCTGAGTCTGCTTATTTAACCTAACATGATGATCTATGGTTCCATCTACTTTATTGCAAATGCCAAGATTTTATTTCTTTTATGTTTCAATGATATTCCTTTGTGCATATTTATCACTTTTTAAAAATCCATTCATCAATCCATGGACATCTAGGTAGATTCTATTTTCTTGGCTACTGTGAATAGTTCTGCAACGAAGCTGGGTTTACAGGTATGTGTTTAATATATATGAAGAATTTGGATAGCTAGGTCAGATAGTTGATAATTTTTAGTTTTATGAGGAATATCCATATTTTATTCATAATGGCTGTGTTAACAATCAGTGTACAAGTGTTCTCTTTTTTTGCATACTACCTATTATTTGCTTTTTTTTTTGTCTTTTTGATAATAGTCATTCAAACTAGAGTAAACTGATATCTCATCATTATTTTGACCTTAATTTTCTTTTCTTTTTTTTAAAGATTTATTTGTTTATTTGAAAGTTGGAGTTACACACAGAGAGAAGGAGAGGCAGAAGCAGAGAGAGAGAGGTCTTCTATCAGCTGGTTCACTCCCTAGTTGGCCGCAATGGCTGGAGCTGCACCCATCCGAAGCCAGGAGCCAGGAGTTTCTTCCGGATCTCCCACATGGCTGCAGAGGTCCAAGGGCTTGAGCCATCTTCTACTGCTTTCCCAGGCCATAGCAGAGAGCTGGATAGGAAGAGAAGCAGCCGGGACTCGAAACTGCGCCCATATGAGATGCTTCAAGGCAGGGCTTTAACCTGCTGTGCCACCGTACCGGCCTCTTTACCTTAATTTTCCTGATAGCTAGGAATATTGAGAATTCATTCACATACTTCTTAGTCATTTTTTAATGAAATGTCAAGTCAAATTATTTGCCCATTCCTTAGCTATTTTGTTCTCGAAGACTTCAAAAAACAAGAACAAATCAGACCCCAAATCAACAAGAGGTGAGAAATAATAAAGATGAGGACACAAATAAATGAAATTGAAACTAAAGAAAATATCAACAAAAAGCTGTTTTTTGAGAAGATAAACAAAATAGACAAACATTTAGCCACACTAACAAAAGACATAGGAGAAAAATGCAAATTAAATTAGAGATGAAAAAGGAGAAATTACAATCCACATCACTGAAATATGAAAGATCATAAGAAACTATTTTGAAAAAGTATATGCTCACATTAGAAAAAAAACAAAGACCAATATCTTAATATACATTTGAAAATATGGTTAAACTTAATAATAATTAGCTTCAAATAACAATAAAGAAGTGGAAACTTGTGTATCAAAAAGCTTGGCTAAGCTTGGAAGTGTGAATAATACTCAATGGAGGTTGAAAAGTATCTAGGCAAACATACTCGTCCACACATTCTTGGAAGAAATATGAATTCATATAATATTTTGTCGTTCAAGTTGGCCTCATATATAAACTCTTGGTAGCACAATCTTTGACCCAGAAATTATTCTTCTATGTATTTGTCTTAAAGTAATATTTTAAATGATTCACAAACATGCATGACCTGTTATTATAATTGACAAAATAAAGACTACACCAAATGTCCATCAATAGAGCATTTGTTTGGTATAATATGATATAGCCATTTTCAAGGGTTTTCGACCTCAGTGCTGCTGACATTTGGGGCATGGATCATCCTTGGTGGTGAGGGCTGTTGAGCACATTATAGAATACTGAACAGCACTCCCAACCCTTACAAATTAGCATCTTCTGCTCTGTTATGATAGTCAGAAATATCTCAAAACATTGCCAACTGTCCCATGGAGGGCAAAATCACACTCCTTTCTCCTAGTTAGGAACCACTGACTTAATCTCATGCAGTCTTTTTTTTTAACTTTTATTTAGTAAATATAAATTTCCAAAGTACAGGTTATGGATTACAATGGCTTCCCCCCCATAACTTCCCTCCCACCTACAACCCTCCCATCTCCTGCTCCCTCTCCCCTTCCATTCACATCAAGATTCATTTTCAATTTTCTTTATATACAGAAGATCAATTTAGTATATATTAAGTAAAGATTTCATCAGTTTGCAATCTTAAAGAAGATTGCATTGGAGTTACCTATATTGAAATGGAAAGACAAGCTTGCTATATTGTGAAAATTGATCAGTTACTGCTGAATATTATGTGCCATATAATCTTATTTTCATAAATAAAAGTAATTGTACATAAAAAAGAAAAACTATATGTTAACAAATATAAAAAGCTTGAAGAAATGGCCAAATTTTTCGATACATACAACTTAGAAGGATTAAATTGAAAAGATATAGCAAATCTAAACAGAACCATAACAAGCAGAGAGATTAAAGCAGTAATTAAAATTTTCCAACTAGGAAAATTTAAAGGCTTGATGGCTTTACACCTGAATTCTAGAATATTTAAAAAGGGGAGCTAACTCCAGTGCTTTGCGAACTATTCTAAATTATTGAACAGGATGGAAACTGTCAAACTCCTTTTATGAGGCCACCATTACTCTGATATCAAAACTGAATAGAGACACACATGCAAAGAAAACTACAGACCTATATCCTTGATGAACATAGATGCAAAAATCCTCAACAAAATACTAGCAAACTGAATCCAAAACCACATGAAAAAGATCATACATCATGATCAAGTGGGATTTATCACAGAGGTGCATGGGTGGTTCAACGTTTGCAAGTCGATAAACATAAATCACATCAACAGAATGAAGAATCCAAACCATATAGTCATCTCAATAGAAGTAAAAAATTTGATAAGATCCAACATCTCTTTGGGATAAAAATTCTCCACAAATTAGGTTTGAAAGGAACATATTTCAAAATTATGAAGATCATTTATGACAAAGCAACAGTCAATAGCATATTGAATAAAGAAAAGCTGAAACATTTCCAGTCAGCTCTGGATGTCGACATTTACTACTCTTATTCAATGTAGTACAGGAAAGATTAGCAAGGGCAATGAAGGATGAGAAAGAAATAAAGAGCATAACAATGGAAAAGAAGAAGTAAAAATATCCATGTTTGCAGATGACCTGATGGTGTATATGAAAAAATCCTAAACACTCCACCAAAAAGCTGTTGGAACTAATAAACCAATTCAGTAAAGTTGTAGGTTACAAAATAAACATAGAAAGGTAGCTTTTTATATGCTAATGATGAACTCACAGAAAGAGAAATCAAGAAAGAAAGCCTGACAATAGCTACAAAAATTTAGGAATAAATTTAATCAAATAAATGAAATATCTCTTCAATGAAAATTATAAAACATCTAAGTAAGAAATGATCAAAAAGACACAAAAATCAAAATATGCCTTTGTCATGGATTGGAAGAATTAATATTATTAAAATGTTTATACCACCTAAAAAATTTAGAGATCCAATGCAACCTCTATCAAAATATCAATGATATTTTTTACAGAATTAGAAAAATCAATCAAAAAATTCATATTGAAACATAAAAAGCCCCAGAATAGTAAAGCAATCCTGAGCAAAAAAGTTAAACTGGAGTTATTACAATACATGACTTCAAAAACTACTACAAAACTATAGTAATTAAAAAAGCATGGTACTAACATAAAAACTGACAGAGATCATTGTAACAAAACAGTGAGCATAGAAATTATTCCACGTATATACAGCCAAGTGATTTTTGATAAAAGTTCCCAGACCATACATTGAAGAAAGGAAAACCTATTCAACAAATGGTGCCGGCAAAACTGGATGTATATATGTTCAAGAATAATATTGGATTCTTATCTCTCACTATATACAAAATCAAACCAAAATGGATCAAATTCCTTGACTTAAGACCTCGAAATTGCTGAAAGAAAATGTAGGGGAAACACTTCAAGACATCAGTATAGGTAGTGACTTCTTGGGTAAGACCCCCAAAGCACAAGCAACAGAAACGAAATAGAAAAATGGGAAAGGAAATACTCAATAGAGTGAACAGACAATTAATAGAATGGGAAAGAATATTTTCAGGCTACCAATCTGACAAAGGATAAATATTTAGAATATATCAGCAACTCATAACAATTAATGTAGTTAAGAAATGAGAAAAGAACTTTGACAGTTCTCAAAGGAAAAATAAAAATGGCAACAAAAATGTTAAAAAAAAATGGTCAACATCACTAGCCTTCAGGAAAATGTAAATCACTAGCCTTCAGGAAAATGTAAATCAAAACCACAATGAGCTATCACCTCACCCTTGTAGAATGACTAATATCCAAAACATAAAGAGTAACAAATGTTATCAAGGATGTGGATAAAGGGGAACTCTTTTTTTAAAAATTAATATAAAGAGAACCAATTTTATGCTATTCATAGGTACTGTTCCAAGAAGACAGCCACACTTCCCTCACTTCCCTGGTGGGAATATAAATTAGTGCACCTGCTGTGGAACACATTGTATCAAAGATATCTGTACCACCATGTTTATAGTAGCTCTATTCATAATACGCAAAATATGGAATCAATTAAGGTGTCCATTATCAATCCCACTTGTCTATTTATGCTTGCTCTCTTGTGCTTTTGGGACCTTAATAAAAAAATTGTTGCCTATATTAATGTTGTCAAGAGTTTACCTTAAAGTTTCTTCCATCACTTAATAGTCTCAGGTCTTACAATTGGGTATTTGACCCATCTTGAGTAGATTTTTTATATAAAGATAACTAGGGAGTTGTTTTAATAACTGGTATTCTGCAAGAGTATGCTCAGTTTTCCTAATGCTGCTTATTTAAGAGAATATCCTTTTTCTAGTGCATGTTTTGGGTGTCTTTGTTGGCAATCAGTTTTCTGTAGATACTGTGTTCTGTAGATACTGTAGATATTGTGTTCCATTGGTCTCCTTTTTGCAAATTTATGAATTGATTTTTTAAACCTTCACATATGTTAAAGTTCATTAATTTTGTTGTATGGGTTTAACAAATGTTTACCATTAAATGGCTATATAAAATATGTTCATGGCCCTATAACATCCTCTGTGTTTTACCTAGACAAATACACACCTCCTCAAATCCCTATCAGATACTAATTTGTTTTCCTTATTCCTAGTTTTTATGTTTCCTAACATAACATAAATGCAACCATATATCATTTAGCCTTCTTATATTGACTTCATTCATTGGGCAATATTTATTTTTTATTTATTTATTTATTTTAGTAACACCAAGGCCTGATAGTTATTTTATTTCAAATATAACAGACTACAGCAAGTGCACTACAGCACGGCATATATTACAGATCAAATACACACATTTCATATGAAGGACCCAACTTGAAAAACCAGAACTTACTCTAAGTGTACTTGCAAGGGTAAACAAGGCTCAGGAGAAGATGTCAGAACAAAGATCCTCCCAGACGGCCTTCAAAGACAACCCAGCAACGCCACAGATGTGTTCTGGAGTTTTATGTAAATGCCCATTTCAAAATCCCTGGAGTTGTGCGTGCCTACATTCATGTGAATCATAAGACACTTTTTAAAATGATGAATATTAGTTCATTCATGGTTTAATCAAATATTTGTGAAAGCATCATACTGGTTATTTCAAATTTTGTATGTGTTATGGCTTGGATATTACTTTGTCCCCCGGTGTCTATGTGTTAACAGCTTGATCTCCAGGGTTATGTTATTGGGAGGTACTTAGATGTTTAGGTGTTAGGACCTAGTTTAAGGTCTTTTGATAATGGGAGGCATACCCTTGGAATATAGTTCTTATGAGTGTTGTTCTAAAAATCCAAATCTGATCCCAGACTCACTTTGCTTCCTGGCTGATCATGTGATCCTTCCACTGTGCACACTCTGCTCTTGTCATCTGATGCCCTCCCCAGAGGCATATTCAATGGAGCCAACTGATCTTAGACTTTCAAACTGTGAACTATATAAATCTTTTCTCATTATAAAGTTAGTTTTAGGGGGTGTTTCAGTATATTGGGGGAATTTCTGTAGTAGTATGTAAAAATGGACTGGTACATGGGCCAAACGAGGGCTTTTATAGCAAGGCTTTTGTGATAACTACCTTCTGAGGGGCCATACCATCAATGGCCTAAGATCCAACAGACCCCACCTCCTAAAGATTTCACCATCTCCCAAAAGATGCCTCTGGACTGGTACATGGGCCAAACGAGGGCTTTTATAGCAAGGCTTTTGTGATAACTACCTTCTGAGGGGCCATACCATCAATGGCCTAAGATCCAACAGACCCCACCTCCTAAAGATTTCACCATCTCCCCACAGATGCCTCTGTGGGGACCACGCTTCTCACATATGGGCCTCTGTAGCACATTCAAAATCTAAATCATACTAGATAGCTACCATCAAAAAGAAAAATAAAGGTAAATGGTTGCCAGGAGTGTGGAGCAAAGGGAAAACTTATACACTGTGGTTGGGAATGTAGTCATTATGTAAAATGGAGATTCCAAAATATATGAAACATACAATTACCCCATTATTCAGCAATCCCTCCCTGCATAGATACTTTTTTAAAAAATATTTTATTTATATATTTGGAAACAGAGTTACAAACAGTGAGAGGGAAAGACAGAGAGAGGTCTTCCATCCGTTGGTTAACTCTCCAAATGGCAGCAATGGCCGAGACTGTGCCTATCCAAAGCCTGGAGCCAAGAGCTTCTTCCAGGCCACTCGTGCGGGTACAAGGGCCCAAGTGTCTAGGCCATCTTGTACTGCTTTCTTAGGCCATAACAGAGAGCTGGATTGGAAGTGGAGCGGCCAGAACTAGAACCATTGCCCATATGGAATGCCAGAGCCACAGGTGGAGGATTAACCCACTGAGCCATACTGCTGGCCACAGCAGAGATTCTTAAAGGAAGTAAAATGACCACCTTATAAAGATAACTGCGTGACCATAATCATACCAGCATTGTTCACAATGGCCAAGCTACGGATATGACCTAAGTGTCTTGACAGAAAAATAAAGAAGCTGATACAAACACACCCACATACAAAAACAAACACAATTGTGCTTCAAAAAGTTCGTGGAAAATGGAATTCGAATATAACTTTATTTTGCTGCGAAATTTTGAAATCCTTGCACACATTTTTGTAATATGCCTATTCATGGATGAGGAATATATATGGATGTATATAGTGGAATATTATTTAGCCTTAAAACATGAGATCCTGTCATGTGCAACAACGTGAATGAAACAGGAAAACATTATGTCATGTGAAATATGGTAGACACAGAAAGAAAAATATTGCATTATCTTACTTATATTTGAAGTATTTTTTAAAACTTAACTATACAAAGATAAAACATTGTTTTTGAGGAGCACAGTTGAAGATAAAATGGGGAGATGTAGAATAAAGACTACAAAGTGGCAGATATGTAGAATAATTGTGTATAAAGATCTGATGTACCACTGAGAATTAGAGTTAATAATGTATTGAGGATTTTTGCCAAGTTATTAGATTATAGCTGTTCTTGCCATGAATGAGGTGACATGAAATAGATAGCTGGAAAATGATGGATATGTTGATTTGTCTCAGTACAGTAATGATATATATATATATATATATACACACACACACACACACACAAACATACCTATATATTTATACATATATACATACATGTATATATACCATGTTTAGAACTTTAAATATATGAAATAAAATGTATTTTAAAATAAAATAAAGATGCAATAATTTCTCCAAAGATTGGTAAGGAAGCAAGGATATTCACTCTTGCCACTGCTACTCATCACTGCCATGAAATTTTTTGGGGGGAGGGATGTGGGAGGAAAGGAAAATGAGGAAAATTTTTAAAAAACGAATGATCAAATGCCACTTAGATTTTCTCCTTTGTTGTTTCTTAATGTTATGGTTCTAGGTTCATGTTTTTCATTCAGGTCTATGATCCTGCATGAGTTTTATGTGAGATGTGAGGATTTTGCCAGAGTATTTGTTTTTTCAGATTATTTTGCCTACAGGCATCTGTTTCAGTCCTTTTTACTGATGCCACAAAGTTCCACACACTGGGTAATTTATAAAGAACAGAAATTTATTTCTCACAGTTCTGGAGGCTGGAAGTCCAAGATAAAGTCACCGGCATCTGGTGAAGATCTTTCCATGTCCTCATATAACAGAAGGCAGAAGAACAAAAGAGGCTAAATGCCATGTCCTCATGTGACAGAGGAATAGTATTTCAACTATTTGATTAAATGAATTACAAACATTGATTTTTGTAGCTATTATAATTAAGGTTGCTTTCTTTCTCTGATACTTCGATGTTAATATATAGAAATACTACTGACTTTTAACATAGATTTAGTATCCTGTAACTTTACTGAATTCTTTTCTCTGTTTTACCATGTTTTGCGTGAAGTCTCCAGGACATTCTATATATAGCATCATATCTGCAGACGGGAACACTTTAAATCTTTCCTTTTATTCTTTGGATGGCTTTCTTATTTTTTTTTTCTCTTGCCTAATTACACTGACCAAAACTTCCAGTTCTCTGTTAAATACAAGTGGCAAAGACAGACATTTTTGGCTTTTTCCAAGTCACAGAGGAAATGTTTTCAACTTTTCTCCACTGAATATGATAGGCACGGCTTTGTTAGATATGGCTTTCATAACACTGAGATACAATATTTCTAAACACAATTTGTTGAGAACTTTTATTTTAAAAGGAACTGAATTTTTCAAATGCCTTTTCTGCATCTTTTGAGAGTATGATATTGTCTTTGCCTTTTATTCCTAAAATACAGTGTATCACATTTATACATTTGCAGATATGGAGCCATGACTGCATCCCCAAGATAATCTCATTTGATCAAAGCCCAGAATACTTTTGGTGCATTGTTAAACTCAGTGTGTTGGTATGCCATTGAGAATATTTGCATGAAGATTCATTAGGGACATAGATCTGTAATTTTCTTTTCATATCTTTGTCATGATTTGGTATCAGGACATTGGTCTCAGAAAGTGAATTTAGATGTATTGTCTCCTTTTTAATCTTCTAAATTTTATTTAAAGTTATACAAGCTTCATGTATTTAATATGTACAGATTTAGGAACATAGTGATACTTCCCACTCTACCCTCTCATCTGCCCACACTCAACCCTTCTTCCTCCTCCTTCTCCTATACACACTCCTAATTTTCACAAAGATCTATTTTCAGTTTACTTAATGATCATAAGGTTAGTTCTTCTTTAAATGATCAGTGAGCGAAGAGCCATTTGTTTCTGAGATTTTATTTTATTGGTAACTTGGTATTACTGATTTAATCCACTTTACTTTTTTCTGCATGTTCAGATTTTCTTATATCTTTCTGAGTCAGCCTTGGCACATTGTTTGTATGTAGGAATTTATCCATTTCTTCTAAGTTATCCAATTTGTTATCACATAATTTTCCATATTGGTGTCTTACAGTCCTTTGTAGTTTTGTGGTAATAGTAGTGAATATCCTTTCATTTATGATTTTACTTATTTGAGTATTTGCTCTTATTTTCTTGGTCTAGATAAAGGTTTGACTACTTTTTATTCAAGAAGCCAATTCTTAGTTTTCCTGATCTTTTCTGTTGTAGTTTCTAGTTCATTTATTTTAGCTCTAAGATTTATCATTTCCTTTCTTCTACTGATTTTTAATTATTTTTCCTTTTCTAGTTTCATGATGTATTATGTTAGGTTGGGTATTTTGGATTCATCTTTTGAAATTTATATTTTTACTGCTATAAACCTACCTCTTATAACTAATTTTGCTAAACTTCCTGTTTTTGTATATTTTTCCATTTGTATAAAGTTTCTTTAATTTTTTTAAATCCATTAATTTTAAAGAATATGTTGTTAAGGGCTGGCACCATGGCTCACTTGGTTAATTCTCCGCCTGCAGCGCCGGCATCCCATATGGGCGCCAGGTTCTAGTCCCGCATGCTCCTCTTCCAGTCTAGCTCTCTGCTGTGGCCTGGGAGTGCAGTGGAGGATGGCCCAAGTGCTTGGGCCTCTGCACCCGCATGGGAGACCAGGAGGAAGCACCTGGGTCCTGGCTTCGGATCAGCACAGCGCCAGCCATAGCGGCCATTTGGGGGGTGAACCAATGGAAGGAAGACCTTTCTCTCTGTCTCTCTCTCTCTCACTGTCTATAACTCTACCTGTCAAATAAATTAAAAAAAAAAATTTTAAAGAATATGTTGTTTAATTTTCATGTATTTGTGAATTTTCCAGTTTATCATGTCATTGATTTTTATTTTAATTTCACTGTAGTCAGAAAAGGTACTTAATATGAATTCAATATTCTTAAATTTATTGACTTATTTTACTGCCTAACTCATGATGTATCCTGGAGAATATTGCAGTGCACTTGAGAAGAATGTGTGTTCTCTTGATATTAGATCCATATATAACTGGTATGTCCCTTTGATGATATGGTCCCTTTACCATTACATAATTATTTCCTTTATCCAATTCTACAGTTTTGAATTAAACTTTATGTTTGCTATAAGTATAGCTATCCTTGCTCCTTTTTAGCATCTATTTGCTCAGATGCTTTTTTCTATCCCTTCATATTCAATGAACATGTGCCCTAACAGTTATCATGAGTCTATGATAGGTAGTATATATTTGGGTCTTATTTTATTTTTTAATCCATTCAGCCACTCAATTTATTTTACTGAATAATTAAATTCATTTAGATTTAAAGAAATTATTAAAAGGTGAAAAGTTACTACCATCTTTTTGTTAATTATTATCTGAGAATTTTACAGTTTATTATTATTATTATTTAGCAGTATGTATGCTGGCAAAGTTTAGATGAGAATGCACGTGGTAGACCAGGAAGGCAACTCAGCAAAGCACTAGGAGTCCAGTGTACTTTAGAAAGGAGTTTTTATAGATTTGGGCCCACCATTTTGCGATGTCTCTCTTCTTTTATTTCTTTACTTCTTTTATTTTTTAAAATTATACTTCATAGATATTTTTCCAAATATGAAGATATCTTTATTTTTTAAATTCATTTTATTTATTTGAGGGAAAGAGAGATAGAGGAAGACAAGCAGACAAAACCATTTATAGGTTAAAAAACTGCCAGGAATGAACCAGGCCAAAGCTGTGATCCAGAAACTCAATCTAGGTCTCTCATGTGGGTGGCAGTACCCACCTACTTGAACCATATGCTGATACCTTCCGGGGTACACAGGAAGCTAAAATTAGGAGTGACCTAGACTCAAACTCAGGCTTTCTAATGTAAGCTGAAGGCAACCCAAGGGACATCTTTACTGCTACACAAAATGCTCATCCCAGTACCTTTATTATTTAATTTCTCTTTTGCTTTCTATTTTTGCTATTTGTGAATATTCATAATAGTGTGCTTTAATTCTTTTTTCTTTTAGTTATGTCTCTACTAGAAGTATTTATGTCTTTTGTTAAAATGGTGCTTACATACTACTTACCATTACAACATTCCATGTGAAGCTGATAACAAATTTAATTTCATATCAAAATTCTACACATTTAATTCTCCTCCCACAAATTTTTATACTACTTGTGATATATTTTATATTATGTACACATTAACACATTTTAGAAATTATCTTTGTAACTTTTATTTTAGATTTAAATGTGATTTATACATCACCAATACAGTTACCACATTCTGAATTTGACTATGTCTTTATCTTTAACCAGTGATTTTTATACTCTCCTGTTTTCATCTTGTTAGTTTCATTTCTTTTCAAAGCAAAGAATTCCTTTTAGTATTTATTTTAAGGCAGGTATTGTAGTGATAATCTGTTTTTCTTTATCTTGGAATATTTTTCTTCATTTCTCTAGACTAAATTTTCTAACTAAAGTAATTTTTATATAACAGTCATTGTTTTTATTTCTTCTAAATACTTTGAATACATTGTTCTAATTCCTACTAATTTGAAGGCTCTCTCCTGCAAATTTAGTTGTTCCCTTGTATACTGCGAATCTCTTTTGATTATTTCAAGATTCTGTCTTTGTCTTGACTTTGATGATTTGCTTATAATGAATCTGTGAGTATTTTCCTTTGGATTGATCTGGCCTTGAACCCTTTGAGCTAATTGAATCTAGATGCCCAAATTCACAAAAAATTTGAAGTTCTCAGTACCTGTATATAATAAGTTTTCTGTTTCTCACTTTTTCTTCTGAGACTCCTATAATTGTTACATTTTTCTCTTGATAATCACCCATAGATCCCTGATGCTTAGTTACACTTTCTATTTCTTTTTTTTTTTCCTTTATTACTTTTACTGGGCTACATTCAAGTGACCTGTCTTTGAATTCTTTTTTAAAAAGATTTATTTATTAATTTGAAAGTCAGAGTTACACAGAGAGAGGAGAGGCAGAGAGAGAGAGAGAGAGGTCTTCCATCCACTGGTTTACTCCCCAGTTGGCCACAACGGCCAGAGCTGAGCTGATCTGAAGCCAGGAGCCAGGAGCTTCTTCCGGGTCTTCCACGCGGGTGCAGGGGCCCAAGGACTTGGGCCATCTTCAATTGCTTTCCTAGGCATAGCAGAGAGCTGGATGGGAAGTGGAGCAGCCGGTTCTTGAACCAGGGCATATATGGGATGCCAGTGCTTCAGGCCAGGGTGTTAACCCACTGTACCACTGCGCCAGCCCCAAATTCATTACTTTTTTCTTGTTGATGATCAAGTCTGTTGTTGAAACTGTATAGAATTTTCCATGTCTGTCATGATATGGTTAAACACCTGGATTTCAATTTTTTTCAGCTTCTAATTTATTAAACTTCTTGTTTTGCCCATGCATTATTTTCCTAACTTAATTTAGTGGCCTCTCTGCTGTCTTGCATCTCATTGAGCTTCTTCAAGTTGATTTTGTTGAATTACTTTTCATGCAACCCATAGAGTTCCACTTTTGGAGGATCAGTTTCTGGAAGCTGTCACATTTTCTGGATACCTCATTATCTGTATAGCCTTGCACTGATTTGTGTGAACTTGAAAGAGTAAAATATCCTTCCATTCCTTACATAGAAGTTTCATCAGATAAAGCCCTTCTCCTATTATGTACCAATACTGTAAGAGTGTCTTCAAGATCATAGTTGAGTGGGGTTGTAGCTGGGTTATTTTGCTGGTACTGCATACTCAATGGAAATAATAGCTGACAGGCCTGTTACCAGGGTCTTCAGGTGGGCATAAGTCTTATTTTGTCTTTGAGTGGAGTGAACTACAATAAAGTCCTTGATCATTAGGGCTGGTACTAGGATGAATGCATACTACAGGGTCCATAGATGGCCAGCCTGTTACCTCATGTGTGGATAGGTATGCCTTCCTGTCCTGTTGTCAGAATTTTAGATGAATCAATGTGGGTGGTCCTACGAAAGCAAGGAAGGCTAGCCCTAAACCATGGCTGAGAATCTAATATAAAAATGAGAAAAAGAAAATCTTAGGAAAATAAAGAATGAATTAGCAGACTTAAAGCCTAATTCATACATAGTTAGCTTAAATGTAAATACTCTCACTATTTCAGTTAAAACGTAGTGATTGGAAGAGTAGAATAACAAGACTTGACTTAACAATACAATGTCTACCATAAATACTTTTCTAATAAAATAATGCACATTTATTGAAAGTAGAAGAATAGAAAATATATTCATTATATAAACATTAATAAAAGGAAGATTATGCAGGCTTCATATGCTTCATATAAAAAATTTAAGACATAGAGTTACATTACATAATGATGAAGGAATCAATTCACCAGGAAGGTATAGAGGTTCGGAAAATGTAAGCACCAATCAACAGAGCAGCAAAATAAATTAAACAAAAATGAATAGAACTGAAATAGAAACATACAAAGCAAAGTTAACTTACATGAGAACAGCAACTTACACGAGAAATGAAATCAACTCATACCAGTATTAAGATTAATCTGATGTATCTATCTAAAAATATTTTAAAGCAGCCATCAGAAAATTGCTTCAAATTATGATTTTAAAATTTCATTTAAGGTAAGCAAATTTCCTGTATTTCATATACACAGATTTTGGAGCATAGTGACAATTCCCACCCTACCCTGCCTCCCATCCACTGTCTCAAGCTCCCTCTTCCTTCCTTTCCTATTCTTTCTGTTAATTTTTACAATGATCTACTTTCAGTTTACTTTATACTCATAAGATTAACTCTACACTAAATAAAGAGTACAACGAATAGTAAAGAGAAGAAGAAAACAACACTGTTCTTCAACAGTAGGGACAAAGACTGTAAACAATCATGGAATCTCAAAATGTCAGTTTCACTCTTACACGTTATATTTTTGATACTCTGTTAGTTACCACAGATCAGAGAAAATATATGTCAATTTGTACTTTGGGGACTGCTTATTTCACTAAGTATAATGGTTCGCAGTTGCATACATTTTGTTGCAAATGGCAAGATTTCATTCTTTTTTATGGCTGAGTAGTATTCCAGATTAGATAATTTCTTTATCCAGTCATCAATTGATAGATTATTTTTAATTGAACCAAACTAATAAGTAAAAGTTACAAAAATAAACATGGAAATTATAGAGTTAAAAAATACAAAAACTAAAATGAAAGCATTTTGGATTGGCTAAGCAGCAGACTAAAGATGACAGAGGATATAATCTATGAATTCGAACACTGGTTAAAAGAATTTACTCAGTCTAAACAGTCTCAGAGACCTGTGGGCCGATAACAAAACTGCCAACATTAGTATCATCAGAATTTCAGAAGAGGTGTAACACACAGAGTTTTCCAAAGTAACTAAAAAAATGACTGAAAGTGCCTCAAATTTGACAAAAAAAAAACTTGAAACAAGAATTTGATTGAATCCCAATAGACCAAATCCGAAGTAGTGTACACCAAGCTAAATAATATTTAAATTTCTGAAAAATAATTATAAATTTAAAAAACAGAACACTACTAAATGAAAAAAAAAAAACATTGCTGATACAGGAGCATTAAGTTGAGTGACAGTATTTTCTCTTCTTAAATCGTGCAGACCCAAAGAAAATGACACAGTATTTTTTTCATATGCCAAAGAAAATCAATGTTAACAATGAGTTCTATATCTAATGAAATTATCCTTCATGAAAAAAGCAAAATAAATACAATTTCTAGCGCAGAAAAATGAATGAAACTTATCCTCAGAGTATCTACTAATAAAAATTATGTTTCTTGCAATATAGAAAGACAATGAAGGGGCTGGCATTGTGGTGTAGCAGATGAGGCTGCCGCCCACAGTGCTGGCATACCATGTCAGCTCTGGTTCAGGTCCCAGCTGCTCCACTTCTGATCCAGCTCTTTGCTATGGCCTGGGAAAGCAGTGGAAGATGGCCCAAGTCCTTGGGCCCCTGTACCCACATCAGAGACCCAGAAGAAGCTTCTGGCTCCTAGCTTCGGATTGGCACAGCTCTGGCTGTTGTGGCCATCTGGGGAGTGAACCAGCTGATGGAAGATCTCTCTCTGTGCCTTTAGCTCTCTGTAACTCTGTCTTTCAAATAAAGTAGATGAATCTTAGAAAAGAAAAAAAAGAAAATGAAAGACAATGAAATGACAACATGCATATTGACAACTCAGAAAAGAAAGAACAATGAAATGGGCAAAATTGGCAGCAAAGCTGATACTTTCCATCATGAGATATTTCTTAAATCAGAATTGTTGAAATAAAAATTAAAAGAAAGAGGTAGTCATTTGGCACAATGATTAAGACATCACTTGCGGTACCTACATCCCATGTCAGAGTGCCTGCGTACATATCCAAACTCTGCTTCTGATTCCCAGGTCCCTGTTAATTCCCTGAAAGGTAACAGGGTGTGGATCAAGTACTTGTGTCCCTGCAATTCATGTGGGAGACCCAGACTGTGTTCCTCTCTCCTGACAGGCTGGCTCACCCTGGTTGTTGCAGTAGATGGCAGCTCTCTCTTATCTCTTCTTAGTCTGTGGCTTTCAAACAAATAAAAAATAAATAGATATAAAAAGATGTAAATTTTAAAAAGTTGTAATACCATCTGTTGTGATGCTGATATTCAACTATATTTTAAGTGAGAATAGTAAAGGAATCTACATGAATGTACTTTTCAATACCACTCATAAAGTAGTAAATCATTAGTAAAAGTAGATTGTATAAGTCTCATATGCATATTATAATGCTTATAGTAATCATTATAAAAACTATGAAAATTACAATACAAAGACACAGCAAAAATAAGCCAATAAATAATCTTAAAAAGTATAGGGGTAATGTATAGGAAGCCAAGAAAACATAGTGGTATATAAAATACACGAACATAAAGAAAACAAATCTGGGTAAGTTACATCCTAATATATCAATGAGTACTTTAAATTTAGGACACCAATTCTGAAGTGCCAGCACCCCATATGGGTGCTGGTTCTAGTCCTGGCTGCTCCATTTCCGATTCAGCTCCTTGCTGTGGCCTGGGAAAGCAGTGGAAGACATCCCAAGTCCTTCGGCCCCTGCACCCACGTGGGAGACTCAGAAGAAGCTCCTGGCTTCAGATCTGTGCAGCTCCAACCAGTTTGGCCAACTGGGGAGTTGAACCAGTGGGTGGAAAACCTCTTTCTCTCTAACTTTCAAATAAAATAAACATATCTTTAAAAAAATAAAAAATTGCAGATTTGAGTTAAAATTTATGATAGAATTATATACTGTCTAAAATAAATTAATATCAAAAACAATGAGAGCAGGTTGAAAGTAGATAGTAGAAAATATTAAGATAACACTAAGAGTAGCTATATTAATATTAAATACATTATTCTTGCAAACAAAAGAAATTACAAAACGGAGGGACTTACATGATAATTAAGGAGATTAAAAGAAATTTACATGATAATTAAAAGAAAAAATCATTAAAAAATAGCAATTGTAAATAAAGATGCATGAAGTAATCTCAGAGCTACAAAATACATGCAAATCACTAGACAGAGCTGTAGCCACAATTGTTTATACTTACAAATCCTACTATTGAAGAACTAAGAAATTCTTAAGCAGCAGTTGATTTAAAACTAGACAGAAAATCAATGGGGATCTATGACTCAACAGCAACAGCCAAGAAAATCGAAATGACATTTATAGAACAATACACCCAAGAGCAGAATATACATTATTTTCAAAAACCCACAGTTCATGTATCAACCTGTAATAAGTTCTGTGCCATAAAACATGTCAAGTAAAACTTAAAATAATTAAAATTAAATCCAAATGATAATGGAATAAAACAAGGAATCAATAGAACTTAGTTTGAATTTGAGCAACATTGAAACACTTTGAAATGCAACAACACATTCCTTAAAAATCCATGATTGTAATGTGAACCTAAAAGTGGGTCATAAAATGCACATAACTAAAAATGAAAATATAACATATATCAAATTTTCTTGTATGCTGATGAAGCAGTGACTGAGAGGGGAATTCATGATACTGTATGTTTACAGTTAAAAAAAAGAGAAATAATTTCAAATTAATACTCTAAGGCATTAGAAAATAAGCAAAATCAAAGAAAATCAGGCAGAAGAAAGGAACTGACAAAGAATAGAAATAAGTCAAACTGAAAACAGAAAGCAGTGAAGAAAAATCACTGAAACTAAAAGCTAGTTTTTTTAAAATCTACAAAAGTACAAACCTCTGATAAGACTGATAAAGATAAAAATAGAGTAGACAGAACTCACTAAATATGTCATAAGTGAAACAGGATATATCAATACAAGCACCATTAAAATGTTATTAAAGGAATACTATAAACAACTTTAGACTCATAAATGTGACAAATTAAAATCAGACAATTCCTCTGAAACCACAATCTACCAAAACTTAAGAAAGATGAAATATATACTCAATAATCTCCTAAAAAGAAAAATGAATTCGTAATTACAAAGCTTTACAGAAATTAAATATCTAGGCTAAGATAGTTTTATTGCATAATTCTGATGAGCATTTAAATGTGAATTTCTTTCAAGAGCACATGGAAGAGGAGCAAACATTTTCCATTTTATTCTCTGATGATTTTGTTACTCTGATGAAAATCCTAATGATGGCAGCATAAAATAAAAAACTGCAGACAAATGTTTCTCAAGAAGTCAAACCTTAGTTAACTCATGGCAAAGTATAAAAAGAAGTATAAAGTCCTTCCCATTTTGCTGGCTATGACAGGATTTTTTTTCTAATTTATGACTAAATAATATTCCACTGTGTATATATACCAAATATTTTTTATTCACCCGTTTGATGGTGGACATCACATTAAGTGAAAAAGCCGGACACAGACAAAGACCACATATTTTCCTCATACGTGGCAGCTTAAAAATCTCAATCTGTACATAGTATAGTGATTACTAGAAGCTAGGAGGGGTTGTGGCAAGAGTTTGGATTATAGGCACCAGATCGAATTTAGATCAAAGGAGTAAGCTCCTAGTGTCACATGCCATAGTAGGATAACTATAGAGCATGATAACCTATCATGTGTTTTATGAACAACTGGAGGAGGGGAGTTCCATGGAGTTAACCATAAAGTAATACCAAGGAAGGGGAAACATAGATTACTTTAATTTGGTCAGTATGCACTATATACATGTATTGAAATGTCACACTGAGGCCTATAAATATGTAAAATTATTTTTTAAAAAATTAAAAAGGAATTAAATATCATGACCAGATATATAAGAGCAGTTCAAATTTATAAAATGAATCAAGTTAATTTATAATATTAGAATGTTCAGATGATAGTATATTCAAATAAATTGATACATAACAATATTTGATAAAATCTATTGTCCATTCATAATTAAATATAGGAATATAAGGTACCTCCATATGATAAACTATAGAAAGCTTGTAGCTGAAAATCATACTAACTGTTGAAAGATAAGGATGGCTGTTTTGCCATTCTTTTTTTAAAACTAAAGTACTAAAAATTCTAGTCAGTTCAATATTTTATAAAAGAAAAAAAAGAATTACAGATTCAGATTAGAAAAACACTGTCCTTACTTCAAACTTACACGATTATCTATTTAAAGTATCTTGAGTATTGTACCAAAAATTAGAACTTATAAAAAGTACAGCTAGATTTCAAGATAAAAACTTAATAAACAAAAATTAATGATGTTTCTAGTAATGAACACATGGAAACTAAAATTTATACAGAAAATATAATACCACTATAATTGACTTAAAGACAATGATGTACATGGAAATACTTTAACATTTGCATAGTTTATTCAATGAAACTTACAAAGTGATGAAATAAAATTTTAAAAGTCTCAATAGAGAACCAAAAAAGGCCATGTTCATAAATTGGAAGGTTTAACATAATAAAGGTATAAATTCTCCCCAAACTCATTATAGATTTAATACAATTCAATCATCACAATAGCAAAGTTCTTTGTTGATGTGCACAATTACATCCTAATATTTGGACAAAAAGGCAAGGCCCTATTAAAGAACGATTTTTTAAAAAAATTTTGACAGGTAGAGTTATAGACAGTGAGAGAGAGAGACAGAAAGGTCTTCCTTCTGTTGGCTCACTCCCCAAATGGCCACCACGGCCATCACTGCGCTGATCTGAAGCCAGGAGCCAGGTGCTTCTTCCTGGTCTCCCATGCAGGTAGGGGCCCAAGTACTTGTGCCATACTCTACTCCTTCCCAGGCCATAGCAGAGAGCTGGATTGGAACAGAGGCAGCTTGGACTAGAACAGGCACCCCTATGGGATTCCGGCACTGCAGGTGGAGGATTAACCTAGTGTGCCACGGCGCCGGTCCCCCAGGAATTCTGGTTTAACTTTAGCATTTGCTCACCCAATCAAGACCAAGTATGAAAGTAAGTTTTTCTTGGAAAGCCTTACATTAATTTTTCCACAGAGACACCATGTAAAAGTATTCTAGCACCTGGGCCATCCTCCACGGCCCCCTGGGCCACAGCAGAGAGCTGGACCAGGACTAGAACCCTAGAGGAGAAACCAGGATTAGAACCCAGCGCCCATTTGGGATGCCGGTGATGCAAGCAGAGGATTGACCAAGTGAGCCAAGGCAATGGCCCAAAGAACAATCTTAAAACAGAAGAAATAAGTAGGAAATGCCAATGTACATGATAGTAAAGCTTATTAAATATCTATAATGTACAAGAAAGCGTGGTTCCAGTCTAGATGGCTATACATACAGATCACTGGAACAGAACACAAAACCCAGAGATAAACCTACATGAATAAGACCAATCAAATTTTGACAAAGTACAAAAGTACTTCAATTAATGAAAGACTATATTTTTCCACAAAATGTTTTGAATGAATTAGCCTTCCAAAAAGACAAATGAACTTAAAATCTTATGCCACATGCAAAGAAATGTCTCAACACATATTGTATATTTAAATGTAAAAATTTAAAACTTAGAAAAAATGGGTAGGTTCTAAGAGATCTAGCACTAGGCAAAGACTTGATCTATAATCAAAACTTCCATTTATAAAAGGAAAAACTGAAAAATCTAGCCTCATACAAATAAAAATGTGGAGTTGGTGTTGTGGCTCAGTGGGATAAGTTGCCACCTGCAACAGACTCATCCTATATCAGACTGACGGTTCAAGTCCTAGCTACTCTGCTTCCAGACTAAATCACAGCTAATGCATCAGGGAAAACAGTGGAAGATGGCCCTTGCTTGGGCTGTTGATACCTATGTGGGAGACCCAGATAGAGATCCAGGCTCCTGTCTTCTACCTAGCCCAGCCCAGGCTGCTGTTGCAGTCATTTGGAGAGTGAACCAGCAGATGGAATCAATCAATCTCTCTCCCTCTCCTTCTCTCTCTCCCTCTCTCTCTTTCTAAATATCACTCTATATTTCAATTAAGTAAATCAATATTTTACAAATGAAAAACATTTTCTTAGTCAAAGACACTGGATAAAAATTCTGACAAGGTACAAACTAGGAGAACATATTTACAAATCATATATCAAAGATTTCTTTTTTTTTTTCCCAGAATAAGTAAATCAAGAACTTTCACAACTCAAGAAACAAAACCCCAACAATTCAATCAGAAAATGCAGCACACTTGAACAGATATTTTACCAAATAGATTCAAGTCCTGGCTACTCTGCTTCTGATCCAGCTTCATACTAGTTTGCACCCTGTGAAGTAGCAGATGATGTCTCTAGTACCTAGGACCCTGCCTGTCATATAGGAGCCCTGGATGGATTTTCAGGATCCTGGCTTCAGACTGGTCCAGCCCTGGCTGCTGGGGCTTTTGAAGAGTGAACTATTTGTTTTGACTCTCTCTCTCTCTCTCTCTCTCTCTCTCTCTCTCTCTCTCTTTCTCACTCTCTCCATCTCTTTCTTTCAATCTCTCCCTCTCTTTCTCTCATCCTGCTTTTGAAATAAAAATGATTGAAAAATTTAGCTGGTATAGGTCAATCATTCACTATGGCCTCAATGCAATTAGATGCAGTAAGCATGAGGTGTATTAAGCTATTGCTAGTGCAAAACAGCATATTTTATAGCAATTTTTTTTTATTTTATTAGTATGTGTATACCCTAAAATGATGATAAAACTATAATAAATACCCAAACCAATAAGTTATCATTTCAACCATTACATGCTGTACCTTATTTTATGAGCTATATGATTATATAATTGTTAGCCCACATTTGTTTACATTAACATACCAAGACATATGATCAGTGCATTCAGCTATACTGTTACCATGGAAAGCCATCACTAAGCAATACAAAATTTTCAACTACACTCCTGGGGCCACTGTGGTATATTGGTGTACTGTTGACTGAAATGTTGTTTTACAGCACATGGTTGTACAAGGGAGATTCAAAAAGCTCATGTAAAATGAAATTGAAATATTCACATTTTTCATAAACTTTATTAAGTCTCCATGTGTATGCATTACATTCAATGTAGTTCAAGAGAACTGAATGAAAAATCCAATTTCAAAAGAGGATATTTCATTTACATGGTTTTCTAAAAATGACAAAACTATGATATGGAATGGCAATTAATGGTTTTCAAGGGTTAAGAGAGAGAGAGGAAGAGGAAAGGTGTCTGTTATTATAAAGTAGCATGAGGAATCCATAATGATGGAATTGTTTGACTTTAATGGTAGTCATGCAAACATATAAATATGACACAGTTGCATACTACTAAACACACACACATATGTACACACAAAAACATCAGAAAGGGGCTGGTGCAGTGGGGTTAAAGCCCTGGCCTGAAGTGCTGGCATTCCATATGGGTGCTGGCTGGAGACCCAGCTGCTCCACTTCCAATCCAGCTCTCTGATATGCCCTGGGAAAGCAGTGGAATATTGCCCAAGTCCTTGGGCCCCTGCACTGTCGTGGGAGACCAGGAAGAAGCTCCTGGCTCCTGGCTTTGGATTGGCGCAGCTTTGGCCGTTGTGGCCAACTGGGGAGTGAACCATGAGATGGAAGACCTCTCTCACTCTCTCTCTCTGCATCTCCTCTCTCTGTGTAACTCTGACTTTCAAATAAATAAATAAATCTTTAAAAAAAGTCTGATATAATATAGGCTTATCCCAAGTACTCTCCTCTGCTGGTAGCATCTTCCATAATTATTGTACAATATCATAACCAGGAAATTGAAATTTTAAAATATACCACACTTATTCATATTTAGTCAGTTTTGAATGTCATTCAATTTTGATTTCTCTGATTTATAGTGAAGTTGAATATATATTCCATGTACTTATTTCTTTAGAAAACTTATAGAAGATACTCAAAATATAAATGGAAAGAATCAAGGAATACTGATACAAAATGTGATAAAATGACAAAGAAAGAGAGCAAGAGAAAAAGAAAAAAAAGAAAGGAACTATAAACAGCCAATGGACAATTCTCAACACATCAACAATGAGTTCTTACATATGATAATTTCTTTAAATATAAATGAATAAAAATCTCCGATCAAAAACAGATATATGGAAGGGTTGCTGAAAGGTTTAAAAAACAAACAAGATTCAGTTGTATGCTGCCTCAAAGACTCACTTTCACTTCAAAGACATGCATAGACTCTAAATTAAAGGTTCAAAAAAGACACTTCATAATGATAATAAGAATAGCAATTTTTTAATATAATAAATAGACTTCAACAAAAAGAGTGTCACAGGATACAGAAAAGTCATCATATATGGATAAAGGATAAATTTATCAAGAGAGTATAACAATTGTAGATATATATGGAGCCAACATGAGAGACCCTAAATATGTGAAGAAAATATTAATGTATCTGTAGGGAGAAATAGAATATATACACATTAATAATAAGAGGCTTTAATATATAACATTCAACAACAGATTGATCACTCAGAAAATCAAGAAGAAATGACAGACATGAATAGCACTATAGGCCTGATAGAGTTAATAAATACAGACAAAGCTTTCTAGCCTACAATAGCAGAATACACTATCTAATAGCTCTGATAAACATAGAGGCAATAAGCTTCAACAAAATACTAGTAAAATCAATACAGCCACATTAAAAGGGTCACACAAAAAGATCATAGGGATTTACCCCTGGATTCAAGGAAGATTCAAATACATAAATAAGTAAGTATTGTATTCTGCACGAAGAATGAAAACTAAAAATAATGTGGCCATCTTAATAGATGCTGAAAAAGTATTTGACAAAATACAACATCTTTTATGGGAGAATGCTCAACAAATCAGATATAGAAGAAATATCTGAGAAGTATTCCACTGTAGGGTAATAATAAATATTGATAATATGCAGTATGGTTCTCTATGAAACTAAAAAATAGGATTTTGAATATTGTCACCATAAAGAAATCTTAAGTGTATGAAGGGATAGATGTATTTACATTGACTGATATTATACAATGCATGCACGTATTACAACATGATATCCTATAAACATGTACATAACTATGTGCTGATTTTTAAAACTTGTTAAAAAGAAGGGATGTCTAAATACATAAAGGCCTTATAACATAAGTCAATAATTAACCTTCTTAGTAATGAAAAACTGAAAAATTTTCTTCTAATATGAATAAGATAAAGATATTCATCCTTGCCACTTCTGTTTGACATAAAATTGAATGAATTATCCACAAAGAAATTAAGCAGGCAGGGAAAATAAATAAAATGTATCCAATTTGAAAAAATATGTAAAATTATCTCTATTTACGAATGGAATGATCTTATGAATACATATAAAAATCCAGAATAACAACAGCAAAAAACTGTTGGTACTAATAAGTTAGTACAATAAGGTTGAAGAATACTATACTAGATCAATTATGAAACTAATCGTATTAGCACACTCTAACAATTAAGTATCTGAAAAATGAAGTAATAAAACTATTTCATTTAAAATAACATGAAGACAACAAAATTTGCAGTAATAAATTAAACCAATAAAGATGTTAATTGTGAGAGCTGTAAACCACTGGTGAAAGAAATAGAAAAAAGCACAAAAAACATGCGAAGATATTTCATGCTCATGAATTGGAAGAAATGATACTGTTAAAACGTCCATATACCCAATTAATCCACATATTCAGTGTGATCTACAGAACTACATTGTATTGTCTTTACAGAAATAGAAAGCATACTTCCAATATTCATCAGGAACATCAAAAGACCCTAATAACCAAAGTAGTTCTGAGCAAGAACAAAGCTACAAAACATCCCACTATGTTGTTTCAAAGTATCCTGGATAGCTATGGTAATCTGAACAGTGTGACATTGGCACGAAAACAAATAGATCAATGTCATAGCATATAGAGGCAGAAACAAATTCATGCATTTATGATCATTAATTTTCCACAAAATTGTCAAGAACACAAAATGGGAAAATGATAATAATTTCTTTAATAAATTGTTTTGGAAGGGTTGGATATACATATGCAGAATAATAATAAAGTTTTTTTCATTTATGTAGAACTTTAAGTCCTCTCAGTATTTTGTAGTTTCATGGTACAAGTCTTTCTCTTCTTTGTTATATTTATTCCTAAAAAATTTAATTCTTTTTGATACTGCTAGATTATTGTTTAGTCTTAGTTTTATTTGAAAATTTTGTAGGTGGAATTGTTTTCTTAATTTTTTGGATAGTCCACTGGGAGCACATAAAATACATTTGATCTTTATTTATCAATCTTGCAAACTGGTAAATTCACATATTAGCTCAAAGAGTTTTGGTTGATTCCTTTAGAAGTTCAACGTACAACAGCATGTCATCTGCAAATGGAGATAATTTTTATTCCCTATTCCAAATCTGGAACCCATCCCCTGACATGTTTCCAACATAATTGACTTGTTTGGAAACTATAGTAAAATATTGAAATGACAGAGGACACCGTTGTTTTCCTCCTGACCTTATTAGAGTGATTTTAATTTTTAACCATGATCCATGGCTTGTGGTGTTCAATGTTTTCATAAATACCTTTTACCATATTGATTATGTTGCGTTGTTTCCACATTTCATCAACTGCTATCGTTTGTTGATTGATTTTATTAGAAAAGTTTGTTGAATTTTTATAATTTTTTTCTGTATTGAGGTTATTATGCTTTTTCCACTTTTTCTATCAATGCGGTATAGTATATACATTAACTTTTGCATGTTGAATCAGTTTTCATTTCAGGGATTAAACTCACATAGTCATAGTACATAACTATCTCTGATAAATTTTTTATTTGAAAGGCAGGACAGATGTGCGGGGAAGGAGTGAAGGAGGGAGAGGTGAGAGAGAGAGAGAGAGATCCTGCATCTACTGATTCACTCCCCCAAATAACCACAACAGCCAAGGCTGGGCCAGGTTGAAGCCAGGAGCCAGAAACACCATCCAGGTCACTGACATGAGTGGCAGGAGCCCAAGTTTTTGGTCCATCTCTGGCTGCTTTCTCAGGCACATCAGAAAGAACCTGAATCAGAAGTGTAGCAGCTTGGACTCAAACCTGCATTCTGATATGGCATGCTGGCAACACAAGAGGTGGCTAAAACATGCTGCACTACAACACCGCCCCTCATAATTCATTTCAATGTTGCCGAGTTTTATTTGCTAAGATTAATTTAAGCATTATGAAGTTAAAATTGACTTCATAGAACTAAGTGATAAATGCTTATTTCTCTAACATTTTTGTTAATTCTATAAAAACTTGTTAGAAGTCACCAGTGAGGCTATCTTGGCCTAAGCAGTTTTTTGGGGAATATGTTTAATAACAAATTAAGTTTCTGTACTTATTACTTCAGATTTTCAGCTCTTCTTGAATCAACTTTAGAAAGTTATAGATACATAATTTCATTAAGTTTCTGATTTATTGATATATAATATTTAATCCACATGTATTCTCATAATCATATTTCAATATCTAATCTTTATGTGTCCCTATTTTTATGTCTACAAGTTCAGTTATAATAAACCAACATTATTTCCTGATGTGTTTGTGAATTCTTATTTTTCTTTTTCTGTCTACATAAAGAATTGATAACTTTTTTTTCATTTTTTGAGGTATCTACTTTTGGTTTTATATATTTTGTATATATTTGTTTTATATACTTTATATATTTCCACATAACTCATTACTACATTTTTCCTCAGATTTGCTTATTTTTGGTTTTCTGTATTTTTGTTGTTTTTTAAGGTGTAGAATTAAGTTACTGATTTGTAATTTTTAAAAAGATTTATTTATTTATTTGAAAGAGTGATAGAGAGAGGAAAAGAGAGAAAGAGAAATCTTCCATCTACTGTTTCATTTCACAAATGTCCACAAAAGCCAGATCTGGGCCAGGCCAAAACCAGGAATCAGGAACTCCATCTTGTTCTTCCACTCAGGTGGCAAGGTTCCAAGTACTTGAATGGTCATATAATGCTTCCCAAGTACATTAGCAGGAAACTAAATCTGAAGGAAAATGGCACTCTGATATGGGATTCAGGTATCCAAAGCAGTGGCGTAACACACTGTGCCTAAATCTAGATGTCTACCGCTATACTTTCTCTAATAATCATTGTCTTAAATGCATCCCGTAAACTTTTCTATCTTACCTTTTATTCTACCAGTATTTGCCTTTAACTGTAATGTTTAATATTTTTAGCCTTAATAAAGTGAGGTAAGATGTATTAAAAAATTTTGGTATTTATTTTCTTTATGTCATTTCTTCTTTGCTTCTGTATTCTTCATTTTATGACTACTTCTCCTACATCAAGTTTGATTGTGATTCTAAAACAGAGTTGGTAATACTACCAAAAGATATGTGGCCAGTGAAAATTTTCTATTTGTATTTTCTAGTTCATCTAGTACATTTCATTTACCTTTTAAAAATATTTTTATTCAGGTAAAGTGAAAATTTCACTTACTTCATAATTATAGATTTAGGATCATAGTTCTACTTCCCACCTTACCTTCCCTCAGACCCTCATTCCTTCTTCCTTTCTTATACTTTCAATTTTTACAATTACATGCTTTCTGTTTATTTCATAGTCATAAGATTAACCCTCCATTGAGCAAAGAGTTCTACAAAGAGAAGAAAAAAAAAAAACACTGTTGCTTAACGGTAGACACAAGGGCTATAAACAATCATCAAATCTCAAAACATCAATTTCACTCATATACTTATTTTTTGTACTCCATTAGTTACTATAGATCAAAGAAAACATATGATATTTTTCTTTTGGGAATTGACTTATTTCAGTAAGTATAATGGTTTTCAGTAGCATTCACTTTGTTGCAAAATATTGGATTACATTTTTTATGGCTGAGTAATATTACATAGTGTATATTTACCACATTTTCTTTATCCAATCAATGGTAGATGAAAATCAATCTGAGTTGATTCCATATTTTAACTATTGTGCACTGAGCTGCAAAAAACATGAGGGTACAGATAACTGTTTCATACTCTGATTTCATTTCATTTGAATAAACTCCCAGGAGTGGGATGACTGGGTCATATGGTACGTCTATATTCAGATTTCTGAGGATTCTCCATACTCTCTTCCGTAATGGTTGTATTAGTTTACATTCCCATCAACAGTAGATAGGGGTATTTTTCCTCCACATCATCACCAACATTTATTGCTTTTTGATTTCTGTATGAGAGCCATTCCAACTGAGGTGAGGTGAAACTTCACTGGTTTTCATTTGCGTTTACCTGATGGCTAGTGAATGTGAGCAGATCATGTCTGTTGGTCATTTGCATTTCTTCATTTCTAAAAATAGTTGTTCAAGTATTTTGCCTATTTCTAAATTAGATTATTTATTTTGTTGTTGTTGAGTTTCTTCAGAAGCTTTTTATAGATTCTGGATGTAAATCCTTGCACAGTTTGCAAATATTTCTCCCATTCTGTCGGTTGTCTCTTCAATTTGTTGAGAGCTTCTTTCGTAGTTCAGAAGCTTCTTAACTTGATGTAATCTTGTACATTTCATGTTCATTATACTTTTATGGTTTTTCAAAGAAATATTTGCATTTTATTTACTTTTATAGTTTTGCAGTGGATATAATTAACTTATATAACTTACCATAACCCTGCGTGGAAAGTGAACTCAGGATGTACAGAACTCTTTTTAAGATGCTTTTTCTGTTTTTTTCCAACTTTCATTTAATAAATATAAATTTCCAAAGTACAACTTTTGGATTATACCGGCTTTTCCCCTCATAATCTCCCTCCCACCCACAACCATCCCATCTCCCACTCCCTCTCCCATCCCATTCTTCATCAAGATTCATTTTCAATTATCTTTATATACTGAAGATAAACTTAGTATATACTAAGTAAAGATTCAACCCAGCCATCCCACTCCTTGGAATTTACCCAAAGGAAATTAAATTGGCAAACAAAAAAGTCGTCTGCACATTAATGTTTATTGCAGCTTAATTCACAATAGCTAAGACCTGGAATCAACCCAAATGCCCATCAACAGTAGACTGGATAAAGAAATTATGGGACATGTACTCTATAGAATTCTATACAGCAGTCAAAAACAATGAAATCCAGTCATTTGCAACAAGATGGAGGAATCTGGAAAACATCATGCTGAGTGAATTAAGCCAGTCTCAAAGGGACAAATATCATATGTTCTCCCTGATTGGCAACAACTAACTGAGCACCAAAGGGGAAACCTGTTGAAGTGAAGTGGACACTATGAGAAACAGTAACTTGATCAGCTCTTGTGCTGACTGTTGTTGTACAATGTAATACTTTATCCATTTTAGTATTTTTTTTTATTCTAGTACTAGTGATTGAACTCTGTAATTAACACACAATTATTCTTAGGTGCTTAAATTTTAACTGAAAAGGGATCCCTGTGAAATATAAGAGTGGGAATAAGAGAGGGAGGAGATGTACAATTTGGGACATGCTCAATCGGACCTGCACCAAATGATGGAGTTAGAATCGTGCCAGGGGATTCCAATACAATCCCATCAAGGTGGCATGTACCAAGGCCATCTCACTAGTCCAAGTGATCAATTTCAGTTCACAATTGATCACACTGATAGGTCTAAGAGTCAAAGGGATCACACAAACAAGACTAGTGTCTGCTAATACTAACTGATAGAATGAAAAAGGGAGAGAATGATCCAACATGGGAAGTGGGATACACAGCAGACTCATAGAAGGGCAAATGTCCTAAATAGCACTCTGGCCTCAGAATCAGCCCTTAAGGCATTCGGTTCTGGCTCAAGAGCCCATGAGAACATTTTAGGCATGGAAAGCCAAGACACTCTGAAAAAAAAAAAAAAGAAGACCTAAATGAAAGATCTCTGCGAGTGAGATCCCAGTGGAAAGAACGGGGCCATCAAAGAAGGAGGTACCTTTCTCTGAAGGGAGGAGAGAACTTCCACTTTGTCTATGAACCTGTCGGAATAAGATGGAAGTCGGCGAACCCTAAAGGCTTCCATAGCCTCGGCAACTCATGACTAGAGCCTAGGGAGATTACTGATGCCATAAACAAGAGTGTCAAATTGTTAAATCAACATCAGGAGTCACTGTGTACTTACGTCTCATGAGGGATCTGTCCTTAATGTGTTATCCAATGTGAAGTAATGCTATAACTAGTACTGAAACAGTATTTTTACACTTTGTGTTTCTGTGTGGGTGCAAACTGATGAAATCTTTACTTAGTATATACTGAATCGATCTTTTGTATATAAAGATAATTAAAAATGATTAAAAAAACTTGGTGTTAAATCGGAAATTGCATAGAAAATTAATCAATTTAAAAATATATATATCATGTAGGATCTCTGTCCTTAATGTGCTGTACATTGTGAATTAATACTATAACTAGTACTCCAACAGTATTTTCACTTTGTGTCTCTGTGTGAGGGCAAACTCTTGAAATCTTTACGTAATATGTACTAAACTGATCTTCTGTGTATAAAGAGAATTGCAAATGAATCTTGATGTGAATGCAAAGGGAGAGGGAGTGGGAAAGGGGAGGGTAGTGGGTGGGAGGGAAGTTATGGGGGGGAGCCACTGTAATCCATAAGCTGTACTTTGGAAATTTATATTCTTTAAATAAAAGCTTAAAAAAAAGATTTCAACAGACTGCACCCACAAAGACACACAA
The DNA here is from genome assembly GCA_949820135.1 of Sylvilagus floridanus. NCBI lineage: Eukaryota > Metazoa > Chordata > Mammalia > Lagomorpha > Leporidae > Sylvilagus > Sylvilagus floridanus. The sequence continues at coordinate 60,354,647 of OX463223.1, read as the reverse complement.
ATTATAGAGTACTGTTTGAGTAGTAGCTTTACCATTAATTCACATAGTACAACACATTAAGGACAGAGATCTTACATCGGGAATAGGTGACAGTGGTTCTCATTGATGATTTAACAATTAACATTCTTATTTATGATGTCAGTAATCATCCAAGGCTCTTGTCATGAGCTGCCAAGGCTATGGAAGCCTCTTGAGTTCACAAACTCCCATCTTATTCCGACAGGGTCATAGTCGGAGTGGAAATTCTCTCCTCCCTTTAGAGACAGGTACCTCCTTCTTTGATGGCCCGTCCTTTCCACTGGGATCTCACTCGCAGAGATCTTTCATTTAGGTCATTATTTTTTTGCCAGTGTGTTGGCTTTCCATGCTGTGACATTCTCATGGGCTTTTTATCCTGATGCAAATGACTTAAGGGCTGATTCTGAGGCCAGAGTGCTGTTTTGCACATCTGCCATTCTATGAGTCTGCTGTGTATCCTGCTTCCCATGTTGGATCATTCTCTCCTTTTTAATTCTATCAGTTATTATTAGCAGAGACTAGTCTTGTTTATGTGATCCCTTTGACACTTAATCCAATCATTATGATCAGTTATGAACTTAACTTGATCACTTTGTTTTTTTTTTTATAACGCTTTTATTTAAAGAATATAAATTTCCAAAATACAGCTTATAGATTACAATGGCTTCCCCCCCCATAACTTCCCCCCCCACCCGCAACCCTCCCCTTTCCCGCTCCCTCTCCCCTTCCATTCACATCAAGATTCATTTTCAATTCTCTTTATATACAGAAGATCAGTTTACTATATATTAAGTAAAGATTTCAACAGTTTGCCCTCACATAGCAACACAAAGTGAAAAATACTGTTGGAGTACTAGTTATAGTATTAATTCACAAAGTATAGCACATTAAGGACAGAGATCCTACATGATATATTTTTTTAAAAAATTGATCAATTTTCTAGGCAATTTCCAATTTAACACCAAGATTTTTTTTTCATTTTTAATTATCTATATACAGAAGATAGATTCAGTATATACTAAGTAAAGATTTCATCAGTTTGCACCCACACAGAAACACAAAGTGTAAAATACTGTTTCAGTGCTAGTTATAGCATTACTTCACATTGGACAACACATTAAGGACAGATCCCACATGAGACATAAGTACACAGTGACTCCTGAAGTTGATTTAACAATTTGACACTCTTGTTTATGGCATCAGTAATCTCCCTAGGCTCTAGTCATGAGTTGCCAAGGCTATGGAAGCCTTTAGGGTTCACTGACTTCAATCTTATTCCGACAGGGTCATAGTCAAAGTGGAGGTTCTCTCCTCCCTTCAGAGAAAGGTACCTCCTTCTTCGATGGCCCCGTTCTTTCCACTGGGATCTCACTCGCAGAGATCTTTCACTTAGGTCTTCTTTTTTTTCCAGAGTGTCTTGGCTTTCCATGCCTAGAATATTCTCATGGGCTCTTGAGCCAGCTCTGAATGCCTTAAGGGCTGATTCTGAGGCCAGAGTGCTATTTAGGACATCTGCCATTCTATGAGTCTGCTGTGTATCTCGCTTCCCATGTTGGATCATTCTCTCCCTTTTTGATTCTATCAGTTAGTATTAGCAGACACTAGTCTTGTTTGTGTGATCCCTTTGACTCTTAGACCTATCAGTGTGATCAATTGTGAACTGAAATTGATCACTTGGACTAGTGAGATGGCCTTGGTACATGCCACCTTGATGGGATTGTGTTGGAATCCCCTAGCACAATTCTAACTCCATCATTTGGGGCAGGTCCGATTGAGCATGTCCCAAATTGTACATCTCCTCCCTCTCTTATTCCCACTCTTATATTTCACAGGGATCACTTTTCTGTTAAAATTTAAACACCTAAGAATAATTGTGTGTTAATTACCGAGTTCAACCAATAGTACTAAGAATAAAAAAATTACTAAAATGGATAAAGTATTACATTGTACAACAACAGTCAGCACAAGAGCTGATCAAGTTACTGTTTCTCATAGTGTCCATTTCACTTCAATAGGTTTCACCTTTGGTGCTCAATTAGTTGTCACCGATCGGGAGAACATATGATATTTGTCCCTTTGGGACTGGCTTAATTCACGCAGAATGATGTTTTCCAGATTCCTCCATCTTATTGCAAATGAACGGATTTCATTGTTTTTGACTGCTGTATAGTATTCTATAGAGTACATGTCCCATAATTTCTTTATCCAAATGTATGCTTTGAATTCCCTGTGATCTTTTGCTGTGAGGTTCCCTTCCTTTACCTTCTTTCATGTTGATGGTCGTGTTTCTGTGTTTCTGTGTGTAACACATCTTTAAGTATCCTTTGCAGGGCTGGACGAGTGGCAACAAATTCTTTCAATTTTTGTTTGTTATGAAAGGTCCTTATTTCATCTTCATTCACAAATGAGAGCTTGGCAGGATATAATATTCTGGGCTGGCAGTTTTTCTCTCTAAGTACCTGGGCTATGTCTCGCCATTCCCTTCTAGCTTGTAGGGTTTCTGATGAGAAGTCTGCTGTGAGTCTAATTGGAGATCCTCTGAGTGTAATTTGACGTTTCTCTCTTGCGCATTTTAGGATCTTTTCTTTCTGTTTCACTGTGGTGAGTTTAATTACAACGTGTCGTGGTGAGGACCTCTTTTGGTCATGTTTACTAGGGGTTCTATGTGCTTCCTGTACTAGGATGTCTCTGTCCTTCTCCAAAACTGGGAAATTTTCTGCTATTATCTCACTAAAAAGGCCTTCTAATCCTTTCTCCTTCTCCATGCCTTCAGGAACTCCTAGAACTCGAATGTTGGGTTTTTTAATAGTATCCTGTAGATTCCCAACAATATTTTTTAGATTTCTAATTTCCTCTTCTTTTCTTTGGTTTGACTGTATAGTTTCCTGTGCTCTGTCTTCTAAGTCCGATATTCTCTCTTCTGCCTCACCCATTCTGTTTGTAAGGCTCTCTAATGTGTTTTTCATTTGATCTATTGAATTCTTCACTTCATTATGATTTCTCGTCACTATCACAGTTTCATGTTCTACTAGTTGTTTCATTTCAGCTTGATTTCTCCTTAATATTTCATTTTCACGAGAGAGATTTTCTACCTTGTCCATTAAGGATTTCTGTAGTTCAAGAATTTGTTTTTGAGTACTTCTTAGTGTTCTTATCAATTTTTTGAGATCTGCTTCTTGCATCTCTTCTATCTCATCATCTTCGTAATCTTGAATTGGGGTGTCTTTTTCATTTGGGGATGCCATAGTGTCTTCCTTGTTCTTATTACCTCGGTTTTTGCGTTTGTTGTTTGGCATATTGGTTTCTTCACTGTGGTGTTTTTTTCTAGTTATACTATGGCTCTAGATTAAGTGGACTGTCTGCTTTTGATGGAGCCTTAGAGGCTTGAGATGGGTGTGGCCTGAGAGCTCTGTTTGGTTCCTCAGTGTTGAGGGTGTGTCAAAGGAGACACTCCCAGGTTAGGCGTGGTAAATCTCTGTTACTTTTTTTTTTGGTTCAAAAGGGAAGTAATTCCACACAGCTGAATGGAATTGGGGGTGGTTAGCAGGCAAATGATATACCCACAGGAGCCAGAGATTGGAAGCTCTTTTCCAAGGACCACAGAGGGAATCTCTGCGGCCTTCAGTGTGGGTTAAAATTCTCCTGCAGTCTCGCCACTGGGCTACCAAGGCTACCGAACTGTAGCGTCTCTGGAGAGTATTCACGTGGTGAATTCCGTGATTTCTCTCCCCAACCGTCTCTTTTTTCACAGTCTCAGTTCATTAGAACCACACATTATTAGGTTCTAATCTCCTGTTATTTCACCCCCACGCCCAGAGTCAGGTTTTTCTGCTAGGCTCAGGGCCGGTGCAGAGCTGAGGTCGCCCTGCTTATGACGTATGTCCAAAATGGCGCCTGCTCTTTGTCTTGCTCACCTTTGAGAGGTGGGCGGAGAGAGAAACTCGTGTCCGTATCGGTCACTTTTTTCTTTCTCTCTCTCTTCTAGTTAGCCTGGTGCACTTTTCCCCACAGGGTTTCAAGCCTTGTTCGCTCTAGTCTCCTCTTTCCACTTCCCTGCTGGTGTTTCGGGCTATTGAGGATCGGCTCACCTGGCGTTCCAGCGCTGGTGCGTTGAGTCTGCTGCTGGTGTCCCGAACTGCAGGCTCCCACGCTCTCCTCAAAGGTCCACTGTGAATCACTAGTTCTGGAAGAGTTTCCTTTGCTGTTTCTTCCCCTACTCTTCCTTGAACCCGCAGTATCTCCACTTTTATTAAACTGTCTCTCCCCGGACTATCAGTGTGCTGCCTTCCTATTCCGCCATCTTGCCCCTCCCCAACTTGATCACTTTGATTAGTAAGATGGCATTGTTACATGCCACCTTGATGGGACTGAATTGGATTCTCCTGGCACGTTTCTAGCTCTACCATTAGGGGTAAGTCCAAATGGGCATGTGCTGAACTGTACATCTCCTCCCTCTCTTATTCTCACTCTTATATTTCACAGGGATCACTTTTTAGTTAAATTTAAACACTTAAGAATAATTGTGTGTTAATTAAAGAGTTCAACCAATAGTATCAAGTAGAACAAAAAATACTAAAAGGAATAAAATAGTAAGTTGTTCCTTGACAGTGAGGACAAGGGCTGTTCAAGTCACTGTTTCTCATAGTGTCCACTTCACTTCAACAGGTTTCTTTCTAGGTGCTCAGTTAGTTGCCACCAATCAGGGAGAACATATATGATATTTGTCCCTTTGGGACTGGGTTATTTCACTGAGCATGATGTTTTCCAGATTCCTCCATTTTGTTGCAAATGACTGGATTTCATTGTTTTTTACTGCTGTATAGTATTCTATGGAGTACATGTCCCATAATTTCTTTATCCAGTCTACTGTTGATGGGCATTTGGGTTGATTCCAGGTCTTAGCTATTGTGAATTAAGCTGCAAAAAACATTAAGGTGCAGACAGCTTTTTTGTTTGCCAATTTAATTTCCTTTGGGTAAATTCCAAGGAGTGGGGTGGCTGGGTCGTGTGGTAGGGTTATATTCAGGTTTCTGAAGAATCTCCAGACTGTCTTCCATAGTGGCTTTACCAGTTTGCATTCCCACCAACAGTGTGTTAGTGACCCTTTTTCCTCACATCCTCTCCAGCATCTATTATTGGTAGATTTCTGAATGTGAGCCATTCTAACCGGGGTGAGATGAAACCTCATTGTGGTTTTGATTTGCATTTCCCTGATGGCTGGTGATCCTGAACATTTTTTCATGTATCTGTTGGCCATTTGGATTTCCTCTTTTGAAAAATATCTATTGAGGTCCTTGGCCTATCTCTTAAGTGGGTTGTTTGTTTTTTCTTGTTGTGTAGTTTCTTGATGTCTTTGTAGATTCTGGTTATTAATCTTTATCGGTTGCATAATTTGAAAATATTTTCCCCCATTCTATTGGTTGCCTCTTCACTTTCCTGACTGTTTTTTTTGCCATACAGAAACTTCTATTTTTGATGTAATCACAATTGCTAATTTGGCTTTGACTGCCTGTGCCTCTGGGGTCTTTACCAAGAAGTCTTTGCCTGTGCCTATATCTTGCCAGGTTTTTCCTACGTTCTCTAATATTTTGATGGTGTCCAGTCATAGATTTAGATTTTTAATGCATGTTGAGTGGATTTTTGTGTAAAGTGTAATGTAGGGGTCTTACTTCATGCTTCTGCATGTGGAAATCCAGTTTTCCCAGCACCATTTGTTGAATAGACTGTCCTTGCTCCCGACTTGGTTTTAGACCTTTGATCAAATATAAGTTGGCTGTAAATGTTTGGATTGATTTCTGGTGTTTCTATTCTGTTCCATTGGTCTATCCATCTGTTTCTGTACAAGTACTATGATGTTTTGATTATAACTTCCCTGTAGTATTTCCTGAAATCTGGTATTGTGCTGCCTCTGGCTTTGTTTTTGTTGTACAAGATTGCTTTAGCTATTCGAGGTCTCCTATGCCACCATATGAATTTCAGTATCATTTTTTTCTAGATCTGAGAAGAATGTCTTTGGTATCTTGATTGCTATCACATTGAATCTGTAAATTGCTTTTGGGAGAATGGACATTTTGATGATATTGATTCTTCCAATCCATGAACATGGACGATTTTTCCATTTTTTGGTATCCTCTTCTATTTCTTTCTTTAAGATTTTGTAATTCTCATCATAGAGATCTCTGACATCCTTGGTTAAGTTTATTCCAAGGTATTTGATTGTTTTTGTGAACTCATGATGTATAGAACAGTTTCTAAGATTTTTAAAAATTAATTTATTTGATGAGCAGTGTTATGGGGGAGGGAGGGAGAGAGAGAGAGAGAGAGAGAGAGAGAGAGAGAGAGATTCCATCTACTGGTTCACTCCCCAAATGGTCCAAATGGCCACAACAGCCAGATCTGAGCCAGGCAGAAGAAAGGATCCAGAAATTCCATCCAGGTGTCTCACATGGGTGGCCATGGTCCAAGTGTTGTGCCATTTTATATTGCATTCCTGGGTGCATTATTAGGAAGCTACATAGGAAGCGGAGTAGTAAAGTCATGAACTGGAAGTCTCAGAGCAGATGCTGAAGTCACAAATGGCAGCTTAACATGCTGTGCCACATGTGGAGATCAAGAAATGAATTATAGATAGAAACCCCCCCCCCCAAAATTGGCTGGACTTAGGAAATTAACTTATTAAAATAAAATATGTAAAGGCCATATACTATATGATTTTACCTATAAACCTTCTCTAAATGGAAAAATTACAGATATAGAAAGTAGATTAGTGACTTTCTGTACTTAGGGATGGGGAGGAGAGAGGTAGGTAGGCATGACTTTAAAAGAATAACAAAATGTAGAACTTTGCAATCTTTGCAGTAATAGAATAGCCATTCTGTGTATTTTTTTTCTTTATTTGTGGTGGTGATGGCTACATTGAATTAAACACATACACTTTGTGCCAAAGCTGATTTCATTTTTTAAATTACATCAGATATGTGTAACTGAGTAAAAAGTACATGGTGTATCTGTGTACTGTCTTTGCAACTTCCTCTGAATCTATAATATTTTAAATTAAAATGTTAAAAAATCTAGAGAGGGATGACAGATCACATACAAAGGAACTAAAATAAGACGGAAATAGAATTTTAAACAATGGCAATCAAACCTATTTATCAATTAATTACTAATTTCAAGGTACTGATAATAAATGATCAGAAGCAGAATAACTGTATTCAAGAAAGCAAAAGAAATAAATACAGATAAACAAATACTGGAAGAATTTGTTATAAACAAATCTTCACTGAAGGAAATCCTGGACATTAACCATAAAATGGATGGAACTGGAGATCATAATACTAAATGAAATTAGTCACACACAGGAAAAATTTCATACGTGTTCTCTCATATTTTGTAATATATATGCATATGTATGTGTCATATATATGAGAAAGAGTATATAAAATATATGAGGCTGTATTATTTGGTATATCAATAGTTATAAATGTCTTTGCTGAAGTATTTTCTCTATATAAGAATATATTCTCTTTCTTCAATTTATGGTTCTTGTCATAAATACCACACTATGTGATGTTAATATTTCTGCTTTCAAGAAAACATAGTATGTATATAACATTTACATATGAAGTGAATATGGCAAAATATAGAAATTCTTAATTTTAATGAAAATCCAAACATGTTTTTTAATAACGCTTTTATTTAAAGAATATAAATTTCCAAAATACAGCTTATAGATTACAATGGCTTCCCCCCCATAACTTCCCTCCCACCCACAACCCTCCCCTTTCCCACTCTCTCTCCCCTTCCGTTCACATCAAGATTCATTTTCAATTCTCTTTATATACAGAAGGTCAGTTTAGTATATATTAAGTAAAGATTTCAACAGTTTGCCCTCACATAGCAACACAAAGTGAAAAATACTGTTGGAGTACCAGTTATAGTATTAATTCACAATGTATAGCACATTAAGGACAGAGATCCTACATGATATATATATTTTTAAATTGATTAATTTTCTATGCAATTTCCAATTTAACACCAAGATTTTTTAATCATTTGCAATTATCTTTATATACAGAAGATCGATTCAGTATATACTATGTAAAGATTTCATCAGTTTGCACCCACACAGAAACATAAAGTGTAAAAATACTGTTTCAGTACTAGTAATAGCATTATTTCACATTGGATAACACATTAAGGACAGATCCCTCATGAGATGTAAGTACACAGTGACTCCTGATGTTGATTTAACAATTTGACACTCTTGTTTATGGTGTCAGTAATCTCCCTAGGCTCTAGTCATGAGTTGCGGAGGCTATGGAAGCCTTTAGGGTTTGCCGACTTCGATCTTATTCCGACAGGTTCATAGACAAAGTGGAAGTTCTCTCCTCCCTTCAGAGAAAGGTACCTCCTTCTTTGATGGCCCCGTTCTTTCCACTGGGATCTCACTCACAGAGATCTTTCATTTAGGTCTTCTTTTTTTTTGTTTTTCAGAGTGTCTTAGCTTTCCATGCCTAAAATATTCTCATGGGCTCTTGAGCCAGAACCGAATGCCTTAAGGGCTGATTCTGAGGCCAGAGTGCTATTTAGGACATCTGCCATTCTATGAGTCTGCTGTGTATCCCACTTCCCATGTTGGATCATTCTCTCCCTTTTTGATTCTATCAGTTAGTATTAGCAAACAGATGTTTTGATGGAACACTATCAATGGAATCAAATAGAGTACCCAGACTACACATATAAGGAAATTTGAGAAAGATAAGTATGGTATTCTGTATAATTAGAGAAAGAGGGGCATTTAATAAAAAGAGATGAATTATTTCCATATGAAAAAAAGAAGTTGGATTCTTATATGATATACGTATGCTTCACTTATATGCTATATAGTGGATTAGAATTTTAAATCTAAAACATAAAATGTTAAAAAGACAATATAAAATACATTTTATGACAATAGAACAGTAAAAAGATTTTTGATCCTCCAAAATATTAATCATAGAGAATAATGAAAATTTGGCTACATTAAAATCAAGAAATTCAACTTTTCAGAATATTCCTTGAATAAAAATAAATGATACCCTGAAAGCTGATCGAGTTTAGTACACATGAAGGGTACCTCAAAAAGTCCTTGGAAACATGTAATTAAAAATTTTACTTTGCTGCAAAAATGAAATTCATGAAAACTTTTTATTATTTTTCACTAACTTTTGGAGCTCCCTTATATAACTTGCCAAAAATTTATTTTCTAAAATATACAAAGAACTTCTTTAAGACAATTAAATAATAACTTCACAAACATGGGAAATACATTAACAGACAGTCATGGAAGTATTGACCCATACATATATTAAAACACTTTTAAAACCAGAAGTATCTAGAGACATGCAAACTAATATGACAATGAGATAATTTTTTATTTACACAAGGGAAAAATTTACAATGCAACAGGCACAGGAGAGTATGAGTAGAATAGAAATGGACCTCATATTCTGCTGTATGGCACAATATCAGCAGAAAATGTTGCATTGTCACATAAAGTTGATGATATGAATATATATTTTGATTCAGAAACTCTAGTAACATGTATATATTCTAGAGCAGTGGTTTCAAACAAGAGCAAGCATCTACATCAGTTACAGGGTTTGTTAAACACACATTGATGGATTTTACCCCAGAATATGATTCTGTACAGCCCTTAAGGCTTTCAGATCTGGCTCAAAAGCCCATGAGAGTATTTCAGGCATGGAAAGCCAAGACACTGTGGCAAAAAATGATCTAAATGAAAGATCTCTGTGAGTGAGATCCCAGCAGAAAGAATGGGCCATCAAAGAAGGAGGTACCTTTCTCTGAAGGGAGGAGAGAACTTCCACTTTGACTATGACCTTGTCTAAATAAGATCAGAGTTGGCTAACTCAAAAGGCTTTCATAGCCTTGGCAGCTCATGACAAGAGCCTTGGGTGATTACTGATGTCATAAATAAGAGTGTCAATTGTTAAATCAACAACAGGATTCACTTACTCCCCATGTAGGATCTCTGTCCTTAATGTGTTGTACTATGTGAATTAACGGTATAACTAGTACTCAAACAGTGCTTTATACTTTGTGTTTCTGTGTGGGTGCAAACTGTTGAAATCTTTACTTAGTATATACTAAATTGATCTTCTGTATATAAAGATACTTGAAAATGAATCTTAATGTGAATGGGATGGGAGAGGGAGTGGGAGATGGGATGTTTGTGGGTGGGAGGGTGGTTATGGGGGGGAAAAGCCACTACTGTAATCCAAAAGCTGTACTTTTGAAATTTATAATTATTAAATAAAAGTTAAAAAAAAGAATATCTGATTCTGTAAGCCAGGTGTGGTGCCTAAGAATGTGCACTTATATAGAAAGTTTCCAGGTGATGTCAATGTAATTAGGTAGATTTACCATACATTCAGAACCAGTACAATAAAAACCATGTTGCACTTATTTACCTGGATAAATACTAAATATCTTCATAGAAATATTGCTCATGAAAAGAGATATTTAGAAATAAGCTTAAAATACACCAGTTAAAGTGCAGATAAATACATTTTACTGTAGCCAAAGAATAAAATATTAACTAGCAATGAGAATGAAATGCATACATGATAAACAACTTGGATGACTTTCCAAGCAAAATACTATATGCAAAAGTTATGGAAGATTATGAGCAGAATGATGTTATTTTTATAATATTTGAAAATAGCCAAACTAAGCAAAGCATAGCTAAAGAATATACATGATAAAGCATAAACAAAAGGTAGAGAGATGACAAATATAAGATTGAAGGTAGTAGTTACCAGTTTTCAGTAGTATTATTAAATCATGTTTACATCTTGCAGTGCAAAATTTCCAAAATCCAGAAATTCTGCTTCAATTTTGCCTGGAATTTACTCGAATTGTGTATACTTTTTGCCTGAAACCACAAAAATGATCTAGTTTTATTTATTGAATATGCATATCCTTTTAAAGCAATAAAATATCTACTTGATCATCATCCAATATGTCTATGTTTATTGTGCTGACTTGAAAAAGACAATAACATTAGTATTAGTCTTCTCAATTTGAAAATCATGAGTCGAGCAAATGGACAACCTTGTCTGAGTTTCATGAGCCCAAATGCTTTTATATATGCATTAATTCCAGCAAAGGCTCTTACTGTGGTTATCATAGCTTGGGGCCAGGAGAGGGCAGTAAATAACAAACTAGGTGCCCTCCTCCACACACACACAACCCATCAAGTAGAGCAGGTATAGTGTTGGCTAAAACAACTCAAGAATAAGATAACAGTGTTAGGCTGCTCATAAATTCATCACTTTGTTTTTTTGTTATTCCTTACAGGCCCTGGGATATTAATAGCATATTATTGGCCAGCGCCACAGCTCAACAGGCTAATCCTCTGCCTTGCGGTGCCGGCACACCAGGTTCTAGTCCCGGTCGGAGCGCCAGATTCTGTCCAGGTTGCCCCTCTTCCAGGCAAGCTCTCTGCTGTGGCCCGGGAGTGCAGTGGAGGATGGCCCAAGTGCTTGGGCCCTGCACCCGCATGGGAGACCAGGAGAAGCACCTGGCTCCTGCCATCGGATCAACGCGGTGCGCTGGCCGCGGCAGCCATTGGAGGGTGAACCAACAGCAAAGGAAGACCTTTCTCTCTGTCTCTCTCTCTCACTGTCCACTCTGCCTGTCAAAAAAAATTGCATACTATGTTGGTTTTGAACACCTAAAAATGAAAAGTATGGTGAAGACAGCAAAGATTGATACTTTTGGAGACAATCTGATTTTACATATTTTAGTATGCTTTATAGGCATACTGACTTTAAATATAACATTCAAAATGTATCCTATAAACGAGTTCCTGGGGATTGAGTATATACCACAAACATTTTTCTCAAACATATTGAAAGAAATCATCTTAAAATTCTTTGAAATCTTGATTTTAAAATATTATAAAGCTTTGAATAGTGTGGTAGATGCTTTGGAGAGCATTGATACTACATTTCAAGTGGAATTAACTATCAGTCAAAGTGAAAAAATAATAAAGTTAAACAGACACAATGAGTTACTTAAAAAATCATTGCTCTATATTTAAAAGACTCATTTTTAAATACTTTTTATAGTGATGTAGAAATTTTGTAGATTATTTTAAAATCTTCGAAATTTGACTTATGTCAGGAAAGTAATACTTTAGGCTTAAGCAGTTTTGACAAAGAAGTAATGAAAAGGATGGGATAAAAGGATGGCAAGGTTGTTTTCAAGATTGAATAAAAATAGTGCAGGTAAATTAATTCCTATAACATGTGAAGGAAGAAAGAAATTGGGTGAAAATTTTTCTGATGAGAAAAGATACAAAGTAGAATGGAGGATATAATCATAATTGTTAATACAGTGAGAAGATGCTATATATTCATACAGTCTCTCCCTCTTCTTGCCCCCCACCCCAAAAAGAAAAAGAAAAAAACATTCTGGCTTCATAATTAACATAAGGCCTGGCAGGAAAAAAATTAAATTGAATAAAAACACACAAAGAAGACTAAGGCAGAATTGGAAAAAAAATGAATAACAAAGTGAATGAATACTGTAGGCATCATATATGAATGTTAAAAGAAGAGCTGGAGAAATGTTTCTACTAGAAACATATAAAAATAACTAAGAAACCCTCAATCTTAGGGAATGGTGTACCTAAGTTTGCAGTGACATTCTGGGGCTTTTCACTAGGTTTCAATAACTGCATCCTGTTTTTAGACTCCAGTGACACTGGGTGAGCTTTTATTACTTAGGTATCTTCAGGTCCTTTAACTTTCCCAAAGTCCCAAAAATTGTGTCTCTTTTCTAGGAACGCCCCTTACTACAGAGAAAACTGTAATGAACCCATGACATGGAAGAAGAAGGCGGGATTCCTTATTCACAAGTTCTTAAGTTGCCCTAGTACCTCTACCCTACTTTGACTCTCAGTAAGCAGGACAGTCTCCCCCTAAAATTTTGTCTACTAAGTGTAGTATATAATTCATTCAATAGAAGATTCCTGTTACATGATTACTTGTGAATAATGTAGCATGTAAGTATTGTCTTACTTGCAGAAGCATTTTATTCCAGTTAAAGAAAATAACATATGTATGTATATGTATGAGTCATCTTTCAAACATTCCTGGAAAACATGTGCTATGAAAATGCTGTGCATGTTTTTATTTGTACCATAATTAATTTATCTTTTAATTTCATTTTCAGGAACTTTTTGAATGTGTTTGTGTTTGTGTGTGTGTGTGTATACTGTTGGTCTGTGTAGGTTTGATGATCTTTAAACTGAAGCCAGAGCATGTGTGTCTACAGCAGAGACTCCTCACCTAATTTTGACTACTGCTTCAACTTTCCATGTCACCACCAAGAAAGTTAGTGGTCTGGGGTAGGGTGAAGCTAGGATCCTGGAACTCCTTCAGGATCCCACACATGAGTGTCAAGGGCTGAAGCATTTGGGCTATCTTCCCTTGATTTCTCAGGTGCATTTGCAGGGAGCTGGATTGGAAGTGGAGCCAAAAGGACTTGAACCAGGGCTCAAATATGAGATACTGGTGTCTCCAGTGGTGATTTAACCTGCTGCAACACAACACTGGCCACTCACTGTTTTTCCCCTGTAGTTTACTCAATAAGCATCCGAAGAATACACATTATTTCTTTTAAAAGATTGTTTTTAATTCTTCACATTTTATTTATTGATTTATTTGAGATGCAGAGAGATGGGAGGGAGAGAGGGAAAGAGGGAGAGACGGAGAGAGATCTTACTTATCAGTTCAATCTGTAAATACTTGCAACAACTAGGGCTGGACTATGGCTGAAGCTAGGAGCTGGGAGCACAATGCAGGGCTTCCACAGGGGTGGTAGGACTCAATTACTTGACCCATTACTGCTACTCCCCAGGGTCTATGTTAGAATGAAACTGTAATCAGTAGCCAAAGATGAATACTGAACTCAGGTACTCTGAAGTGGGACACAAGCATCCCATGGGACATGTTAACTGGTAGACATCAGACTCAAGTTAGAATAACTTCTAGAATTTGGTTTCACTCAGGACAATCACAGAATGAACTCTGATTTGCAGTAAGTTAGATTAAGCCTAATTAACATGGTAATGGGCCCCTGGGCATCTGGTCACAAGATTTGTGTTTTTGGAGCTATCTAGCTATCTAGCTAGCTATCTAGCTATCTAGCTGGGATAGACAAGATCTGCTTGTCTTTTTTTTAAAGATTTATTTATTTATTTGAAAGTCACAGTTATACAGAAAGCGAGGGAGAGGCAGAGAGGTAGAGAGAGAGAGAGAGAAAGAATCTTCCATCCGCTGGTTCACTCCTCAATTGGCCGCAATGGCTGGAGCTGCACTGATCCGAAGCTAGGAGCCAGGAGTTTCTTCCGGGTCTCCCATGTGGGTGCAGGGGCCCAAGGACTTGGGCCGTCTTCTACTGCTTTCCCAGGCCATAGTAGAGAGCTGGATCAGAAGTGGAGCAGCTGGGACTGGAACTAGCACCCATATGGGATGCCGGCACTGCAGACCGGGGCTTTAACCCACTTTTCCACAGTGCTGGCCCTGGGACATTTGTTTTATGTGGAGTCTTTTATCACCATCTAGATGAAAAAGATGCTTTGTGGAAACCTTAAAAACAGAAAATTTAAAAAAATATCTTGCAGTGGATAGTATCTACTATTTGAGGACACCTTATGGGGGATTATATCCTTTACACTTTCCTCAATTCCATATCACCACTTAAGAATGAATGAACTAGATTTTTTTATTTATTTGAAAAGCAGAGAGACAGAGAGAGAGAGAGAGAGAAGAGAAGAGAAAGGTCTTCCATCCACTACTTCACTTACCAGAGGGCCACAAAAGCTGGAGTTGTGCCAATCCAAAGCCAGGATCCAGGAGCTTCTTCCTGGTCTCCCACATGGGTACAGGGGCCCAAGGACTTGGGCCATCTTCCACTGCTTTCTCAGGCCACAGCATAGAGCCGGATCAGAAGTGGAGCAGCGAGGACTTGAACCAGCACCCATATGAGATGCCAGCTCTGCAGACTGGGGCTTTAACCCACTGGGCCACAGAACCAGCCCTGAACTAGATTTATAAATATCATCTCATTATTGAAAACGTACCAAGACATGAATAAATATCAGCAATGATTAGGAAATGTATGCTATGCATATATATAGACATTTGACTCAGCCACAAATATAAATTATATTCTCATTAAATTATTATAATTAAGTTATTAAATTTAAATTAAATGAATTTAAATTATTAAATTATTTTAAAAGTATTTAAATAATTGTGCATATTATGGGGTAAAGTATAATATTTCAATAAATGTATACAAGATATACTGATCAAAACAGGATAACCTCAATATTTCTTTGACACTATGTTTGCAGGTTTGGGGCTTCTCTCTTCTATTTGTTCATACAATATATACTAGGTTAGTGAACTATAGATTCCTTACTACACTGTGGTAGCACTTGCTACTTATTCCTTTAATCTAACATTGGTGTAGTACTCATTATCCAAATTCCCTCTATCTATCTCACTGCCCCAGCCTCTAGTAATCACAATTTTGTGTTCAGATTGAGTTTTTTAGCTCCCACATATGTGAGAGTACATGCAGAACATGCATGTTCTTTACCCACTCATCTGATATTGGGCACCTTTATTGATTGCTTATTTTGGCTATTGTGAATAGTACTTCAAAAATCATGGTGAACCAGGTATTTCTGTGATATAGTAATTTCATGTCATTTGGAGATACACCCTGTAGCAGGATTGCTGGGTTATATAACAGTTCTAGTTGTTAGAGAAATTTTCCACAGTGGAAGTACTAATTTACAATCCCACAAACAGTGTATAGGAATTGTCCTTATGCCACATCCTCACCAGCATGTGTCACTTTGATAAACTAGATTGCTGACTCATTGAGGGCAGGGACTTTGAGTAACTCTTCTTCATGCTCAATACTACGATAGGACAGTGTGTCAAGCACAGTGCCCCCCCCCAAATATTTATGTTATATGATCATGCTGAGATTTCATTGAAGAATTTATAGAAACTTAGATTATATCAAAATTTGCATGTGCTTATTCATACCAACAAAATAGGGTTTATAGATGAAGTTACCCACCTGAAATAATAATTGATGCATTCACTTTACTTAAGTATATTCTTGAATGCCTTTAGAATATAATATTTTTTAAATCTTTAAATTATGGATAGTATCATCAGCATATTCTTAAAATTGTTGGATAATTTTCTTGAAAATAGAATTCCATGTTTAAATATATTGCTGGGAAAGGTAGATATAGTGGAAATAAACCACAATTATAGACAAATTTTTTAAAAAAATTATCTATATGTGCAACTTTATCAACATTTATTTAGAAATCTAAAACATGAAAGATTTTCTAGGAAAACGTGAATTATTAAATTTGGTTCAAGAAGTACAAACACTTGATAGTCATAATTTTCTTTTTAAATTTTAATTAATTTATTTTATTATATAAAAGAATGAGAGAGCAAGAGTGAGAGAGAAAGAGAGAGAGAGAAATCTTCTATCTGTTGTTTCAGTCCCTAAATACCTGCAGCAACTGTCCTGGGCCACGACAAAGGTAGCTGGGACTCAAACTGGTGCCCATGTGGGATGCCAGCAATGCAGGCAGTGGCTTTACCCGCTATGCCACAGCAACAGCCCCTTCTGTAGCTTTTTGATGGATTGGTTTGCTGATTTTTGAAGGCTGAACAAGACTTGGATTCTTGCAATAATTCCACCAGGTCATGGAATATGAAATTATATAGATATATATATGTACCATTTACTAGTAAAAACAGATATAAAAGTTAATGGTAAAATATTCACAGAAATATAATTAACACAGGGTACAAGCTAATATATTCACTACAATTCAATACTGTATTGAAAAACTAAGCAAATAAATGATGAAAAGTAGATATTATTAGAATGGTAGAAAAAACTGGTAATTTTTATAAAATATGGTTTTCTATTTAGTAATGCAAGAGAATAAACAAAAATATACTTAAAGCTAAAATTCAATTTCAACTTGTTATCAAGATTAAAAGAGAGCACAAATTAATAAATAGGATGATTGATTACCATTAGCAAGAACTGCACTGCAATTGAAAAAACAGCTTATTCACATTGTGAAGAATTATAAATAATATAAGAATTAAGATAACAGTAAGGTAGCAAGAACTTGTGCAGGATGGAAAATAAATAAATCAAACCATGACAAAATGGAAAACTTAAACAGCTAAAAGACATGGAAAGATTAATAGTCTGAAAACTTGACAAAAATCTCTGAAAACTACTTATGCACATTTTTTCATGGAATTTAAAAAGTTGAATCTAACATCCATTTGAAATCCAAACAGGAAATTGAGTTTCAAATTATAAAAAAAGAGCATAGATTGATGAAGAAATACTCTGATCTCACTCATCCAGGAGTCTTAAAACTGGTTAAAATAAATAATATAGATATTCTCAGGAAAGTGACAATCATTTATTTATTCACCTCATTGAGACAATCATGGGGTTATACCTACTATAAAAATGTTTCACTACCTAACCAGGTATTTGTTAATTACAACTGAGACACTGAAGTTAAAAAATCTGTGACTATTGGTGGCTCAGAGAGGAGCCAATCTGAAGTCACTGGAAGAAGAGGTAGGGATGAGTATCAGATAACAATGAGCTAATATATTTAGCAGAATTCATCATACAGGAAGAAAGGGCAACCCACACAACGTAAGGACCTGAAAGGAAAATATTCTTCTTCAGGGCCTGTAAGTAAAAGTGGCAGATTTAGAGGTTGGTATTATGGCACAATAACCTAAGCTGCTACCTGAAATACAGGCATCCTGCCGGTTCAAGTCCTAGCTGTTCCTCTTCTGATTCAGCAGATCCAGTTTCCTATTTATGCACTTGGGAAGGCAATGGAACATAGTTCAAGTGCTTTGGCTTCTATCATCCATAGGGGAGACCCCAGTGCAGCTCCTAGCTTCAAGTAAATCTTAAAAAGGGAAGAGACCAATTTACTTAATCTGATTGGGAAATTCAGAGTGAGTTACTATGTACTTGTAACCCTGTTCATTCTCTTAGGAGCGAATCTACTAATAGAAAGCATGTGGTCCCCTAGGAATTGGCTGTCCATACAGGTAACTTAGCAGTAAGCAATAGGTAACATAACAGCAAGGCAGCAAGTTTTAAGACTTCTAGAATATTAAATGACTAGGGGGAGGGGAAACATGTTTTAAAATACTGAGTTCCAGGCTCCACCTGGTGGGAGTACCTGAGTACTGAGATTTTTTTTTCAATGGTTTCTTGGTGATTCTAATGTTCAACCATGATTAAGAACTACAGCACCACTGGCTCTGCAGCAGCTGTGAAGTAGGGAGGCATTACATATCTGAAGGATAAATACTACTCAGAAGAGAGTTATAACCTCGGGTGTTGCATGGCTGGATGCATTGAGACAGAATTTAGTGGTGGAGAATTAGCAATAAAAATACACAAGGGGAATAAGGAGAGAGATTACTGCTCTAGTCTAGGGGAAGATAGTTCACAAAGCCCATAAAACTGGAGAGAGTGCAATCTCAGGGGAGAGTTAGGGAGAGCAAAGGAAACTCCACGAATTTTAGAGGGATACTATGGATCTCTGTGGAGGGTGTGTATGTGCAGTACCAACCTGGACACATCACAGAACCCCAGAAACCAAGAGCCTCAGCATTAGCTTTAGAGAGTGAGGTGAGACCAGACTGCAGCAGCTCAAGCCACTGGCAATAAAGCTGCTGGAAGAACTGGGTGTGAATCCAGCTTGGAACACTGTCGGGGACAGCGTACCAGCCAACCTAGAGGGAAATTAGGGCATATTTCTCTCTCCCCAACCACCTGGTACTGTGACCTGCTACTAGTTGAGAGAGGGTGGGTGCCATTTTGGATATACATAACAGCTGCTCCAGCTTGTATCCATGTATCCAGCAACCAGCTGGGAGGAAGTGCCTCAGTCTGGCAGGGAGAACTGACAGAGGGCTGGGCACTTGTGTCTGTGGGAGCCTTGTATGCTGCGACTGTGAAAACACTGTTGCTTCATGGGAGGTCCCAGGGTGTGGCTGGGTCTTTGGGCAGTCACTGTGGTTGGCTTCACATGCTTGGGACTTCCTGATTCCCTGGTGAGGGTCATTTATATGGAATCCATGCCCAGCTGAGGACTGCATGGATCCTTTGTATGGTTCTTGAGGCAGTGTGGATGAATCCAGCATCCACTGGGGAACTGATCTCCTTGGAGGAGAGGAGGTATGAATGAGACTATGCCACCAGAGCTGATCAAACCTCCCTCTGATAAAAAAAAAATAAGGAGATTACCATGCCCAACTTGGGCATCACCTTGGACACTCCCCTCATTCTGGAGCACTGAACAGAGCTCCCTGGCCACACCCAGCACATTCTTCTCCACTAAGCCACAGAGGCATGGAAACAGATAAAAGCAATTGGTAGAAAAAATCAACAAATATCTCCACAAGTGCCTAAAAATGCAGAAATTTAAAAAACAAGAATGAGGACGTCAATATTATGTCCCCAAAGGAACACAACACTTCAATACTAGAATGTGAAGAGGTAGGAACTGAAGATGTGTTGGAAACAGAACTAAAATAATTGATTGTAGGATTACTTCAAAGAAATCAGAAGCAAATGCATGAATTAAAGAAATCCACACATAACATGAATGGAAACATTTCCCATGGAATTGAGATTTTAAAGAGAAATCAAAATGAAATATTAGAAATGAAAAATTCAATAGATCAAATAAAGAATGTGCTGGAAAGCCTTAACAACAAACTTGGTGAAGCAGAAGAAATAATATCTCAGGTAGAAGACAAGTTTCTAGAGATTTTACAGTCAGACTGAAAAAGAGAAAAGAAGAAGAAATTAGAAGACTAAAAAAAGAGTATGGGAAATTTATGAGATATTATCAAATAACCTAACATACAGGTCTTAGGAGTTCCTGAAGGCATGGAGAGAATGGGTTAGAAGGCCTTTTAGTGAAATAATTACAAAAAACTCGTAATTTGGAGAAAGAAAGGAACATCCAAGTACAGAAAGCACATAGAACCCCTAGTATACATGACTACAAAATATCTTCACCATGACACATTGTAATTAAACGCTCCACAGTAAAACATAAAAAAGATTCTAAAATGTGCATGAGGGAAACACCAGATTACTTTCAGAGGGAATTAGACTCACAGCTGACTTCTTATCAGAAACCTTACAGGATGTAAAGGAATGGTGAGATATAGTCTAAGTCTTAAAAAGAAACTGTCAACCCAGAATACTGTACCCTGCACAGGTCTCATTTATGAATGAGGGTGAAGTAAAGACCTTTCATTACAAGCAGAAGTTGAAAGAATTTGTCATCACTCATCCAAACTTAAAAAAGATGCTTTAGGATATACAACGCACAGAAACAGAAAAATATGGACATCACTATGAAAGAAGGTGAAGGCAGAAAATCTCCCATTAAAAGTACAAAGGAAATCTGAAGTAAGCAATAAGAATGTTTAGGGAAAAATGGAGGGCAAAGTTGAGACTTATCAATAGTCACCTTGGCCTAAACACTCCATACAGACTAGCTGAATGGATTAAGAAACAAAATCCATCTATTTGCTTCCTACAAGAACAACATCTCACCAACAAAGACACACATAGGATGAAAGAGAAAGGATGGAAAAGGATATCCAAATGCTAACAGAAACTAACAAAGAGCTGGTGTAGCCATCCTAATTTCAGACAAAACAGCCTTTAACACAAAAACTGTTAAAAGAGACCAAGAAGGGCATCATGTAATGATTAAGGGATCAATTCAACAGGAAGAGGTGACTATAATAAACATATATGCACCCAACTGTAAGATGTGACTATAATAATCATATACGGCATCTGGCTAATTAAAACAAATGTCAATGGATCTAAAGGGAGACATAGACTCAAATACAATAGTATTCAGTACCCCATTTTCAGCTACAAACAGATTAATCAGAAAGAACATTAGGAAAAAAAAGGAATTAATTGACACTACCAAGCAAATGTACCTAATGGATATCTACAGAATTTTTCATCCTACAGTTGTGGAATAATCATTCTTCTCACCAGTGTATGGAGCTTTTTCTAGGAGAGACCATGTGCTAGGCCATTAAGCAAGTCGAAGCAAATAAAAAATAACAAAATTATACCATGCATCTTCTTGGATCACGATGGAATGAAGCTGGAAATCAACAACTAAAGAATCTCTAAAACATATGCAAACACATGGATACTAAACAACACATTCCTGAATGAACAGTGGGTCATAGAAAAAATCAAAAGAGAAGTAAAAAATTTTCTGGAAATGAATGAAGATGACAATACAACAAATCAAAACTTATGGGATACAGCAAATGCAGTGTAGAGGGAAGTTTATAGCAATTGCTGCCTACATCAAGAAATTGGAAAGGTACCAAATAAAGGAACTATCAATACACGTCAAAGACCTAGAGAAACAACAGCAAACCAAACTCAAAATTAGGAGAAAAGGAATAATTAAAATTAGAGAAATAATAAACAAAATTGAAATCCAAAGCAATACAAAAGATCAGCAAAATAAAAAGATGTTATTTTTTAAAAAAAATTACCAAAATTGAAATGCCATTGGCCCAACTAACCAAAAAAAATAGGAGACCCAAATCAATTCAGTCAAAATGAAAAAGGAAATATAACAACAGATACAACAGAAATAAAAAAAATCATCAGGAATTACTACAAAGAGCTGTATGCCAACAAATTGGGAAACCTAGAGGAAATGGATAGATTCCTGGACAAATACAATCTGCCTAAATTGACCCATGAAGACATAGAAAACTTAAACAGACTAATAACTAAGACAAAAATTGAATCAGTAATAAAGATCCTCCTAACAAAGAAAAATTGGAACTGTTGGCTTCAGTGCTAAATTCTACCAGATATTTAAAGAACAAATTCCAATTATTCTCAAGTTATTCAAAACAATCCCTGAAAACTCCTTCTATAAAGCCTGAATTACCTTAATTCCTAAACCTTAAAAAGATACAAAAGAGAACTACATACCAATTTCTCTGATGAACATAAACACAAAAATCCTTAACGAAATATTAGCCTATTGATTCAACAACTCATCAAAAAGATTATTCACCTGGATCAAGTGGTATTCATCCCTAGTATGCAGGAATGATTCAACATTTGAAAATCAATGTGGGTCCAGAACTGTGGAATAGCAGGTAAAGCTGCCATCTGCAGTGTCAGCATCTCACATGGAAGCCAGTTCAAGACCTGGCTGCTCCACTTCAGATTCAGCTCTCTGGTATGGCCTGGGAAAGCAGTGGAAGATGGCCAAAGTCCTTTGGCCCCTGCACCTGCATGGGAGACCCAGAAGAAGTTCCTTGCTCTTGGTTTCAGATGGGTGCAGCTTCAGCCATTGAGTCCAGTTGGGGAGTGAATGAGTGGATGGTTCTCTGCCTCTGCCTCTCTAAATCAATCTTTAAAAAAAAGAAAATCAATGTGATACATCACATTAACAAACTGAAGAACAAAAATGATATCATTATCTCAACAGATACAGAGAAAGCATTTGATAAAATACAACATTCTTTCATGATGAAAACGTTAAGCAAATTTGCTATAGAAGGAACATTCCTCAACACAAACAACACAATTTATAACAGACCCTTGGTCAGCATCTTATTGAATGGGGAAAACTTGGAAATATTCCCACTAAGATCTGGAACCAGATAAGGATTCCCCCTCCCATCACTGCTGTTCAATATAGTCCTGGAAGTTTTAGCCTGAGCTATTAGGCAAGAAAAAGAAATCAAAGGAATACAAACTGGGGAGGAAGTCAAACTATCCCTGTTTGTAGATAACATGATTCTATATCTAAGGGATCCAAAAGAGTCCTCTTAGAGACTATGGAAACCCAAAAAGAATTTGGTAAAGTGGTAGGATATAAAAATCAGTATCTTGTAAAATCAGACAATGCCACAGCTGTGAAAGAAGCTCTAATATCAATCCCATTCACAATAGCTATATAAAATTAAATATTATGGAATAAATTTAGCCAAGGGCATCAAAGATATCTACAATGAGAATTACAAAACATTAAAGAAGAAATAGAAGAAACGAAAAAATCTTCCATGTTCATGGATTGGAAGAATGACTATCAAAATATACTATAGAAAGCAATATACGAATTCAATGTAATTCAAATAAAAATACCAAGCACATTCTTCTCAGATATAGAAAAAATGATGCTAAAATGGACACACAGGAAATCCTTAATATCTAAACAATATTATACAATAAAAACAAAGCCAGAAGCATCACAAATTTCAGACATACTACATGGCGGTTATAATCAAAACAACCTGGTAGTGGTACAAAAACAGATGGTCAAAGGACATAGATCTACATCTTGATACCATCAAATTATTAGAGAACATTGGGGAAACCCTGCAAGACATTAGCACAGGCAATTCTTTTTGGAACTACCCCGAAGCAGAGGACATCAAAGCCAAAATTGACAAATGGGATTACAACAAATTGAGAAGCTACTGTACTGCAAAAGAAACACTTAGAACAGTGAAGAGGCACCTGACAGAATGGGAGAAATTATTTGCAAACTATGCTCTGATAAAGAGATTAAGAAGCTCAACAAAAACAAAACAAACAATCCAATTAAGAAATGGGCAAAGGACTTGAATAGGCATCTATTCAAAAGATGAAATCCAAATGGCCAACAGACACATGAAAAAATGTTCAGGATCACTATCCATCAGGGAAATGCAAATCAAAACCACAATGGTGCTTCACTTCTCCCCCATTATAATGGCTTTCATACAGAAATCAACAAACAACAAATGCTGGCAAAGATGTAGGGAAAAAGGTACCATAATGCACCGTTGGTGGGAATGTAAACTGGTACAGCCATTGTGGAAGACAGTATGGTGATGCCTCTGAAATCTGAATATAGATCTAAAATATGACCCAGCCATCCCACTCCTGTGAATTTACCAAAGGGAATTGAAATCAGCATGTGAAAGAGTTAGTTCTATTCCCAGGTTTACTGTAGCTCAATTTACAATAGCAAAGATATGAAATCAACCCAAATGTCTGTCAACTGAAGACTGGATAAAGAAACCACTGGATATGTACACCATGGAATACTATACAGCAGTGAAAAATTAAATCCTGTCATTTGCAACAAAATGGATGCAACTGGAAAACATTATACTTAGTGAAATAAGCCAGTTCCAAAAGTATTTGTACTTTTGTTCTCCCTGATCATAGTAACAAATAGAGTACCTAGAAGATAATCTATAGAGGTGAAATTGACATTTTGAGATGTGATGACTTTGAATAGCCTTTGTCTCAAACGTTGAGGAACAGTTTTTTTTTCCTACAAATTGTTGAACTCTTTAGTTAATGTAGGGTTAATCTTATGAGTATAAAGTTAACTGAAATAGAGCTTAGTAAAAAATAAGAGTGGAGAATGGGAATAGGAGAGGCAGGAGGAAAAAGGGTGGGAGTGTGGGTGGGAGGAAAGGTAGGATGGGAGAAATCACTATGCTCCTAAATTTTTATTTGTGAAATGTATGAAGTTTATATACCTTTAAAAGTTTATAAGGTGAAAAAAATACATAAGGATTATTTTTGTCTGCTGATATAATCAGCACAACTGATTTAAAGTTTATAAATGTATTCAGTGTAAAAGCCTGCCAATTATTCTGGAAGTAGGCTTGTCCTAAAATTTTAAGCGATAAAATATCATATATCATACTCTTACTTATAAAGTAGGGGATATTCAATGGTAAATTTTGGTTTTTAACGTTCTTATTTAAGAAAATAATATAGTGGCAACCTCATTTGAACATATATCATCTTCTATAAATAGATATAGATATCAACAGAAATGAATAAATTTATTATATTATATTCAATATATAAACATTAAATAAATATACAGGTTAGATATATTAATATATGTATTTAAATATATAGATAGATAGATAGATAGATAGATAGATGGTAGATATTATTAAGTCATAAAATACAAAAGCCAAGAAACCACTGCGCTGGATCCTTTACCATGGATGCTTATTACCTCATTAATTTCTTTTTTTTAAAGATTCATTTATTTATTTGAAAGTCAGAGTTACACAGAGAGAGGAGAGGCAGAGAGAGAGAGAGAGATGTCTTCCATCTGCTGGTTCACTCCCCTATTGGCCACAACAGCCAATCCGAAGCCAGGAGCCAGGAGCTTCTTCTGGGTCTTCCCATGCGGGTGCAGGGGCCTAAGGACTTGGACCATCTTCTACTGCTTTCCCAGGCCATAGCAGAGAGCTGTATTGGAAGTGGAGCAGCCGGGACTTGAATTGGCGTCCATATGATATGCTGGCTCTGTACACGGTGCCCCACTACGTCACAGTGCTGGCCCTGAATGAACTGATTCTGACCATGAATAAATAGAAGGCAAAACCAAATTGAGGAACATTCTGCAAAATAGCTTTTACTTTCAAAACTATCAAGGCAATCAAATA
Organism: Sylvilagus floridanus; assembly: GCA_949820135.1. NCBI lineage: Eukaryota > Metazoa > Chordata > Mammalia > Lagomorpha > Leporidae > Sylvilagus > Sylvilagus floridanus. The sequence continues at coordinate 60,328,959 of OX463223.1, read as the reverse complement.
GACACAAGACTAACAAACTCTACTGGCTTGAAGAAGTTTGAAGATAAAAAAAAACTAAGCCAGTGCTGTGGCTTAGAAGGTTAAGCCCCCGCCTGCATTGCCAGCTTCCTCTATGGATGCTGATTTGAGTCCCAACTGCTCCATTTCCTTTCCAACTCCGTGTTAATGCATCTGGGAAGCCAGTGGAAGATGGCCCAAGTACTTGGGCCCCTGCACCCATATGAGACGCTCAGAGGAAGCTCCTGGCTCCAAGCTTTCAATCAGCTCAGCTGTAGCCATTGTCATTTGGCGAGGGAACCAGTGGATAGATCTCATTTTCTTTCTCTCTCTCTCTCTCTCTCTCTCTCTCTCTCTCTCTCTCTCGCTGGCTTTCAAATAAATAATTAAACTTTTAAAAACTAACAATCCAGTTAATAAATGGGCAAAGGATATGAACAAGCACTTTACAAAGGGTAAAATTCAAGTGGCCAACAGACACATGAAAAAATCAAGATTACTATCTACCAGGGAAATGCAAATCAAAACCACAATGAGGTATCACCACACTCCAGTTAGAATGGCTATCTTCCAAAAATCAAAAAACAATAAATGCTGGTGAGGATGTAAGTTACCCTAATGTGCTGTTCATGTGAATGTAAACAAGTATAATCATTATGAAAGACAGTAGGGAGATTCAACAGCGATTTGAAAATAGATCTATCATATGATCCAGCCATCTCGCTTTTGGAAATTTATACAACCGGAATGAAATTAGCATATGAAATATTATCTGTATCCCCATGTTCATTATAATTAAATTCACAATAGCTGAGAAATGGAATCAATCTAGATGACTATCAACTGACTGGATAAAGAAAATGTGGGATATATGCACTATAGAATAGTACTAAGCCACAAAAAAGAATGAAATCTTATCTTTAGTAACAAAATGGATACAACTGGAAATCATTATGCTTAGTGAAATAAGCCAGTCTCTCCCCCAAAATATAGTATATCTGATATGTGACAGTCAATATAGAATACAAAAAATGTATAGGAATTAAATAGACATCTTGTGATATTATTGTCATTTTTAGTCCTTGTTTATATTCCTGTGGAACTGTGATCTTGCTATATTTTACTTGTTGAGTATTATGGTTAGTGATGGATTAAGACTGTGATTATAGAATGGATTAAAGTTATGTCTTTGCAAAAATTAAAGAAAAAAAAGAAAGAAGGAGGGGGGTTGGGGGGGAAAAAACTAAAGGGAACACATCAGAACAATTGAATGGGGTCTGATGCCTAGAGGGAAGTAATGTATGTTATTTCCTTGATTTTGATGGTTTTACTACAGTTATGTTAAGAAATGACCATGTTTGTCAGAAATAAACACATATTTAGCAGTGAAGATGTGTCATACTGGCAATATTCACAAATTGTTCATCAGACAGAAAATCTTTGTACTATACACGGCATTATTTCTGGATCTTTGAGACTGTTTCAAAATGTTAAAAATTAGCAATGTTGAACTATTAAGGTGGCATAAATATTGACTTTCAGAATGGATTTTAAGTGTTAACAACTGATTCATACCAGCAAGACATCAGCCTTTGTATGAGGTAGCAACCTATTTTATTTTTCCAAAACTATCTAGCCATTTAACCTAACTTCATCAATTAAGTAAGGAATTCTTTTTCTAAATGTGAAATTCCAGCTTTAGCAAATACATTTACATATATGTCTGTTTCTTGATTGTCTATTATGTTCCAATTCTGTACTTATTTGTTGCTAAAAGGTGTGTAATCTAGAACCTGGCTTTGCTTACTACATCTTTATAAAATATGTTGGCATCTAGTTGGACAACTTTCCACTCTTCTGACCCTTATTTATCAAAATTGTTTAGATTACTTTTGAATAATGATTCACTAATATAAATTTTTAAATCATCACCTAAGGTACATTAAAAATCCTGAAAATATTTTAATTAATATTAGTTTGAAATTTCCATATGTGGCACCCAATACTCATATAATGTCATATTCTTTCTTAGTGGAAGCAAGGTGTTTCAATTTTTCTTTAATCTGGAAAAGATATTTCTATATACTATGGATTAGTTGATTCCAATATTTTTTCTTCTGACTTCTATTATGTATGTATCTCAATAAAAGTTTGATAAAAAATGGCCCATTTTATAAATTCTTAACAATTTTTCCCCAAAGTGCCCATGAGTGCCAAGGCAGTAGTGATAAAGAGAATGCATAAACTCTCTTAACAGCCTGCCCCTAGTATTCCCTCTTGAAAGTAGTAGTTACTCAATTATTAATCTCAAGACAGGTTGGCCCTTCCTTGAATAACATTCCTTCTGCCTGAAATGTTCTTTTTTTTTTTTATCATGGTTGACCCATTTTTGTCACTTTGATCTCAGCTTAAATGTCACTTCCTCAGAGGATTGTTTCCTGAGCATCACATACACCCATAGCCACCTAGTTAGCCTCTGTCACACCAACTAATTAATTCTTTGCAAAGTACTAACCACTTAATTGTCTACTTCTCACCTACAATGTAAGGTACGTGTGACCAGTCTGACATGTTAATTGATTTATGTTCAATACTAAAAACATTGTTAAACCTATAGCAGGCAGTAACTAATTATTTTTGGAATTATATCTTCTCACTAGACTCAGAGTCGCTTTTGCAGAGAGTGAACAAAGCTTATCAATATCTTATGAACTTTTCCTGATCTTAATGAAGATGGACCAAAGGGAAGTATCCCCCATTAGGATCTGAAAAGAAAATGGGAAAATTAAGCACCATTGTACTTTCTCCTGCTTTTATAGTCTCTTCAGGCTCTCGAATGTTGTGTTTACTTTCCATACTATAGATTTTGATTTCATGTTATTGAGATGTTTCTAGTGCAATGCTATTGTATTATCAAAACATTATTATAATTAAAATATTAGTGGTCGATAATTACCTGAGCTTTAGTTGTCTCAGAGGTTTTAAAAGGCCACATAAGCTTTAGGAGATGCTGAAATGGTTAATAAAGATCTCTATTTTTCTAGTTAGGAGTATAACACCAGCTTGTACTTTATATCAAATTCTACTGTTGGCCTTCTCAACACCCAAAATTTTCTGAAAAATGTTTGTTTTTTGAAGGAAATATAGGTTTCATAGCCCACCTGAGTTCTTTCACATGTTTCCCAAAATATTTTATAATAAACTAATGGTAATTTACAATATCCATGTGAAAAACTGATAGGAATATTTGAGCATAAACAAAAATTAATTCATATTCTATGATAAATTTATCTCCCTCTTTTACTCTATTGTTTTACATCTGATATGGGATTCCATTCAATATTCCTTCATTTTGTTAATTTAGCCATGAGAAAGGATCTTTATCTTTCTTGACTTCTATATTGCTTTGTGAAATTTAAGTTTGGTTAAATAATCTCTAGCATCCCTTACATAGAGAAATTTTGTATTTTTTTTAATTTCAATTTACTGATTTGCTAGGTTTGGGGGAAATATAAACCTCACTTGGAAAGAGACATCTCAGCAGATGTAAAAATGCTAGTCATTTGAGAATTGATTTAAATAAATATCTGTCTACTTCATATTTGAAGTTTTAACTCTATCATTTGAAATTTCTTACTTTCATTCAGATCTTTCATTCAGATCCTGGATTCTTAATCTTCAGTTCTTGGGGCAGTTTCCTTAATTTTGATTCTAGTCATCCTATTTGGAATTTGTCCAACATTTGCATTCCTTGAAAATGATGGAAGTCCTATAATAACCAAACCAGTACATAAGGACAATGGACTTAACTTTAATGAGGCAATAGATATTCATCCCTACTGATTGAACTTATCATCATCTCAATTTTCAAATCATGGGTATGATCCTATGAACCAATTTTTGTGCTGCTTTCCAATGGAGATTTGGTTATCCTGTCCTAATTCAGTAACAAAGAGAAAAAAGATTAAATTGTAAATGTTTAATGGAAATATCTGATATCAGAAGGCAAAGTATATTCAATTCAAGTATTATTATCCTTAGTACTACTGTTACATTAGAAAAATAGGCAATACCAGAAGTCTGAGTTAAATATCAGAATTGGGTGAATGTATTGTTTCTTTGTTAATTTTCTGTCTAGTTGATCTGTCCATTGATAAAAATGGGGTGTTGAAGTCTTGAAAGGCAGATAGAGAATCAGAGAGAGAGAGAGAGAGAGAGAGCGAGAGAAAGAGAGAGAGAGATTCTATCTCCTGATTCACTCACCCAGTGGCTGCAATGGCCAGAGCTGGGTGGATCTGAAGCTAGGAGCCAGGAGCTTCTTTTGGGTCTTTCATGTGGGTACAGGGACCCAAGTACTTGGGTCATTCTCCACTATTGTCTCAGGCGCAGGCGCATTATCAGGCAGTTGGATTGGAAGTGGAGCAGCCAGGACTTGGCCCATAAGGGCTGCTGGCATTCTAGATAGTAGCTTTACTCACTATGCCACAGAGCCATACCCTTTGAATCCTATTTTATTCTTATTTTTAATCTTATTTTATAGGACTATTTAGTCATCCACTATCTAAAGTAGTCACTAAAGTTCTATTTGGTTACTGTAATATTCAGTTCTAGAATTTTAATGTTTTTCCCAAATCTGAAATTTAGTTTTTATACTTTTTATTTCCTTTTTGGAATTTTATTTTTATCTCAGGGAATATGAATGGAAATTATCTAGTAATTCTACTATCTTGTGTGTATTATCTGTGAGTCTGCTCCTTTCTCTGGTATTCGTGAAGATGCTTGTTCATGCTACTTTTTTTCATGTATCTGACTTCTTTTTGTGTGTCAGATTTTTTTAAAGATTCATTTATTTATTTGAAAGTCAGAGTTTCACACAGAGAGAAGGAGAGGCAAAGAGAGAGAGAGAGAGAGAGAGGTCTTCCATCCACTGGTTCACTCCACATATAGCCACAGCGGTTGGAGCTGTGCCAATACGAAGCCCGCAGCCAGGATCCAGGAGCTTCTTCCAGGTCTCCCATGCTGGTGCAGGGGCCCAAGGACTTGGGCCATCTTCTATTGCCATAGCAGAGAGCTGGATGGGAAGTGGAGCAGCCAAGACTCGAACCAGCGGCCATATGGGATGCTGGCACTGCAGGCGGTGGCTTCACCCACTATGCCACAGCACCAGCCACATGTGTGATAGATATTTTAAAATTTTTTTCTAGAAATAATTTAAGACCTAGGACTATATCTTTCCCTCAGGTTGACTTATGCATGTCTTTATCACATGAATAGGAACTAACAAGAATCAACTTCACATTTTAGGGCTTGATATTTCTGGGCCATCAAGGAAATTTGAAGTTGGATAACAGTCCATATAAGTTCTGGATTACTTCAGGTTTGTATTTATGGCTTTGATGTAGTGCTTCAGGCTCTCAATGATAACTGCAGATGAATTACTAGAGTCTGTAGTCCTGGTAGGACCTAGGTCCTAAGTGTTATTCCCTTAGCTCTGTAAGTTTGTCATATGCTGTATTTAGTCTTTGAGTATCTCATCAGAATCAGCATAGTGAGACTCAAAAGCCAAGTTGATTTCTCTGGATGGATTTCTTATGACATATCTTGTTCTAGTAATTTCTTGTGTCTTCATTCATTTAAAAACATGAAGTTTCAAATCTAGATACTCTTCCCTTTGTGTGGTTCCAGTATACATGAGTTTCAATTATTGAGTTCAGTTAAATAGTGCAAGTCCTCCAACAATGTGGTTTAGATTTCATTTACCACAGTATATTAACTATAAGTAATTGTTTAAAGTACCAACTTTGCTGCTAGCACTTCTGTCCACAAATTACTAAATAAAAAACAGATTTCCATCATGATCAATAACAAATCACATTACTTCTTTAAAAGTCTGTCAGCAATAGGTCACTGTGCATATGTTATTCAGTTAGGCACAGTCAGAAAAGTATAGTTATGCTGTCTTCTTGGCCCTCAGTGATAAATTCATGTGACATTTTACAAAAGATAACTTGAATAGGAAATTGATCAACAAATATGAATATTCAGCAAAGGAATAAAAAGTGAATATCGTGGAAGTCAAATTCAAATCAAACATAAATGAGGTTATAAAAGAAATAGCTCACTGTAAGAATGTTGGCATTGTCACTGTTAAGAAAACTCTAGTGCCAGAAGAACTTAGCAAAGGCAAATGTATTGATATGTGATGGAGGTTATTGCGATAAAAAAGAAGACGATGTACCAGATACTAGCAAGAAAGATCACATTAAAGGAACTCATAGAAATATTTCAGATGTTGGAAGCAACAGGGATAAAATGTTGGAAGCTGATTCAAACTTAGAAAGGAGTATAATTCTTTAGACACACTCCAAATTGTTATATGAGCAGTCAAGGAGAGCAGTGTTCAGAGAACTCTGAATGCTTTTTAATTTAAAACTTTTAAATTATTTTTATTTATATAAGATGAACAAATTTCATGTATTTCATATATACAGATTTACTAGCATAATGATAACTTCACCATAACCTCCTTCTCACTCATGCTCCCAACCTCCCTCCTTCTTCCATTCTTATTTTTAAAAATTTTTTACAATGACAGACTTTCAGTTTATTTTGTAATCACAAACTTGACCTCCACTAAATAAGGAATTTCAACAAGTTGTGAGTAGACAAAAATTTGAGTTCTTAATATTTTAAATATAGTGTGCTAAACAAATACTTGTTTTACTATATTTTCATTATCTTATACATTTTAAACTGACAATGAAAGAAGGTTTAATTATTTGATGAAAATTATTTAAAGTCATGTAAAAATCATAATTTTCCCCCATTGACTATGAAGAATTGTTTTGCATAGTTTCAGCTTACTTGATCACTTTAATGGCTCTGCACCACTATGTAAAAGAAGGAATGACTATATTTAATTCAGGTTTTCAGTTATCTTCAGCAAGTCTTCTGGTTTAAATTAAATATTTCTTCATTGTCCTGCATAATTCTCAAATTTTTAATGCAATCTTACATAAATCCTGTAATGATTCTGTGAAATACAAGTGAATAAGTAATATTATGATCATTCTTTTATACATAAAGAAACTGACATCTAGAGGAGATTGGTGGTTCTGATTTAAATAGCCAGTAATTGTAAAACTGGGATTCAAAACTCAGGTTTACTTAAATCTATGTTTTTGTAACTATTTTATAATGATAGTTCTGGTACTAGAACCCATTCTTTCTATTCTAGTCTTTTATACCACATAAGTTAGCCAGTAATATCATCAGGGTCCAATTACTCAAAATAAGTTCAATTTTCATAACAGAAAATAGATGAAGAAGTCTTTTCGTCTAGAAGAGCTATTTTTAAATGGTGAAGATAAATCAGTCAATATAGATATAAGCTTCTAGACGTGTGAGCACTCTAGGATCCATAAAAGGAAGAGGAGGAGTAATCTTTGCTTCCAAAAGGCTTATGATTTTATTAGAGAAGTATACAAGGCATTTATTCAAATATCATATTGTGTTGTTCAAAACCTATGTTGTAAGTGACTCAAGGGAGGCTCATGTGTGCAGCATGGATATGCTAATCAAGGGTGATTTACAGCCTGGGAAGAAAGAGCAAGAATAGGAGAGTTAATCAAGCTACAGTACACAATTTAAACTTGTGAACTGTTTATTTCTGGAATTTTGCATTTAATATTTTAATCCCACATTTGACCATAGCAAACTGAAAATGTGGAATGCAAAAACATGAGTAAGGGTAAAGTGTTGTATTTTATTTACTTTATAACCCAAACACCTAAAACAATTTTTAGTAAACAATAGAAACAAGTAAAATTTCATTGAATAAATTGCTGACACTTTTTAAAAAAGATGTCAAAGATAGAAAATATCAAAAGAAAATGGTGCATGAAAACGGGACTATTCTGAACACTTTAAAGAATGGTTCATATTGGTTTTAATAAGGGAGGGGGTTGTAGTAAGTACTCAAAAAGAGGGAAAATGAAGAGGAAAAGCAGAGATATGACAATAAGCACTGTCTGCACAAGGAGACTGACAGGGGCCTGTTTCTTGCTTGATAGTTTGTCCTTAGTCATGGGGAAGTGGCTGGGAGGAAGGAATGTCAGCAATCCTATCTCCAAGACTAATTGCTTACATTCAACTAATCAGAAGGCAACTCACCTCTGGAGACTATAATTTGTTTAGGAGGCTTCAGGAAAACAGTCTTTGAAATGGGATTTCCGTCACTTCAGCTTTAGAATCACATTGGAAAATTCTTAAGAACTGCCTTTCTTCTGGTTCCTGTCAAAACATTCACAATAGAGAAGTCATGAGTCATGAAAAGCCATTCATTAGTATGTCTTAAAAGCTCTGAAATAACTCTGAGAAGTTTCAACTACATAAATCATTTTGAAACAAAATTTAATGTACAGCATTGTAGAAATTGCTAATAATATCCCATATATTAAACATATGTTCATTTTATAGCATGTAGGCAGAATTGTAAAACTTCTGAATAACTGTACAAAATTGATAATGCCTTTGTAACTATATTTCTGGAATCAAACAATTAGTACCATTAAAAAGCTAATAAAATATAAAGTTATACTAAGAGTACTTCAAAATGCTCATGGAAATTGAATTAAAAATAAATTTACTTTAAGACAAAACATTTTGAAATCCACATATAAGAGAGTTCTTTCAAAGGCAGGTAGAAATAGCATGCATTTCCTAATTTGTGCAACAAAATACTCTTATCTTTCAGTTTCATTTTCCATGAACTTTTTATCCTTATGAGGAAACATTGGAAAACATTTTGGCAATTCCTCAAAATGTTAAACATATAGTTATCTATTACCCAACAATTCCATTCCTAGGACTATTTCCAAAATAATTAGAAACCTGATCTTACACAATTGTTTATGGCAACATTTTTCACAATAGTGAAAAATGAAAGCAATCTAAATGGCCATCAAAGAATGGATAAATAAAATGTGGCATGTACTTAGAATGGACTATTATTTGATGATAAAAAAGAAATGAATCAGAGACACAACAGCATGGATGAACCTTCAAAACATTATGCTATTTAATGAAACCAGTGACAAAAGACTGTATTGTACTTATGTGAAATGCTACAATAGGCAAATCAATAACAAATAAAAAAAGTTTATTAGTGGTTGTGTGGAGTTGAGATTTTGTTGGAGAAAGTAGGTACTGATGGGTTTTAGAATTTCTTTTTGAAGAGGTGAAAATGTTCTGAAATTAGGTAGTTCTAGTGGTTGCGCAACTCTGCAAATATTTTAAAAAACACTAAAATATCCACTGTTTACAGATAAAGTTTGTGGTTTGGAAATTTAATCTCAATAGAGCTGTTTTAAAATAATATTTAGTTTGTAGGGCAATGAGGGTAAGAAGACCGTTTTTGCATTGATCAAGCCAAACTTAGATAACATATTCACATCTTAGCATCACACTGTGAAAGGATACTAATGAGGGGAACTAAATCCATTCAGAGGAGGGTGATAAAGATATAAGCATACAAAATTATAGAAGCTAATAATACTTGATTTTGGATTGGATCCTTGGCTTGAGGCAGGTGGATGGATAGTCTATAAAGGAAATTATTGGATCAAATAACAAAATTGGAGTAAGAATGAAAGATTGTGGAGAGTGCTGCATCAATGTTAAATTCCTTTAGGTCAGTAACATATTTTGATAACATATACAATATACACTGAGGTATGTTGGAGTAAAAAGGCATATTGCATACAATCTTCCCTTAAAGGGATGAAAAAATATATTATATTCATATAGGTATGTATTTGTAGTGAGAAAATGTAAATATTAACACAAATACAGAAGTCAAAAAACAGTGGGCTTGGGTAAAGGGTATAGTGGTGATTTTTGCACTATCTTTGTCACTGGTATGCAAACTTAAAATTATTTCAAAATATTTTAAAAATATTGCATTTTAAGAATATGTGTATGAGATTAAGGGATTTACATTGGTGAAAAGGAATCCCAGTCAAGACAAAGCTGCTATCTTCAAATATTTACTGTCATAAGGAATATTGGCTATTTTCTACCCCAAATGATATAACTAAAAAAAGACAAAGATTCCAGCTTGAACGGTTCAGGTAAAGAAAAATGAAAATTAATATGTTAGTATGAGCTTTCCTGAGATGAAAAGGATTACTTTGAGAGGTAATACATTCTCATTGCTAGAAATGCTTAAAACCAAACTTATCCATAAATATCTTATTTAAAATAATTCAAATATCAGTTGGTGCTGAGAATTTGGATTGGTGACATTTAGATTTTATTCTAACTCCAAGATTCCTTAATTTTATAATGATTAGGGTTGGTCTCATCCATAAATTGAATAGCTAGGCGGCAAGATGGCGGAATAGGAAGGCAGCACACTGATAGTCTGGGGAGAGACAGTTTAGTAAAAGTGGAGATACTGCAGGTTCAAGGAAGAGTAGGGGAAGAAACAGCAGAGGAAACTCTTCCGGAACTAGTGATTCACAGTGGACCTGCGTGGAGAGCATGGGAGCCCGCAGTTTGGGACATCAGCGGCAGACTCAACACACCAGCACTGGAACACGAGGTGAGCCGAACCTCAATAGCCCGAGACACCAGCAGGGAAGCAGAAAGAGACTCGAGTGAACAAGGCTTGAAACCCTGCGGGGAAAAGTTCACCAGGCTAACTAGAAGAGAGAGAGAGAGAGAGACAGAGAGAGAGAGAGAGAGAGAGAGAGAGAGAGAGAAAGTGACCCATACGGACACGAGTTTCTCTCTCTCTGCTCACCTCTCAAAGGTGAGCCAGACAAAGAGCAGGCGCCATTTTGGAATACGTCATAAGCAGGGCACCCTCGGGTCTGCACCAGCCCTGAGCCTAGCAGAAAAACCTGACTCTGGGTGGGAGGGGTGAAATAACAGGAGATTAGAACCTAATGAATGTGTGGTGCTAATGAACTGAGACTGTGAAAAAAGAGACGGTGGGGGAGAGAACTCACGGAAATCACGAATTCATGTGAGTACTCTCCAGAGACGCTACAGTTCAGTAGCCTTGGCAGCCCAGTGGGAGACTACAGGAGAATCTCAGCCCATACAAAGGGCCGCAAAGATTCCTTCTCTGGTCCTTGGGAAAGAGCTTCTGATCTCTGGCTCCTGTGGGTATATCATTAGCCTGCTACCACCCCCAATTCCATTCAGCTGTGTGGAATTACTTCCCTTTTGAACCAAAAAAAAAAAAAAAGTAACAGAGAGAGATTTACCACGCCTAACCTGGGAGTGTCTCCTTTGACACACCCTCAACCCTGAGGAACCAAACAGAGCTCTCAGGCCACACCCATCTCAAGCCTCTAAGGCTCCATCAAAAGCAGTCCACTTAATCTAGAGTCATAGTATAACAAGAAAAAACACCACAGTAAAGCTAACTGGTTCTAAGGATTGTTGCAGGAATCTCATGGTTAGAATGTCTTGTACATTGATAGTTAAAGAACTATTGATCACACTTTAAAATATGAAGAATTAGTTTTTGGTGTTGTGAGTAAAATTAACTACAATTACTACTTTTCAAACTCCTTGTCCTGAGCTAAAGAATCCTACCTGCGCTGTCTCTGACGTATCTCCTAAAAATCTCTTGCGCTTATTTTACTTACTTGCTTTGTTCCTGTCACAGTGGATTTGAAAACAACAAGTTTTATCCTAATTTAGGACTTTGTCCTAGATTTTCACTAGATCTTTATAACATTTAGAGCTTAGTTCTGAGCTTTTTCTTCAGAAAGGCTATTTTTCTCTACCCAATCAGAAATAGCCTCCCTATACTCCAAATGGCATTATTGTATCAAACTGTTTTTGTCTTCTGTGTATTCATTATTATTAGATATGTTCATGCTAATTTGCTATTTGTGTATCACTTACCACCGGAAAGTGCCTGCCTCCCTTCCTACTGCCCTTTTCCTATCCCAAAACTGGACTGTAAGTGCCATAATAGAAGGAAATTTTTCTCTCTTGTTCTTCACTGCATAAAAACTCTCCTATCTTGGAAGGCAATCAGTATTTTGTAATATTTATTGATTAATGCAGGTTAATCTTCTTGTTCAAAATATCTTATTTTCATCTCTAAATAACGATAAAATCTTACACAGAAAACCAAAGCATACAGTAAATCAACTGCCTTTCAACTGATATCCCGCCATATTTTGTGTACTCACTCAGAAAGTGATCAGCTGTCAATGTTACTGAGAGCACTAAGTAAATTATCTCCTTGTCATATCTGGTTAAAAGACAATATGACTATTATGTGAATTCTCATTTTCATTAAATAGCCTTTGGAAGACTCAGTGGGAATCTCATTAAGACTTGTTAAGCTTTAGAACATTTGTTTACAGCATTCATAAACTTTCATAAGCATGTGCTAGAAGTTTTTACACATGTGTCAGCCACTGCAACAATTGGAAGAGCAAAATACAAAACAGGCTAGTATTCAGTGGGACCATAAAAACATATGTTGTTGACTTGATAACTTCTAATTGATGGTAGACTTAACTTCAAATGATGTGCTTTATGTAGTCATGCCTTGATTCTCCATTAGAAAACTACCTATTTTTATAAGTGTAAATTACAGTGACATGTATAATGTTAACATATGCATTTCTTTGTATATGACTAGCAAAACTGAGTTGGGGCTACTTTAGACAAAACAATGCACATAAAAGTTATATTAGATGGGGGCCAGCACTGTGGTGCATCAGGTTAATGCCCTGGCCTGAAGCGCTGGCATCCCATATGGGCGCCGGTTCTGGTCCTGGCTGCTCCTCTTCCAATCCAGCTCTCTGCTATAGCCTGGGAAAGCAGTGGAAGATGGGCCAAGTCCTTGGGCCCATGCACCCACGTGGGAGACCCGGAGGAAGCTCCTGGCTCCTGGCTTCGGAGAGGTGCAGCTCCGCCCGTTGTGGCCAATTGGGGAGTGAACCATCAGATGGAAGACCTCTCTCTCTCTCTCTGCTTCTCCTTTCTCTGTGTAACTCTGACTTTCAAATAAACAAATAAATCTTTAAAAAGTTATATTAGCCAAAGGCTTTATTTTTAATGGGAAAAACAGTAACCAGGAGTCAAAAAACCTAGATTCTAATCACAATTTTATCACTTATTAGTACTGTGATTTCAGGCAAATCATTTCCTTCTCTGATTCTCAGTTTCCTCTTCTGCAACATGAAACTGCTGTTAATTCCCAAATCATCTGCTCTTATTAATCTAGACAATAATGATAAACCTTATTTTTATTCACTGTGTGATTGTTGGGAGACTGGAGTTAATCAGGCTCTCTTGCAGCCATGGCACTCAGCAAGTTTAAGATCTAATAAGTTTTCTGCTTGTCATTGGGCCCAGAAAGCTGATACATTTTCAGCTAGTCAGTAGGCCTAGAAGGCTGATACAGTCTACCATGAAACTCCTTGGTTGCCTGCCACTGCTGTCTATAAGCAAATATAAGAAACTTGAGAGGAGGCCAGGGTATGGATCTCTTTTGTGTGCTCATCAGCCTCCAGGAGTGAAGTGGATGTGTTTCCTGTGTACTTCACCACCATAGCAAATATAAAGAGGTATGAATTCCCAAAAGGCTCTGAAGTTCTTGTTTGGTCTATCTGTATCTGAACCTACTCTTCCTGGACCTGAGTTCCCATGAAACAATGAGATGTGTGCCAGGCTTTTCTTATTTTGAGTTGGATAAGTTTGTGCACTCTACAAATGAAATCTGGATAAAATAGCAAATTTCAAAGTGAGAGACAACTTTATTTCAAGTCCTGTTCTGTCACCTTCTACCTTTCTGACGTTGAACTTGTTATTTGTGTTTCAATTACCTTGTCTTTAAAATTAAACCAACAATAATATTGACCTCAGAAGGTTTTGTGAGAATGTAGATAAATACTTTACACAGTGCCTGGAACACAGCAGACACTCAAAAAGGATTAGATTTTAAAAGCAACCGGGACAGAACCAACGGCAAAGGAAGACCTTTCTCTCTCTCTCTCTCTCTCTCTCACTGTCCACTCTGCCTGTCAAAAAAATAAATAAATAAAATAAAAAATAAATAAAAAAATAAAAAAGCAAAGAATTTTCCCTAACACACACTCTCATAATACCTTTTCTTGTGGCCTGCTGGTACAAGGTGATTCCAGTTGTGCTTTTTTCTTAGCACTTATTTACATGCTACTTCGTAGCTGCCTCTAAGTCACTTTCAGATTTTAGCTACTAAAAGTCAAGAATTGAATACTTTTACATGGTGTCTCTGTGGAAAAATTAATGTAAGGCTTTCCAAGAAAAACTTACTTTCATACTTGGTCTTGATTGGGTGAGCAAATGCTAAAGTAAAATCAGAATTCTTGGGGGACCGGTGCCATGGCACACTAGGTTAATCCTCCACCTGCAGCACGGGCATCCCATATAGGCACCGATTCTAGTCCCGGCTGCCCCTCTTCCAATCCAGCACTCTGCTATGGCCTGGGAAAGGAGTTGAGGATGGCCCAAGTGCTCTCTGCACCTGCATGGGAGACCAGGAAAAAGTACTTGGTTCCTGGTTTCAGATCAGCGCAGCGCCAGCCATAGGAGTCAACCAGCGGAAGGAAGACCTTTCTCTGTCTCTCTCTCTCTCTCACTGTCTGTAACTCTACCTCTGAAATAAATAAATAAAATCTTTTAAAAAAAAAAAAACAGAATTCTGGCTGCTTCATAGACAACAAACTTTCATAGAAGGAAGTTATGGCAATCAGACATCTGAAATATTATTTATGAAGATTCAAGGCTAGTCAAAACTAAAGAATAGCCCCTTAAAATGGCTCTTTAGGGGAGCAGGGGACAATTTTAGCAGGAGAAACTGAACATTTATGATTGGAAAGACTTTTGCTAATGAAAAGGAGAAACCTGAGCAGAAAGAGTTTCCAGCTTTAAGGAAATGGCAAGTTTATTTTTATTCAGAGATTTTTATTTTTTTATTTATATAAGGTGAACAAATGTGATGTATTTCATATATCCAGATTTAAGAGAGTGATACTTCCCATCTTATTCTCCTTCCTGCCCATGATCTCACCCTCCCTCCTACTCCCTTTCTTCCTTTTTCTTTGAATTTTTACAATGATATACTTTCAGTTTATGTTATGATCACAAGATTACCCCTCCACTAAATGACACATTTAATAGGTAAGTAGCTTTATTTATACTCTCGGGGGCTGAGGGAGTATGTGTGTGAATGTGAGGATGGGTGTTTTGGAGGAGTTGTGATTACAAAAAGTAGAGAATTGTTGAATAGAGATGGGTGATTCTATGAACATTTTATCCAAAGTACTAGGAAAACCACCATCAACACTGGTGAGGGTATTTTCCACTTCAAGAAAACCATATATTTATGTCACCTTTTATATACACTCTGTAAACTACAGATAGCTGCTGTATCTCAGATATATTGCTACTACAATCCTTTAGATTAGCAACGGCCTTTAGAGAACATACAGTACAAATCTCACATTTTTATAAATGGAGAAACTAAGGCTTAGTAAATTAAAGGGACTTCTGGGACTGAAGATGTGGTGTACACGTTAAGCCATCACTTGTGATGTCAGCATGCCATATGAGCATCCATTCAAATCCCAGCGGCTCTGCTTCTGATCCACCATGCCCTGTTAATGTGCCTGGGAAAGCAGCAGGAGGTGGCCCAAGTACTTAAGCCCCTGCCACACATGTGGGAGGTCTGGGTGGAAATCCTGGCTCCTGGATTCAGCCTTACCAGGTTTTGGTTATTGCAGCCAAAGTAATTTTTTTTTTTATTTCTTAGTTTTCTATCTTTGGAAGAGTAATATATTTTCTGGTTTTTGGGATTGTTATAATGATTTAATGAGATAATCATGGTGAAACCACTACAAAACACACATAATTATAAGGTACTCATATTTTGGTGAGAATTTTGAGGCAGATAATCTAATAGACTAAATATAAAGTACTATTTTGAATTAAAAATATAACCAAAGTATTATAATGAGAAATTTATTTCAACTTCTCTTGGTTTGTTTTTAGTCATCTTGTAAGTAATCCTTTTTTCAAATAAAAACATTTTATTTATTTATGTCTTGGGTTTTAAAATTGAATTCTTTTTTACTAATATAAAGAGAACAATTCTAAGAAGATAACATAACTATACTTCCCTCCCTCCCTCTCTTGCTCAATTTCCTGTTTTTTCCATTTATTTATTGTATTAATTCTGTTTCAATTTAAAATAAAATTCAATTTGAAGTAAACTTTTTTTCAATTTACTTTATAATCACAGGCTTAATGCACCACTAACCATAATGTCCCACAAGTAAAAAGCAGACAATCCTAATTTGCATAAGTGTGGGAGTTTTCCCTACCATGTTCTAAATTTAAAATATATTTAAACAGGTGTTGATTTTATAATAATATGTTGGAGCAGAATTAACACTAGCTTAGGAAAAACCTGAACTAGATTCTAGCTGTAACTTTCTTAATAGTTTGGATACAGTGTTCATGTGTGGTTGTGTACCTGTGTTTGTTCATGGTCCAAAGACAGGCTGAGTCACAAGTAGACACCAAGCATCTGAGTGAAGCCAACTGATCTATAGATACCTAAAGCAGAAATAACTTGTAAACTCAGATTAAGCAAAAGAAAAAAAGAAAAAAAGTCCCAACAATACCAGGGTTTGCATATTTTACTGTTATTTAAGAATTATTTTGGTTTCTTTTTTTAAAAGATTTATTTATTTATTTGAAAGGCAGAGAGAGAGAGAGAGAGAGAGAGAGGTTTTCCATCAGATGGTTCACTCCTCCAGATGGCTGCAATGGCCAGAGCTGCGCCTATGAACCCAGGAGCCAGGAGCTTCTTCAGGTCTCCCATGCGAGTGCAGGGAGCCAAGCACTTGCATCATCTTCTACTGCTTTCCCAGGCCATATCAGGTAGCTGAAACAAATTTGGGGCAGCTAGGACTCGAACCGGTGCCCATATGGGATGCTGGCACTGCAAGCAGTGGCTTTACCCACTACGCCACAGCACTGACACCTATTTTGCTTTCTTAGTAGGTGGCAAATCAAAAATCAGGAAGAATCATAACCAAAGTGAGGGACAAAGCTGAAATAAAGGCTAAGGAAATTCATTTCTTTAACAAGTATTTTTGCTGACTTATACTAAATTGTTCTGTGTACCTTATGATAACTTTTGGTGAATTTGATTTATATTTCCTTTAAAAGAGATGTTTTTCCTGCTCCAGGAAATTTTGTAAATATTTGGGGAGTGTCTAATTACTAATCATCTGTGTAGATATTGGGCACATTATTTTCCCTCCTAATTCTTCAGGTGTATCACTGTCAAATTTAGGATACTGCATGAAATTATCTCAAGAGAGTCCCTTCTATTTCTAATTCTTTGTCATTCTATTCTAGTCAAGTCACAATCTAGATGTTCGTCAAGCTTCTAGGGAAAATACATGAATATGCATGAAAATAATCCAACATGGAAATAAATAGCCATATGAAAGTAAAATGAGGCTGAGAGAATTGGCTTTCTGTTTTTTATAAGCAACATGTCATATTCTGTTTCAAATTGCTATTTATTTTCAAGTTATGCAATGTCAAAATGTGCCATAAAATTGCAAAATTGCAATATAGTGAAAATGACCCCCTATTTTAAAAAAATTGGTTTTGTTATTGTAGCTGTTTCAAGGAATTAGGATGGTAACTACAATTTCTTCACACATTTCACCATCTACATCAACAGGTGTATAGCAGTGTTCAAGAAAAGTAATAATTGTGACATATGAGTAAACATCTAATCACTTCCTGGCTATTTGTTAACTCCATTTGCTCATAGTCTTGTTCATGTAACAAGGAGGGTTTCACCTACCAATTTGCTTCCAGTCCATTTATTGTTTTGATATGAAAATAGTGCTTCAGTGGATTATTCTCACTTGACTCCTCTACTTCTTAGGGCTTTACTACTTATGGCAGTAAACACACCCATTGATTTTGTCTGTTGATGTACATTCTCATTAGGGAGTTGTTTCATAGCAGAGCTACTTCTATGCTTTATCAATTAAAAACTTCTACAGAATTCTATTTTTCTTCTCCCCATTGCATCTACTTTTTTTTGCTTTGCCGTTTCATTCACTTACTGGTTGAAGTAACATGATAAATATAGAGAGAGGGGTGGGTACCTTGGGATGCTGAAAACCCACTGCAGAGTGCCGGGATTCAAGTCAGCTGTGCTTATGATTCTGCTGATGCACACTCTGGGAGGCAGCAGTTGATGGCTCAAGTACATGTGCTCCTGCCACCCATGTGGCAGACTTGGATTGAGTTCCAGACTTCTGGCTTTGGCTTGGACCAGCCCTCAGTGGTACAGGCATCTGAGGAGTGAACGAGCACATTGAATATTCTCTCTCTCGCTCTCTCTCTCTCTCGCTCTCTCTTTGTCTCTCTCTAAATTTCAAATAAATATTTTAAAAGGAAATGTGGTACAGAGGTAGGCATACTTTATTCTTATTTCATTAGATGGCTATGATTCTACTGTGTATGTTGACTTCTGTCTTGAAGCATTTTTCAATATCTCTTTCCTTTTAAAAGCATTGATGAAATTTAAGTGGAGTTCAACCAATGTCTGTTGCCACAAGAAAGGACTTTCCTTGAGAGGCTACTTATCTCCTTTCTCTTTCTAACTGCTATCAAAGAAAAAAATATTTTGGCAACAATATTGAAAGTCATCTCAAAGGGAAAGTTAGAGAATAATTGGCATTTGAGCACACTTGGTATAGTGGGGTTTGTATTGTCTCCTAAATATAGATTCATCCTTCACCTGCTGGTCAGCTGCCATGAAATTTGAATGCATTTTTTCTGTCTCCCAGCTCCAGGAGTGGATACTGATATATCCAGGGCAATTCGACTAATCCTATCACATTTAGTAAAGCTATTCACTATCAGATTTTTAACCAGCATGAAGCTCAGGACACTTTGTGGCTGGGGAAAGGATGTTTGTCTTCTATCTCTTACCAGATGGAATGAGAAAACATGTCATCTTGGACCCACACAGAAATACAGAACAAAGATGAGGTCCTTGAAGATCTTTTGAATTTCAGCATAAACCTGTCTGACAGCTAGACTTTCCAAATATGTAAACCAATAAATTCTTAAACTTTTAAACACGTTTGAGTTATGTGCAACTGAAATCTTCCTAATTGCCACATATTGAGTGCAAAGTCTGAGCATTTTGCATCAATTAATGTAATTCAGCCTGCTTCTTACAATACATATGTTGAAAATACTTCATTCTATCCTAGAGTAAAGAAATTAATGATAACTAAAATTCATATAAACATGTAAAAGACCTTATAAAGCCAAAACAATCCTGAACAAAAGGAAATAGTGGGAAGCAACACAATACTAGATATTCAAAATATAATACAGGGCTGTTTTAACCAATATAATATAGTACTGACTTAAAAATAGAAGAATGGAGTAGAATATACAGCTAGAAATAAATCCACACATTTCAGCCAACTTATCTTTGACAAAGACAACACTCCCTGTAGAAAGGACCATCTTTTTAATTGATTATGCTGGGGAAACTGGATTTCCACATGTAGAAATTTAAAAGAAGACTACTACCTCTCGTTGTACACAGGCATCAAGTCAAAATGGACCAAAGATCTAAATGTCACACATGAAACTAAGAAACTACTGGGAAAAATGTAGTGGAAATACTTCAGGACCTCAAGATAGACAACAAATTTTTTGAATAAGACCACAAAAGCACAGGCAATAAAAACAAAAATAGATGAATAAGTTTATATCAAGTTAAGAACTTTCTGTATAGTGATGGAAATGATCAACAGAATGAAGAGACAACCCATATAATGGGAGAAAATACTTGCACAAACTGCATCTGAAAAAGGATGAATATCTAAAACAAAAAAGGGCCTTTTATATTTCAAAAACAATTAAACAAGCAATTCAGTTAAAATGGGAAAAATAGGTTTTTAGTTGCTGATATATTCTGGATGTCGTTCCTTTATTCCATAAGTAGCTTGAAAATATTTTTTCTCTTTCTGTCAGATGTCTATTCACTCTATTGATTGTCTCCTTTGCTCTAAAGAAGTTTCTGAGTTTGATGTAATTTCATTTCTCTGGTTTTGCTTTTGTTGCCTGTACTTTTGGTATCTTGCATAAAAATGCTTAATATTATTAGCCATCTGAACAATGCAAAGCAAAACCACAATGAGGTATCAATTCACTCCCATTAGAATGACTATTATTAAAAAGTAAATAATAAATGTTGGCAAGGATGGGGAGGAAACGTTTGTCAATTTTTAAATTTTTTTTGAAGATTTATTTTGCTCATTTGAAAAACAAATTTATAGAGAGAGAGAAAAATAGAGGGAGAGAGAGAGAGAGATCTTCAGTTCACTTGTTCACTCTCCAAATAGCCACAACAGTTGGAGCTGGGCCAGGCCAAAGACAGGAGCCCAGAATTCCATCTAGGTCTCCCACATAGATAGCAAGGGCTTAAGTACTTGGGCCATCATCTGCTGCTTCCCAGGATGCATTAACAGGAAGCTGGATCACAAGCGTGGTTGCTGGGACTCAAATCAGCTACTCCTATATGGGATGAAGGCCCACAAAGAGACAGCTTATATTGTTGCACCACAATGCTGACCCCAAAAGAGAGTGCTCCCATACACTGTTGGCAGGAATGTAAGTTAGCACAGCCACTATTGAAAACAGAATGGCTATTTCTTTAAAATTTAGAAATAGAAG
The DNA here is from genome assembly GCA_949820135.1 of Sylvilagus floridanus. Taxonomy (NCBI): domain Eukaryota; kingdom Metazoa; phylum Chordata; class Mammalia; order Lagomorpha; family Leporidae; genus Sylvilagus; species Sylvilagus floridanus. Next base: position 60,308,151 of record OX463223.1, on the reverse strand, counting down.
TATCATATGATCCAGCAATCCCATTACTTTATATATACAAAAACCATGAAATTGTTAGGTAGGAAGTTAGTTATGAGCTTATGTGTGTGTGACATAAAGGCCTAAGGAAAAGACATCTATGTCCAGCGTATGCATCTGCACCTCAGAGTCATCCCTGCAGCCCAGCAACATTCCAGGGGCAGTCAGGCCTCCACATCCTACCCTGCCCCCTTCTACCTGATAACCTGCCTGGTGGGGGTCCCTGCCCCTTCTCCCAGGTACAGCCCAGTATCTGCATTTCAAACACCCTGCTCCGGATCCCCACTCTCCAGGAGGTCTTGCCCACCCTTCCTCCAAACCCAGGATGGCGCCAGCTAGCCTTCCTCCTGACTGATACCTTCAGGGAAAAACTCAGATAGGAGTTTTTCTATTTACATCCAAAAAGCCCTTTGTTCCAAGAGGAGCAGAGGTGGGAAGCAAGAGCCATCTCCTTAAAAACCCCCGGCCTCAAACCGGACGGCGCGCTCAGCCCCTCTGCCTGTTTGCTGAGCCGCCCGCCTGACTGGTCAGGTGTACTCTCTCTCTACTGCCCCCCCCCACTCTCTCTCAGGTCCTGTCTGGAGAGGTGTCCATCCGTTTTCACTGATGTCCCTTCCCTAATAAACTTTGCTATTTCACCTCCACTCTTCTCTGTCTCACGCCTGAATTCTTTCTTGCGCGAAGACAAGAACCCTGCAAATTTCTCCGGTAACAAAATCATTGTATCAAAGAGATACCTTCTCAATCATGTTTATTGCAACACTATTCATGATAGCCAAGACATGGAATCAAACGAATCATCAGGTGAATGGATAAAGAAAATGTGATGCATATATATATATATATATATATATATATATATATATATATAATGGAAAAATATTCAGCCATAAAAAGAGTAAAACCCTGTCATTTGCAGCAAAATGGCTGGAACTAGAGGATATCAAGCTAAGTGTAATAAGCCAGACACAGAAAGACAAATACCACATCTTCTTCCTCATACATGGGGGCTAAGAAAAATCTCAGAACACAAAACAGTGAATGTTAGAGTCTGGGAAGGGTGTGGGGGATAGAACAAGTTTGGATAACAGCTACCAGATCACAGTTTTATCAAAGAAATAAGTTGCTGGTGTTACACTGCATAGTGGGGGGACTATAGTTCATAATAACCTAGTATATATTGTATAAACAAATATAATATAGAAGCTCTAAATGTAATGTCAAAGAAGGAGAAATATTGAGCCGTTGCCTTGGCTCACTAGGCTAATCCTCCACCTGCGGCGCTAGCACCCCAGGTTCTAGTCCCGGTTGGGGCACTGGATTCTGTCCCGGTTGCTCCTCTTCCAGTCCAGCTCTCTGCTGTGGCCTGGGAGTGCAGTGGAGGATGACCCAGGTCCTTGGGCCCTGCACCCGCATGGGAGACCAGAAGCACCTGGTTCCTGCCTTCGGATCAGCTCAGCACGCCGGCCACAACGCGCTGACATTGGTGGCCACTTGAGGGGTGAACCAACGGAAAAAGGAAGACCTTTCTCTCTGTCTCTGTCTCTCTCTCACTGTCTAACTCTGCCTGTCAAAAAAAAAAAAAAGAAAAATATTGATTACCTTATGTTGATCAGTATTCATTGCATACATGTATTGCAATATCACACTGCACTCCATAAATATATAAAATTATTAATACATTCTTAAATGGGTATAAGTCCTAAATAGATATTTTTTAAAAGAAGAAACACAAATGGCCAAGAAGTACATGAAAAATGCTCAGTATCATTAGCCATCAGAAAAATAGAAAGTCATGATGAGTCAGCATCTCACTTGTGTTAAAGTGACTATTATCCAAAAGAAAAAAAAAAAAAAAAACCAACAAATGCTGGTTAGGTTGTGGATATAGAAGTGAACCCTAATACAGTGTTAGTGATAATGCAAATCAGTAAAGCCATTATGGAGAACAGTCTTAAACAGTTTCTTAAAAACTAAAAATAGATCTACCATATGATCTAAATATCCCGCTTCTGGGTGTAAATCCAAGGAAAATGAAGCTAGCATATGGCAATGCTTCATGAACGCCTGTGTTCATTGCAGCTCTTCTCATGATAATCAAGATATGGACTCAGCCTAGATGTCCATATTACTAAGATGTACCATATTACTAAGCCATCGAAGATAATGAAATCCTGGAATTGACAGCAAAGTGGATACAATTGAGGATCATATGTTAATTGAAATAAGCCAGACTCTCCCTCCAAAAAAAATAAATAAGGTATTTTTTCTCACATGTGAAAGCTCAAGTATAGATTTGGTTGTTATGAACATAAAACTGTGAGTACTAGGGGCTGTGACAGGTAGGAGGATGGGGAAATTGAGTAATGGTTACCAAATGCAATCAAGTGACAGTCTTAATGCTTGACAAAAAATAGTGTGGAAACTGCAGTCCATCATAAAGGGAACAGAAGGGCTAATTGCCTTGTAGGGTTGATTTATGCTGTGTATATATCTATTGGAATATTATACTGCACCTCATAAAATGTACAAGTATTTCATGTTAATGCAAAATTAAAAATAAATAAATAATTTAAAAATTATTTCAATCAAAATGACAAATGAATATTTAAAAATCAATTTTTCTGAAGGACCAGGAACTTAATGGAAATAGTTTTTAACATTAAAGAACAATATGCATAAATGCTTTTGAATGTGTTTTTCATAAACTGTGTCCTGAAAGTCTTATGAAATAAAATGTGGAGGCTGGCGCCATAGCTTAATAGGCTAATCCTCCGCCTTGCGGCGCCGGCACATCAGGTTCTAATCCCAGTCGGGGTGCCGGATTTTGTACCGGTTGCCCTTCTTCCAGGCAAGCTCTCTGCTGTGGCCAAGGAGTGCAGTGGAGGATGGCCCAAGTGCTTGGGCCCTGCACCCCATGGGTGACCAGGAGAAGCACCTGGCTCCTGGCTTCAAATCAGTTCGGTGTGCCGGCCGTGGCGGTCATTGGAGGGTGAACCAACGGCAAAGGAAGACCTTTTTCTCTGTCTCTCTCTCTCACTGTCCACTCTGCCTGTCAAAAAAAAAAAAAAAAGAAAGAAAGAAAGAAAAGAAATAAAATGTGGAAAGCAGTTAATTTTTTAAAAAGAAATAGGGAGTCACAAGTGAGGTGAGGTATGTGTCTAACATTCCTGGAATTTTGCCCAAATATTCTGACATGAGAAAAACAGAAAAGATGTATTATTGAGAGGATAATAATTGTTGTAATATTCATGATTTTCAAAAAAATAAAGTTTAACTTAATGGGGGCTGGCATTGTTTCCCAGCGGGTTAAGACTCTGCTTACAATGTCAGCATTCCATATCATAGCTTTAGTTCAAGTCCCAGCTGCTCTGCTTCCTATCCAGCTCCCTTGGTAATGGGCTTGGAAAGGTAGGAGAAAGTAGCCTCTATCCCCCACCTGGGAGACCCAGATGGAGCTCCTGGTTTCAGTCTGTCCCAGCCTTGGTTGTTGTGGTCATCTGGGCAGTGAACCAGAAGATGGAAGGCCTCTTTTTACCTCTGTCTCCCCTACCCCTGCCCTCTATCACTTTGCCTTACAAATAAATAAATATTTCAAAAAAATAAATTGATGATTTTGCTGTTGATATTTCGGATCACTCTCATATGTCCTAATAATGCAATTGGAATGATGTTGGATGATAAAAGGTAGAATTGCTATATATATAAAAAGTTCCTTAAATTTTTAGGGGAAACTGGGTGTGGTTTATAGATTGTGACAAATATAATAATATAAGATATTAACAATAGGAGAAGCTGGATGTGGGGTCTATGGGAACTATGCAATACTTCACAAGCTTTGTTTAGTAAATTTAAAACTATTCTAAAATAAAAAGTAAACAAAAATATTTTATGGTACCTCTTAACAGTAAAAAGATAATTACATGTATAATAGCCCAAGACAAGATCCTTAAGGAGAAGTTGTATATTCAAATGTCATTCTTGTCATGCATGAGATTTTCACTAACAAGAATAGAGCTCAAGAAAGGCAGAACTCAAAACATATGTGATTGTTTAGAAATACAAGTATAATTCAAAAAGTTTGTGGAAAGTGGAATTAAAAGATAAGTTTATTTAGGTACAAAAAGTTTGAAATTCATGCATAATTTTTGAATAATACTCATGTCTATGAACTTTTTGGAGACTCTCATATTAACCATGACCACACAATAGAAAGTTTCAGCAGTTTTTGTGTTATATTCTTCAAGAATTAACTGTCACTTTGAGAGATTAAGCTTTTCAAAATATATCCAAAATAGGTCAGGAATTGTTACAATACACATTATATATCAACACATGATATTATTAACCTCATGACATTAAAGACAAGAAGTTATAACTCATTCAGATTCCAGGACAAGAACTATCTGAAAAATACAGTGTTTGCAAGATAAATTATAAACAACTTAAAGGGAGAGCTAAAGAATAAAACCATGGCATCTAAGTACACTGAATTAAAAAAAGGAGGAGAAACAGTTGTTCATATTCCTATTCAATGGATTAGCTAAATGATTCTCCTCTTTGTTTTCTCATAGTTCTTTGTTCATTCCACATTTATTACTGCATTTTATACCTGTCATAAACAATTGTAAAGAATTTAGGTAAGCCATATCCCTCTTGAGGTTGTCTCAAAAGTGTTCATATTGTGGGTTAATTAAAGGCAATTGAAAATTTGATATCACATTTCTCATTTTTATTTATTTTTATTTTTTAAAGATTTACTTATTTATTTGAAAGGCAGAGTTACAGAGAGAGACAGAGACAGAGACAGAGAGGGTGAGATCTTCTGTCCACTGGTTCACTCCCCAAATAGCCTCAATGGCCAGAGCTGGGAGAATCTGAAGCCAGGAGCCAGGAGCTTCTTCCATATCTCCCAAGTGGGTGCAAGGGCCCAAGTGCTTGAGCCATCTTCCAGTGTATTCCCAGGTCATCAGCAGAAAGCTGGATTGAAATTGGAGCAGTCGGGACTCGAACCGGTGACCAGATGGGATGCCAGCACTGAACTCAACAGCTTCACCCACTACGCCACAGCACCAGCTCCACATTTCTCATTTTTACACAGATTTGTATTTGTAAAATACTGAAATGATGTAGTAATTTACAAAGTCTTTGGTCTCAATATTTTTGCTTAATTTTTAAAAATATTTTAAGTTTATACATTATATTTATATATGATTACCTTTATTTATGGGGTACCATGTGATGTTTTGATACATTAATACATTGCCTCATGTGCAAGTAAGAATTATTCTATATGGGCACTGGGTTCTAGTCCCGGTTGCTCTTCTTCCAGTCCAGCTCTCTGCTGTGGCCTGGGAGGGCAGTACAGGATGGCCCAAGTGCTTGGACCCCTGCAGCAGCACGGGAGACCAGGAGGAAGCACCTGGCTCCTGGCTTTGGATTGGCACAGCGCCGGCCGTAGCGGCCATTTGGGGAGGTGAACCAATGGAAGGAAGACCTTTCTCTCTCTCTCTCTCTCTCTCTCTCTCTCTCTCTCTCTCTCTTCTCTCACTGTAACTCTATCTGTCGAATAAAAAAAATTATGTATAACTATCTTCTTAAACATTTATCATCTCTTTATAGTGAGATGATTCTAAATTCTTTCTTCTAGCTTTATTTTGCAAAATACAACTCATTATCATTATCTATATTTAACGCACTATGCAATAGAATACTAGAAGTTCTTTCTTCTAATTACAACTTAGTACCCATTGACCAATCATTCCCCGTTCTTCTCTTCCTCCTATCTGCCACAGACATTATTCTACCCTTGATTTTTATGAGAGTTGTTTTAGATTCCAAGTATGATGTTCTGTTAACTAAAATAGAATTTTTCAGTTTTCTCAACATTAGGATTTACTCACAAAATATGGATGATGAAAATTTATAAGTAGCTCCACAAGAATCATAAATCAGAATTCCAGGAATTAAGCTGAGTGGTATGCCTATGAGGATACATGTATGTTGAAAATAGTATCTCTATCGAAATGACATAATTTCATTTTCCCCAACAATATCAGCGTCATTTCAGAATATTTTTATTGAGCTATCCACATAGATGGCAGCTCTTCTCTTGAGAGAGCATCACACATGTCACTTCCCTTTTTATAGGAATTAGAGGCAGGATTCAAAAGTGATTCAATTCAGCCAGCAATTATCCAGTATTATTTTGTGCCTATGGATGAGAAACACTGCTAGAGGTACAGGAGATGTATAAAATGTGTAAGTCTAAGAATTCCATGTATTCTACAAATTAATGCAAACTTTCTTGATTTTGGAATAAATCTGATACCAAATTATCTGTGGATCTGATACAGAAATCAAATTTGATCCCTGCACAGATTTTTTTGCAGTAAGCACTATTATATTTACCCTCAATCTCTTCCATTTGTTCTCCAGGCAAGAAGATTAAATTTCCTTTGAGAATATTGTTTTCTCTGTCACTTTCTCCCAAAATATTAAAGTTATTGCTTATGAGTGTCTATAATACAGAGACTCAGGAAATATTTGCTATTCAGCAACCTGATTTAAATACTTTCCCTTTAGAATTTGAAGGGTCCTAGAATTTTCCACTGAAAGTATGCCTCCTCATAATAGATATAGCATAACATGTTCTAATGTCTTGATTAATGGATTTTCAGAAGACAAATGTGAACATAATGTTCATAAATCACACTGTTATTACAATATGTCAGGAATTACATTGAAAAATGGGAACTATGACATTAGAATTTTAATAACACTGTTTATTCATGCATAACAATAATACTATCATTACACAATTGATACAGCTTCAAAATGGGATATTACTCTTGGTTAAAAAATAGCTTTTCTGTTACATTCAAAAAATAGCTATCCTTTTTGAGACTGTTTCAATTGTATGATAGCAATACGATGTTAGTGGACTAAGCATGACACGAATAAAATTCTGAAGTCAAACTTTCCATTTGTAATTATAAGAGTAATATACTGAAATTATGTTGTGATTTATAAACTATTTAACAGGACAAGCATTTGGCCCAATGGTTAAGATGCTGCTTGAGATGCCCGCATCCCACATTGGAGCACCTTGGTTCAATTCCCACTTTGCCTCCACTCCATCTTCCTGCTAATGACCACCCTGGGAAATAGCAGAAGACGGCTCAAGTGCTTGGCCTCCTGCCACCCAGATGGGAGACTTGCATGGAATTCCAAGCTTCTGGTTTCAGACTGGCACAGTCTTGGTGGTTGTGAACATTTGTGGAGTGAATCAGAAGGTGAAAAATCCCTTTCTCATTCTCACTCTGACTTTCAAATAATAATAATAATAATAATAAGAAGAAGAAGAAGAAGAAGAAGAAGAAGAAGAAGAAAAACTATGTAAACTCTTTAGCAAAACATTTAGACCAGAATCAAATTTATTAAAAGAATGGAGAAATGTCTATGGAAAATCACTGTGCGGTTTTCCTAATGTGTATTTTTTAAAGATTTTATTTATTCAAAAGGCAGAAGTACAAACAGAGAGAGGGAAAGACAGAGAGAGAAGTTTTCCATCTGCTGGTTCACTGCCCAGATGGCTGCAATGGCTGGGGCTGGGCTGACCCAAAGCCAGGAGAAAGGAGCTTCATCCTGGTCTCCCACGTGGGTGGAGGGGACCAAGCACTTGGGCCACCCTCCGCTGCTTTCCCAGGCCACCAGCAGGGAGCTGGATCAGAAGAAGAGAAGCCAGGACACGCACTGGTGCCTATCTGGGATACAGGCGCTGCAGGCACAAGCTTAACCTACTATAGTGCCAGCCCCTAATTTATTTTATTTTATTTATTTATTTATTTATTTATTTTTTTTTACAGGCAGAGTGGACAGTGAGAGAGAGAGACAGAGAGAAAGGTCTTCCGTTGCCGTTGGTTCACCCTCCAATGGCCGCCGCGGTCGGCGCGCTGCGGCCGGCGCACCGCGCTCATCCGATGGCAGGAGCCAGGAGCCAGGTGCTTTTCCTGGTCTCCCCATGGGGTGCAGGGCCCAAGCACCTGGGCCATCCTCCACTGCACTCCTGGGCCACAGCAGAGGGCTGGCCTGGAAGAGGGGCAACCGGGACAGAATCCGGTGCCCCGACCGGGACTAGAACCCGGTGTGCCGGCGCCGCAAGGCGGAGGATTAGCCTGTTGAGCCACGGCGCCGGCCAAATTTATTTTATTTTGATGAGGACGTTAGTGACAACTGGAAAATACTTGTCATTTTTTTAAAAAAGAAGCTAAAATTCTACACTTTATATCGCTAAGACATTATGACTACTGTAAAAGAAAAAGAAATTTATCAGAGTTGGTGTCCTTTCATTGAAAGTTCTAATAACCTCTCCAAAGAAACAGGGGAAAATATAATTTCATAAGGTCTCATTTGAGTTGATATTTAATTTGTCTAGCAGAGGTTAGACTTAACTTGTGAAGAAAACATAGTGAATTTTCTTTAAATAATAAAAATATAGTAGGATCATAAAATTATTTTCAAATAAAATTATATTAAACTCCTCCCAAGTGAACAAAATTTTAATAAAACCATAAGGTTTTTTCTGTTGTGATAATGTATTTGGCATGGGATTTGGAAATGTAATTTGAATGTAAATATGCTGCAAGTGTCAAATGTACACATAGGAGTATTTTTCCATCAATGCCAAATGCCTGTTGTAAATGAACTTTAAATATTACACTCCTCCTTTGCACAATAAAATTTCTTAATAAAAGTCATTATTTTCTTCCCCCAAGATAACAAATTGCCCTAAATATTTAGAGTCATTTTCTTGTTATCACAGATGTCTATTTTTCTGAATTTTGTTTATAATTTTAATTTTAAATAAAACATTTATTAAAAATAAAAAATACATTTATTAAAAAATAATGAACTAGAGGTGGATGTTTGGTGCAGTGGTGAAGACACTACTTGAGAAGTGCACATACCACTTTGGAGTGCCTGGTTAGAGTTTCAGCACCTCAGCTTCTGATACAGGTTCCTGATAATGCATACCTTGTGAGGCATAAAGTGATGGCTCAAATGTTTGGGTCCCTATCATCCATGCAGTAGACCTGGATTGTGTTTGGGGCTCTTGTCTTCAGACAAGCCTATCTCTGGTTGTTGCTGGCATTTGGGGAGTGAATCAGGTGATAGAAGATCTCTGTCTTTCTTTGTATCTCTCTGCCTTTCTAATTAAATTATAATAAATAAATAAAATTTTTTAAAAACAATAATGAGCTAATGATCACTGCAATAGTGTGGATTAATTTCAACAATATCAAGTTGAGTAAAAGAATTTAGACACAAAAGACTACATACAATATGATTTCAAATATATCAAATCCATTGTGATAGAAATGAAACTATACTGGTAGATTTCAGAACAAAGGTTATTCACACAGGAGGAGGTTTAAGGGAGAGTTTGCAGGAAGGCATTCTCTTCTATCTTTACCTGGGTGGTTCCACATGTACATGTATATGTAAACTCTCATTAAATTAATAACTCAAATCTATCTGCTTTTATTTCTTTTCTGTAAGTTATGCTTAGCAAACACTTCAAAAAGAAATGAAACCATTAGTTAGGACTAAAGTAGTAAAAAAAGGTCACACACACACACACACACACATACACACCAAAGAATGGCTGTCTGTTTTTATTTCTGTAAGTTATGCTTAGGAAACACTTTAAAAAGAAATGAAACCATTAGTTAAGGCTAAAGTAGTAAAAAGGGCGACACACACACACCAAAGAATGGCTTTGCTTTGCACAGTATATTTGTTTGGGGTCATCTTAGTAACGTACCACAGTGATTTGGATAAGAGGTAACTCTGGGGCTGTCTTATTTAAATATTTATTTTTAATTTTAATTTTATTTGTTAGGGAGGGAGAGAAAGAGAGCATTTCCATCTACTGCTTAACTCCTCAAATACCCACAATGTCCAGTACTGTGTCATGCCAAAGCCAAGAACTGGGAATTCAATTCATCTCTCCCACGTGGGTGGCAGGTACTCAACTACTTGAGCCATCATCTGTTGCCTCACAGGGTGCACATTAGTAGGAAACTTAAATCCGAACAAAGCAAAATCTTTACATAGTATATACTGAATCAATCTTCTGTATATAAAGATAATTGCAAATGATTAAAAAAATCTTGGTGTTAAATTGGAAATTGCATAGATAATTAATCAATTCTTAAAAAAAAATCATGTAGCATCTCTGTCCTTAATGTGCTGTACATTGTGAATTAATGCTATAACTAGTACTCAAACAGTATTTTCACTTTGTGTCTCTATGTGAGGGCAAACTGTTGAAATCTTTACATAATATGTACTAAACTGATCTTCTGTGTATAAAGAGAATTGAAAATGAATCTTGATGTGAATGCAAGGGGAGAGGGAGAGGGAAAGGGGAGGGTAGCGGTGGGAGGGAAGTTATGGGGGGGGAAGCCATTGTAATCCATAAGCTGTGTTTTGGAAATTTAGATTCTTTAAATAAAAGCTTTATATATATATATATATATATATATATATATATATATATATATAAAACTTAGGCACTCATATAGGATGCAGGCATCCCAACTGATATCTTAATTGCTACACCAAACATCCATCTCTGAATGTTCTTAAGAAACACCCATCCATGTTAGTTTATTGCTATTCCAACACATTAGTTCCAATATCTTTTGTTGGAATATACATAAATAATTTCATTCATCACATGGAATTTTAGAGTAGAACCACTTTAGGATTCTGAACAGATTATTGAAGCAACTTACAATCATTTGTTTTGAAATTCTTAAAGAATTTAAAGATATTCTTATATAATTTAAAGAATTATATATAGCCATCTGGATTTAGGCAACCTATTTCATTCAGAGAGTAGGAGGAGGTAAATGACCTTAAAGATGTCTTATAGTCATGATTCTCTTCATCAACTTTATTATGTCTTGGTACATTTGAACTGTATAAGTCTTATGGAACATAATATATATGCTCTAATAATTCCAGGAAAATAATTTGGGAAGGAGTAGATAATTCTAAATTTTGGATGGACTGTATTATCTACAGGGAAGTGTTGACTGTCTAAACAATTTGTAGTAACAGGGGTTGGCCTCTTTCCTCTGTAGTTCTTTGAAGAAGTTGTTAGTCCACAGACATTAGAAAGGCTGGGTCAAGAAAAGCTAGAATGAAATGATTGTGCATTTCTTTTTTAATATAAATCATATTGTAAAATAATTATTTTTTTACATTGTGTAATTCAAGCTTCATGTCTCCATTAAGAGTGGCAGTTGAGAGTTGCCTGCTGGTATATGTCGTATCTTATTCTCTGAATAAAGTATTATGGACTTTTATACTGATTCCTTAGCCAGCTTTACCATCCTGTGTATTTCTATTTATATCAAGCTCTCTTTGAAGTCAAGAGAAAGCATTCAGGGAGCAAGATGAAAATCTGGCCTTCAGTTTGTTCATGTATATAAACAAACATTTTCTGTTTTATTTTGTTCCTGTGAACTCTTGCACAGAATTGAAAGATCCAAAGAAAAGCAAATAAGTAGCATGATTTCAACTTGACCTTGAATTGTAATCTATATCAACAACTTCAGAGGTGGGATTAGGTAGTCTTTTCTGGTCTTGGAAAAGCTGAAACCTAAAAGAATGGGAGTTGGCAAGGACAGAGTATCTCAATGCCCTTACTCACTACATTCTTCTAAACACAGATCTCTGAATTAAACTTTTCCATACATTCTCCATAAAGAAGAGATTACTGACCCTTGGCTACGAATTCAAAGAAGTTGGCATCATATTCAGTTTTGCTAAAGCAAAGGAATCCCATATTGAAACAGGGAATGTTTTTAATTGCATTTTATAACCAGTGGAGTGGTTACACCCAGATAGAACATGAGATGACTTTGTTGTTCCCAGGGAACATTTTGTTTATTAGAAAATTGACTTTAAAAATTATGATAATAGCCCCAACATTTCTGTACATGAGCGTTATCATATTGGTTTCAGTGTTATTAAATGTGTCATTACATTATTGCTGCCAGTCTTCCTATAAAGGAGACAAATAAACAGCAAGCATTTGTCAGTCTAGGCAATAAACTATAGTGGCAGCAAAGTTAATCTGGTGTTAATTAGGCTTGTGGAAAACTAAATCAAGCATCAAAAACCACAGATTATTTTAGGCTTCCTCTAGCATAAACAGAAAGCCTTGAGGGTCCATAACATATTATTTTTGTTGACAGTCTTCCACTTTTTGACCAATTGATTTCATGTTTCTGATAGGTTCTGGCTTGATTACCCTTAGCTCTGCCTTCTTTTAGCCTCCAAGCAGCAGTTTGTTAATCCTTCCTATTTTTGTGTATTTAAGCAGGATTACAAACTTCAAATGCATTGTAAAATGAACCTGTATACAATCTTTCAAAACCACTTAAGTGGCTCAATGATGGAAGTACCAGCCTTGGAAGTAAACACAGAACATTTCGGAAATCATCCCAAGTGTTTATTTATAAGCCATTTGTAATTACTAAGCAAAAATGAATGAAAGCTCTGGAAAATGTAAAACGGCAGAGCCTTTTGCATTAAATTACAATTTACCCACAACAAGGAAAACATAATACTGTTTTTGTAAGTCTGTTCTAATTGAGGAGTGTGATTATGCTCTACAAGCTCATTGACAAGCAAAGGAAGATTTAGACTGCAGGAACTTTAGCACACATGTAAAAGAATAAGCCGTTACAGAGAACAAGTAAACAGATATGTATAGTATTCATATTTGAACTACAAGAGTTCCTTACAGGTTTAGGCACCCGGTGATGACTGATCGGGTAATGAAATTTTTATTTTATCTCTTTTAGTGGCTTTATAAGGATTTTAAAATATACTCCTATTTCCTTTTTATTCAGTGCAGTAACCTCCTATGTTTTCTCTGGAATTTATTTTTCTCCCTTCACTTGTTCCATTCATGGCATTTTCCCTTCCTTTTTTCTTTCCCTTCCTTCCTTCCTTCCTTCCTTCCTTCCTTCCTTCCTTCCTTCCTTCCTTCCTTCCTTCTTCTTGCCTGCCTGCTATCCTGCCTGCCTGCTTTCCTTTCTACCATCATGTCCATTCTTCCTACCTTAAGGCTATTGTTATTCTCTCTCTATTTCTTCTATCCCTCCTTCTCTGATCTACAAGAACATTTATTTTTAAAGGTGTATTTATTTATTTATTTGAAAGGCAGAGTTGCAGAGAGAGGGAGACACACACTCACACATACACATTCACACACACACACACCTACACACACAGATTTTCCAACCCCTGGTTCACTCCCCAAATGGTTGAGAGCTGGGGCTGGGCCAGGTTGAAGCCAGGAACCAGGAGCCAGGAGGTTCTTTTTTTAAGATTTATTTATTTATCTGAAAGAAGTACTTACAGAGAGAGAGAGAGAGAAGGAGAAACACACAGAGAGAGATCTTCCATCCACTGGTTCACTCCCTAAATGGCCACAGCATCCAGGGTTGGGCCAGGCCAAAGCCAGGAGCCAGGAGTTTCTTCCAGGCCTCCCACCTGGAAAATGGGAGGCCTGACCCAAGCACTTGGGACATCTGCTGCTGCTTTTCCAGGCACATTAACAGGGAACTGGGTCAGAAGTGGAGCATTCCATATTCAAACTGGTGCCCATATAGGATGCCAGCATTACAGGTGGTGGCTTAACTGGCTATGCCACAATGCTGGCCTCAAAAACATTTCTTAACGACCTGATGTCTACCAGGTTTTGAAGACACTGAGTCAAGTGAGACATAGTCACTACCCTCTTGGAGCCCAATACTTAGAAAAGAACATAAAAAGTACAGTATAGAGTAAATTCTATAATAAAACATACCCTATATATTGAATGATATAATAGAGATATTCACTGGTTTCCAAAAAGTACAGAGAATGGACATATAAGTCAGATTGAAGGCAGTGCTCAAGAACAACATGTTCCTGGTGATTGTGATACTCATGGTGGATTTTAAAGAAAAGTTATACATAAAGGAAAGAAAGCGCAGTGTAAACACTTAATAGGTAATAAATAAAAGTATGACTGAGACAGGTGTTTGGCACATCAGATAAACTATCTACTTGAGAAAACTGCATCCCAAATCAGAGTGCTGGGGGTTTGAGTCTCAAAGCTAACTCCAGTTTCCTGCTTATGCACCCTAGATGGCACAAGTAGTTAGGCTCCTGCCATTCATGTGGAAAACCCAGATTGAGTTTCTGGCTCCTGGCTTTGCCAAGTCCAGCCCTAGCTGTTGCAAACATTTGAGGAATGAACCAGTAGATGAAAAACCTCTGCCTGTCTCATCGCATTCAAATAAACATAAAAAATTAAAAAGCATAATGATATCAAGCATTAAGATGAGTTCTAGAATCTGAATCTTCAGAGGATGTATGCAGATTATGACTGAGGATGAGACTATAATAATGGATATTAGTCAAATTGTGGAATGCCTTATATATGAAGCTAAGGAATTTGAAATATTTTTATAAGATTCAGGCAGATATTGGAAGGATTTTTGTACATCTTTTTAGTTTTATTCTTTTACTTGATTTTATTACTATAAAGAGAGCAGGATTTATTAACTTCATATGTATAGTCACAAAAAGAGAATCACACTTCCCTTACTCCCCTGCTCCCACGTGAAATCTCATTCTCTCCTTCCCCTCTCTTCACCAGTATTTGCAAAGCCATAATGTTAATCCACTCTATATTCACAGGCTTAATTTGTCACTACTCAAAATATCCAGCAAGTAAGATGTACAAAGACCACAGTTCAACAGGAGTATAAAAAAAAGCCTAAAAATAACAATCCTATCTCAAATGACCATTTCATTCCTATATGTATTTTGGTATCCCTTGTTAACTGACATATCAGAGAAAGCATATGATACTTGACTTTTTGAGACTGGCTTATGTCATTAAGCATAATGTTTAGTTACTCTCGTTTTGTTGCAAAAGACAGGACATCATTATTGTTTATGGCTGAGTAGTATTCCATAGTGTATATATACAACATTTTGTTTATCCAGTACTCTGTTGATGGAATTCTGGGTTGATTCTATATCTAAGCTCTTGAGCTGCAGTAAAGGTGGGGGGTACAAGTAATTGTTATATATACTGATTTAATTATGTTTGGGTAAATTCACAGGAATGCAATAGTGGATCATATGATAGATTTATTTTCAGGGGCCAGTGCTGTGGCGTAGCAGTAAGGCCACCACCTGCACTGCCAGCATCCCATATGGGCACCGGTTTGAGTCCCAGCTGCTCCACTTCTGATTCAGCTCTCTGCTGTGGCCTGGGAAAGCAGTGGAGGATGGCCCAAGTCCTTGGGCCCCTGCACCCACATGGGAGACCCAGAAGAAACTCCTGGCTCCTGGCTGCGGATCAGCGCAGATGCAGATGTTGAGGCTAACTGGGGAGTGAACCAGCGGAGGAAAGACCTCTCTCTCTCTCTCTCTCTCTCTGCCTTTCCTTCTCTCTCTGTGTAACTCTGACTTTCAAATAAATAAATCAATAAATCTTAAAAAAATAGGTTTATTTTCAGATCTCTGAGGAATCTTCATAAGCTCTTCCATAATGGTTGTACCAGTTTCCATTCCCAGCAGTAGGGTATCTTTGCCTCAAATACTCACCAGTGTTTATTTTTTTTTTTTATTTTTAGAGGATAACCATTCTAATTAGGGTGAGGTGATACCTCATTGTGGTTTTTATTTGCATTTCCCTGATACCGAAGTGATCTTGAGCATTGTTTCATGTGTCTGTTGGTTATTTGAATTTTATTCTTTGTGAAGTGCTTCTTCATGTCCTTTGTCCATTTTTTTAAAGATTTTTATTTATTTATTTGAGAGGTAGAGTTACAGACAGTGAGAGGGAGAGGCAGAGAGAAAGGTCTTCCTTCCATTGGTTCACTCCCCAGGTGGCCACAATGGCTGGAGCTTCGCCAATCTGAGGCCAGGAGCCAGGTGCTTCCTCCTGGTCTCCCATGTGGATGCAGGAGCCCAAGCACCTGTGCCATCCTCCACTGCCTTTCTGGGCCACAGCAGAGAGCTGGACTGGAAGAGTAGCAGCCGGGATTAGAACCTGGTGCCCATATGGGATGCTGGCGCCGCAGGCAAAGGATTAGCCTAATGCGGCATGGCGCCTGTGTCTGTCCATTTCTTAACTGGATATTTGTTTTGCTTTTATTGCATTTCTTGAGCTCTTTAGAGATACTGGATATCAGTTGCGTAGTTTGCAAACATTTTATACCATTCTGTCGGTTACCTCTTCAGTTGGTTGAGTGTTTACTTTGCAATACAGAAGCTTTTTAGCTTGATGTTATCCCATTTGTCTATTTTTGCTTTTACACAAAGCCTGTACTTCTGTGATCTTTTCTAGATTTGCTTACACAATGTCTTGCAAAGTTTCCCCAGTGTTTTCCTCTAGAAGTTTGATGGTATCAGGTCTGAGATTTAGATCCTTTATCCATTAAGAGTTGATTTTTGTAAAAGGTGTAAGATAGCAGTCTTGTAACATACTTCTGCATATTTAGATCCAGTTTTCACAGCAACATTTGTTAAAGAAACTGTTCTTTATCCAGGGATTGACTTCTGCTCATTTGTCAAAGATTGGTTAGTTGTAGATGTGTGGATTAATTTCTGGGATTTCTATTTGGTTTTATTGGTCTACATGTCTATTTTTTGTGTCACTACCAGACTGTTTTGATTACAACGTCCCTGTATTATGTCTTGAAGTCTGGTAATGTGATGCCTCTGGCTTTGTGTTTATTGCTTAAAATTGTTTCAGCTATTTGTGATTTCTTGTATTTCCACAAGAATTTTAGCATCGATTTTCCAGATACGAGTAGAGTGGCATTGAAATTTTATGATTTAAATCACATTTAATCTGTAAATTGCTTTCAGTAGCATGTATGTTTTTGGGATATTAATTCTTTCAACCCATGAACATATTTCCATTTTTTGTATCTTCTTCTATTTCTTTCTTTAATGTTGTACAATTTTCATTGTAGATATTTTCAATCCTTGGTTAAATTTATTCCAAGGCATTTATGTTTTTGTAGCTATTGTGAATAGTACTGATCTTTTTTTAAGTTTAAATCTTTTTTCCTTTTTCTAAATTTTATTTAAGTTATACAAGTTTCATGTATTTCATAAATACAGATTTAGGGACACAGTGATACATCCCAGACTCTTTTGCCTCGTGCCCATGCTCCAACCATTCTTCTTCTTTCTCTTTTCCCATTATTACTTTATATAAAGATTTACTTTAAATTTTCCTAATGATTGTAAGTTAAGGGACACAGTAAGTAAAATATTTGAACAAATAGTATGAAGAAAGAAAAACATTTTTCCTCAACAGAAGCGACAAGGACTATAAACAATCATTGAATCTCAAAATGTCAAATCCACTCCAAAAATTATATTTCAGGTACTCTATTAGTTACCTTGAATAAAGGAAAACATATGATAATCATATCTATCTTTTTGGGAATGGCTCATTTCACTAAATATAATGGTTTCTAGTTGTGTCCATCTTATTATAAAAGACAGGATTTCATTTTTTTTTTTACATCTGAGTAGTACTCCATAGTGTATATACACCATAATTTGTTTATCCAGTCAACAGTTGATGCATGAAATTAACTGATATTTTGTTGAGGATTAATGCTTCTATGTGTATCAGGGATATTGGTCTATAGTTCTCTCCTCTGTTGTATTTATTTTTGGTTTTGAAATTAAGGTGATGCTGACCTCATTGAAGGAGTTTGGGAAGATTCCCTCCCTTTCAGTTGTTTTGAATAGTTTGCGAAGAATTGGAGTTAGTTCTTCTAAAAGTTTGATAGACTTCAACATTGAAGCCAGCCACGTCTGGAATTTTCTTTTGTGGGAGGGTCTTTACTACTGATTTAATTTTTACCTGGTTATGGTCTATTTAGGTTTTCCAAGTATTCATGAATCAATTTTGTAGAGTGTATGCATCCAGAAATCTATCCATTCCTTCTATATTTTTCAATTTGTTGGCATATAGCTGTTTGTAGTAATTCCTGAAGATTCTTTTATTTCTTTTCTTTTTTTTTTTTTTTGAAAGACAGAGTTAGACAGTGAGAGAGAGACAGAGAGAAAGGTCTTCCTTTTTTCGTTGGTTTACCCCTCAAGTGGCCATCACAGCTGGTGCATTGCAGCCGGCGCACTGCGCCGATCCGGAGCCAGGAGCCAGGTGCTTCCTTCTGGTCTCCCATGCGGGTGCAGGGGCCCAAGGACCTGGGTCATCCTCCACTGCACTCCCGGGCCACATCAGAGAGCTGGATTGGAAAAGGAGCAACTGGGACAGAATCCGGTGCCCCAACCAGGACTAGATTCTGGGGTGCTAGGAGATTTTCTGCTTTTGCATTCTTTCTTAACAATTACTATCATTCTCTATTTCTTGGTGTAATACATCCTTAAGAATTATTTTTAAGGCTGGACAATTGGTAACAAATTGCTTCAATTTATATTTATTTTGGAAGGTCTTTATTTCACTTTCATTTATAAATAAGAGCTTTGCTGGGTACGGTATTCTGGGTTGACAATTTTATTATTTTAGGACTTGTACTATTTTCCTGCATTTTCTCCTAGCCAGTAAGGTTTCTGATGACAAGTCAGCTGTGAGTCTGACTGGAGATCCTCTGAAAGTAATTTGGTGTTTTTCTAGTATTCATTTTAATATGTTTTCTTTATGTTTTACTTTTGAAAATCTGACTATAATGTGTAATGGTGAAGACATTTCTAGTCAAGCCTATAATGAGTTCTGTGTTCTTCCTGTACTTGGATGTTCCTTTCTTTTTCCAAATTAGGGAAGTCTTCTGCTATTATTTCACTGAATAGGCCTTTTAATCCATTTTCTCTTTCCACATATTCAGAAACTATTAAGATACACATGTTTGGTTGTTTGATATTATCCCATAAATCTTGTACTCTATTTTTAGTTTTTCTAATTTTTTCTTCATCTTTTTTTTTCCTGACTGAGATATTTCCCAGGATTTGTCTTCTACCTTGATTATTCTTTCTTCTTCTTCTTTTTTTTTTTTTTTGGATTTAGTCGATTTTATTTACAGCTTTTTTTTTTACATTTCAGAGCATTCACAATTACATTTTCTCATTTTCTGACCTGCAAACAGATACCTTAAACGGAAATATTTTTTTAAAAAATTATCAAATTAGATACATCCAAAATGCAACAATTACACATAATGACAATTAATTCACAAAGTGTAATTCACTAGGACGTATCCTAAGAATTTAGGAACAGCCAGTCAGGAGAAATCTGACCAAATTTAGCTATCAACCATTTACATATCCAGAAACCAAATGTATCTAAACTCCCAAACTAAAAGCTTGAAAGTTTTGTCAAATTCCCACAGGACAAAAGATAAAGATTCAAACCTATTCATTTTTTGACAGTGTTGATCCCAAATAGTAGCCTATTTCCCCAGTCTAACTGAATACCGAGCATCTGTTTGTGAAACACCCAAGTATCAAACTTTTACACCAATATGCACATAAAAAGGCTGTTCATTAATTTAAAAACAAGTAGTCATTAAATATCCACACTATTCTCCCAGCTCACTAGCCCTTACTACAATCCCAAATATGCAACCCATGTCACATAGTGACAGGCCATATTTTATATAGGTCTGCGTGTGTGTCTGCATATACACACACATACAGATTTAGGTACAAATGGCAATTAACAGTCCCTGCAAAAATTCAATTTCACTTGAGGCTATGGCTCCTATGCCTTGGGATGGTTTTAGATTTCAGAACTGAAAAATACTGCTAAAATCTCACTTCCTTAAGACAAAATTTGATTGCATGTTCAGTTTAAGCTTCTCAGTCTAAAAATGGCTATAAGTTAAGTATAAAAAAAGTCAGCCAACTGAGTGCAATTTCTCTCTCCAATTTGGCCAAGCTACCTCATAGAAATTATTCCTGACTAGACTAGAATATCTGTGGCGCCTTCCAATGGTCCTTGCCTACCTTACTGTCCATGTTCACGTTTCAAACTGTATCAAAAGAGCCCGCACCTCAGGGGTCAGCTGCTTGGCTGCCTTGGCTGCCTCTGTGATGGCCTTGCGGTAGAGGCCCTTTCTCTTCTTATTAAAGCGTGACTGGAAGTTTTCTAAAAAGGGAGAGAGTTGCGAAAGAGCAAGGAAAGATGTTGTTGGAGACCCAAACCATGAAATACGGGCCTCCTGTCGGATTAATAGGCCATTATCTTTCCGGCTCACAGTTATAGTAAGAATACGGGCTGGCCACCAAGGAAAGCCATATATCTTAGCCCAAACAATGTCCCCTACACATATGGTCCTGCCATCTGGTGTGACGCATTTAGAGACATTTTTGGAAAAGATTTTCATTTTCAAAGAATTACTGAGCTTTTTCTCTTCCTTCGAAGAGGAGGAAGTGGAGGAGGTGGAAGGCGCATGCATACTGCCTGGAGGAAAATCAAAGCTTTCAGAAGAGCTACACTCAGAGTTGGAAGATTTCAAATCATCTGTGCTATCAATGCTACACACTGAAGCACTGGAAGAGTCAGATTTCTTTTGATTTAGGGTCATGTAAACAGCGATATTGCTTTTGCTGCCCTTTTTGCCCAATGTCTGTGCTTCATCCTGCTCACCAGGCACATGCACTTCATTTGTGTCCTGAACCTCACTGCTGGCCTCTTCAGGGCCTTTTGAGGGACTCTGAGTTTCTGAAGGGGCCTCACCTGCTGAGCGGGTAGAGGTGCAGCGGGATTGGGGTTTGGGCGCCATCTTGCCACTCCTTATTTTCTCAAGTCCCGTCTTCAGAGAAGAGTCATTTTCTTCATTCCTGTACCTCTGTGGTTTTAAACGAACCTGGGGAGGAAGGGAACCTGAGCTAGGATTCTGATAGCGACGTGTGAAATGGACTTTTGAATGCGCATTTTTGGAAGTAGAGGTTTCACTTTGCTTCTTTTGTGCCTTTTCTTTGGCAATTTTCAACACTTCCCGAGCTTTCGCATGATCCATATTCTTACTCTGCAGCACTTTTTTAGTATTTAACTGAGCTTTTGATGTATTTGCCTGAGCAGAAACTTTAACGACTCTGCCTCTGCTGTGAGCAATATTTGAAACTTTAACCACGGCATTTCTTTTCTGGCTTTCATTTTGGTTTTTCCCATCCACTTTATGGTCAGTTTTCAGTTTTTTGTTCACAGTAGTTACACTTTCATTTCTCCGCTTTTTGTCTTCATATTTAGTAGAGTCACTTACACTGCTACCTTTTCTAATTTCCTTTTTTTCAGCAACAACACTGTTTTTACATTTATCGCATAGGACTTGCCTGGGGCGTAGTTTAATAGCATTCATTATTGATGTGGGTTCTTCCCTGTACATTTTTCGTTTGGGTCGCTTAATTTTCCGAGGAGGTGGCTGAGGTATTGATTGGTTATATGTGTCCCTGATAAACAAAGGGGGAGGATAAGGTGCTCCTTCGTGGAAGAGAGGTGGTGGTTTGGAAGTCCACAAGCTTTCAGCCAAGTTCAGCTCAGGCGGTGGGACAGGAGAAGGGTCCTCAGGAGCAGCACCATTCACTTCGTGCTTGACCTCGATCCCTTCTTGGAATGTGTTACTTTGCAGCTGCATGGCTTCCGGTTTATCCTTATATTCCCTTTTGGGAAATACTGTCACAGGGATCCCATGAGGCCCAAACCTTCTTGCACCTTCCTTTTGCAGATTTGAAATCCTGATTCTCCTACAGTCACTGGCATTCTCTTCTGTTTGATCCAATAGCACACACTACTGAAGGCCTTGCTCTATTAAATACAGCAGGAGAAAGCATACTCGTCTTACTCTGCTTTCTAACTACTGAAACAAAAGAGCTAAAGTTCCAATCCAAAAAAAGAAAACACCAAACTTGAAATTAAACAACACAGAGTAACTATATAAGCTCCCATCTTCTCCCTCAGGCACCATTCTTCAATATCGATTATTCTTTCTTCTGCCTCGCCAAATCTGTTGTTGAAATTTCCCACTGTGTTTTCTATTTTACATATTGAAACCTTCATATATAATATTTCAGTTTGATTTCTCTTCAGTATCTCTATCTTGGCAAAGTTTTTCATCTATATTATATATGGCTTCCTTTGCCTCATGAATTTGTTTCTGTTTCTGAGTAATGTTATGATCATTCTTTTGAATTCATTTTCAGGCATCTCATCAATTTCTTTGTCTCCATTCTAATATTGAAGTTCTGTGTGTTCTTTCTGGGCAGTCATATTGCCTTCCTTGTTCTTGTTTCTTTTATTTCTGTGTTTATTTTTTAGGCATTTGTGGTAACAGTTGGTTTTCTGCTCTGATGATTTTCATCTTTGAACTTTTCCTCTGTGGCTTAGTGGAGTGTCTGTTCCTTCAGTGGCTATCCAGAAGTGTGCTTGAAAGTAAGAGAGACAGAAAGAAACATGGAGAGAATCTTCCACCATTCATTCACTTCCCATATGCCTGTAAGAGCTATAGGCTGGGCCAGACCAAACCAGGAACCTAGACCTCAATCTAGGTCTCCTACAAGAGTGGTAGGGACCCAAGTATGTGTACCATCACTTCTGCCTCCTAGGAAGATTATTAGCAGCAAGCTGGATCAGAAGTATTCAAGTGGGAACTCAGGTATGTGAAGCAGGCATCTCAAGCAGTATCATAACTGCTACACCAAATGCCTTCTGAGATTTTTCTTTTATATGTGTATAGGAAATTGTGTGGGAAGAGAGACAAAAGGTACTGCACAATGGTAAAATAGAGTATTGGAAGTATTTGTATTTCAGTAAAATGAGTATTATTTCCTTTTTTAAATTTATTTCTCATTTTATGTATTTTCTGCAGCAAGCAGGTAGTAAACAGAAAATGAAACATTTTTAAATGTGAAAATATTATCAACTCCCATTAATTATATGTCATAATTGCCTTTTCAATTGTATTTATCTTTGTTTCTACTACCTATTGTGGATGAGATTGCTGCTATAATTTCTAAGAAAATTCAGTATTATTACATAAAATAATTCTGTATTTTGAGTGTTGACTTTGCTTCCTGTAACTTTATTGAATTCATTTTATCATTTCTAATAGTCTCTTGATGAAATCTGCTTCTCTGTATACAATCATGTCATCTGCAAACAGAGATAGTTTGACATCTTCTTTCTCTATTTGTATGCCTTTTATTTATTTCTCTTGTCCACAACCTAGAATTCAAGGTACTCTTATCCCTCATATGCCTAACAGCCATCTAACTGGTCTTCCAATCTCTGCTTGTGCTCCTATACCAATCCATAATTTACATAGCATCTAGAATTATTTTTATAAAATGGAAATTAAATTGTCATTCCTGTGCTTAAAACTTTCCCATGGCTCCTTATCATATACTCATATTACAGTAGCTTTCACACTGTATTTTAGCTATATTTATCTATAAACTAATAGATTCTTGCTTGGAAGCCTATAAGATATTTAAAATAAAAACAAAACTTGTTATTAAAGTAGAAGTGGTGGCTCTGAGGTCTGATTGCTTTGGTATCCACATGGTGACATTTTAGTGATATATATGGAACTCCCAAATTTAAGTTTAGAAACCACTGTTACATAGGATGAAGTAAAAATTTCTAGGATATCTTCATTGTCCACCTTCATCAATATTTCTAATCACACTCACATGATTCTCACCATCCAAAGTTGCATATTATTTACTTTAACCTTGCTTAAATATCAGTACACATGATGTAGTATTTCTTATTGTCTTATTATAAATATAATGAATAATTAAATGTATTTCTAAACAACTGAATAAATAAATAATTGGAGGTAAGATTTCTATGTTACAAATTTGCGGAAATCACTGTCCCACAATGAAATCTATTTAGATGGTCAAAATTAGCAAAGATAATAATTGAAAGACCCTCAAATTGACCAAAGGGCTTGTAAAACATTGGAAAGGATTCTACTCAACACCTTTGGAAATGGATATTCAGGTTACGGACTAAATCTATCACTGATAGTTCTTCCTTGTAGAAGAACTGATCTAGCTGTCCCAGAAGTCAAGTGGCAATTCTTCTCTCTCACAGTCGAGTAGAAAAACTGTTCTGAGTGGATCATCTACAGGTTAATATTTGAATATAATAATTTTCAGCAATACATGCTTCAGAAGAATAAAGTGACACTAGTTCATGTTCAATAAACACACAAGCATGCACACACATAAGCACACACACACAGAGCTTCTGACCTTTAGGTAGATTAAAGGTATGAAAGCCAGTGATTAAGAGTTCTTTTTCCCCCACATGTCACCTCCTGCTCCACTGCACAAAGGAAGATCAAAATGAGCTGCAAAGATTGACAATACCTTGGTTTTGCTATGGGAAGGGGTGCTAAATTAAATTGAATCAGGTTGGGGTGCCGTTTGTGCTTAAAAAAATAAATTTGATGAGCAAAACACAGTAGTAAAGCCAATAGTAATAAATGGAATTTAACAACTGAGTGTGATATTGACAGATGAAGACTAGGCAGAGCTAAACAGAATGATTTCATTTAACATATGTGGCCCACTAAAATCCATATATTGAAAATTGTCTTACTCCATTTTCTATTGCTATAAAATGCCTGTTTGGGTAACATGTACAGAAAAAAAGTCTATTTATCTCACAGTTTTGAAGGCTGAAAAATCCAAGATCAGGTCCTATTTATTTGGTCTCTAGTGATGGTTTTATATCAGAGTTCACATAGTGAAATCTGAAGTCACAGAGATTCAGGGCTTAAGTTTGCCCTTTTCAAACAAACTTGTCTTGCAGGAACTAATTGCAATAATCCCTTCTGGGGGAAGGGTCACAAATTACCATTTCCAGTGATAATTAAAGATCTCACCAAGGGGCTGGTGTTGTGGTATAATAGGTAAAGCTGCTGCCTGTGACAACGGCATCTGATACAGGAGCTGGTTCCTGACCTGGCTGCTCCACTTCTGATTCAGCTTCCTGCTAATGACCTTGGAAGGTAGCGGAGGATGGTCCAAGTGTTTGGGCCTCTGCGACCCACATGGGAGACCCAGATAAAACTCCTGGCACCTGGCTTCAGCATGCCCTAGCCTGGCTCTTGCAGCCATCTGGGGAGTGAACCAAGGGATGGAAGATCTCAATTCTCTCTCTCTCTCTCTCTCTCTCTCTCTCTCTCTCTCTCTTTCTCTCTCTTTGCCTTTCAAATAAATAAATAATGTTTAAAGAAAAATCTCATCAACTTCCAGCATCAGTACACAGGGGACCAAATTCCTGGCACATGCAATTTTGGGGGACACACTCAAATTGTATCCAAACCATAGCATCATTCTGCACGTGGTGCCAAAGGTTTATTTCCATCTCTCAATGTGAAATGCATTCATTACATGCCAATACTCTTAAAAAGTCTAAAAAGTCTTAATTCACTCTGGCATCACTCAAAAGTCTTATCTTAGAGTCAAGGCAAACTCCTTCTAGTTGTGAGCCTACAAAATCAAAACAAACGACCTACCTTCAATACACACTGTGGAAAAGGGGTAGCATAAACAATCCTACTGCAAAGTGAGGAAATGTGGAAGTAGAATGTAGTAATTGGTCCTAAGACTGAAATCCATCAGAGAAGACATTAACAAAGCTTCAAGTCTGGTATCCTGTGCACACTGAGACAGGAGTGGACTCTTAAGGCCTCAGGCATCCCTGTCCCATGATTTTCCTGGTCACACCAAATGTATGCTTTCATGGGCTGGCTTTGTACTCTGGTGCCTGCATTTTTAATGCAGTTTTCTCAAGTAGGCATTACATACTGCTGGTGATTCTAACTTCCTGGGGTTTCAAGAGTAGAGATCCTACTTCCCTGGCTTCTTCACTAGGCATTCTAGTGGAGAATCTTTCCAATTCTTCCACCACTATGACAGGCCTCTCCTGGCTTCCCAAGTTTCCCTTTGAAATCTTCTTGGGAGCAACAATGACCCCGTAGGTACCTCACTCACTGAACCTGCTAAATCAGTATCATGTGTGTGTCAAGGTTTGCAACTTTCTCCCTTTGTAGCAGCACTATGACTCATACTTAGGTCCACTTGATTCATGGCTAGAGTAACTGCAAAGTTCTTTGCTGGAAAGAGAACAGAATCCTGAGGCAACTCTAGGCAGTGGTCCCAGGGAGAGCACCCCATGCCCACTTACCCAGATCAATCTGTCCTCATAGGTCCCTGGACCTATCATGGAAGGCATGGTCTCACAGACTGACTGTAGATCATACCATTATTCTCAAATCCTGTTGTATGCATTTAAACGTACGCAAGAAACAATCTCCATGTTTCACTTTTCATAAATTTTATCCACCAAATTTTCTAGAATTTTTAAGTTTGGCCTTTCATAAAGACCTATGGCATGGTCACAGTTTAGGGGAGTTCGTTTGCAGCAATGTGACAAGAGAGGCCTTCCTCAAATTTCCAATAGAATTTTCATTTGTATTTGAGACTGGTTTCTTAGTTTCTGAATTTTCTGAGCCCTAACCAAAATTACTCATAAAATAATGCTTACAGCACTGTAAGCTTTTTATACCTGCTGTCTTCAAATTCTTTCAATTTCTCCTTGTTACCAAGTTTCAAACTTTATAGAATATTTTCAGGTATCATAGTTACTACCTCTCTCCTTATTGACATATTCTTGTTTTACTGTTTTTTTTTTTACTATAAAAATGCCCAAAGCTGGTTAATGCATAAAGAAATTTGTTTAGCTCAAAGTGACAGAAGTTAAAAAATTCAAAACCATGTATCCTCAATAGTTTGGGCTCTGATGAGGGCCTCATAGCTCATGGGATCACAATGGTGGGAGTGTGTGCAGAAGAGTTGACATGACAGAAATATTCAGGGGCCATCCTTGCTATTTTTACAATTACCTGCTCTTAAAATAATTAACAGATAATTCCTTTCAACAGTGACGGAACCACGTTTCATTAGGCCTCACCTATTAAAGGTTCCCTCACGTATCAAAATAAATACACTGATTGCCAAGCACAACCCTCAATCACTCAAATCATCCAAATTATACTAGAACCTAAATACTCAGAACTGGAATCATTGGGAAAGTAATTGTCATGAGTGCACCTTATTCTGAGATAACATTAGTGCTCACACAAAAGATGTTGAAATGAACACTCTAGTACAATTTTTCTCTTCTTCTTTCCACTACGTGAAGACACTGCATCAGAGAGACATATTGAAAGCAGTGAGCCTTCACCAGACACCAAATCAACCAGCACCAAAATTAGAGATCAACTAGCCTCCAGAACTATCACAAATACATTTCTGTCACTTAAAAATTAAGGGGGGGCCAGAGCTGTGGTGCATTGGGTTAAAGCCTCTGCCTGTAGCACTGGCATCCCATGTGGGCACCAATTCAGGTCCTGGATGCTCCACTTCCAATAAAACTACTTGATAATGCACCTGGGAAAGCAGTGGAAGATGGCCCATTTGGGAGATCTGGAAGAAGCTCCTGGCTCCTAGCTTCAGATCAGCCCAGCTTGGCCATTGTGGCCATTTGGGGAGTGAACCAGCAAATGGAAGACTCTCTCCCTGTGTCTCTCGTCTCTCCTCTCTCTCTCTCTCTCTCTCTCTCTCTCTCTCTCTCTCTAACTCTACCTTTCAAATAAAATAAATAAATCTTTATAAATGAAGAAGAAGAGTCATGATTGATTACCAATTTCAAAACTCAGTATAAAGTTACAGCAATCAAAATAAAATAATACAGGCAAAAGAATAAAAATACAGATCAATAGAATGAATTAGAGTCCAGAATAAATAAATAAATCTATGGTTAATTGATTTTAATGCGTGTTTCCACCCCACTCAGTAGGAAAAATAGTCCTTTCAATAAAAATGGCTGGAATAACTGGATATCCACATACAAAAGAATTAAATTTGACTCTTAATTCCAACCATCATAAAAATAACACAAAATGGATCACAACCTAATTGTAAGAATTAAAACAGTAAAACCCTCAAAAGAAAACATCAGTATAAATCATTATTTAAGTTTGGCCTTTCATAAAAACCTATGGCATGGTCACAGTTTAGGGGAGTTCATTTGCAAAACTTGAAAAGGGAATGATTTTTCAGATATGACACCAAAAAGCACAAGTGAAAGAGACAGGTAAGTTGGACTTTACAAAAAAGAAACATTGGTAAAGATATAGAGATGTTGAAATCCTTATATATTTCTGGTTAGAATGTAAAATATTTCATTTACTTTGGAAAATAGTCTGTCATTTTAAAAAAAATTAAATGTAGAATTACCACATAATCCAGTAATTCTACTGATGCATATACCTGAAAGTATGGAAAATAAGTGTATACAGATGTTTGTAGTACCATTGTTCATAATATCTAGTAAGTGGACTTAAGCCACATATCTATGAACTGTTGGATGGATAAACCAAATACATCCATACAACAAAATATTATTCAGCCACAAAATGAATTAAGTACTAATACATGTGAAAATATTAATGAACTTGAAATTATTATGCTAAGTGAGATAAGCCAGAACAAAGACGCTATAGGACATTGGTCATTGCTATTCAACCTCTCTCTACTCTTCACAGCCTCTAGTATTCACTAGTCTATGTTTGTGTTGAAATTTTTGGCTTCCACAAATGAGACAGAAAGGGAGAGAGATAAAGAGAAAAAGACAGAGTATAGCATTTTTTTTCCCCTGTGGTTTACTTATTTTACTTAAGATAATGTCCTCAAGTTCTATCCATTTTGCTGTAAATGATATGATTTAATTCTATGTATGGCTGAATAATATTGTATTGTGTATATATACCACATTTTCTTTACCCATTCAGCCACTTATGGGCACTTATGTTGATTCCATGTTTTGATTATCGTGAGTGGTGCTGCAATAAACATGTAAGTGCATTTATCTCTTTCAAATAGTGATATAATTTCCTTTATATAACCAGAAGTTAGATAGATAGGTTATATGGTAGATCTGTTTTGGTTTTCTGAGAAACTTTCATACTGCTCTCCATAAGAGTTGTACTAATTTACATTCTTGCCAACTGTGTATAAGGCTTCCATTTTGTCTCTTTTCTGCCAATATTTATTAGTTATTCTCTTTTATTTTTATTTGGAAGTAAGGAGAGAGAGAGAGAGAGAGAGATGTCTTCCATCTTTCCATTTCCTAGATCATTCTCAAAATGCCCACAACAGCTGGGGTTGGGAAAAGCCAAAGCCAGGAGCCTAGATCTCTATTTGCATACCCCACAAGGGTGTCAGGAACTCAAGTACTTGGGCTATCATCTGCTGCCTTCCCAGGGGCATTAGCAGGAAGC
This sequence comes from Sylvilagus floridanus, assembly GCA_949820135.1. Classification (NCBI taxonomy): domain Eukaryota; kingdom Metazoa; phylum Chordata; class Mammalia; order Lagomorpha; family Leporidae; genus Sylvilagus; species Sylvilagus floridanus. The sequence continues at coordinate 60,278,707 of OX463223.1, read as the reverse complement.
TGGATTGATTAGAAACAGAGTAGCTGGGGCTCAAACCAACATGTAATGTGGGAGTCCCAAGATGTGGTTTAACAGATTGCAACTGAACACCCACTCCAGTTTTTATCTTTTTGATGATAGCCGTTCTGACTTGGGTGACATGATATCTATTTGTGGTTTTGATTTGAAATTCTTTAATAGCTAATGATGTTGAACAATTTTTTCATATATTTGCTGGTGATTCATAGCTCTTTTGAGAAATATCTTTTCAGATCATTTGTCTGTTTTTACTTGAATTATTTCTTTTGTTGCTGATCATTTTGAGCTCCTTATAGATTTTGGATATTAATCCTTTGCAAGGTTAATAGTTTGTGAATAGATTCTCTCATTGTTTAAATTGTCTCAACTCTGGTAATTGCTTCATTTACTATGAAGAGAATTCTTAATTTGATATAATCTTGTTTACTGAATTTTTATTTTGTTACTCATGCTTTTTGGATATTATACAACAAAAAAATCACTTACCATACCAAAGTCTTGAAATGTTTTCCTAGCTTTTCAAAAGTAGTTTCAAAGTTTCACGTCTTATGTTTAAGTCTTTAATCCATCTTAAATAGACTTTTGTATAGTGTGAAGGATAGGGGTCAAGTTTCAATAGTCTACAGATGAATATTCAATTTTTAGTACTATTTATGGATGAGGATTACGTTTATCTAATGTATATTCTTGTCATCATTATTGAGAATTAATTGGCTGGTTAAGTGTGAATTTATTTCTGAGATCTCCATTCTGTTCCATTGGTGTACATGTTGGGTTTTATGCCAGAACTATATGTTTTTTATTAATAAACCCCCATAGTATGTCTTGATATCAGGTATTTTGATGCTTCTGGAATTCTCTTTCATTTACTCTCTGTTTACATTCCATAATCCCCCCTAAGGTGATGATTAGTTCATTTAATGGTGTCATACAAGCTTCAAGTGCTGCCTTCATTCTTTATTCCTTCACCTCCTCCTCTTCCTCCTCCTCCTCCTTCTTTTGGTATGATTGGAATATTTCTAAGGACTTATCTTCTTATTCAGAAATTCACCCCAGCTAGAGATCCAGAATGGCAGATGCCAGTGCACCTTCTTCCATTCTTTACATTCCTATCCCAGGTCTCTCTGTGATACAGGGCTCACATCTCTGCTTTGCTTAAGTTCCAGCACACTCTCTTGGTCACTCACTTGAAATGTGGTTGTCCACCTTTTACTTTGCTCTTCTTATTGGAGGAGGGGATGAGTATTGATCATCTCCATTTGGCCATCTTGGAAACTTCAAATAGTTGCATGTCTTTATTCCATTAACTATCTATATGTAAAGGAAATCAAAAAAAGTTTTATTTACCATAGTACCAAAAAAAATAAAATACTGAGAGATACATCTAAATAAGAAAGTGAAAGATGCATACATTTGTCTATAAAACATTATGTATGATGCATACATTATATATAATGTCATGCCTTGTAAAATATTATAGAAGAAATTGAAGAATACAAAGATTGATGAAAAGATAAACAGGGTTCACAGACCTGAAGAAATATTATTATTATGGCAATACTACTCAAATTGATCTGCAGATTAAATGCAGTATTTATCAAAATTCCAATGACATTTTACACATAAATAGAAAATAGAAAAGGAATTCTAGAATTCATGTGAAACCAACAAAGAACTTTAATAACTGATGAAATCATGACAAATAAGAACAAAGTAGAAGCATCACATTTCCTGATTTTTAAGTTATTACAGAACCATAGTAACCAAAATATTATTATTGTTATGAAAACAACACTTTGACAGCTGGAACAGAAAAACCAATCCAGAAATAAATTCAAGCAAAAATAGTCAAGTTATTTTTGACATGGGATCCAAGAATAAACAATGGAGAAAGGCTATTCTCTCCAATACATGGTGTTACAAAAATTGAATAGAAGCATGCAAGAGGATATGAGACTCTTTTGTAATATACTATATACAGAACAGAATTCAAAATGAATAAAATAGTTAGTTATAAGTTCTGAAGCCAAAAAACTTCTAGAAAAATGATATTGGAAAGTGTGCTTGACATGGACTCTGGCGATGATGCCTTGATATCAGCAAAAGCAAAAATGAACAAGTGGGATTATATAAAACTAAATGTTCTGCAGAGCAAAGGAAACAAAGAACTAAGTGAGAAGACAGCCTATGGATCAGGACAAGCTATGTATAAACCACATATATAAGAAGAGATATTACCCAAAATATATAAGGACGGGGTAGGCATTGTTATGCAGTGGATTAAGATACCGATTTGATGCCAGCATTCAAAATCGAAATGTCAGTTCACATCCCAGCTACTCTGCTACTGATCCACCTTTTCTGCTAATGCAACCTGTGAGTCAATAGATGGTGGCTCAAGTGCCTGCATCTCTGTCACCCACATGAGAGATCTAGATGGAGTTTTGAGCTCCTGGCTTTGGCTTGTCCAACACCAGTTATTGCAGACATCAAGAGAATGACCCAGCAGATGGATAATATCTCGCTCTTTCCCTTTCCATCCCTTTCTGCCTGTCCTTGTCACTGTGTCTTTCCAGTAAGTTGAAATGTTTAAAAAAACACAAAATATATAAGGAACTCACCCAATTTAATGGCAAAAACTCACCTCACTAACAAAAATACACACAGACTGAAAGTGAACTGGTGGATAAAGATATTCCATGTTTAGTGAAAGCCAGAGCAAGCAGGAATAGCCACCCAATATCAGGCAAGATATAATATAACACAAAAACTATTAAAAGAGACAAAGAAGGGCATTATGTAATTATTAAGTTCAATAGGAAGATGTGACTATAGTAAATGTATATGCACCCAATGCCAGGGCACCTGGCTATTTAAAATAAATGTTAATAGGGAGGCATAGACTCCAGTACAATAATAAAGCAGGACTTCAACAACACAATTTCATCAATGGACAGATAAACTAGACAAAAAATCAACAAAGAAACCAAAGCTTATCTACATTATGGACGAAATGGACTTAATTGATATCTACAGGACATTTCATCCCACAGCTACAGAATACACATTCTCTTCAACGCTGCATGGAACTTTCTCTAGAATAGACCATATGCTAGGCCATAAGGCAAGACTCCACATATTTTTTAAAGAATGAACTCATACCATGTATCTTATCTGACCACAAAAAAAAAAAAAAAATGAAGCTGGACAATGGCTGTTGTGGCCAATTGAGGAGTGAACCAGAAAATGGAAGACCTTTCTCTCTCTCTGCCTCCCCTTCTCTCTCTGTGTAACTCTGACTTTCAAATAGATAAATCTTAAAAAATGAAGCTGGAAATTAACAGCTTAAGAAATTTAAAAAATATGCAAACATATGGAGACTGAACAACTTGTTTCTGAAATAACAGGGTCACAGAAGAAGTCAAGAGGGAAATAAAACAGATTTCTGGAAAAAAATGAAGACAATAAAAAAAAAATTGTGGGATACAGAAAAATCAGTGTTAAGAGGGAAGTATAGGGGCCAATGCTGTGGCTCAGCAGTTTAAAGCTGTGGCCTACAGTGCTGGCGTCCCATATAGCCACTGGTTTGAGTCCTGGTTGCTCCACTTCTAATATAGTTCACTGCTAATGCTCCTGGGAAAACAGCAGAGGATGACCCACGTCCTTGGGCCCCTGCATCCATGTGCAAGTTCTGGAATAAGCTCCTGGCTTCTGGCTTCAGACTGGCTCAGTTCTGGCTATTGGGTGCCATTTGGGGAGTTAACCAGTAGATGGAAGATCTCTCTCTCCCTCTCCTTCTCACTCTCTCTCTGTAACTCTGCCTTTCAAATAAATAAATAAATCTTTTAAAAAGAAGAAAGATTATAGCAGTTAGTGCCTCTATCAACAAATTGAAAAGGAATAAATAAAAAAGCTAACAATGCATCTCATAGACCTAGAAAAACAAGAAGAAACCAAGCCCAAAAATATATTTCCTTCATTTATGGTAATTAACATATAGTGCATAATAAATGTAGTGTATATGAACAAAATTGACATCTTGAGATTTGATTATTGTTTACTGCCCTTGCCTATACTCTTGAAGAGTGATTTTTGTACTTACTACTTAATTGAATTCTTTACTTGGGGGAATGTTAATCTTATGATTTTAAAATAAACTCAAAGTATGTAACTACAAAAAATTTAAAGAAATAATAATAAGGAAGAGGGAAAGTGGGAGTGCAGGTGGGAGAGAGGATAATTAGTGTGGGAAGAATCATTGTGCTCTTTTTTAAGTAAAAACGATTTATTCATTTCTTTATTTGAAAGTCAGAGTTACAGAGACTGAGAGGCAGAAGCAGAGAGAGAGAGAGAGAGAGATCTTCCATCTGCTGGTTCATTCCCCCAAAAGGAACAGCAGCTAGGCCTGGGCCAAACCAAAGCAAGGAGCCAGGAGCTTCTTCTGGGTCTCCCAGATGGGTGCAGGAGCCCATGTACCTGGCCCATCTTTCGCTGCTTTCCCAGGCACATTATCAGGGGGCTGGATCAGAAGTGGAGCAGCCAGGATTTCAACCGGCACCCATATAGGATGCCAGCACTGCAGGCAGTGGCTTTTATCTGCTATGCCAGTGCTGGGCCCTCATTTTGCTCTTAAATCTGTATATATGAATCAATGAAATTTGTTCACCTGATGTAAATAAATTTAAAAGAAACCCAATAAAGTTCCTGAATAGATTTTTTCCATGAAAGATATAAAAATGTCCAATTAATATATTCAAAATCACTAATCATTGGGGACATGCAAATAAAAACCACAATTGCATATAATCTTACACCTATTAGAATAGCTATTATAAAAAAAGAGATAAGAAGTGTTGGTGAAGGCATGGGGAAAATAGAATCCTTATGCAGTATGTGGGGGAATGTAAATTTGTACATACATTGTGTAAATCCGTATGGGGGTTTTCTCAAAAAATTAAAAATATAATTATAATATAACCCGGCAATTTCACTTCTTGGTATATACCTAGTATTCATTAAAAGTATCTGTGATTTGAGTCAACTCTGTGGCTCAGCGGGTTAACGCCCTGGCCTGAAGCACCAGAATCCCATTTGGGTGCCGGTTCTAGTCCCTGCTGCTCCTCTTCCAATCCAGCTCTCTGCCATGGCCTGGGAAAGCAGTAGAAGACAGTCCAAGTCCTTGGGCTTCTGCACCCGAGTGGGAGACCCGGAAGAAGCTCTTGGCTCCTGGCTTCGGAGAGGTGCAGCTCCGCCCATTGCGGCCAACTGGGGAGTGAACCATCAGATGGAAGACCTCTCTCTCTCTCTCTGCCTCTCCTTCTCTCTCTGTGTAACTCTGACTTTCACATAAATAAATAAATAAATCTTTTTTAAAAAGAAGAAGAAGAAGAAGAGCCTGCACCATGGCTCAATAGGCTAATCCTCCGCCTTGCAGCGCCGGCACACCAGGTTCTAGTCCCGGTCCTTGGGCCCTGCACCTGCATGGAAGACCAGGAGAGGCACCTGGCTCCTGGCTTCGGATCAGCACAGTGCGCTGGCCGCAGCAGCCAATGTGGGGTGAACCAACAGAAAAGGAAGACCTTTCTCTCTGTCTCTGTCTCTCTCTCACTGTCCACTCTGCCTGTCAAAAAAAAAAAATCACGCATACTTGTAAGTACACACTCAAACATACTTAAAACATACTCAAAACAATATAAGGAATGAATATTCATGACAATTACAGTCCTCATTTCTGTATCCGGTCACAAGGTTTCAACTGATATTTATAACTACCTTGTTACACTATCCATTTCATATTCCATTTTCACTCAGCATTCATCTGAGCTGGTCACAGCTTATTTCCAGGAGTAGAGGCAAATGAAACCTTGATTTCTGAAGGGTCTGGACCAGCAAATAGACTTGCCTATATTGAGTTGATGTAGCTTCCCATTGATCTTAATTACAAGACTTTGTAAGAGATAGCCTAAAAAGTCCCATATATTGTAGACATACTATCTCTTACCTTAATTTTGGAGTAGTAGTCAAATTTCTCCTTGATAGGATAAATAAATTTAATAAGTATATTAGCACCCTTATTTACCTGTTGATTCAAAGTAGCCAGGTCACAGTGTTAACTTCCAGTTCAGTAGAACAAATTTTGTGTCGCCTGGTGAAAGCAGCTCTTCTCTTGGAAAGAAAACCTGCAGTCCATAAGCACACAAAGTCAAGGGAGAAGAAGCAAAAACTTTGCTAGTAGGTCACTAAGGGGAAATAATGACTGGTTTCATTCCCGTTTTTGCCTAGGAATCCTTGATCCAATGCATAATGGCTAGGGAAAACAACATCATACGAAGAAAGCTAATTAAAAGCATGTAGAACACAATCTCTTGGAGGACTTTGACCTACTCCTGCAAGATATTGCCACTACACTGGCATGAAGCCCTCAAAAGCTGTATCACTATTTTATCAAGCCAAACTGCTGCGGGATGGTGGTATCCCTGAATCCCATCAGTGTGAGCCTTTTGTAACACTCTACTTGTTAAAAATTGAATTCCTTGGGCAGAGGCAATATAATGCAGAATACTAAAATGATAGATAACACATTCTGTCAATCTACATACTGTCAACCCACATTGTGTACAGGACAGGCAAATATATATTCAGAATAAGTGCCTCTCTAAGTACGAATGAAAGGCTACACCTGCTATCAAATATAATCAGCTTGCCACAACATAGTGGGCAGGTGATCACATGGAATAGTAACATTATGGGAATTCAATGCTGATTTTTTGCTGCTTGCATACTGAGTACTCAGCAATAGCAATAGCCAGGCTGGGCTTGGTGAGTGGTAGCCCATGTTATTGATCCTTTTCATAATCTGCATCCCCTGATATCATGAACATTTTGTTGAGAAGATCATTTGGCCATTACAGAGTCGGCTGGGGATCTTGGATGCTTGGCATTTTCAGACGCTGTCATATTTACTTAGTTATGAAATTCTTCTAAACTGAGTATTTACATGTGACATAAATATCTTCACATTTTACAGTTTCACAGAAGTTTCAAATAACTATGTCCTGGATCTCTTTGTCACCAATATTCCAATCATGCCTGTTGTGGAATGAGAAGGCCATGCCAAGGTGGCCGCTGGCAAGCGAGCGTCAGTTACTCAGGAATGGCTTTGAAACCCACCTGGCAATGGAGCCTGCCTGGCAACAGGCTGTGATTGGATGGCTTTGGAAACTGCCTGGCAACAGGCTGTGATTGGATGGCTTTGGAAACTGCCTGGCAACAGGTTGTGATTGGTTGGGGCATAGACCACCCCTTGACCAGATTGGCTGGTCTTGGCTATATAAGATGTACCAACTGAAATAAACGAGTCTGCGGGCTGCTTGCCTCAAGCCTGCTTTCACCGGGTCTGTGTGGTGACTCTTGCCCCCACTATGCTCCTCCTCTCAGAAATGAATCCACTGCAACATTGTTGAGAAATCAACTGCACCACATGCCCATCCAAGTTCTTGACCACTCAACTGAACCATGGATTAAAATCTATGAGTCAGTATGTAATTGAATATCTGACCATTTGCTCTTCCTAGTAGTGTGAACAAGAAAGTGCACTATTTGAAGCTCTGTACCATGGGAGGATAATGCACCCGGATGTTCTAAACCCTTTAGCATTATCTTTCAGGGATATTCCACAAAAGGGTTGTAGTGCTGCAGGTATCCATTTCCGGCAATACCTACACACTTTTTAAGACCATCTATAAACAAAGCTCAACTTTTCTTTTCCTCTGTCAACTGGTAATAGGGAACTCCCCATTAAGACATAGAGAGAGCTTCTAGAGAGTAAGGATTATACATTGCTTGGGGACCATGGGCATTTGGCCCATTTCATGTAACTTGGGACTTCAGGGCCTACTTAAGCCCAATCTCACATATACAACTTTTATTTGATAATGGATTCATTCTGTACATGTCCAACCTTATAGCTTGGTGTAACAGATAACATGCAATTCATGAGGCTAACTCAGGTCATGTAGTAACTTCGTGGTCCATAGTTCAATATATCTCTATTACATCCCCATAGAAGACCAACAGCTGTTGCTCAGCTCATCTCCACTTTACAGGTGGGGAACTGAGGCAAAAGTCACAATGCAAATTGTGAAAATAGGATTTGAAACAAAACAGTGTAGTTGCAAAGTCTATGCTCTTAAACCCACACTATGATCATCATCTTTGTCCTCAGTTGGAGCTCAAAAGAAATATCCTAACCCAGGTCTGACAAATTAGGCTGTTGTATATTTTAACATCTTGTAACATAAAATTGCACTTTTAGCTGTACTACAAAATGGCTCTAGCTTCTCACAACCCCTTGAAAGAAGATGAACTATGCACATTGGGCAAATCTGCCTATTTTTTTTTTTCAGATAAAAATATCAGACCAATAGAGTGGCAGCTGCATATATACACCAAGTAAATGGATTTACACACAAGAAGACAGCAAATGGCCAGTATTCCTTCCAGGAGTATTTCCAATGGAGACACTACTAGAGGTCAAGGCATATTCTCTTTTTTAAAAATATTTATTTATTTGAAAACAGAGCAAGAGGGAGACAGAGAGAGAGAGAGAGAGAGAGAGAGAGAGAGAGAGAGAGAGGTTCCATCTGCTGATTCACGCCTCAAATGACTGCAGCAGTCAGGTCTAGTCCAGGTCCAAGTCAGGAGCCAAGAACTTCACACTGGTTTCCCACATAGGTATCAGGAGTACAAGTAATTGGGTCATCCTCTGCTGCTTTCACAGAAACATTAACAAGATGTATCAGAGGCAGAGCCATCAGCACTTGAACCAGCACACCAATATTAGACGCCAGGTCTGCAAGTGTTGGCTTAACCCATTGCACACTATATCGGCATGGCATGCTCTTCTTAGCACATAACAACTTACAACTTGGCTATGGTTAACTCTTGCAGAATGTAAATTATTTTAATGAGTTTTAATGATATAATAATTTTTGTTGACTTTAATGATTTTGCAATTTTGGAAGTTCCAAAACCTTTTATAGTTAACCCTTGGTGCCACAGAACATATATGCACCTATGCAAATCCTGGTATTATGACAGTAATGATAACTAACAGGTAATCTCTTTTGGTAAGACCCATCATAAGTAACACACTACCCTTAAAGATAAACTTGGAAAACTACAAAAATATTTTCTAAACTTGATGTTATATGCTCCCTTTCACTTTCCCTTCGTCCACAGAATGGAGTATTAAAAACTGAAATTACATATCACCATCCTACCGTGTGATTTTGCACCTACTTATTACCGTTCTTGTTACCCCTGAGAAAACAGGACCATAAGAATCTGTAAAGAATCTTAAAAAAGGATGAACCCAGGTTAGCCCCAAACTATGTGGATTCAGTGAAAGGTCCTTGTACATGATTTGCATTTTGAAATGTCCAGTGTGAAGGTGGCCACTCTGAAAGATAAAATTATACATTGTGGAGAGAAAAAAAACCCTAAAGGAAAAGCATGCATTCTATAGAATCATTTCTATAAAACCAGTTTAAAGGCACTCTGTATGATTTATAGTAAAGATGACCAATTTGGAAAGAAGATACTTTGTGTAACAGACTTATTTATTGAGGATACACTAGGAAGTATTGTGAACCAAATAAGGGAAGTAGGCAAAAAACACCAGACCATTGGATCTGCATGAAGTTTTGAGTTTGTCTTTAAAGGAGTGATGTCATATTTTCATAATCTTAAGAAACGCATGAGCTGTCTGCTCATTTAATTTCTTGTGTATCTCTTGAGTTGTTGGTCTTTAGTTTATTTATTTATAAAAGTACAGCATGTGTTAAGAAAACCAGTCCTTTATCTTTGGTGTTTGTTACCAATATTTCCCCAGTTTCTCTTCAGTCTTTTTTTGTTTGTTTGTTTCTATATGTATTTGGTCTTTTGGTGACATCATTTATATATTTTTGAATTTATTCCATTTTAATTTTACTTATTTGAGACATAAAGAGAGAGAAAGAAACTTCCATCCTGCAATGTCCAGAGCTGGGATCACAATAGATTTTCCAATTGAGTGGAAGGAACCCAATTACTTGAGCCATCAATGCTGTCCTGCAGGGTCTGCACTGGCACAAAACTGGAGTCAAGAGCCAGAGCTGGGAATTAAAACAGGTGCTTCTATATAGGATATGGGCATCCTGAGTATTAAGATAAATGCCCGTTCCTTAAATTTATTTTCAAATGATGTATAATTGTAACATATTAAGAGTACAATGTGATATTTGATACATGTATATAATGATAAAATCAGAAAATCTAGCCTTTCCATATCTTTAAAAATATATCATTCTTTCTTCTAGTTTTGTACTTATTTTTATTTTTTCTCTTTTATTTTTTTTTCTTTTTTTTTTTCTCTTTTATTTTTGAGATAACACATTCTTAATTTATATTACAGTGAAAAGATTAATACTGCATCAAATAAAGAGTTCACATATGAGCAAAACTGACATTTTGAGATTTGATTATTGTTTACTGCCATTGTCTCTGTGGTTGTGGAAGAGTTTTTTGTTTTGTTTATTCTTACTATTTTGTTTATTTTATTTGACAGGTAGAGTTACAGGCAGTGAGAGAGAGACAGAGAGAAAGGTCTTCCTTCCATTGGTTCACTCCCCTAATGGCCGCCACGGCCGGTGCTGCACCGACTCGAAGCCAGGAACCAGGTGTTTCTTCCTGGTCTCCCATGAGGGTGTAAGTGCCCCAAGCACTTGGGCCATCCTCCACTGCCCTCCAGGGCCACAGCAGAGAGCTGGAGTGGAAGAGGAGCAACCGGGACTAGAACCTGGTGCCCATATGGGATGCCGGTGCCACAGGTGGAAGATTAACCAAGTGAGTCACGGCGCCAGCCCCCATTGTTTGTTGAATTCTGTACCTAGTGGAGGGTTAAGCTTATGATTACAAAATAAACTGAAATTATGTCATTGTAAAAATTGAAAGAATAAGAAAGGAAGGAGGAAGGAGGGAGGAGGGTGGGAAGTATCACTATGCTCCTAAACCAGTATGTACTAGATACGTAAAATGTGTTCACCTTATATAAATAAAATTATTAAAAAATAAAAATTAAATAGACCATAGTTCAGCAGAAATATAAGCAAGGTATATAAATAATTCTCAAATTAAAAGATGTTCAACTTCATGCATATAAAGTAAATTTTAAAATAGTCACAGACCATTGCAACCACAGTAGTAAATAGTTCTTAACAATTTGTTTGACAAAGATTTAAAATAAAGTTTGACAAATGTGGTATATGTGTGTGTGTGTGTGTGTGTGTGTATTCCTTTATATAATAATGGAATATTATTTAGCTACAAAAAGGAGTAAAATTGTTATTTGCATCAAAACAGTTGCATTTTAGTACTTTTCTTTTTTATAAAGATTTGTTTATTTATTTACTTGAAAGAGTTACAGAGAGAGAAGGAGAGGCAGCAGAGGCAGAGAGAGAAAGGTCTTCCATCCAGTGGTTCACTCCTCAGATGTCCGCAAGTGCCAGAGCTGCGATGATCTAAAGCCAGGAGCCAGGAGCTTCCTCCAGGTTGGGACTTGCCCATATGGTATGCCAGCGCTGCAGACCGGGGCCTTAATCCACTGCACCACTGTACCCTGAGTACTTTTCAAAGTCAATTCTTTTCACTAGCAAACTCACTGTAGAAGATAACTCACTGAAAACTGCTTTCAGTTTTCAGAACTTTGAGCCATGTTTTAGTAGAACGCATTGATTGAAAATTTGCTATTGATCAACAGTAAATTCTGAGAGTTACAATGGAAAAAGCTATGGGTCTTACCCACATTCTTTTCTTTATTTAGATAAGAATTTTCATGGCGACTTAATATATAAAATTCATGAGAATAAACATGTCCTGACTAAAGAAAAGAGTATATATAGAGAATCTTTATACTCTGAGGCACATTAAGTTTTCCATGGAATGTAACATGAAAATGTTTAGCAAAACAAATCGTGTTTATATTTCAATACACTGCCTCAATTCCTGCATACATCAAGAAACATGGCTATAAGTAGGCATTTAACCCAGTTATGAAAGCATCAGTTGACACACCCATGTCCCATATTAGAATATATAGATTTAATTCCTAGCTCCTGACTACATCTTCCTTCTAATGTAGATTCTGGGAGGCAGCAAGGATGGGTCATGTAATTGGGTTCCTATAATTAACATGAGAGATATGGATTGAATCTCTGGTCCATGACTTTTGTCCCAGCCCAGGCATAGCCATTGCATGCATTTGGAGACTTAACCAGTGAATGAGAGCTCTCTCTCTCGCTCTCTCGCTCTCTTGCTCTCCCTCTCTCTCCCCTGTCTCTATTAACCTCTAAAATAAAGGAAGAAATAATTTTAAGAAAGAAAGTCCCAAATAGAAAGTTCTAGCACTTACTCCCCTTAGCTGTTATTATTGATCTTATTGATATATGGCTATAGGAAGTGTCATCTTTATAGACATATGTTATTTTCTCTTAATTAATTCACCCTTAGATTAATTAGGCCTACAATCTACCTTTTCCAATCTGCACACATTACCTACACAAACCATATTGGACACAAATTCTGAGTATGCTATCATAGAATATTAGACTATGATTGGCAGTAGAAATGTAGAAGAGGAGAGATACAGACTTCAAGAGTGGAATAGCCATTGTGCCTGTAGAAATCTTTAATAGAAAAATCCCCTCCTACCTTTCTCTGAAGGGAGGAGAGAACCTCCACTTTGACTATGACCCTGTCGGAATAAGATTGAAGTCAGCGAACCCTAAAGGCTTCCATAGCCTTGGCAACTCATGACTAGAGCCTAGGGAGATTACTGATGCCATAAACAAGAGTGTCAAATTGTTAAATCAACTTCAGGAGTCACTGTGTACTTACGTCTCATGTGGGATCTGTCCTTAATGTGTTGTCCAATGTGAAGTAATGCTATAACTAGCACTGAAACAGTATTTTACACTTGGTGTTTCTGTGTGGGTGCAAACTGATGAAATCTTTACTTAGTATATACTGAATCTATCTTCTGTATATAGATAATTAAAAATGAAAAAAAATCTTGGTGTTAAATTGGAAATTGCCTAGAAAATTAATCATTTTTTTTAAAAAAATATATCATGTAGGATCTCTGTCCTTAATGTGCTATACATTGTGAATTAATACTATAACTAGTACTCCAACAGTATTTTTCACTTTGTGTTGCTATGTGAGGGCAAACTGTTGAAATCTTTACTTAATATATAGTAAACTGATCTTCTGTATATAAAGAGAATTGAAAATGAATCTTGATGTGAAGCAAGGGGAGAGGGAGTGGGAAAGGGGAGGGTTGCGGATGGGGGGGAAGTTATGGGGGGGAAGCCATTGTAATCTATAAGCTGTATTTTGGAAATTTATATTCTTTAAATAAAAGCGTTATAAAAAAAACAAAAAAACAAAAAAACAAAAAAAAAAAAGAAAAATCCCCTCCACCACTATAAGCCTCTTAGAGAGAGGTAGAAATGTGTGTGTGTGTGTGTGTGTAGACAGAAAGAGAGAGAGGTGGAGAGAGAGAGAGAGAGAGAGAGAGAGAGAGAGAGAGATTGAGAGGAGTAGCACACGTGTGAGCATGAGCATGTTGTGTTACACAAAGCTTTAGGAAATCTGAAGGATTACTGGAGTACTCAGGAATATATAGCCCTAGTCCTTCAAATGGAAATTAATGAAAGTAAAATTTGTTCAAGATGGTGGAATAGGAGGTTGCAACATTCATTCTCCCTGGGAGAAAAATAAAGTTTAAGTCAAAAGTTCCACATAAAGCAAAAGTTTCACATAAAGATAATTCACCCCAAGAAGTATACAAACTATAAATATTTGCACCAAATATCAGAGCATTTGCTTATGTGAACCAAATATTAGATGATCATAAGGGAAGGAGAGATAGACTACAATATAATAACAATATGAGACTTTAATGCTCTATTTTCAACAATGAATAGATGATTCTGACAAAATCAACAAGGGCTTGAACGATACAATAAGCTAAATTTACAGAACAGAAATATACCACACAGTCTATCTAACAGCAGCAACATATACAATCTTCTGGAAAACACATGGCATATTGTGAAGGATAGGCCACATGCTAGGACACAAAACAAGTCTTGCTAAATTTAAGGAGACTGATACATCACAATAGCATGAGACCAGTAATTAGTAACAGAAACTGAGAAATTCACTAATATGTACAAATTAAGTAACATAATCCTGAATAACCAATGGATTAGAGAAAAAAATCAAAGTCTTAGGCTACAAAAATGGAAACAAAGCATATCAAAACCTAAAGAATGTGGCAAAGCCCCACTATTCCTATTTATCCTTCTTACTGTTTTGTAATCATTATTCTGTGGTCAGACTGAGTTTGTTTTTTTTGGTTTGTTTTTATCTTAAGGTTGTTGTTTTTTTCTTTCTTAATTAATTAATTTTTTAGGAATACAAATTTCATATGTAAAACTTTAGGAATATAGTGCCAGCTTCCCAATCATCAGCAACTGGCCAGGAAGCCAACGATGGGTTGAACAAAGGAGACTGAGAAGACTCAGGTACACTCCTTTATTATGGCATCTAGAGGGATAGACTGCTCAGCCAAACTCCTGTGGGCACAAGGCACTACGGACCAGGAGAATCCCCGTGGGCACAAGGCACTAGGGACTGGGGAGAGAGGCTGAGCAACCTCTGCTTTACAGCGTCTGAGGGTCCACTTATATACACTTTTTGAAGGGCAACCCTGTCCCTGTGCCGCCCTTCCAGGGTCTTGTAGTCATAGCAACACTGCTCTCCTAGGCCCCATAGTCCTAGTAGAAGGGTTACATAGTTGTAACAACGGTCTGCGGTTAGGCCATTTCCTCTTGCAGGGCAGCTTAGAGTGAAGCTTCTTCTCCTTCGTAATTCCCTGACATATAGTTATTCTTCTCACCATACCTGCCCTCCCATCCACACTCCTCCTCACATCCTTCCTCCTCCTCTCTCTCCCTTTTCCAGTCTCATTCTCCATTAAGATTCGTTTTCAATTAACTTTGTACACAGAAGACCAACTCTGTACTAAGTAAAGATTTCAACAATTTGCACACACGCTCGTACACACACAAACTGAGAACAAGTATCACAGTTAACTCTCACAATACAACTCATTGAGGACAGAGGTCCTGTATGGGGAATTTGTGCACAGTGATTCCTGTTGTTAATTTAACAATTAACACGCTATGTAGGACATCAGTGACCACCTGAGGCTCTTACCATGAGCTGCCTAGGCTATGGAAGCCTTTGAGTCCACAAACTCTGTCAGTATTTAAACAAGGCCATAAGCAAAGTGGAAGTTCTCTCCTCCCTTTAGAGAAAAGTACATCCGTCTTCAATCCGTTGAACTCAATCAGAAAGATACACATATAACGTTCAAGTGAAGCTAGTAACTATTGGACACTAGAGGGCAGCAAAAGATCAGAACAAAAAGAAACACACCAGCTACAGGTAGAACTAGTTATCTGTGAAAGTAACTGAAAAAACAAACAAACAAAAAAACACAGAAACTTCTAGATACACTGCTTACACCTTGAGGAAAAGACCCTGTTCTGGTCTGAAACATTGAAGAAGGTGAGGCCACAACTCCCAAACATACTAAAATGGCTGTAACTCACAGGGTCAGAAACAGATAATTGAGTGACATATTCAAAGGTTTTTAAGAAATAAAAACAGGAACGAGAAATAAGAATCCAATCCAAACCCAAGTTAGGTTATTAATCACATTATTAAGGTCACCGTCAAAGCTACAATGAAATCCAAGCAAATATAATGAAAGAATGGAATCAATACAGAAGTGAGGAAGTAAATAAAATTTTGTATGCAATGTTCTTTCAATATGGGGAGAGAATCCCACCTGTTTTCAAAGTAGTATTATTTCTAAGTTAACAGTAGGTGCATATGCTTGAGTTCAGCACCTAGGGAATTTTAGGCAATTTGTCACTCCTACACTCCTCAGTTTTCACTGTCTGGAGGATAGGCAAAATCTGAGAAAGATGAATAGCATTGAAGTGAGAAACTAATCCTATACTTCCCCATAAATGTGCCTTCTATTTTAGGCCCCTTTCCAGTAATCACGTTAGTATATTTGACGCTTTCACTATCAGAAACACAAAACTACCAGAACAGTTTATATCAGCAAGGGTCATGTGCAGTGTTGGGGGTAAGAAGTTGATAATGTGAGTGGAGCCCATAATTGACATGGGAAAGGGCTAATAGTAGACATTGTTCACATTTGTATTATTTGGCTGTCAGAAGCCATATCTGATCTTCTATCAGTCCACACTGAGAGACTTACCACTTCCCCATGATGTACAGTATTGTCATCTGCTCATTTCCTGCACCCATCTCTAACCATTTATCTTCATGCCAGTGACCAGGGGAGTTGAGAGGATCAGAAGCTCACACAAGTGATGGAATCTCTGTCATTCAAAAGCCAGCTTTTTAAGTTATGAAGAAAGTAACTAAATCAAAAGGCATATTTGGACATGATATTAGTCACAGAAGTAGTCACTGTAGAGGTGGCAGTAGAACTGGTAATTCAATAATAGCTTCAAACAAGTTGGAAAATAATTAATCTAACTTCACTTTTATACTTCTTGCTTTCTTGGATTATTATGATATAGGCTATATTAAAAATGCTGGGAATCTAAAAAATCTTCTGCTGTATTCCTTTTTTCTTAAGTTTGTTACAGATTGCCTTCAAGGAGCTTAACTGATACAATAATAACCTGAAAGGAAGTGGGTAAGACACAACTATACATAAATTCAAGTGTGGAAAAGAGAAGACATTTTATTATTTTGTTCACAGAGGCCTTAATCAGAACTTTGTTCCACAGGATTATGATAGTGTGTCAATTTTTTCCACAAGTCATGTATATATGGGGAAGATAAAGAAGGTTTACTTCCCAATGTATGGCTTCATAGGCTGTCCACTATGAAACTCCTGGGGAATCATTCATATGGTCTAATATTTGGATGGTAACACAATATGGCAGCTCTAATAGAAAGGCAACATGTAGCTGCCAAATAATTGTATCTATGAAATACCTGAAATTTGTTCTCTTTATATCAATAATTTTTTATAAAAAGAAAGCAAACTGTATTCATAATTATGTCACCTGATTTGCATATCTATAAAATTCAGAAAATATTTTGAATGGGTAACTCTCAATAGGAGATGAAGAGGCCTTTCATCATTAATATGTTGAACAAGAGTGAAGATTATACTGAAGGATGTAATTCTTGCTATGCTTTTAGTTAACCTCAGAAATACAAATATCTATTAATATTGAGACACTGCAGAAGTGATGAAAATAGTTCTAATAGTTTTAACAAAACTTATATCATGATATGGGGTATTATCCATTATAAAACTAACAGTTGCTACCTGCAGATAATACATACGCTGGAATACATTTACCACATGTGAAAAAAAAACACTGATGAGAAAATAGGGATGTTGCTTGACAGTAAGTGGCATTTACATGTAATGTTTTGTTTTTGAATATGAACTACAGAAACACAAACACAAAGTTTCCTTAAAATTTCATCTGGTGGAGCATAGTTGGACTCTATTGGAAACTGGAACACTGGAGAATAACATTTTAGACTAAGTCCTGTGATGAAGCCCAGAGAAAAAGTCTGGTAGAGCCAGACTGCTAGAATTTCTGTTTATAGCAAATACACATTTTAGAACCTAACAGAAATAGGTTGAAATAGTAGCTCTGCCTCAAACTTGTTTTATAAATTTAGATGGGCTTTTTAACTTCTTTGGACATCAGCCTCCTCATCTATATAAATGAAGATATTAGTATTTTCCTCACAAGATAATTGAGATAATTACATGAGATGATATTCCTATAGCACTTATTGGAATGTGATTAATACTCATTTGTTGCTAAAATTATTGCTACAGTATATAACTTATTCAACAAATTTTTATTGATCACCTATAGTGTTCCAGGTACTGTGTTAAATAAAGAATCATGCAGCTTACAATCTAATGGAAAAGAGAGCTGTTTAATTACCTAATAATCATCAAAATGCAAAATATGAAAGTTGCAAGTATTATGAAGAACAGATGTAACGTTTTCTGAATTTTTAGGCTAGAAGAATGCTATAGATAAAACTACAATGTACTATTACCTCATTCCAGTAATATTGGATATTATCACAGAGAGAAAAAGTTGGTGAGGAGAAAAGGGAACCCTTAAACACTGTTGATGGGAATGTAAATCAGCGCAGTCATTTTGAAAAAGACTATTTATGCTTATCAAAGAGACATCTACACTCCCATGTTTATTGCAGAGCTATTCACAATTATCAAGGAACGGAAAACAATCTTTGTGTCCATCCACTAATGAATGTATACATAAAATGTAGATATATACAGCAGAATGTTATCTAACTTGGAGATTCCAAGATGGCAGATTAGGGAATGACATACTGTGCTAGGCTAGGGATAAACAGTACAAAAAAAAAGTGTATGAAGTGTACACTCAGGAGAGAATTGGGTAGAAAACTGAACAAGTGGTAGAGGAGTGCCGTGGACCTGTGTGGAGTGTGCAGACGTGAAACACAAGCATGAGAACATGAACACAACACACAATGGCAGCATCCAAGAGCCAGAGCAGGAGGCAGCTTGGAGACAGGGGTGAGATCATACTGGTGATATAGCTTGAGGGAGAGCATGGAATGAGTCCAGCCTGGAGCCCTGGGGCTAGCAGTTGCTAGCAATTGCCCTTGGACTCAATGGAATTAGAAGGGGCACATTTATCTTGCCTCCACTTCCCCACAACAGCACCTGCTGCCTAGCTGAGAAAGGATGGTAGCCATTTTTGGATTAGGTGATAGCTGTGGAAGACATTGTGTGCATGCACCACCCTGGCTGAGACAGGATGCCATCTTCTTGGCAGTACTGGTGGCAGTGGCGGGGAGAAAGCAACATTTGGCCAGTGGTTCTTTGTGTATGCAAGTGATCCAGAGATCTGTTGGAGGGAACAATCTACAGTCCCTAGTGACCTTGAGACTGGTTGGGAGGTGGCTGGGCAACCATGTAGCACAGTAAGGCACCCACAGCCTCCCAGGATCAACACATCTAGGTGGAGCTGTCTTGGGGGACATCTGCCTCTCTGTTAGCTGGAAAGACTGGCACGGCAGAGAGAAACTTCTGTACCCAGTGACCGCATGTGGGAGCCTTCTGTGCTGAGACCGTGGGGGATTGGTATACCAATTAGAAGGTACAGAGTGTATCTGGGTCTCTGGGCAATTACTAGGTGTGGCTCCACATGCTCAGAGCTCCATGGTTGCCAAGAGCTGGCCGTTGCAGCAGGGACTGTGCTCACAGTGAGGACTGCACAAATCAATCCTGTAGTTGCTATGGTAGAGCAGAACACACTGGGGGCTAACAGCCATTGAGATCTACCATGCACAACTTGGGTGTTACCCTGTATACTCAACTCATTCCAGAGCACTGACCAGAGCTCCCTGGCCACACCCACCACACACTTCTTGGTATTCACTGAAAGTTCAGACATTTCACTAAGCCACAGAGACATAGCTCAAAGATAAAAGCTATGAGAGGAAAAAAAAATCAACACCACAAATGCCTAAAAATAAACACTGAAATTCAAGAAACAAGAATAAGGAAGACACCATTATGCATCCAAAGAAACACAACAACATTTCGACATCAGACTATGAAGTTCTAGAGATTGAGGAAATGCTGGAAGCAGAATTCAAATGATTAATCATAGGATTACTCAAAAGCAATCAGAAGCAAATCAATGAACTAAAGAAAACCATACATGACATGAATACAAATTTTTCCTATGAAATTGAAATTTTAAAGAGAAATAAAATGAAATATTAAAAGTGAATTCAATAGATCAAATAAAAAATGTGATAGAAATCCTTAACAGCAGACTTAACGAGACAGAAGAAAATATCCAAACTAAAAGACAAACATTTGAATATCTTACAGTCAGACAAAGAAAATTAAGAAAATAGAAAATTTAAAAACAGTGACAGAGATATATAGGGTACTATCAAATGACCCAACATATGGGTCTGTCTTAGGAAATACTGAAGTTGTGGAAAGAGAGAATGGAATAGAAGGCCTATTTAGTGTAATAATTACAAAAAATTCCCCCAATTTGGAGAAAGGAATGTCCAAGGAGATAAACCCATATAACTACTAACAGAAATGGCCAGAAAAGATTTTCAGCAAGACACATTGTAGGCAAAGTTTCTACAGTGAAACTTAAAGAAAAGATTCTAAAATGTGCATTAGAGAAACACCAGATTACTTTCAGAGGACCTCTAGTTAGACTCACAGCTGACTTCTCATCAGAAATCCTACACAATGGAAGGAAAGGTTGATATAGCCCAAGTCTTAAAAGAAAAATAGTCAACCCCGAATACTGTACTCAGCAAACTCTCATTTATGAGTGAAAGTGAAACAAAGACCTTCCAAATGAGCAGAAGTTAAAATAATTTATCACCACTCATCCAGCCTTACAAAAGATGCTTAAGGATGTGCAACACACAGAAACATAGAAAGATAGCTATCAGTATGAAAGAATGTAAAAGCAGAAAATCCCCCAGTAAAAGTACAAAAGAAATCCAAAATAAATAACAGGAATATTTATGGAGCAGATGGCTTCACTGCCAAATTCTACAAGACACTTACAGAAGAACTAATTCCAGTTCTCAAGCTAATCAAAACAATTGAAAGGGAAAGAATCGTCCCAAACTCCTTCTATGAAGCCTGCATCACCTTAAGTCCTAAGCCAGAAAAGATACAACAGAGAAAGTGAACTATGGACCAATATTCTTCATGAGCATAGATGCACAAATCCTCAACAAAATATTAGCCAATCGAATCCAACAATACATCAGAAAGATCATTCACCTGCACCAAGTGGGAATTATTCCTGGTATGCAGGGATGCTTCAACATTCACAAATCAATAAATGTGACATATCACAGTAGCAAAATGAAGAACAAAAACCATTTAGTTATTTCGACAGATGCAGAGAAAACATTTGATAAAACACAACATTCCTTAATGTTGAAAATCTTAACAAAATTGGGTTCAGAAGGACCATTCCTCAACACAATCAAGGAAATTTATGTTTAAACCCACAGCCAGCATCTTATTGAATGGGGGAAAAGCTGGAAGCATTTCCCCTATGATTTGGAACTGGACAAGGATGCCCACTCTCACCATTTCTATTTAATACAGCCATGGATGTTTTAGCCAGAGCCATTAGGCAAGAAAAAGAAATCAAGGGGATACAAATTGGAAAGGAGGACATCAGACTATCCTTATTTTCAGATGACATGATTCTATATATGGGGGATCCCAAAGACTCCACTGAGAGACTATCAGAACTCATAAAAGAATTTGGTAAAGAAATAATAAAAAAAAATTTAAAAAGAAGTTGTTAAAGTACCAGGATATAAAATAAACACAAAAAAATCAATAGCCTTTGTATACACAATGTCATGACTGAGAAAGAATTTTTAAGATCAGTCCCAGTCACACTAGCCCCCCCCCAATTAATTAAATACCTTGGATAAATTTAACCAAGGATGTCAAAGATCTCTACAATGAAAATTACAAAAGACTAATAAAGAAAAGAAGAAGACATTAAAATGGAAAAATCTTCCATGTTCTTGGATTTGAAGACTCAATATCAGTAAAATGCCCCATACTACCAAAAGCAATTGAGAGATTCAATGCAATCCCAATCAAAATATGAGCAATATCCTTTGCAGATTTAGAAAAAATGAAATATTCACATGGAAACACAAGAGGTCCCAAATAGCTAAAGAAGTCTTATACAAAAAATAAAGCTAGAAGCATGACAATGCCTGATTTCAAGACAAACTACAGGGTAGTTGTAATCAAAATAGCCTGGAACTTGCATAAAAACAGACATGTAGACCAACTGAACAGAATAAAACTCCAGAGAGGATAAGAAAAAATACCAAATAAACTGGATATTAAAAAGGATACATTACGACTAATACCACAGAAATAAAAAAGGACCATAAGTGGTTATGGTGAAACATGATGCACTAATATTTGGATAACCTAAAAGAAATGGATAAATTCCTAGACAAACACGACCTACCAAGAGTTGATTACAGGGGCTAGCACTATGGTGTTGCGGGTAAAGCCACCATCTGCAGTGTCTGCATCCCATATGGGCACCGGTTCAAGTGCTGGCTGCTCCACTTCTGATCTAGCTCTCTGCTACGGCCTGAGAAAGCAGGAGAAGATGTCCAAGTTCTTGGGCCCCTGCACCCATGTGGGAGACCAAGAAGGAGCTCTTGGCTCCTGACTTCAGAGACTTTGTAGCCATTTGTGGAGTGAACTAGAGGATGAAAGACTTTCTCTCTCTCTCTCTCCCTCTGCCTCTTCTGTAACTCTGACTTTCAAGTAAATAAATAAATCTTTTAAAAATTTTAATTAAAAAAAGTGCATTATAAGGAAATGGAAAATATGAACAGACCAATAGCAAGTTAGGAGATCCAGCCAGTAATTAAGCATCTCATCAAAGAAAACCCAGAGTGTGATGCCTTCACTTCTGAATGCCACTATTTTTAAAAAAATCAATCCTTTTAAACTCCTGAAAAATATTTTAGGAGAAAGAAAAATCCAAACCCATCCTAAGAAACTATCACATTGATAACAAAATCAGATAAAGGCACACAATAAAAAGTAAATTTCCAGCCAATATCCCCTCAGTTCTCCACAATCAAGTAGGATCTCTCCAAGTGTTGTAAGGATGTTTCAATATACAGAAATCAATAGGCTGGCGCTGCCGCTAAATAGGCTAATCCTCCACCTGCAGCACCAGCATCCCATATGGGCGCCGGGTTCCAGTCCCGGTTGCTCCTCTTCCAGTCCAGTTCTCTGCTGTGGCCCGGGAGTGCAGTGGAGGATGGCCCAAGTCCTTGGGCCCTGCACACGCATGGGAGACCAGGAGAAGCACCTGGCTCCTGGCTTCGGATCAGCGCAGTGCACTGGCCGCAGTGGCCAATGTGGGGTGAACCAACGGAAAAGGAAGACCTTTTTCTCTCTCTCTCTCTCACTGTCCACTCTGCTTGTCAAAAAAAATGAAATCAATAAATGTGATTCATCACACTAACAAAATAAAGGATAAAACTATATAAACATTTCAGTAGATGGAGAAAAAGCACTTGACAAAAGACAACATATTTTCATGATAAAAATTAAACAAATTAGTTATAGAAGGAATATATTTCAACAAAACAAAGGCCAGATTTGAAAACTCTCATTTAACATACAGAAATAGGAAAAGTTGAATTTTTCCTCTAATATCTGGGACAAGACAAGGAAGCCCATCTGTGACATGTATATTAAACATAATACTAGATTCCTAACCAGAGCAGTTAGGCAAGTGAAAGAAAGAAAAAGCATCCAAATTGGAAAGGAAAAAGCTAAATCATTCCAGTTTGTGAAAATAAACTATATATGTGTATATATATATATATATATATATATATAATGTATGTATGTATAGATAGATATAGGTATAAACATATAGATAGCTATAGATATCCATTAAGTCTCTATTTAAAAATTGTTAGAACAATATATGAATTCTGTAAAGTTGTAGTATGCAAAATCAACATGTAAAAAAGTTGTCATTTCTATACACTAACAATAAAGTTTCTTAAATCAAATAACCTTACTTATAACTCCTATAAAAGTAAAATACTTATGAGTAAATTTGTCCAAAGATGTGAAAGATTGATACACTGAAATGATAAAATATTAAAGAAAGAAATTGAAGAAAAAGAAAGTTCATGCTCATTAATATTGTTAAAATATCCACAGTACCTAAATTGAACTTTATATTCAATGTAAGCTCTATCAAAATATCAAAGACATTTTTTCATGGAAATAGAAAAATCTAAACTAAAATTCATATGAAACTACAAAACACCCTGAATAGTCAAAGCAATCTTTAGCAAAAAGAACAAAGTAGGAGGCATGTATCTACCTAACTTAAACATATACTACAACATATACTACTATAACCCAAACAACATGGTACTGACATAAAAACAGAAACAGAGAACAATAAAACAAAATAAGGAGCCCAGAAATAAATCCATGCATTTACAACCAGATGATTTTGGTAATAGTATCAAAGATACACTAGCAATGGGGAAACGCTCTTAAATAGGTGAAGTTGGGAAAATTGAACATCAAATATAGAAGAATGAATTCAGACCCTATCTTCTAAAATATACAAAATATTTTCAAAATGGATTACAAAGTTAATTTTAAGACCTAAAAGTATAGAACTACTACTAGAACAAAGCATAAGAGGAAAAAATTCCATGTCATTGAGCCCAGGAATTTATTTTTTTAGTTATCTGAAAAGGACAGACAACAAAAGCAAAAAATAGGTAAATGAGCTTATATTAAATTAAAAGCTTTTACCCAGCAAAAGATACAATCAATAAAGTGAAGAGACAATCTCCAGAATGATAGGAAATATTTTTTCAAACTGTATACATGACAAAGGATTAATAAAGGGGTTAATATAGGCGTCGGCATCGTTGTGTAGCAGGTAAAGCTGTTGCCTGCAATACCAGCATCCCATACAGGTGCCAATTTGAGTTTTGGCTGCTCCATTTCCTTTCCAGCTCCCTGCTAATGTGCCTGGGAAAAGCAGTGGAGGATAGTCCAAGTGCTTGGGCCCTTGCATCCATCCTGGTGGGAGGCCAGGAGAAACGCCTAGCTCCTGGCTCCTGGCTTCTGCCTGGCAAATTCTTGGCCATGGCAGCCATTTGGGGAGTGAAGCAGCAGATGGGAGACCTCTCTCTCTGTCTCTCTCCCCCTGTAATTCTGCCTTTCAAATAAATGAAATAAATTTTAAAAATGATAAATATAATAAGAAATTCAACTCAATAGCAAGAAAACCAATCATAACACCATATAAAAAGGGGAAATATCTGAACATTTTTTCAAAATAACATTTACAAATGACCAATAGATATATGCAATATACTCAATATCACTAATCACCAGGAAAATATGAATAAACATCAAAATCAAAATACATATCACCTTACTTCTGTTCAAATTAGTATTATAAAAATGACAAAAGATGCAAATGTTTTCATAAGAATGTGGAGAAAAATGAACTCTTTCACTCTGTAGTAAGAATATATATTAAAACAGCTATTATGGAAACCACTGTGGATGTCTTCAAAAAGCTATAAATACAAATACTATGTGGTCTACCAATCTTGCTATAGGGTATATATACAAAATAAATAAAATCACCCTGTTCAAAGACACATCTGTACTCTTATGTTTTTTACAGCACTGTTCATAATGACCAAGTTATAGAATCAATTTGAGTGCTCAATAACTGATGAATGGATAAAGAATATGGTATGCATACACAATGGAATCTTATTCAAAATCCTATTATTTGTAACAATATAGATGAATCTATAGGATATTATGTTAAGTGAAATCAGTCGGAGTAGAAAGGTAAATACCAGGTGATCTTACTTATATATGAAATATGAAACTATGATTTCATATGTATATATGTATATACTCCAAACATCATGTTATTCATGAAAAATGCATACAATTTTACCTATCAATTTAAAATAATAATAATAATAATAATAAAAGGAGATAGGAGTAAAGAGTCCAATGATAAGAGAACAATAAACTCAGAGTTTTTCCATGTGATTTTCAACATAAATGTCATGGATTACTTTCGTAAGACAGATTTATATTTGAAGGGATGTAGGTGAGTGAAAACTGGGAATTGTAATAAACGATTACACTTTAAGAACAGTTAGAATTGCCCTTTAAAATAGTGGATTCCTATAATTTTATTTACTAAATGTGGTAACTCACACTCATGTAGACAATGTTTTTTTAAAAAAATTATATTTGTAAGATAAGAAATATACAGGGAAGTAGCTGAAGAGGATGGGAACTGCAAAGGGTTTTTTTTGTGTGATTGTGTATCAAAATGGAGAGAAGACATTTCAAATGCTAATTAAAATCATGGATCTCTAGGAGTATGAATATGTCAGAATATGAGCAGAAATGTGTGTTTTAATTTTTTAAAGTTACCTTGGACTCAATAGTTCACTTAAATAACTATGCTTCCTACAGAGGACTGGTTAGAGAGACACCCAGGGCCAAAAAGGGGAGGATGCACCTAATATAATTACATATGGAATGTAAAAGATTATTGAGTTTTTTAAGAATTAGATGTGTGTCCTAATCAGTGCTGATCTGACTTTCCAGAAGTCCATCCCAATCCCTTGTGAGGAGATTACATACACCAGGCACTTGACTTGGACTTTGTAAAATTCATACTTCTACATTTTTGGCAAAAAGCTCATTCTATTGGAGGCAGTCCAGGACCATCTGGACAGTGCTGTCATGAGTAGACTAAGATATTGTCCAGATATACAATCACACTTCGATCCAAGAAAGTCCTGAAACACTATGTTCATAAAATATTGGAAAATCGCCCAGACATAATAAAATCCAAAAGGCATAATGGTGCATAAACACGCCAGCGGTACAGAGTGCAAAAGGGCATCCTCCTGTTATCTCACTCCTGAAAGCAGGCCATGTCATTGAACCTGTGAGGAACAGGTAGATTGATGGGTTTGTTGACACAGGTTAGGGATCAGTGAGAATAATCCTGCTTCTTGATGTAGTTTTTGGTCAGTATCTTTTAAAAAAAATATGAACTCCAGTCAGGAAATTAGCTATTCCAATAATGTCTGTGTCTTGGGTTTTGCAAACTAACACTTTATCAGTAACTCCATAATCATCTAAGGTTAAGGAACTAGCATACTCACAATGTTTAGGAGGAGCTAAAAACTCAATAACAGGGCCGGCGTTGTGGCACAGTGGGTTAAAGTCCTGGACTGAAGCGCCGGTATCCCATATGGGTGCTGGTTCTAGTCCCGGCTACTCCTCTTCTGATCCAACTCTCTGCTATGGCCTGGGATAGCAGTAGAAGACAACCCCTGCACCCACGTGGGAGACCTGAAGGAAGCTCTTGGCTCCTGGCTTTGGATCGGCACAGCTCTGGCTGTTGCAGCCATCTGTGGAGTGAACCAGTGGATGGAAGACCTCTCTCTCTCTGTCTCTACCTCTCTCTCTAACTTTGTCTTTCAAATAAAAATAAAATAAATCTTTAAAAAAAAGATTTGTAAAAAAATCAATCACCAAGATGAAGGGATCCCAGGTATCTAGTAATTCATGCCATATTATGTTATAATTTATAGAAAATGTTTCTGTCTTTTGTACCAAAAATAACTTCTAGTAAGGAGTATATGTATTTTGGGAATTTTTGTTATAGGTGGTAGGACAGCAAATGCTACAGTGTCTAATGATAAAATTATCCAAAATACTTAAAGATAAAATGTAGAATGCATTTTCTGTAGGTGATAATGAAATTATGTGTCTCTGAGAAATGTGGAGAAATTAGACATTATTTAATAGGCAGTGTCACCCCATAAAACTATACAAAAGCTGATGGGAATAATGTGTATCAGAAGTATTCATTAATAAAAGAGCAAGTTGAAGTTGGGTTGTTGGCTGGGTTCATAAAATCAAGATCTGATCCACCAAATTATTTGATATTGATTCTACTGTGAGATGTCCATGCCACTTTTAGATCCAGACACACGAAGCTAAAAAGCAGTGACTGAGTTTGATTAAAAATTGTATCACTAGCGCCCAATAGAGAGCCTGGTATTTAGAAGTTACTCACCAAATGTTTGCACAATAAATAGATACACTTCTGTAGCCCAACAGGAGGTTTTTCCATCGTACTTCCCCACTACTTAGTGGAATCAGTTTAACTGAGCAGAATCTAAAGTTGGGATCATATAATCACTTTGCTCATGTATTCAGTAAGCCTTAGTTTGTTCAGTTTCCAATTAGTTTCTTGGATGCAAAGGTAGAATTACAAACAAGACCTTTTCCTTCTATTCAGGTTGAGCCTTTACCAAAAACACAAAACAAAACAAAACAAAACAAGACAACAACAACAAAAATAACACACACACACACACACACACAAAACAGCCATACACGCACCAAGATGAAAAAGCTATTACAAAAAAACAGCAAGTTTTAAAGCCACTTCTCATTGTCAATAAACACAGGAGGAGGAACAAGGTAATTCCTAACGTACATGAGACTAAAAAAAGTACTTCACAGTCCAAGCAAGGAATGGTGTGTACTAATGGTAGAGAGGTGGAACAAGTCAAGATTTAGAGATAGCTTCCAGCATAACGCTGAATTGTCATCATCCTCTTAGGATGGGATAGAAATTCAATCAACAAATTTACATCAGATGTAACAGCAATAGCACAGAGTTACTACGTCATGCTGCTAGAAAAAGAATCAGAAAATCTATTCTTGGGGGCCGGCGCTGTGGTGCAGTGGGTTAACGCCCTGGCCTGAAGTTCCGGCATCCCATATGGGTGCTGCTTCTAGTCCCAGCTGCCCCTCTTCCGATCCAGCTCTCTGCTATGGCCTAGGAAAGGAGTAGAGGATGGCCCAAGTGCTCAAGCCCCTGCACCTGCATGGGAAACCAGGAAGAAGCACCTGGCTCCTGGCTTCAGATCGGCACAGCACTGGCCGTGGCAGCCATCTCTGTCTCTCTCTCTCACTGTCTATATCTCTACCTGGATCTTCTGGATCTCCCACTCAAGTGCAAGGGCCCAAGCACTTGGACCATCTTCTACTGTTTCCCAGTTGATCAACAGGAAGCTGGATGGGAAGTGGAGCAGCTGGGACTTGAATCAGTGCCCATACAGGATGCTGATGCTGCAGGTGAATGTTTAACCTACTACCTCACAGCACCAGCCTCAAGAATTTTTAAGTATTCATAAATTGAGTTACACATACACAAATAACCCTGAAATCCCCCCAAAATGCCTCACTTAAAGCTAACTGAGCTTTTTAAATTTTGGCTCTGGATTCAAAGTAATACATAGTGCTGCATTATATTGCATATAAATTAAAGCTGATGAATTTTAATTAATTGTGAGTCTGATAACCAAAGGCAGAATGTGTTGAATAAAGGATGAATATTTCCCTGTATCTCCAACATAGCTACCACCATCACTACCTTCTCAATTAGCAAAGAGCTGCAATATGTCCTATTGGGGACTAGTCAATATCTCAAGCAAATATTCATGGCTGAATCTGTCTCTCACAAATTATAGAGTCACAGAAAAACATTTTTCTCCATTCTTTCTGACCCACAGCTACTGAATCGTGTTCTAAGTTGAGCTGAGCAATTAGTGGCCATTAGATGGTAGCAGAGCACTATGGACTAGTACAAACAAATGCTGGCTAGTGAAAGGATCCAATTTGTCTTGATCAATTGCCAGGAACGGTAAAACTGATGAATTATGGGCTTTTGGATGCCGACTTTGTAAGTCTGGGTGGAAAATTGGATCCCAATCTGCTCTTGAGTACTGACAGGGTATGATCACAGCCCAGGGGCACAGCAAAGTTACTGCACAATGCAAGAGAGGAAGCAGAGACTTCTCTGGCTTGGAAATAAAATTCAGTCCACAACAGCACTTTTAGTCAGCTTTAAAACTGAAGAAAAAGTTAAATCCCAAAGTGCTATGATATACAAGCACATGCCAGGAAAGAAAAGAGGCTGGAAAGAAGCCACAAAATTAGATATAAGTCAGAGGGTAATCACCATCTCCATCCTCACCCTCAGGGCAACAGCATAGAAGAGTGGTTAAAACTACAAACTTTAAAAAAAGGCAAACTTCAGCATTGCTGAATAACGGCAATGTGACCCCAGCCAAGTTTTACTCAACATTATTGAGTCACAGTTACTTTATTAGTAAAATGGGAGAAATAACTAACTTATAGGATTGTTGAGTGAATTAAATAAGGTATTATTTAAAAGTATAGTGCAAAGTGATAATTCTTTTTCTAAATGAGAGCTATAGTTAGTCAGAAAATTACCACACCTTCCTGGTTCATGATATCTCTAAACTTGAGTTGTAGGTGTAAAATTATATCAGGACATGTTTTGATTCATCAATGTATTTGTTTCTGACTGTAGTTCCCAAAATGTATAAACTTGATATATTTTGGACTGAGAATCAGCCATATCCTATGGACACTATTTATTCTTCAAGACATCTTTGAAATTAACCCCTCTTGGTTCAGCTCTATCTAACAATTTCAACCTCATATTATCTGTTTTTTAAAGAATTCCATGTACTTTATGTATTAATTTACGTCATGAACTATGTTTTCTTTCCATTAGAGCTATTTGTATTGTGAATTAAACTATAAGTTTCTTGAAAGAGGGACCATGTCAGATTTATCTTTGTATCCCACGAAGTACCTATTATATACTCCACAAATGATTGTATTAGTTCAACAAAGGCAACGAACACCAATGAATATTGAATCCAATGTCCTGAAGACGATGTATCTCTTCATCACAAGTCAAATGCTAGGATTATCTTCAAATTAAGCAAGAGAATAACTCAAGCAGCCTAGAATTTTTGAGATAGACATGTAGTTCAAGGAAAACATCGGCATAAAGTGTAATTTCTGAAAATAAAAGCTTGACATCACTTTAAAGACAAGTTTCAAAGAGAACATTTTGATTCAGCTTTCAGGACAATATGTTTGATATTTGCCTGTCAACCAGAGCACACAGTTATGTGTGGTTCTCTTGAGGTGACAGCTCCTGCATATGCTATGATCGAGTAGGAAAGAAAAAGTAATCATGATTGACTCACAGGAAAATATGTAGAAACTTGACAGTGCTACTGCTATCTAAGAGAAACTATAACATAGAGAAAAGTAATACAGTATGGTGCAAAAGAATAAAATCCTAATTTTATTCTATCATTACCAGTGGAAATTATAGTGAATAATTTACAGCTTCTGATCCTGACTTTTCTTATCTAAAAGTGGGGATGGGATGGGATGGGAATTTAGTCTAGCATTTAGCTCTGGTCCCATATTAGAGTACCTGGGGTTGAATATCTGGCTCCAGAATATTCACTATCAAAGTTTCTATTCAGTAATGCATTAAAAGAGTGAGCTTATGCAATAAGGCAAGAAAAAATAAATGTGTTAGATTTAGAAAATGAGTATTCAATTTTAAAGAATAATATAATTCACAGTTGTATCAAAATATCTAAGAATAAATTTGAAGCATATTTTTAAAACATTTATCCTGATGTATGTGTCCATAGACAGGTGAACAGGTAAAGAAAAATATCACACGTGCACACACACACACACACATACACAATGAAATATTATTTATTCTGTAAAAATGAATTTCTTCAACAAGAAAAAACATTTATGGAAAATCTATAGATAATGTTATACTCAGTGATATAAAATTAGAAGTTTTCTTGTCCCTTACCCCTCCCCTCATAGGTCAGAAACAAAACATGGATGCCAAGTTTTAACATTTTTAGCAAATATTTACCTATAGTTCCAGCCAAAACACTTGAAAAAAAGAAATAAAAAGCCTCCAAATTGTCTAAAAAGAATTAAATAATTTTGTATTCAAATATCAGAATTGTATATACATAAAGGAAATCCTAAAGTATCTATGCAAACTGTTAGGAAATAGCACACTCGCCAATTTGAAAAACATAAACATAAAATATCAGTTATATATCTATATGGTAAAAAAATTAGAAATAATAATTAAGAAAGCAATCCCATTTATAATAGCACAAAACAGGATAAAATACTTGGAAATAAACTTTTAAAGACAGTAGACTAGTACACTTAAAATTACATAATGCTGCTAAAAGTTAAAAAGGAAATAAATAAGTTAAATAATGCTTATGGACTGGAAGCGGTAACATTGTAATTATAGCAATACTCCCAAAAGTAATCTGTAGATTAACCTTAATCCCTGTCAGAATTCCAAAAGACTTTCTGGCAGAAATAGAAAAATGAATCTTAAGCTTCATATGGATTTTGAATGTATTGCCAAACTGACCCTATGAATGCAAGCAAAGTTGACAACTCAAATTTTCCTATGTCAGAACTTATCAGAAAGCTACAAAATCAAGCAGTGAGATATTGGCAGTAAAAAGACACACACACATATTTATACACACACATATATATTTCAGTAGAACTGGGTGTCCAGAAATAATGGAAATTGACTTAAATTGTTGCGATTTTTTATTTTACAATTTTTTAACATTGTGTCACACTTACTTCAAATAGAAACATTATAGATATATAAATACACATACATTATTTTGTCTTTAAATCAGAGATATTAGTATCAAAGTACGAGAGATTCATGACAATATTTATAACGGGGGAAAAAGGTGTATTGTCATTTACATAGTGTAATTCAATGAAACAATATATATAAATATCAAATGATATAACAACCATAAAATTTTATACTCTATATGTATTAACTCCCACAAATAAGAGATTTCCATCAACTGATGATTAGATAGAGAAAATGTGGTATATATACATGATGAAATATTACTCAGCCATAAAACAGAATGAAATCCCAACATTTGCAACAAAATAAATGGAACTGGAGATCCTTATACTAAGTAAACCAGACCTAGAAAGACAAATACCACGCATTTTCTCTTATTTGTGGGGGTTAATTGATATCTTTAAAAATATTTATTTATTTATTTATTTATTAAACATCATCACTTATATTTAAACAGAAATACAGATCTTCAAAAGTGTTTGAACATATGCCGGCGCCGCTGCTCACTTGGCTAATCCTCCGCCTGTGGCGCCAGCACACCGGGTTCTAGTCCAGGTCGGGGCGCCGGATGCTGTCCTGGTTGCTCCTCTTGCAGTCCAGCTCTCTGCTGTGGCCCGGGAAGGCAGTGGAAGATGGCCCAAGTCCTTGAGCCCTGCACCCTCATGGGAGACCAGGAGGAAGCACCTGGCTCCTGGCTTTGCATCGCTGCAGCATGCCGGCCGTAGCAGCCATTTCGGGGGTGAACCAATGGAAAGGAAGACCTCTCTCTCTCTCTATCTAACTCTGCCTGTCAAAATAAAAGTATATGAACATAGAACAACAAGTGTAGTTTTTACTTAAGCAGTTACATGAATGCGGCTGTTTTTAAGTTCCTTCACTGACAACCCCATTTTAAACACTGAACAAACTGTACTTAAATTAATAGTAGTAAAAATTTATATTTAAACATGAAAATAGGGAACAACAAATAAAGAATATGAAATATCTTCAATACCAAACAGATTAACAAATCCACACTCAGACACTTTCTGAGGTATATCAAAACACCTACATCAAAGGCTGCAATCATCTAGAGGTATTGATACATGTTCAGTGCTGAGACTATTTGTAGCTGTTACATTATATACAAAGCAGCATTAGATGACTATGGTTCATATTTGAGAAACACAGATTTAAGCTTTATGCTAAAACTTGCCAATTAAACATTATAACTAATGCAATGACAATTACTCATTTCATATTTTTTCTGAACCATAATAAGCAAGTTAACATGTAAGCACATGGAATAATGCCATGTCTTCTTCCTTATAATAAATTTTAAAATCGAAATACTTCATGTAATGGAAGCTTTTCCTTGCTGTACAAAGGCTCCCAAATATAGTACAGTCATAAAGTTTCTTCTGTGTAGATTCCATTAATTTATGGTTATTTTAGTACAGATAAACGAAGGACACTACTCCAGATTATTGGGCAAAAAAATGTCAGTGTGTCACTAGCTGTATTTAAGTAAGAGCACATCACAACCACAACCATGGCAAGTAGATGCCCTCCCAGGTCCTCCTCTGCTTCCAGGGTTCCTTTCCACATCTCAGGAGCTACTTTAACGGATACTGTCAGGTCTCAACCTATCTCTGAAATTCCCGTTATTAAAAACTTTGAAATTTAATTAATGGAACATCTACAGTCTCAATAAGCTAGCTTTATTTTCTTACTCTCACTAACTAGTTCAAATATAATATATAATGTTTTAAATTTTTATAGACATCTTTTTAAAATAATTAAAGAATCTAAAATGCCATTCGTGGATAAAATGTTAACCAAAAAAAGACACTAAGAATATTTTTGAGACTATATTTTTCCTAACTAGAAAAGCTATGAGATTTATATTGAACACAGATCTAATGACACTTTAACCCTGCTGTTTGACAACATCAACAATTAGAGTAAATGCATGAGGAACAGAAAAGAAGAGCAGGATTTCAGGAGAAAAATCTAGTAAACACTTGGATTTTGGGAGCCTCAAACAGAAAAGGGTCCACAGTGCTTATAAGCACTATCATTATTTTCATCCTTTAAGTAGTTCAAATCTTTATTTCATTTCTAATTTTATCAAGAAATAAAAACCTAATTCACTACATAATGTATCTTATCAATTTCAGTTTTCAAGCATTTAAGTAATGCAAACCCAAATGCTTTCTTTAGTGGCAACAACACACTTTCCAACTGAGTGTCAAAGACAGGCAAAAATTCATTTAAAATAACTGATACACTCTTCTACTCAAAGTCATAAAAACTGTGAAAACACTGTAATCAAACAAATGGTATTTAATAAGAGAAGAAAAAAATAGTCCAATATAATCAATGTGTTCTTTCTAAAATGATTCAAAAACAGATTGCTGTAATGTGTGTTTAGATTCCCAATAACAGGATATCCTGAAATCTAAGGAACTACAGAAGAAAAATCAGAGTAAGTTCAATTTCCCTGCTGTTTTTTCCATAATTGTTCCTATTATTTACTTTGGATTTCCTTTGTACTTTCACTGGGAGACTTTCTGCCTTCACTTTCTTTCTTAGTGATGACCATGTTTCTGTTTGTAGCACATCCTTAAACATCTTTTGTAAGGCCAGAGGAGGGGTGACAAATTCTTTTGAGTTCTGTTTGTTATGAAAGGTCTTTATTTCACCTTCATTCATTGATGAAAGGTACAGTATTCTGGGTTGACAGTTTTTTTCTCTTAAGGCTTGGAATATATTTGGCCATTCTCTTTTTTTAAAACTTTTATTTAATAAACATAAATTTCCAAAGTACAGCTTTTGGATTACAGTGGCTTTTTTCCCCCATAACTTTCCTCCCACTCGCACCCCTCCCATTTCCCACTCCCTCTCCCATTCCATTCACATCAATATTCATTTTCAATTATCTTGATATACAGAAGATCAATTTACTATATATTAAGTAACGATTTCAACGGTTTGCACCCACACAAATTTTAAAGTACTGTTAGAGTACTAGTTATAACATTAATTCACATTGTCCAACATATTAAGGACAGAGATCCTAGATGGGGAGTAAGTGCACAGTTACTCCTGTTGTTGACTTAATAATTGACACTCTTGTTTATGACATCAGTAATCTCCCTAGGCTCTAGTCATGAGTTGCCAAGGCTATGGAAGCCTTTTGAGTTCACCGACTCTGATCATATTTAGACAAGGCCATAATCAAAGTGGAAGTTCTCTCCTCTCTTCAGAGAAAGGTACCTCCTTCTTTGATGGCCCATTCTTTACACTGGGATCTTGCTCGCAGAGATCTTTCATTTAGGTCTTTTTTTTTCTTTTGTCAGAGTGTCTTGGCTTTCCATGCCTGGCGCAGACCTGGCTGTTGTGGCAGTTTTAGGAGTGATCCAGTGGGTAGAAAATCTTTTTATTTCTCCTTCTTACCTCTTCCTTCTCCTCCCACTCTTACTCCTTTCCTTCTTTGTACTCTGCCTTTCAAATAAATAAAGAAATAATGGCTTTGTAAGAAAGAAGAAATTAAACACAGAAATACCTGGAGCCAGTGTTGTGGCACAGGAAGTTCAACTTCAGCTTGTGATGCTGGTATCCGGTTTAGGAGTGGCAGTTCATGTCCTGGGTACTGCACTTCTGACTGAGCTACCTGTTAATACATCTGGGAAAGAAGAGGAAAATTGTCCAAGAACTTGGGGCCCTGACCCTCACTGGGAAGACCCCGATAGAATTCCTGTTTCCTGGCTTCATTCAGACCTCAGCCTGGCTGTTTTAACTATTTTGGGAGTGAACTGAGAGAAGGAAGATTCTCTCTCTCTCTCTCTCTCTCTCTCTCTCTCTCCCTCCACCTCCCTGCCTCCCTTCCTCAGTCACTCTGCTTTTCAAATAAATATTTAATAAGAAATGCCATATGACCCAGAAATCCCATTCTTAGACATATACCCAAGAGAATTGAAAGGAGCTGTTCAAATAAAGGCTTGTACATGAATGTTCATAGCAGCACTATTCCCAATATTTGACTTTAGAAAAAAACTCAAATGTCCATGAGCTCATGAATGGATATTCAAAATGTGTCATAATCCATGAAATGAGGTATTTTCAGCCTTAAAAATGATGTACTGATACATGCTGCAACAGGCATGACCTTTGAAAATATGCTAAGTGGGGCCTGTGCTGTGGTGTAGCAGGTAAAGCTACTGCCTACAGTGCTGGCATCTCATATGGGTGCTGATTCGTGTCTCAGTTGCTCCACTTCTGGTCCTGTTCCCTGCTGGTGTGCCTGGAAAAGCAGTGGTGGATGTTTCAGTTCCTTGGTCCCCTGAACCTTTATGGGAAGCCACAAAGAAGCTCCTGTCTCCTGGCTTCACATTGGCCCAGTTCTGGTCATTGCGACCATTTGGGAAGTGAACCAATGGATGGAAGAGCTTTTCCTCTCTCTGTCTCTCTGTCTCTGTCTCTGTCTCTCTCTCTGCCTCTGCCTCTCTGTAACTCTGCCTTTCAATTAAATAAATAAATCTGTTTTAAAAAAGAAG
This sequence comes from Sylvilagus floridanus, assembly GCA_949820135.1. Taxonomy (NCBI): domain Eukaryota; kingdom Metazoa; phylum Chordata; class Mammalia; order Lagomorpha; family Leporidae; genus Sylvilagus; species Sylvilagus floridanus. The sequence goes on along the minus strand of OX463223.1, from coordinate 60,241,734 downwards.
AAAAAAGAAAATACAGTAAGTAAAAGAATCCAGAAATTAAAGGTCACATATTCTATGATTCCACTTAAATGAAATGCAAATCCAAAGACACAAAAAACTATTTGTTGCTTGGTACTGTGGGGAGGCTGGAATGATGGTGCCCGCTTAAAGATTAGCAGGTTTTTGTTTCAGTGATAAAAAGTTGTTGACGTAGATGGTAGGAATAGTTGTACTATTTTGTAAATATACTTAATGTCATGGATTTTACACTTTAAAATGAATGATAAATTATATGCTATATGTATTTCATTATTTCAAAAGAATAAGCAAGGGATAGCTTTAGTATCATTGGCCCTTTCATAATTTTCTCCCAATGTTGTGGAAAAGGCTGATCACAAATAATATTTTGAGATGGGTAATGTGAACACATTTCATAGAAGTCAAGGAAAATAGAGTTAGAAATAAGTTTATTTTGCTACAAAAATTATAAGTTAGCATGCCAGATACAGTAAAGAAAAATATCTGAAAAAGAGAGGAGCTACTGAAGACAAACTCTCTAGTTCTCTATTTTGCAGGGCAAATCCTTGGAAGATCATATTCTGAAGCTTTTTACCACTTCCTGAAAAAACTCCAGAATTCTGTGCAACTCTCTCCAAGTTAGACATGAAAGTTTTAAATCAACCCTGGGATTTATACACCTGCAGTCAGAGGCTTAAGTATTCTGGAAAGTATAGAGGAAAGAGATTTATTTTCTTTTTGTTCCTTTTTTAATCATTCTTTCCTGGAACCTTCCATTAAGCTTAGTACTTTCCCTCTATTAGATATCAACATTATTTTAACAAAACCTTTAGGAAGTATTCCACTGTAATCCACATAATTTTAATCAACATATACATAATAGTAAGTGCATACCAAGAACATTTTCTATGCTTATATTTTAGTTTCTCCTTTCATGTGGCTATTACAGCAAGCCAGGCCACTGAGTCAGTACAGAATCCAATTTCTAAATCATGTTTGACTTGAGAGCTACCCTGGAAAATTCCAGTATCCTGATGTTTGCTGGACCTCTCCATTAAGGTTTTGGCCTCTGAATCAGACTCATGGGACTTCCATTTCTTACTGCACATTTTGACATATGAAGTCAAGGAAGGCAGCATGAGTGTGAGAATATATCAACAAGAGGTAATGAGGCAGTTAAGCCTAAGAGAAATTAGATGTGGCGGTAATTGAGTTTGCAAGAGGAGAATGAAATAATGTGGAAACAAGTTCATGAACTCTGTTTCCTTATATAAGATTAATACAAGTTTGTCCAATTTTACATTAGTCATTATTTTACTGTTTCTGTATAATTATCTGAACCTAGAATCAAAAAGAAATTAACTCAATCTTTAAGAAACAAGTCACAACATGTCTAGAAATCTAAGTCTTTCGGGATGTTGATTTATAAAAACTTACATAGTAAATAAGTTAGTCCTCATATCCTGCATGGTCATGGGGTACTATTATAGGTGAACTGAAGAGGAATTGATTAATATAATGTGGCTCAGTGAGTTCCAGGAAGTACCTCATAAATCTTCTCTAAAGATGCTTCTTAGATTTTCACTTGCTTTACTAGAAAATTATTATTTTCTTTAAATAGTGCTTTTTATAAAGTTCCTCTCCATAAGGTCACTATGTCAAAGAGAACAACATTACATGACAATCTATTGGTGGTGCGCTGAAGCCAGCTCTTTCAGGTGAAGGGGAGGCCACTGCAAGTATACCTTACTAACAATCTTTTCAGTGACTTCCCATCCATAGCTTTAAATCACTCATGGTGAGAGACTATACAGAAGAAATCAGTAATCAAATCAAGCTTACTTGGAAGTTGGTTCAACATCTTTAAGTTCTTGCCTATGTTTCCAAAATTATTTTGAACACCCTATTTTACATTTATAAAAATACAGTCCTACAGAAAACCTTTCTTTTACTCTGTGTATTCTTCCCTATATATCTATTCCAATTACTTGAAAATATTTGAAATGTGTGTTTTCCCCCAAATAGATAGAAATACGAGGACGATTCTTATAACTTGGAGTACATGAACTCATGTAGGTTATATATAAGCTACATTTGGAAGAGGCCTTAGATTAGGTGCGTGCTTGTGGAGTATAGTGTCAAGGATACAGGTAAGTATTAAATTCAAAAGAAAATACTCCTATATATACCTACATATGCATAGGATCTCACATTCACAAATAGTTCCTTAAAATAAAATTAAATAAAATGTGGAAAGAAATCAGGAGGAGAGGGTGCAAAATGGAGAAAAGAATAACAAGAATCATCAAAGATTATCCTTACCACTTTTTTAACTGCTTATTTTCTTTTAGGAAGTTGCTAAAGACAAAAATAAAATTTGAAAAATAGTTCAACTTTCTACCTGTCTTTTAGACATGAGAACATTTGGGTCATTAAATCTGCAAACATGAGTTGGAATCATTTTGGAGCAGCTTGCCTGTACGTTATTCTACACTCAAAGGTTCCATTGCTGAGATCAATGGACACATTGCCTGGATTTGATCACTTGGCAATTTTTGAGCCAAACCAAAGCCTCAAAGTAAATATTTCCTACATAGATCATTTAGGCCACAAATGAAAATGTAAGGAATAGCAGCAAGGAAAAATATTTCTTTAAAGTTCCTTGCAAACCATATTGCATGAATTAGTGACTGAAGAATGCAGCTGGCAGGCGACACTTACAAGGAGGGGGAAGGCAAAAGGAGCAGCATTTTAACATTTTCATAATTTTCAAGTTATTGCAACTCCAAACCCCTGAAGTTGTCATATTTCTTCACATGCTAACTAAACTAAGCTGCTGCTGCTTTCCAAACTTGTAAATTTCTCGTCGATAGGTTTCCAGGAACCACAGAAAATGAGAAGCACTAGCATATAGCCTCCGTGTGTTAAGTTCCAGAGGGAAGAAATCAGCAGTAACTAATCAACCTCTATATACTATTGGGGTGAAACATAAGTAGGGACAACAGTTTCAGTAATATAAGTAATTTTTCTGAGTAAATTGCCCCCAGGTGACAGATAATTGTGCAGACCACATTAATGCAGCCACTATATTTTAAAAGCTGCTGCTTTCTCTATTGCCCAACTGATTCAGTCTGGACCTTTGGCTTTGGGAGAATAAACCCCATTCAGCTAGATTTATAGTCATTTCTTCCACGCATACTCCATAATTGCTCAGAAGAGAAACCAAGACTCCTGGCTCTCCATGTCACTTAATCTGATAAACGTGTACCCTTTTTAGATGAATATTTTCTTTCTATTCCCTGTGGAAGCCATGATCAAGTGAGGAGCCATAGGGTAATGCTGTGCAAATAGCTCCTCCAACAACATCTGTTCAGAGTCATTCTGGTCCTTTTCCAAATAACTATAGTGATTTGATAGATTTGCAGAGAGAAATGCTAAGTTGCAAATCTGAAGTGAGCCTGGTCACTCATTCACTCAAGTTTCCAATCACATTTATTAAATAGTCATTGTGCCAGCAAGCAGCACTAGGCATACATGAAAATGATGCAGTATTTCAAAGTCCAGACTCTCTTTCTGTAGGCAATAATCAAGATGTGGCTATAGTTTTGTGACTTGCAGTTTTGAGACATTTAGGCAATGTAAAACATAAACAAGCGTTGGCAGGATATAAATTACTGTTAGCATCAACTCTCAGAAAATTACACATGAGAAATAAAGCCATCATAATACAGAAACTACACAATTGTAGACACAATGACATATCAATTAAGAAAAACATGAACAGCACAACTGACAGCAATAATTTACTAGTAACGAAATGGATGAGTAACTATTTTTCAGATTACATCCTGGACTCAATGTGAAGCAGAGTTGGCATAGTTGTTTCCACTTCCATTGCCATCTTCAGTTCTGATGACTGAAAACTGCTGTTTGGAAGGATGACTCTAAGTTCCTGAAAAATCCTCAGACATCATAGCTTAGCAACTCAGAACACTGCACAGTCTCAGTTGTTTATCCTCATGATTGCAGGGCTGACTGGGAGCTGTAACTCTCTGCCACTGTTCAGCATCAAGAGACAGTATGCATCATACAGCACTAGCACAGGAAAGAAAAAATTCAAAATTTGATTTAAATATTTAGCTGAATTATTATCATTCCCAAGCCATTGTAAAACTGAAAAATTATAAATGGAACTGTTGTGAATAAGGGACCACATGTATAGAAGAGTATTTCAAAAAGTTAATGGGACTAAATCTGATAAGGCTAACCGAGAAGAACAGACAGATATGATCCAGATCTTTAGATACCACTATACTTCATGTTCTATACTACTATGTGAACTTGAAGCTATTGTCCAACTTATGGTTTGGTCAGGACCAGATCTCTATTTTTATTCATTTTCAACAAGGCTTGAGATGGGGTTCTGTGAAGCTGCTGATTCTAAAGAACATTTATTTACAAGATATGGATCCATTCAGTTTGCAAAACTAATGTTGTACTTGTTATTTTGCTGTACTCACTTGCCCAACTTCCCTTCCCTGGCTTAGAATCTTCTCCATTAACACTATTGGTACAAGAGTTTTCTTTAATAAATTTTCATTGCAACACTTAGAACAAGCTTGGAATAGGTACCTTGTTTAGGAAAAATGTAAATATTTTTTCTGCTTTCCCATAAACAATGCATTCCCAGTTATTTCTATATGTTATATTATTTCAATTTCAATTTAAGTTATAAAAGACCCAATAAGGAGATTATTGTGTATCTTATTAAATTTCTTTTAAAATTTGTTATGGTTCTATTGTGCAAAGTAAATTTTTTTCTTTAAAATATTTTAAAAAGTATTTATTTATAAACTGAAAGTAGATCATTGTAAAAATTAAGAGAGTAATTAAGAGAGGAAGGAGGAAGAAGGGTAGGAGTGGAGGTGGGACGGAGCATAGGGTGGGAAATATCCCTATGTTTGTAAATCTGTATATGTGAAATACTTGAAGTTTGCTCACCTGAAATAAAATTAAAACAAACACTGTCCATAATTTCTAAATCACATTATCTAGCCTATCATACAATTGTCTATTTACAAAACAACCTAATGAGATTTTAAAACAATCATTTAGATTTAAATATATAAAAAGTAAATTTTTTCTGTTTTAGTTTCTCATATGTTTTACCACAAGGGGGCATGTAGAGACCAAACACAAGAATGAATTTATAAAAGGTCTTTGATTAAAAAAATTTACAGTTGTTTTTAAACTGTTTGAAAAGGTGATTTATTTCACCACGGGTGTGTTTATTTTGTAAAACACAGTTTCATTGAACATTAGAATTGGCTAAATATTAAGTCACTCCATATTCTTCCCTGAATTTGGAGCTGAGAAAATGGTTTCGTTGTTTCCTGAGGCAGCTTAGTCCTCTTGATTTGTTGGAAGAAGAAAAAAGCTAACAAGAACATGCCTGCAACTGTCACTTTAACAGACAGGTATTTCAGAGAGGACAAGAATACTTTTTGTAAAAATGAGTACCTTAAGGAAATTGATGTGTGCAAGATGTTTCACCTTTTCGCTGTTTAATACAGTGCAGATGTTTTTCAGTTTCTGAAATTGGTTTTCAAATGTCTTTATTTAAAATAATTAACTTTCAATTAGCAATAAATTATAAATATGTACTCTACTTATTTTCCTCCCTTTTACACACACACACACAAATTGAACCCATAGTTGCATCTCTCAATGGAAATATGAGCAAGTTTATGCAAAATGGATATAAACAAATAATACTTTTCATAAATTCATAGGGCATTACCTTTAAGTCTCTAAACTATTTTCTACAATTTCTCAAAGACAAAATATCAATAAACGGCGGGGGGGGATGTCAACCAAGCAAAACAGAAATTCAAAATGGAAAAATATTTCAACAAGTTTAAAAGCAGATATTTCTCAAGTGAAATATGTTCCACTTGAAATATTATACAAGCCAAAATTCAAGCAAATGGTTTTCGACTTTAGGTAGAAGTTGGAAGCAAATTTAGACATTTATTTTATGCTTCAGCTAGTCTACTATGGAAGTTTGTAGCAATTCTTTTTGTAAGCATTGTGGGAAGCAGAAGGAAAAGATATGGGGGATTTGTAGAGATATGATGAAAGGAAAAAAAATTTCAAACTTATATCTCACTCACATGAAGTAGGCGAGAGGGTAAAATAACTATGAACTGACACATTGATGTTCTCCTTCTGTCACTTTTAAAACAAATTAGATTGGAATAATTACAATATATACAGTGAGCATTATCTATAGGAAATCAGAGCAAACACTTTCCAGAGCTATCTGCTCTGCTTTATAAAGTACATAGTTTTGTGTGCTTTGCTTTTCTGTTTTAATATGTTGGTTTATTTTGTTATCAATTTTAGATTAGCATGTTGGAAATATTATGTCTGTAGTTTTAAAAAGCTATCTCTTTACTGAATTCACTCGTGTGTTTATTCAACAAATATTTACAGAGTGTCTACTATGTGCAAGGCAACTGTTATTTGGGAAATAAATATAAAGAAGTATGCTATGATCTCTGTGTGGGAGAAGTTTTTGCCTTGCTGAGAGAGAGCAAACACAGAGCCAAGAAAGGATGTAACTGTACAAGCAAGCCTTATTATAGAATGTGCCAAACAGATAGCAAATGCTATGGGATCAAGCAAGCCATTTTATAGAATGTGCCAATCAGATAGCAAATGCTATGGGATTTCAGAGATAGGGTGGAGTGGAGAGATTAAAGAGCACATAGCAAATAAGAGGGGACTGAGCATTTGGGTTAACTAGAAGGTTATGAACAAATCAGTAAAGAAAATAGGCATTTACATGACAGGGAATACATCAGTCTTGTTGAACTGAAGATTTCTTATTGAGAAATGGCAATAAGACAAGAATGATGAGTGAGAGCCAAACAGATGAGAGCAATGGGTGATACAGTTTATTTTGTAGAAAATGAAGTAATATTGAAAAATTGGGGGCAGAAGAATGGCATAGTAAAGCTGGCAGCATTTTACAAAGTAAACTAAAACTAAGAATTGAAGGCTGTTGAAATAATCCAGAGGCAAAATCATATGGAACTGGATAAGAATAACAGAAATGGAAAAATATTATGAGAGTTAATTAAACATCCATTCACATTATTCTAATATAAGCATCACAGGGAGTAATACGAGCCAAATCTTTAAATTCAAACATGAACTAAGGAATGCTCTTACAGAAAATAGGCTGGAGGACTATTTCTTCTCTTTAATATGGAAACTAGATCAGTTTTACAATCACCTTAACCTTAATTCACAATTCAGAATGAAAATCTGTTTGATCATTCTAGATAAAGAAGCAAAACTAAGATCTGGTATGTTGGATTTAGCTTTGGAGGCAGAATTAGGTTTGAATGAAGATTTTTAAGAGAGGTGATTTTAAAAAAAATTGTTTATTTATTTGAAAGGCAGAGGAACAGAGATAGACTGATATCCACTGGCTCAGTTGCCAAATGCTCACAACATCCAGAGCTGGGCCGGGTTGAAGCCAGGAGCCCAGAACTGAATCTGGGTCTCCCACATGGATGGCAGGAACCAAAGTATTTGAGCTATAACCTGCTATCTCCCAGGGAGCACATTAGCAGGAAGCTGTAATAGGAAGTGAAAATGAGACAAATTCCAGCATTCTGATGTGGGATGAAGGTGTCACAAGCAGCATCTTAGCTGCTACACCAAATGTCCACCCCAAAATATGTGATTTGACATTCTGTACTTAAGATCTGCAATCCTTATTTTCTCATGTAGACAATGTTAATAATAATTGCACCAATACCATAACTCTATTATGAGGGTTAGAGGAAGTATATATAGAACCAAGGTACATCTAAAGCTCTTAAGTATATAGGTAATAATTTTATGTGATTGTTCATTAATCATTTTTAGTGATCTAGATCTAAACCTTCACAACCAATGAGAAATGGGATCTTTTTCTCAACTTTACCTGCAAGAATGCAGAAGGCTGGACTTGATTATTTTTGTGATTCATTCCAATGCAAAGGTTTCTTACTGTATGTACTTAGAAGCCCTAAAACAAATAACCCCAACAAGAATGTAGTATAAAACAACCTAATTTTAGAGTTAAAAGTGTGAACCTTGATGGAGAAAAAGAAGTTTCTGTGTATTATCAAGTCTGAAGGAACTTCAAAAAGATTATGCAAAAATGAAAGTTTATTTGGTACAAAGTTTCTTTTAAATCCATGCATAGATTTTTCATTATTTGCATTCATTTTTTAAAATGTGTGTTATATAATCTGTCATCAATGGTGGGCTTCTATTAATCTAAGAATTTATTTTAACAAAAGTTACATTTCCAGGGCTGAACATATAGTAGAACCACAATACTACTGACATCTCTGGGAGTTTTGTTTAACATTATTTTATGGAATAAAATCAATCCCCATGTTGTTATGATGTGGACAAATTTACATTTTATCCAGGGTGAGTAGTTAACTCTAATTCAATAACTGAAAAGATAACTATGTCCTTTAACTATGTGCTTTAGTAGACTTTTTAGGGTTCAATTCAAATCATCCACTAAGGTCGATTTGCCCCTACTACAATTTTCATTATACATGAATTACTGATATTATGTTATGATCTTGATACCAATATAATTTGCTGTATATAAAGGATGATGGAAATATCTGTTATTTTGTGACCTTGCATTCTCAGATGTCTAAAACGTCAATACTTTCAGCAGCTCTGACCCTCAGAGATATAAGGGTTATAGTCCCAAATGAGACCCTGATATTAATAAATGAAAGATGGCTAAACTTTTCAAAAACTAGTAAAAGAAAGCACAAGCAAATTTGTATGACTGTTCTCAGTTGTATGACTATGTTCAAGAAGTCCTGTATTCAGTCCCGATGCAGCTCTGGAGACAAAAGAAATGTATAAGAAAAATTTGCCTAAATCATGAATGTACTCCAGAGTCCTCAGTCATACTACAGCACCAGCACTGTCTTCCAGCAAATATAATATAAGACATTCTAGCATTTGGTAGGTGAGGGAACTTGGGAGAGTGAGATGAACCTAACATCTTTAAGATATTTTTAACCTGAGATTGGAAATGGGAACCTATATGGGATTCTAAAACATATTGTGTCCTGGCCAAATCAGCCTGAATATTAATCAGAGAGTGAAAGAAGACAATGCTAGAATTGCATCGTATTTTTTCCTATCTAAATAGACATATTACAATATCATTGGTTCACTCTTACCTAAATAGACATTTGACTGGAGAAGGCTACAATTTTCTGGACAAAAGAAAGCTTAGATCCCATGATTTTATTTTCTAGCTTAACATCTGAAGTAAACATCTGGGAAGTATTGTGAGTGGTATTTTCATTCATCACTGTAAAATCCAACTAGACTGAGAACCTTGGAGATGTATTATTCCATAAGCTTCTTAAAGAAAGGAGTTTCATATTTATAATTCCTTCATGCAAAATATTTTCATAGCCACTGTAAAGGATGCAAAGATGAATAGGAGTCACTCAATGAATTCTCTTTTATTGGTATTGTTTGACCAGAAATGTAGTTAGTTACTAACCCAGCACAAGCAGCCCTTACTTTTTAAGTGAAGCCTAGGGAAATTATAGTCCCAGATTACAAAAGCAAAAATGAACAAATATATGAATGAGTTAATGTTATGTAATATTAATGTAAGCAGACATTCAAATTTGACTACAACACTCTTGCTTTTTCACCTCCATATTCCTGTTTTCTGGATCAGATCTGTGTTCCTAGAAAAACACAATTGCAGTAGAGAAAGCACTGCCCCATCCTAGGAGAGCTGGATTAAGGAAGGGTGGGAAAATCAATGTTTTAAGACAAGTAGCAAAAGGAAGGAGAAGTCAAAGCAAGAAAGAAAAAAATAAGGAAGAATGACAGGGAACACTGATTCTCTGTTTAATTGGTGCAACATTCGCTTACATGGTTCAGGGCTCCTAAAATATGCTTACTGAAGAGGACATAAATAATAGCTAGATGCAAGTCTGCAAAGACTTAAATATCTTCAGGATAGTTCTGTATAGATAGAGCATTCATGGTGTGTATTTTGATTTAGTACATTCAATAACTGTATTGTATCTGCTTTATTAGGAGGAAAATGGTAAAGGAACTAAAATTTCTGGTTTGGTAAACAGCAGTCAAATGACCCAGGAGAATACTGAGACACTGGACAATAGAGTTATTTTGGGATAAGAATCTGAAAGTCATTTCTTTAATAGAGATATATAAAAGTGGGGGAAAACACAGGTTGAAGGTATTCATTTGTTAAGATCCAGTAAACCAAGTTCTCCACCTTGAAAATATTGACATTTGGTATTGAAAAATTCTTTTTCTGCTGGAATGTTGTGTACAATACATGATTTTCAGCAATATCTCTGATTTTTACTCACCAGATCCCAGTAGAAATCATCCCTCTGTTGTTACAACCAAAGGCACTTCCAGACAAAAGATCCATGAATTCCGTTGATTTAGAAACACTGCTTTGACATTAGGTCAAAACTTCAGATTACCAATGATTTGTAGCTAACGGATACTATTTTTTAAGAAAACTTTTATTTAATAAATATAAATAACGAAACTGCAACTTTTGGATTATAGCGGTTCCCTCCCAGGATAACCACCCTTCCACCCACAAAGCATCCCATCTACTACTACCTCTCCCATTCCATTCTTCATTAAGATTCATTTTTAATTATCTTTATATACAGAAGATCAACCTAGTATATACTAGGATTTCAACAGACTACACCCACACAGACAGACAAAATATATAATGTTTGAAGACTAGTTTACAATTAATTCCTATAGTACAACACATTAAGGACATGGGGAGTAAGTGCAGAGTGACTCCTGTTGTTGATTTTAACAATTGACACTCTTATTTATGATGTCAGTACTCACCCAAGGCTCTTTTCATGAGCTGCCAAAGCTATGGAAGCCTCTTGAGTTTGCCAACTCCGATCTTATTTAGACAAGGCCATAGTCAAAGTGGAAGTCCTCTCCTCCCTTCTGAGAAAGGTACCTCCTTCTTTGATGGCCCATTCTTTCCACTTGGATCTCACTCACAGAGATCTTTCATTTAGATCATTTTTTGCCACAGTGTCTTGGCTATCCATGCCTGAGAAACTCTTATGGGCTTTTTAACCAGATCTAAATGCCTTAAGGGCTGATTCTGAGGCCAGAGTGCTGTTTAGGTATTTGCCATTCTATGAGTCTGCTCTGTATTCCACTTCTAATGTTGGATAGTACTCTCCTTTTTAATTCTATCAATTATTATTGGCAGACAGTGGTCTTGTTTATGTGATCCATTTGACACTTAATTCTGACTTTATGATCAAGTATGAACTTAAACTGATCACTTTAACTAGTAAGATGGCATTGGTACATGGCAACTTAATGGGATTTGGAGTCCCATGCTAGCTTTACCCTTAGGGGTAAGTCTGAGTGAGTATGTGCTGAACTGTACATCTCCTCCCTCTCTTATTCCCACTCATATTTAACAGGGATCACTTTTCAGTTAAATTTAAACACCTAAGAATAATTGTGTGTTAATTAAAGAGTTCAACCAATAGCATCAAGTAGAACAAAAGATACTAAAAGAAATAAAATAGTAAGTTGTTCCTCGACAGTGAGGACAAGGGCTGTTCAAGTCATTGTTTCTCATAGTGTCCACTTCACTTCAACAGGTTTCTTTTTAGGTGCTCAGTTAGTTGCCACCGATCAGGGAGAACATATATGATATTTGTCCCTTTGGGACTGGGTTATTTCACTCAGCATGATGTTTTCCAGATTCCTCCATTTTGTTGCAAATGGCTGGATTTCATTTTTTTTACTGCTGTATAGTATTCTATAGAGTGCATATCCCATAATTTCTTTATCCAGTCTTCTGTTGATGGGCAATTAGGTTGATTCCAGGTCTTAGCTATTGTGAATTAAGCTGCAATAAACATTGAGGTGAAGATAGCTCTTTTATTTGCCAGTTTAATTTCCTTTGGGTAAATTCCAAGGAGTGGGATGGCCTGGGTCGTGTGGTAGGGCTATAATCAGGTTTTTGAGGAATCTCCAAACTGTCTTCCATAGTGGCTTTACCAGTTTGCATTCCCACCAACAGTGGATTACTGTGCCTTTTTCTCCACATCCTCACCAGCATCTGTTGTTGGTGGATTTCTTATTGTGAGCCATTCTGACCAGGCTGAGGTGAAACCTCATTGTGGTTTTGATTTGTATTTCCCTGATGGCTAGTGATCCTGAACATTTTTTCATGTATCTGTTGGACATTTGGATTTCCTCTTATGAAAAAAGTCTACTTAGATCCTTGGCCTATCTCTTAAGTGGGTCATTTGTTTTGTTGTTGTGGAGTTTCTTGATCTGTAGATCTGGTTATTAATCCTTTATCAATTACATAATTTGCAAACATTTTTCCCGTTCTGTCAGTTGCCTCTTCACTTTTTGACTGTTCCTTTTTCAGTACAGAAACTTCTCAATTTTATGTAATCCCAGTTGTTAATTTTGGATTTGACTGCCTGTGCTTCCAGTGTCTTTTGCAAGAAGTCTTTGCCTGTAGCAGTATCTTGCAGGGTTTCTCTGATGTTCTCTAATAATTTGATGTTGAGTGGACTTTTGTGTAAGGTGTAAAGTAGGGATCTTGCTTCATACTTCTGCATGTGGAAATCCAGCTTTCCCAGCACCATTTGTTGAATAGACTGTCCTTGCCCAGGAATTGGCTTTAGCTACTTGATCAAATATAAGTTGGTTGTAGATTTCAAGGATCTGGAAAAACTACAGGAAACCAAACCCAAAACTAGTAAGATAACAGAAGTAATTAAAATTAGAAAAAAAATCAACAGAATTGAATTCAAGAAAACATTACAAAAAATCAGCAAAACGAAGACCTGGTTTTTTGAAAAAATAAACAAAATTGACACACTATTGGCCTAGCTAACCAAAAAAAGGAGAGAAGACCGAAATTAATATATTCAGAGATGAAAAGGAAGGTAACAGACACCACAGAAATAAAGAGTCATCAGAAATTACTACAAAGAGTTGTATGCTAACAAACTAGGAAATCTATCAGAAATAGATTCCTAGACACATACAGGCTACCTAAATTAAACTATGAAGACATAGGAAACCTAAATAGACCCATAACCAAGTCAGAAATTGAATCAGTGATAAAGGCCCTCCCAACAAAGAAAAGCCCAGGACTGGATTGATTCACTGCTGAATTCTACCAGACATTTAAAGAAGAACTAACTCCAATTCTTCTCAAACTTGTCAAAACAATTGAAAGAGACAGAATCCTCCCAAATTCTTTCTACGAAGCCAGCATCACCTTAATTCCCAAACCTGAAAAAGATTCAGCAGAGAAAGAGAATTACAGACCAGTTTCTCTGATGAACATAGAGACAAATATCCTCAATAAAATTCTGGCCAATAGGATTCAATAACACATTAGAGAGATCATCCACCCAGACCAAGAGGGATTTATCCCTGGTGTGTAGGTGTTGAGGTGGATTCGTTCTGAGAGGAGGAGCGTGGTGGGGGCAGAATCACCACACAGACCCTGGGAGCTGGGTGAAAGCAGGCCAGAGGTGAGCAGCCTGCAGACTCACTTATTTCAGTTGGTACAGCAGCTTAAATAGCCAAGGCAGCCAATTGGATCAAGGGGCAGTCTATGCCCTAACCAAACACAGCCTGTTGCCAGGCAGTTTCCGAAGCCATCCAATCACAGCCTGTTGCCAGGCAGGCTCCGTTGTCATGTGGTTTCTGAAGCCATTCAATCACAGCCTGATGTCAGGCAGTTTCCTTTGCCAGTGGCCATCATGGCATGGCTTTCTCATTTCACCACATGCAGGGATGGTTCAATGTTTACAAATGAATCAATGTGATCCACCACATTAACAAACTGCAGAAGAAAAACCATATGATTAACTCAATAGATGCAGAGAAAGCATTTGATAAAATACACACCCTTTCATGATGAAAACTCTAAGCAAATTGGGTATTGAAGGAACATTCCTCAACACAATCAAGACAATTTATGAAAAACCCAAGGCCAGTATCCTATTGATTGGGAAAAGTTGGAAGCATTTCCACTGAGATCCAGTACCAAACAAGGATGTCCACTCTCACCATTGCTATTCGATGTAGTTATGGAAGTTTTAGCTAGAGCCATAGGTCAAGAAAAAGAAATTAAAGGGATACAAATTGGAAAGGAATAAGTCAAACTATCCCTCTTTGCAAACGGTATGATTCTTTATTTAGGGAAGCCAATGAACTCCACTAAGAGACTATTGGAACTCATAGAAGAGTTTGGCAAAGTAGCAAGATATAAAATCAATGTACAAAAATCAACAGTCTTTATGTACACACACAATGCCATGGCTGAGAAAGAACTTCTAAGATCAATCCCATTCACAATAGCCACAAAAACAATCAAATACGTTGGAATAAACTTAACCAAGGATGCCAAAGAGCTCTATGATGAGAATTACAAAACTTTAAAGAAAGAAATAGAAGAGGACACCAAAAAATGGAAAAATCTTCCCATGCTCATGGATTGGAAGAATCAATATCATCCAAATATCCATTCTCCCAAAAGCAATTTATAGATTCAATGTGATACCAATCAAGATACCAAAGACATTCTTCTCAGATCTGGAATAAATGATGCTGAAATTCATATGGAGGCACAGGAGACCTCAAATAGCTAAAGCAATCTTGTACAACAAAAACAGAGTCAGAGGCATCACAATACCAGATTTCAGGGCATACTACAGGGCAGTTATAATCAAAACAGCATGGTACTGGTACAGAAACAAATGGACAGACCACTGGAACAGAATAGAAACAGCAGAAATCAGTCCAAACATCTACAATGAACTTATATTTGATTAAGGTATCCTGAAAACTAATTAATTCCCTAATTATAAAAATTGGGAAACTGAGAATCAAAAAGGGGGAAAATTTAGCAATTATTTAGATTTATATAAATGTAAATAGCATATTAAAATCCTTCTTAAACCATTGTCCTCTCTTTTTCTCCAACTCTAGATTTAAAAAACATTTTATTTAATTTGAAAGGTGGAGAGAAAGAATTGGATACACAAATACAGAGAGAAAGAGAGAGAGAGATAGAGAGAAATGGGAGACAGATATAAAGACCCTAACCCTAACACTAACACTAACACTAACCCTAACCCTAACCCTAACCCTAAAGATAAATGCATTGATGTTCATCTCAGGAAGCTCTGTACAACTCTTACAAAAATCAGTTCAGATAGAAATGAGAAAGATGAAAAAGTGTGTAAAAACAAGTTTGCAAACAAGTTAATTGAAATTAACGTTTGATAATAAGGTCTTTCTTCAAGATGCTCATTTTGTTCAAAGAGTAATATGGAGATATATGTGGCTTATATTTAAAAAGCTGAAAGCGTTTAGCCCAGCAGTTAAGATTCCAGTTAAGGTGAACAAGCTGCTTAACAGTCTGGATTCAATCCCTGGCTCTGGATCCAGCCTCCAGACTGTTGCTAATGTGGACCTTGGGAGTTAGCAGTGATGGCTCAAGTATATGGATTCCTGCCACCCGTGGAGGTGACCCAGACTGAGTTCTGGGCTCCTGACTTCCACCTGTCCTGGATGGCCTAGTTCTAATGCCCTGTTTGGAATTCCATTGCAATCTAGTAATTAGAAGGCTCTGTAGAATGCCTTTGTTTTGTTAGTTCCTATGTAGTTATGCTGAGACCAAATTATTTCATGTTCTCCATCATCATCAATTCCATCTCCACAGCTGTGTATTCAACTCTCTTGAACTTTTCCCCATGCCTTTTCCCCATTAACCTTACAGTATATTTCTGGAAGATTGAGGAGTAATACAAATAAAAGAATCACGAAATTAGGTTCTTTAAAAGATAAAGCCCTGGTTTTGAATGTCCCATTGATTTTATTTTAGCTTGTGTTAGAATTGAATATGTGTTAGAATTGAATATGAGTATTAAGCTCATTTATTAATTCTGGGGAGTTTACTGGATTTCAGTTTACTATTTCTTGCTTAGTCTCACCTTCATAAACATTTGGAAAGAATTGAGACTATTTTAAGAGTGTAGATTACGCCCGGCACCTTGGCTCAATTGGCTAATCCTCCGCCTAGCGGTGCTGGCACACCGGGTTCTAGTCCTGGTCAGGGCACCGGATTCTATCCCAGTTGCCCCTCTTCCAGGCCAGCTCTCTGCTGTGGCCAGAGAGTGCAGTGGAGGATGACCCAAGTGCTTGGGCCCTGCACCCCATGGGAGACCAGGAGAAGCACCTGGCTCCTGCCTTCGGATCAGCGCGGTGAGCCGGCCGCAGCATGCCAGCCGCAGCAGCCATTGGAAGGTGAACCAACGGCAAAAGGAAGACCTTTCTCTCTGTCTCTCTCACTGTCCACTCTGCCTGTTAAAAAAAAAGAGTGTAGATTACAAATATTCATTCTAAAATAATGCTAAAATTTAAGATATGGAAAATCTTGAATTTTGTTTGCTTAAGATAGCATAACATGTCCAAGCCATAGTGAAAATAACCAGCAAGGATATCTCATTTATTAGTAAACATAAGAAGCATGTAAATGTACTAGTTTATAGATAATTGTAGGATAAAGTACATGAGCTATAATTCATTGTACTCTAACTGATTATCTCTACTTTTTAAAACACTGCTCCACCAAAGTTTATTGACTTTTTTACAATTTTTATTTAATCATATTTTCTACATTAAAGAAACAGTTCATCTAAAGATGAACTCTTTATATCTCTATACAAGCAACTGGTAAATCTAGATGTAGAGATATTGGATAACTTGACTAGTAAAAGAAATGTCTAGTTATTTTAACTATAAGAAACATGAGTATGGACCAAACAAAAATGTAATGTTAATTGTATTGTTTTATATTTTTCTGGAACTCACATTATAAGAATGCATGGGAATTGTGAGTAAATGTTACCTTACATAGTATCAAATTTAACATAAAGGTCTGGAATGAAATTTCTTCCAAAGAACATGAAAATAGTTTGCCTTATTGAGGTCAGAGAAAGGATGGAATGGTAAAATTCAGCCAAATTTACTTAAGTCTATTTTTATATTATTTACCTATTTCAAGTGATTTGCAGAAAAGACTAGGCAAATATTCCTTTCTTCCTTCACCATCTTATTTGCATCTTGACCCAGAATGTATGACAATAGCCCAGTAGAATTATACATGAAGCTACAATTCACTAATAGATTTCATTCTTTGAAACTTATCAACAAACTGTGTGAAATAATTGTTGCTATGTGGTATTTAACCCACTAAAACATTTTACACCCAAGTTTTATGTGTAGAGGATATGTATACTTCAATAACACTGACATTATTGGAAATATGCATGCCTAGGAATTGGAAAACCAGTCTAAAAGTCCTTGCAATCAAATGTAATATACTTTGACAAATAAATAAAATTTGAAGTTAGTCATAATTTCTCAGCCTTTTCTCAGATGCATTTTCCTTTGACTACACATGTTGTACTTGCTTTCGTTCTGTTATCTACCTCTTTATCTGGGTAGTAGATTACAAAGCAAGACAACAAGTTTAAGATACATTTCAAGTAAATTTATTGCACACTAAATTAGCATCAAGCTTTCTGAAGTTTCCAGGTGCCTTGATGACTTAAGTCACTTCCACTCATGACCTTCATTGAGTGCTGTCACCTACTTCCTGTACTAAATACCACAACAGAAAAAAAAATCTATATGCATATGTCAGAACAGTTTCTCTGTTTTGAAACTAAGATAAGTTATAAAGCTCATATCCTCAGTTCAACAGAAGATTTTGAAAACTAAGGTGAGTTCATATTCCAGATTGTTTGGCTTTGGTTATTCCAAAGTTCACGCTAAACATATGCTTAACATTTATGTATATAGATATAAACATTCACATATAGTTGCATACGAACTCACAGCAACTATGAAACTCTTAAAAATACCTGGCTAGAAAATCACTGAAATTTGCATATTTTAGCAATCATTTAACAAATGCTGTCATTAAACAGTCCAGAAATTAGACTATGTTACATTTAAGGTGAATTTCAACTAATCCAGCCTAACATTCTTTCTACTCTTCCGAAGTAAGTAATCACTTACAAAGATGACCTATTATAAACTATCTAAAATAGCCTCTTCACCTATCTCTTTCCATTGTTGTTCCATGATACAGATTTTATCATGTTAACTTATTGTCTGTCAGCTGTAAGGAACAGGCCTGGATTATAATCTGTCATTTTCATGAGTGAATTTCCAGCACCCAAAAATAGACCTAACATAGAGTAAGCAATGAAAATACATATGTTTAATAATAAATGAATGTGTCATGGTCTCAAATAAATCATAAATATGCTAAACTTAGAAAAAAATATATGGACCTACATATTCCCAGACTGGAAGCCATAAGGTTGAAACCATGCTACTCACAACAAAAATGGGTTGTTGTGAGCAGAAAAGGGCTATTATAGATGACAAGAAATTTAAAGATAATTAAGAGACAAGATTTCTAAATGTAAATGGAAGTTGTTTGGATTCTGATCCAGACAAACAAATGATAAAAGGACATTTTTAGACAATCAGAGAAACCTTAATAGAGAGTGCACCTTAAATGGTAACTAATGATATATTTTTGAATCTGTAAGTGTGTTATCTTCAGTTCAAATATCTTTTATCTTTTCTGGAAAAGATAGAAACGTTTGGGGAGAACTAATATAATTTTCCAACTCATTAAAAAATAATCCATCTATTAAAAACATCTAGGGGATAAATGAAACAAATGTGGTAAAACAGTGATGGTTTCTGAAGTTGGGCAATGAGTTCATGAAGTCTTATTTTAACCCTGACTTGATCAATTTTCTTCATAAAATTTAAAAAGAAGAAAGTGTGATTTGTGGCTCAGAAATAAAAAGTATACTACATGAACAAATTGAGTGTATTTAAGTGAAAGAAGGTCAGTTTCTTCTTTGTCTATTGTCCTTTCCATTCTGTGATTCAATTGCTACTTTTGGAAACAAATCAAGGAATAATATTTGAATTCCAATGCTCCTGTGGCTAAGTCTACCCAAAGGAATGTAGAGAATTGTGGAGTCTGTAGATAATTGGAAACAGTCTTGGTAATATAAAACCACAAAACCCTTTTTCTCATTAGATGACTAATTTTTATTTATCCTTATCATCTGAAATTATGGATAATTGACTTGAGTATTCAACATGCTTGATAGGTGCTACTATGAACAATGAATGCTTCTGATATAGTTATACCTAAGTCATCTCTATACTAAGGGAATATTGAAAGTTTCCTCTCTTTGCAATTTTTAACTTGTTAAATTTTAAAGAATCTGAAAATCCACCTTGCCAGCATTTTATATTAAAGGAAAAAAAGAAGAGGTAGAAGATGAGTTGACTTTCCTAAATAAGAAGTCTCTATTGCAATGATAAAATCTGCATATCCGAGTGACCATTTTCTGTTCTGTATAGTCAGTCTGGAAGACTGTGTAACACTTTTGGAGTTTATATTCCTTTGGAACTACACTTAGATTTTATTACTAAAAATCGTTACAAGTTATTCAGTATTATGTTCAATAAACAAGATAGATTTAAGGTGGTTGTTTTAGATCTTAGTCAAAACCAAATGTTATTGTAAATACTGAAGCTCAGTATCTCTTGGGGCATGTAAATTTAGCCTGGGGGTATAGCTAAGACTGTGCTGTTACCAATTACACGATATCACTTAACCATTAAGGTTGATATGGTTGGCCAAGTGATTAGGAGTAGAAATAAATACTTTTCCACATTCCATTTTAAAACTGTATAATAAAACATATTTACTTAGCTCTAGGTTGCATTAACTAGGCATTTTATGCTCTTTGTTGCTTTAAAGGAGTTTGTCTAAAAATGTACCAACAGTAAATACTAAAATGCATAAAGCGTATAAAGACTGATGGAAAGATGAATCAATGGACTTGAACGTGGAGTCGGACAAGGACTGTCACAATAAATTCACATGATTTAACATCCAGCCACAATCTTCTCCAGCTTTACAACAACTAATGAACCACACCCAGCTTCTCCTATTTTTTAATTCAAACATTTTTATCCCTCTCACTCCTACAAGCCTCTAGTAATCACCATTGTGTATTCAGTTTCAGTGTTTTTTGTTTTGTTTTGTTTTTGTTTTTGTTGTTGCTACCATTCCCACACACAGGGGAGAACATGTAGTATTTGTCTTTTTGTGTCTGACTTATATCATCAACCCGACATCCTCCAGTTATATCTTCTTTTGCTGCAAATGACAGGATTTCATTATTTTGATGGTTGAATAGTACTTCACTGTTTATATATACCACATTTTCTTTATCCATTCATCCGATAATGGATACCTTCATTGATTCCGTTGAATCATTGAAGAATGTTGCTATAAACATGGAGGAGCAGAAATCTTTTTGATACACACACTCCTTTTGACCCAGATTCTAAAATCCCCCCACTTCTTATCTGAGCATCTATCTATCAGTGAAGATGATGGTATAGCTGAGGAAAAAAATATAGGGCTATAATTGTTTCCAAAGCTAACACAGGAAAACATACTTCTTAGATTTGTTTCTACCACAACAGTTCTGCCTTCTGAGTCACATTATATGCTACACACTTTCAATGCTCAAAAGAAGGCATCACATTCTTTTAAAACATTATATCCAGATGGAATTCACAGACAACACAATTCATTTTACAAAGAGTGTAATTCAGGGGTTTTTAGTCCATTCATAAGTTTGTATAGCTATTACCACTATGCTATTCCAGAAGATTTTCATCATACCCCAAAGAAATCTCATCATATAACAGTCAATTCCAATTACTCCCTCACCTCTTTCCCTGGCAACCGTTAATCAACTTTTTCTTTCTGTCAGTTTACCTATTGTGAATATTTTATATACAAATGTGACTGACTATTTTCATTTAGCATAATGTTTTCAAACATATTGTAGCACATATATGTATTTCATTGCTTTTCTGTTGCTGAATTTCTTTATCTAGATGGGCAAAGAAAATGTTCCAAATATTGGTTTGCCATTCATCATTCCATGAACATTTCTGTTAGTTCCCCTTTAGCTATTATAAATAGTTTTACATAAATATCTGTGTATTAAATTTTATGTATGCACATGTTTTCAGTTCTCTTGGATATATACCTAAATGTGAAGTTGATGGGCCATATGGTAACTGTTTAACTTTTGAAGAAACTGTCAAACTCTTCCCAAATATCATTTTGTATTCTGATCCTTTTTATATAAAGTTTCCAATTTCTCCTTATGCTCCTCAAAACCTGTCATTGTCTGTATCTTTGTTTAAAGGTATCCTAGTTAATACTTAGTGAGTACAATGTAGTTTTTTTTTCATAAGATTTATTTTATTTATTTGAAAGACAGAGTTACAGAGAGAGATAGAGAGAGGTCGGTCTTCCATCTGCTGGTTCACTCCGCAATTGGCCACAATGGCCAGAGCTGAGCCAATCTGAAGCCAGGAGCCAGGAGCTTCTTCTGAGTCTCCCACATGGGTGCAGGACCCAAGGACTTGGGCCATCTTCCACAGCTTTCCCAGGCCATAGCAGAGAGCTGGATTGGAAGAGGAACAGCCGGGACTAGAACCGGCACCCAGATAGGATGCCGGCGTTTCAGGCCAAGGCGTTAACCCGATGCACCACAGCACCGGCCCCACAATCTGGTTTTGATGACTATTTTCCTGAAAACTAAGAAGATTGAGCCTATTTTATCTGGTTTTGGTCATTTGTATCTCTTCCTTAGAGAAATATCTACCCAAATCAAAGCCCTCCTTTTACTGAATTATTTGTCTTTTTATTGGTGAATTATGAGAGTTATTTTTATAGTCTGAATGCAAGTTCTATGTGACACATTTGAATTGAAAATGTTTCTCTCATTCCCCAGGTAGTCTTTTGACTTTCTTTATGGTGTAATTTGAACCAAAATAGTCTTTAATTTTGATGAAACTTAATTTTTAAAGGTTTATTTATTTGAAAGTCAGAGTTACACAGAAAGAGAAGGAGAGGCAGAGAGAGAGAGAGAAAGAGAGAGAGAGAGAGAGAGAGAGAGAGAGAAATCTTTCATTTTTCATCTTTCATCTTCTGGTTTTCTGGTTCACTCCTCTAATGGCTGCAATGGCCAGAGCTGAGCTGATCAAAAGCAAGAGGCCTGGAGCTTCTTCCTTGTCTCCCATTTGGATGCAGGGGCCCAAGCACTTGGATCATCTTCTGCTGATTTCCTGGGTGCATTAACAGGGAGCTGAATCAGAAGTGGAGCAGCCAAGACTCAACTCTGCACTCATATGGGATGTTGGCACTGCAGGCTGTGGTTTTACTCCCTGTGGACAAGCACTGGCCCCAGATCTCTCAATAATCTTGAAAAAGAACATTAGAAGACTCACATTGCCCAATTTCTAAACATATTGCAAAGTTATGATAAAAAAGATATTTATATCAATGTAAAAGAATTGTGAATCCAGAAATAAACTCT
The DNA here is from genome assembly GCA_949820135.1 of Sylvilagus floridanus. NCBI lineage: Eukaryota > Metazoa > Chordata > Mammalia > Lagomorpha > Leporidae > Sylvilagus > Sylvilagus floridanus. The sequence continues at coordinate 60,219,088 of OX463223.1, read as the reverse complement.
TAGATTTATAATAAATTTATTTCAACAAAGAGGCGAAGGCTAATTTGACAGTCTTTTTTTTTTTAATTTTCAGTAATACAAAGAAAACAGATCTTATGCATTCCGTGGGTACATCCCAAGAAGGCAACAACACTTCCCTCAGTTGCCTGCTTCCCTTCAATCCTCCTGTTTTTCCCTCTCTCCCTTCATCACTTTTTGCTAAGACATAATTTTAATACACTCTATATTCAGAGGCTAAATCCCACACTAATCAAAATATTCAACAAGTAAAAAGGAGGAAGACCACAGTTCCACAGGAGTATAAACAAGGGCTAAAAACTACAATAAAATCCCATAATGACAATTTCATTCCTAAACATTTGTTGTTTTCTAATTAACTGCCATAGGTCAGAGACAACATACGATATTTGTCTTTATGGGACTGGCTTATTTCACTAAACATAATGGTTTCCATTTGCATCCATTTTGTTGCACATGACACGATTTTCAACAAATAGTCCTGGAACAACTGTATATGCACATGCAAATGACTGAAGTTGGAGCCTTACTTCACACCACATACAAAATTAACACCAAACAGAAAAAAGAACTCACTATATAATATAAAATCATAAAATTCTTAGAAGAAAACATAGGACTAAATTTTTGACCTTGATTATGTATTTTTTTAGATATGACACTAAAAAACAAGTGAAAAAAGAAAAAGTAGATAAATTAAGTTTCATCAAGGGCCGGCACTGTGGCACAGCAGGTTAACACTCTTGCCTGAAGCGCCGGTGTCCCATTCGGGCGCTGGTTCAAGATCTGGCTGCTCCACTTCCAATCCAGCTCTCTGACATGGCCTGGGAAAGCAGTAGAAGATGGCCCAAGTCCTTGGGCTCCTGCACCCCTGTGGGAGACCTGGAAGAAACTCCTGGCTCCTGGCTTCGGATGGGCGCAGCTCTGGCCATTGTGGCCAATTGGGGAGTGAACCAGCGGATGGAAAACCCCTCTCTCTCTCTCTCTCTGCCTCTCCTCTCTCTGTGTAACTGTAACTTTCAAATAAATAAATAAATCATTTAAAAAAATAACATTTGGGGAGCAAAAAGTTTGGTTTCCAGATTATCTTCTCTTTCTCTACATCATGCCATCAATGACATGAACTATAGCAATTTTACTTCATTTGAGTTTTCCTTCACCTTATCCTCTACCCCACAAATGGACATCAGATTTTTTTTTAATTTTTGAAAGCTTTGCTTATTCAAATTTGAGACCCTTATATATTTAAAAGTTAAGTTTGTTTGTTTTTAATAGATTTGTAGTTCATTTACAATGAATGATAAGATGATTAAGCCAAAAGCTGAGTTCAAAAAGAAATGTACTTAATAATTTATGATGATATTCAATGTCTAGCAAATTTCATATTGTTTCCAGTGCTTCAATGTAGCTGCAGTCCCAAAATTCTGACTTACAATGGTGATCTGTCTTCACAGTTGAAAATTCCAGAGTTTGAGGCAGCTATATATGGGGTGACAATAATAAAGGAATGTATTTTATTATTATTTATTGATAAGTTTTATATTTATTTTTAAAAATGAATTCAGCCACAATTTTGAAATATTTTGATACCTCACTGTTACTACTTCTCTAATGTTCATGTAACTGACTAAGGCTTTAGGTCATGAAGGGCTGTTTAGTTTGGATATTCCAAGGGATCCTTAAAAATCTCCATACAAATGTGTCAACATTAGCATATATTTTTCTATGGTAAATGTTCTATTTCTGTTATTGTGAATATTTCCTGGAACATCACCAGCACTTTGAGGGATTTCTGAACAATAAGTCACAACAGGGAACAGGATTAAATTTGAAAGAATTTACTGTTAATTCAAATACTAACAATAGTCAAACAGAGGAAAGTTATTTGTTTAGGGAAAAACAGAATAGCAGAAGGTGAAAGGTCATTAAGTCTGGTAAAGAAGAAACTTTATCTGAGTGCAGGCAAATGAGAGACAAAAATGTGCAGTTTGTCTGATTTGCCATGGCTCATCAACATATTCATGTCACACAGCAGGGACAAGGAAATCTGAGCCTACCACACATGCTCTACAGAAAAAAAAAAAAAATCTAGTGACTCAGCTATACTATTCAGCAACCAGTAGATAGTTTCCACTGAAAAATGATAGACAACCTTCATCTTCTTGGGGGCACCATCATGAAGTACTTAAGGGTCGATTTGATAAAGGTTGATTTAAGTGCAAGTGGACAATGATAAAAAGAGAAACAATACTTAAGGGGAAGTTACAAAGCCAAGTTGTACTTACTTCATGATTTTATCAGATATCATTCAATTCACTAATTCACTAATCTATTTTGCAAAATTTATTTAAAATTATTTCTGGTGCACTTCCTTGTGGCAGGGCACTAAGAGATACACACACACACACACAAAACACAAGTTTTGTGCTCAAGGAGTTTAACTTTAATAGGAAAGATGAAGGCTCACAATTAACTGTTGATAATCAATTATGTCTGATTCTAAAATAAGAGGATTAGATTGGAATACACCATTTCTAAGGTCTTTTTATTTTTTTAACTTTTATTTAATAAATATAAATTTATAGCAGCTTCCCCCCCATAACCTCCCTCCCACCTGCAACCATCCCATCTCCCATTCTTTCTCCCATTCCATTCGCATCACGATTCATTTATTATTATTTTTTTTTTGACAGGCAGAGTGGACAGTGAGAGAGACAGAGAGAAAGGTCTTCCTTTGCCTTTGGTTCATCCTCCAATGGCCGCCGCAGCCAGCGCACTGCGGCCGGTGCACCGCACTGATCCAAAGGCAGGAGCCAGGTGCTTCTCCTGGTCTCCCACGGGGTGCAGGGCCCAAGCACTTGGGCCATCCTCCACTGCACTTCCTGGCCACAGCAGAGAGCTGGCCTGGAAGAGGGGCAACCGGGACAGAATCCAGCGCCCCGACCGGGACTATAATCCGGCCGGCACCACAAGGCGGAGGATTAGCCTAGTGAGCCGTGGCGCAGGCTGTCAAGATTCATTTTTAACTATCTTTATATACAGAAGATCAATTTAATATATACTAAGTAAAGATTTCAACAGCTTGAACCCACAAGGAAACACAAAGTGTAAAGTACTGTTTGAGTACTAGTTATAGCATTAATTCACATAGTACAACACATTAAGGACAGAGACCCTACATGGGGAGTAAGTGCACAGTGACTCCTGTTGTTGATTTTAACAATTGACACTCTTATTTATGATGTCAGTAATCACCCAAGGCTCTTTTCATGAACTGCCAAAGCTATGGAAGCCTCTTGAGTTTGCCAACTCCGATCTTATTTAGACAAGGCCATAGTCAAAGTGGAAGTCCTCTCCTCCCTTCTGAGAAAGGTACCTCCTTCTTTGATGGCCCATTCTTTCCACTTGGATCTCACTCACAGAGATCTTTAATTTAGGTCATTTTTTTTGCCACAGTGTCTTGGCTTTTCATGTCTAAGGTCTTTTTTTAACTGTCAAATTCTGGCTCTCTGACTCTAGTAAAACAGGATAAAGACATATTATAAGATCACAGATTACCTAGAGAGTGATGTTAATCATGAGTAGAAAGACTCAGAAATTTCATGAAAAAAGTGTCATTTGATAAACATTTACTAGGTAGAACAAGTTAGAATGGGCTCTTTGCAGTGTAAAAAAACAACACAAACAAAAGCTTGGAGGAAGTGGAACCTAGTTTATTTTCTTTGGAAAAAAACAAAATTTTCCTAGTCACTATTCATAAAGCAATAATAAAAGCTGAGTTTCAAACTGCATTTTATTTGTTTAACTGACAGTTCTCTAATGTGATGAAATCCATTTTCATCTTCTGACTCTACTATTTCCAATTCATTTTGAATATTCATTTTTAATTTAAGAAATTTAACACACATAAAATTATATACTCTGTGATATTTTGTATATATAAATATAGATTGTGTAATGTCCAAATAAGGTAGATAGATTGATAGATAGATATCATCTATCTACCTATCTCACTCTCTCTCTCTCTCTATATATATATATCTTCAAACATTTAACATTTCTTTATAGTGAAAACATCAAAAATTGTATCTTCATGTTTGCTTTTATAGAGAACAATATTACACATTAATATTATCTGTAGGCTGGCGCCACAGCTCAATAGGCTAATCCTCCACCTGTGGTGCCGGCACACCGAGTTCTAGTCCTGGTCGGGGTGCCGGATTCTGTCCCGGTTGCCCCTCTTCCAGGTCAGCTCTTTGCTATGGCCCGGAGGGCAGTGGAGGACGGCCCAAGTGCTTGGGCCCTGCACCCGCATGGGAGACCAGGAGAAGCACCTGGTTCCTGGCTTCAGATCAGCGCGGTGAGCCGGCCGCAGTGTGCCAGCCGCGGAGGCCATTGGAGGGTGAACCAATGGTAAAAGAAGACCTTTCTCTCTGTCTCTCTCTCTCTCACTGCCCACTCTGCCTGTCAAAAAATAAAAAATAAATTAAAAAAATTATCTGTAGTCATCCTATTACTTGTATCTAGCTATAATCTCATTTGCATTAATCAATCTTTACCCATTCTTCTCCCCTTTCTTCCCTCCCTAGACTCTGTTAATCGTCATTATATATTTAACTTCCGTGAGATCACCCTTTTCAAGAATCCACATATAAGAGATGCCATAGGATAACTGTTATCTTGTGTGTGGCTTATTTCTCTTAACATTATGACTCCAGTTTCATCCATGTTGTTGCAAATGACAGGTTTTCAGCTTGTCTGTGGCTGAGTAGTATTCCATTGTGTATAAGTAGTGCATTTTCTTTATCCATTCATTAGTTGATAGACACTTCACCTTTTCTATTGCTTGGCTATTGTGAATCATGCTGCCAAAAATATGGGAACACAATGTCTCTTTAATGGATGGATTTTATTTCTCTTGGATATCCAACACTGAAATTGCTGGATCATATGCTGGGTATATTTTTAGTTTTTTGAGATGCTTTCATATTGTTTTCCTTCTGCTCAGCAAAGGAAACCACGAAATGAGGAGAGACAACCTACAAAATGGGAGAAAATATTTGCAAGCTATACGTTTGACAAGGAGTTAATAGAATATGTAAGAAACTCAAACAACTCAATAGCAAAATCCAGACAAATAATCCAATTAAAAATGGGAAGTAGATCTAAACAGACATTTCTTGAAGGAAGATATATAATTGGTCAACAGGTACATAAATAAATATTCACCATCACAAATCATCAGGGAAATGTATTCTGAACATTGTTTTTTAGAGTTCCATTGTTTCCATATCACTCCTCAGCCTTTTTGCTGAGATCAAATGTATTGTTTCCATAATACAGTTTCACAGTTTATGAATTTCTATATTTCACTCTGCTTACATTATGAAGTAAGCCTGATATTATATCTAAAATGTGAATTGAAGTTTCATTATTTAAGTGACTCTACCAATAGAACAAAAAATATGAAAATTTTGAAGTGCATAAAAAGAAGTTTAAGAGGTGCAGAAGCACTAACAGAAAGTTTTAGTGTTGAAGAAAATTTAGAATTTAATCTAATTGAGACCTCTCTTTATAACTTATTGACTACACTACAGGTGCAAGGTTTTCTGCTAGGCCATGGAAAGGAGGGCTCTGATTTAGGGAGTCTGGTGAAAGTCTACAAATTAAAAACTCAAATAAGATGGGACCAGGATTGTGGCTTAATGGGTTAAGCTGCCACCTCCAACACCAGCATCTCCTATGTGTACTAGTGCAAATTCCAGCTGCTCCGCTTCTGAAGCAGCACCCTACTAACATGTCTGGGAAAGAAGCAGAATATGGCCTTGGGCCCCTGCCATCCATGTAGGAGACATTAAAAAGTTTCTGGTTCCTGACTCCGGTCTGCCAGCCTTAGATATTGGGGCTGTTTGAGGAGAGGACCAGAGAATGAAAGAGCTCTCTGTATCTCTGTCTCCCCTCCTTCTTTCTGGAACTCTGTCTTTCAAATATATAAAATAAATCTTTTTCTAAGAAAAGCAAGTAAGTCCATTGCCAGACAATGCCATGCATATTATAGAGAAAAAACATAAAATTATACAGAAAAGAAACCTTGAGATTTCATAATTTGCAAATTAAGACATTATGACTATCACAGACTGTCAGTAGAACACAGGGCATCATAAGATCTGGCCAATTTACACCACAAAAAACATTTCCTTAGAACTGTGATGCTTAGAATTCTTCCTCCCTCCCTTCCTTCCACCTCTGCCTCCCTTCCTTCCCTCCTTCCTTCTCTTATTTCTTTCCATTTCTTTACTATTTCCCTCACGAAAATTATGCTTTCTTATCTATATATTATATTTAGAACTCTTTGCATTTCTATTAATATTTTCTTTAGTTCCCCGTCCTCTATCCTCTCTACTCTCACGAGGCCAATACAAGCAAAACTACAGAGATGTAGTTTCTCCATTACCTCCCCCCCAACACACACACAGATGCACACATACACACTTTTAATGACCTTAATTTGGTCTAGCATAAGGTCTGGTATATATTTGAGTTGACTTTGTTTTCCATTTAATTTGACATGAACATCATGAGTAAAGATAGTTTAGAATTGATTTTAGAAGTATTGTATTTTATTTTAATGTATCTTTTCCTAATTTTGTCACAGAGTGTAAAATTGAAAACATTAAAAATATTTTAAAAGACTGGGTTTGGAACTTAAGGTACATTAAAAATATGAGCATAATCATTCTGTCTTTCCCTCATCAAGTTTAGAAATGCAATACATATGTGTTAGAAATTTTAATGGGTGCTGGGTTCTAGTCCTTGTTGTTCCTCTTCCAGTCCAGCTCTCTGCTGTGGCCCAGGAGGGCAGTGCTTGGACCCTTGCACCTGTATGGGAGACCAGGAAGAAGCATCTGTCTCCTGGCTTCAGATTGGTGCAGCTCCAGCTGTTGCGGCCATTTGTGGAGTAAACCAACGGATGGAAGACCTTTCTCTCTGTCTATAACTCTCACTGTCTGTAACTCTACCTGTCAAATAAAAAAAAACTAAAAAAGGAAATTTTATAATAAGTAACATAAAGTGTTGATGAGTGTGTTTTTCAAGCAGTCATAAAAACTGGTGTGGTCACCTTGATTTGTGAATAATTTTCACCTGTTATGCCTTCATAATTCATGGTTGAGTTTCTTCATACTTGAAGGTAAACATCTTAACTGAGATTTCAAATTATTTATCTTGGGAGTTTTATTATTAGCTTACAGTTTTTTTATTTCTTCATTTATATATGTATATATTATATGTACATATATTATATATTAGAAAAAGAGAGACACACAAATATAGGGAGAACCCTGCCATCGTCTAACTCACTCCCCAAATTCCCACAAGGACCAGGCTAAAGCAGGGAGCCAGTAGCTCAATTCATGTTTCCCGTATGGGTAGCAGGAACCCACTTACTTGAGCCATTACATTCTGCCTCCCACTGTCTGCATTATCAGAAAGCTGGAATCAAGAATGAGAATCAGGAATCAAACCTAGGTTCTCTGATATGAGATGCAGGTGTCTTAACCACTAGGTTAAATGTTGTCCTTAGTTTTTCTTTACTTGTTTTTCCTGAAGTTGGAGTTACTGTCCTTTTTTAAATTTAATTTAAAGCCACTGTAACCCAAAAGCTGTACTTTGGAAATTTATATTTATTAAATAAAAGTTAAAAATTAATTTAAGATGGTGGGGGAAAGAGAGAGAGGCTATGAGATGTTTGACTACCCAAAGGCTTGCAATAGCCAGGGAGATTGGGTACTGCTGAATCTGGGAGCCTCCCATGTGTGTGGCAGGGACCCAATTACATGGCCATCACTTGCTGCTTCCCAGGCTCTGCATTGGCAGGAAGGTGGAAGCAGGAAAAGGAACCAGAAGTCCCATCCAGGCACTTGTATGTACAATGTAGACTTCTTAATGAGTGTTTTACCTGCTAGGTCAAGACCCCAGACCCATTTCTTCATTTTTTGCCACATGTAGTTTAAAGCATTTTCAAAATGTTACCACTATCAGTTCATTGAAATTTTTCTATGTTTGACAGAACAAATTTGAAACAATGGGACTAAGCTAGCCTTTTGTTTTCCTAAACATTGCTTCAGAGGACCAGGCAGTGGCACAGTAGGTAAGGCCACCACCTGCAGTGCCGGCATCCCATATGGGCACTGGATTGAGTCCTGGCTGCTCCACTTCTCATCCAGCTCTCTGCTATGGCCTGTGAAAGCAGGAGAAGATGGCCCAAGTCCTTGGGACCCTGCAGCCATTTGGGGAGTGAACCTACAGATGAAAGATCTCTCTCTCTGTGTGTGTGTGTGTGTGTGTGTGTGTGTGTGTGTGAGACTGCCTTTCAAATAAATAAAGAAATGTTTAAAAATTTTGCTTCAAACCTTTATTTTCCAGATTATCTTTCACATATTATTAAGATGTATGTAGCAAAGATATAGTTTTGAAAATTTCTTCAAAGTGAATTTTCATGTGTAAAGATCAAACAATGATTAACTTCAAAATTATGTGGTTATAAGCTATTAATGAGAAGGTCATAGCCAAAGACACCACATACGCAAATCAAATAATGTTACAGATCTTACAATGAGATAGGAAATTTGCAGTTTGTTTTATACTGCACAATTCAGAGTGCATGGGCAATGCTAACAGTATTCATAGCTAATGTGAGCCTCTAATACATTAACTTTTCTAGCCATTTTCTTTTTTTTTCTTTCTTATTTATTTGAAAGGCAGAACGACAGAGAGAGAAGGAGAAACAAGACAAGATACCTATCTTCATCTGCTGTTTCCTCCCTAAATGCTGGCAAAAGCCAGGCCTGGGCCAGGCTGAAGCCAGGAACCAGGATCTCCATTTGGGTCTCTCATATTGGGCCAGCATGTGGTTGCCTCTCAGGCACATCAGCTAGAAGCTGGATTAAAACCAGAGTAGCCAGGACTGAAACCAGGAATTCTGATATAGGATACTTTGTCCCAAGCATTGGTTTAACCCAATGCACCACAATGCCCACCCTTCCATTTTTTAAAAATGTATAATTTCTTAATACATGATTTAAAAGAAACGCTTTCATATGCAGGTTGCCAGCATTGCAGGCTGAGACTTAACATCATAATGCCAGCCCTAATCTAAGCATTATCGATAATAAAAACAGAATAGGGGGGGTTACCTAAGCATGTAAAAATAAGGGAATGCTTAAGCAATATATGGGTATAAATAGCATAGATTGTTATAAAACTATTAGAAATAACCGGGGGAGGGGCAGGCATTTACCTTAGGTGTTAAGATGTCTGTGCTTCATATCAGAGTACCCTGGCTAGAGACTCAACTCCTGTCCTGATTCCAGCTTCCTGATAACGCGGACCCTGGGATGAACCAAGCAACAATGGCTCAAGTAATTGTTTCCTTCCTGTTATCTTTGTGAGAAATCTAGATTGAATTCTAGATCTCCAAGTTCCAAGCTTCAGAGGACATTGGGGTCATAAACCAACAGATGGGAGGTTTCTCTTTCTCCCTCTCTCCCCTCTGCCCTACTCTCCATTCAATCATCTGTCTGTAAGTGGTAGTAAAATTAAAACTGCTTGTACAACATTGCTAATTAAAAAATCATGCTATCTGCTACGAAAATATTTATATACACAAGTTAGATAGAATATAAAAATAAAAATATTAGAAAATTTACTGATCCCTGCTCCAACCTGAGCTATTTCTACTACATTAAACATATATTGTCTCAATTCATAATCATGAAAATCCTGAGAACTAAGATTGCTATTTCTCCTGTTTTCAAGATAGAGAAATTGAGCATTAGAAATACTAAGTACTAGTTCAAGGTCACAAAGCTCATAAATGAAGGAAGACACACTGGATGAAAATCCTATGCTCTTGAAAACAAGTTTTAAGTTTGGGATTTGTAATTTCAGGTCAGCTTCCTCACCCTAACACTCTCATATCTCAAGCATGTCTATTATGTTGTACTGTCTGTATAATGAAACACTAAAATGCATCATTTAATAATAAGTAAATGAGTCAGTTAAAGGTGGACAACGAAGTGAATAACTGTTAAAGGAATTCAAAGAGATTAATTCAGGCTTAGTGGCTTGAGAAGTCTTTGAGCAAAAGATAAAGTTGTAATGAGACTAAGAAGCATGAGTGGAGTTTGCAAGATGTAAAGACAGTAAGGTTGAGCATTTCTCAAGGCAGTACAAAGCTTGGTGGTACCAGTGGAGAAGGTGAGCACGTTTAGGGAATAGTTAATAAGCCTATTTGACTGGAGAGAAAGATACATGTGAGGGAGCAGTGAAAGTTAATGCCTAAAAATGGAAGTTGGGGTCAAAGTGTAGGTAGCTTTTAATTTCAAGGCAAAGGGATTTTGCCTTACTCCCAGAAGCAATGGAGATCCATTGCTGATATTTTTGCTCTTCTTTTTCTTAAAAGCAACTTGCATTCCCAAAAGATTGAGATGAGAGCCAAAGATAGACAAGCACAGGCAGAGGCAATACTCAAGGGGCTTTCAAAATAAAACATGGGTGAGATGATGGGAGGTTGCAGTTAGGGTGGCAGTACAGCAAATGGAAAACAACAGATGCAAGAGATATTGTCTGAGAAGACTTGGCAGAACACGGTGACTGATTGGATACGGCGGTGAGGAAGAGGGAAGGCATTGTTTGACTTCCTAACACTCTTTCCCACAACCACACACAAATGCTGAATCCTCTCAGCTCCTTGCAATTCAGATGATTTCAAATTTATTTTTGTATTTTTTATCCCAAATATTTCACAATGCCTTCTGAGATAGAGATTCACTAGGTTGTGGCAAAACAAGCCAGAATTATAATCAAAAGATTATTACTTCTAGCTCCCTAGTTAATGTCTATCAAAGTAAAGCTAAACTTCAGCACATGGAAAAACTACCAAGAGTTTAACATCAAGATATGAAGAAGTAAATTATATAACAAGAGCATGAATTCACAGGTATATTTTCTCATTTTCTAAAGGATAAAACTGAATCTCTCAGAAGGCTCCTGACTAGAGGGTTCAATGTCTGAGTTGGCCCAGTATTCTTTGCTTGGAAAAATTCATTTTTCGTAGCAGCATTTTCCTCCAAAGTTTCTAGTTGCCCCACTCTGATTAGGAGTGACAATGTGTAATGTGACTAAAGGGTGACAGTTGCCTTAACATACAGCATGGAACTTAGCCAAGGAGTGTCTTTTATGATGAATGAGGTCCTGATTCTACTAGAAACATTATCACATAATATATCAGTTTTATGTCAAATGTTCTGAAGTTTTTATAGTCTTTCCATTCAATGTGCTGGGGGCCCTTGTCTCAGGGTGTTTTAAAAATATGACTAGAGAGCATCTAAAAGGGGTGGCATAATGATTTATAAAACCTCCTTCATGGATCAGGCATAAAAACAAAAAAAAATAAAAATAAACATATAAACCAAAACATTTGCAACTGTGAAAACTTCTGTAATGACTCAGTAATGAATAGGTGACACAGTCAACAAGTGTACATTCAAGCAGCAACTTCAAATTCCTATCCCTAACTTATGTGATTCATTGATTAGTGTCACATTAACAATGCTTTGGAATACATTCTCAGGCCAAAGTAGACATGACCCCAGTTGCTTCCATATTGTCACTGTGCAGCCAGTATTCAGTAATCTAAATAGGACAGCAGGCTCTGGGGAAGAGAGCAAAGAGGTAAGGAAGGGCGAGTGGAAGACACCCAGCCAGAGGGGGAACAAAACCAAGATGTTTTCTAGTAAATGTGGCCGATAGAATAATGTAATAGGGCCACTAGATGATGATGGCAGCACCTGTGCTCATTGTAACCTACCGTAAATCATCACAATGTGACATTGATAGGCTTGGAGGCCAGACTGCAGATTCCAATGATTGTCCTTCACACCTGTTCATTTCTTATCACTAGCCAGCCTCCTCTGAGAAACTGTGTGTGTGTGTGTGTTTGCCTGGCTATCCGTATCAGCCACGCTGAAACAAATGCTATTTTTTTAATTTTTAAAATTTCTTTTGAAAGATTTATGTATTTATTTGAAAACATGCTTTCCCAGGAGCAATAACAGGGAACTGGATCAGAAAGTGTAGCAGCCAGGATTCAAACCGGTGCCCATATGGGATGCTGATGCTGATGCCAGCCCTAACAGATGCTATTTTAAAAACGTCTTTCATACAGATTATAAACTTCACTGTTCCCATATCCTAAGGGGATAAAGTTAGCAACCAACAACAAACTGGCTATGAAAAAAGAAAATAATATAGCATTGATAAAGATGACTATTTTGCTTCTGCTCGGTTATCTGAGGAGAGAGATTTGTGGAGGAAAGACATAAGTTTAGTCATCAGCAACAGCTGGGTCAGAGGGCGATACTAAACACAGAAGGTGGTAAAGCACAGTAGAAAGAGCCTTGTGTGAGTCTAAGGAAACAGGCCTCAAGTTGCCATTCCCTGCTAGCTGACTGGGAACTTGGGTCAAGGCACTTCTTTGCTGCAAAACCAGACAGGGATTTGAACCAAGCTTCTAAGGTTACTCTGAGCTCTGACATTTTATGATTCTATGAGGTCTCATTCTGTGTAATGTGTATTTTCAAAAGACCAGATTCTTCAGGTAGAACTATTTTGGTAGGGACTTCCCAGAGCAACCAATGGTAATGCACAAGTGCATTTGCAACAATGATTTTGTCTTATGTAGATGTTTAGTCATGTCAGGACCTTCAAGTGGGAGTTGAGATCCTTCATGAACAATTGGGAACCAATAGAACTCTCAGTTTAGCCTTTTTGACCCAGATTCTTTCATCTGTCCCCAGAATGTCCTCACCCATGTGAAGAAAATTATACTGATTAATATAAGGCAGTCAGAAAGGAATGGCAAAATGGTAGGGAAGCACAAGCATCTGTTCCTATGTCATCTAATGTAAAGTGCATACTAATAAACTGAAATTTTCCCCTTGCTAAGCATGCAACCTTCTAACAGGTGGTAAGTCCATAAAATTCTGAGTGTGTTTAGCTCTTCTGACTCTTGGAATAATGAAAAGAGCAGCATATAAAGACTATGGGACCCAGGTTCATAATTCAACGTCACATCTGTGTGCAGAAAGAATCAAGTCATACACGTTGCAGGAAGGACATGAAAAGGAGTTCTCATCACAAAAACCAAAACTTCTTAAAAGGAAAACGGGCACTGTGAATGAGGCCTATAGTCATGTTAGAGTCCTCAGTGATTTAAATGTGACTTTCATAAACATGTATAAATTTAACCTATGTACTCATAGGACTGGCAACATATGGAGTGGAGAACAAGTCAAGGAGAAGCAAGAAAAGGGGATATGTGATAGTTCTTCTTTGGGATCTGTCTAGACAGAGGAGAAAAAGAGGGAAGATGGAATTTCACTATGCCTGGAGGTCAGCTGTTCCTCCCTCTAAGCCCTCTCCACTTGGACATTGCTCTAATTTTATAATGAATGTCATTGAATATTCAAGATTTGCTAGGTTAGGTGTCAAGGGAGAGTAGAGGGGTCTAACAGTAAGCATATAGAAAGAAGAAGAACCACTCAATTTCTGATAAAAATGTAATAATTTCTTTTTAAAAAAAATATTTATTTATTTGCAAGCCCGAGAAACATGGAGAGAAAGAGAAAGAGAGAGAGAGAGATGTTCCATCTGGTGTTTCACTCTCCAAATGGCCACGCTGGCCGGAACTGGGCCAGTCTGAAACCAGGAGTCAGGAGCTTCTTCTGGGTCTCCCACGTGGGTACAGGGGCCCAAGGCCTTGGGCCATCTTCCACTGCTTTCCCAGGTGCATTAACAGGGATCTGGACTGAAAGTGGAGTAGCTGGGACTCAAACTGGGATGTGAACATTGCAGGTGAAGGCTTAACCTTGTACACTGCAGCACTGGCATCAATTACACTAATTTCTATAACAGTCGCAGAGCAAAGGAGGTAGATTTCTTTTTGCATTTTACATGGAAGCTTTAGAGTAAACAAAAATGATGGTGTTATGGTTTAATAGGGGCAAAACATAATTAACTTAAAAGTCTCTCAGTTCCTTGGTCCTTCTATTACAAATGTGCTACCAAGAGATTCCAGTCATTCCTCTAAAGTTTTTCAGATCTACTTAGTTGCAAGAATGTGGTTAAAATAACATTAGGTCAAGCTTGTTGTTAACCCTGCTCTAACCTTGTTCCCCCAGTTTTCATACCCCTTATATCTCAGAATTGAGCTTCTGTATCATTCTCCTATCTTTACTAATGCTATAGTTCTTCAGATTTTGGAGAATTGGCTTTTAACATGATAGAAAGCACAATCTGTAAAATCTGAGGGGCCAAGGCCTATTATTTAATAAGCCCCTCGATGTGCAGATTGAAAAAAACCAGTGAATTACCAAGTAGCTAGTCTTCATGAATTGCTCCCCGGGCTTTTCAATACTGACCTTTGATTCTTGCTGTTTTACTTCTCTGACATTCTCTTTACATATCCTGACTTCAGTTGTGTACCTTGGACTCTTCCCAAATCCATGGTCCTGTTCCAGCAAGTTTCCTTATCAAAGAGAAAATTCTGAAAATACTACAAGATATTCTTTCTTTGAATAACAGATAAGAAAGCACAATAGTCATCTATCACTGATCCCAGAATGGTAGTTCTTACTCTGTTTACCAGTTGAATATTAGCTGGTGCAAAGCCACAAAATTCATGCTAAGAGGGCAGTAGCTGCTCAGAAAGGGAGCATTAAATCTGGGCTATGTTTGTCTTTATGACTCCTACCAGCAGGCCCCAGCCATTCACTTCCAAATTTAAATTTATCAACTTGTACAAAGAGACTGTTTTAATACTAATGTAGTCAAATATATGTGTACTCAGAGACATTGTCTCAGTTTAGATGCCACCCATTTTGGGTAGCTGTATTTTATGCTAGGCTGGAAGACTTGTTTTAGAGAAAGTATTCTAAGTCCTTAGGGGCTTGGATCCCACCCTATTCTTTGTCACTTAACCTGTTTTCCTACTTTACTCCTCTTAGAGGAAAGGAAGGTGATTCCACACTGGGCTAATTAATTTGAGCTGCTACTAAGAGCAAAGTTATCTTTCCTAGGTTATGAAACTAAACAAAAATAGAAGATGTTACCAATGTTATCTGCAAAGAGTGAAATATTTCCACTTTAAAAACAATCTTGATTTTTTTATGAATTTAAATCCAAATTGAGCATTTTATGTTTTTAATTCTTGCTGTGATTAGTAAAGCATAATTTCTTTTTTCAAGGAAAAAAGCAAAAAACAAATAATTTTTAAAAGTTCATATTGTTAAGAGTTTTTAATAAAACAATTTGAGAATATAGTGCTTTTTAAATGTGACTAAAATCGTTCAAAGCCTGGAGAAAAATACTTAGAAGTTTCTTACTCTGTTAACTCTCAATCTGAAAAACTTGTTTGGACATTTTTTTCTGAAAGTACAGGCAACTGCATTTCCTCATTCTTCCACCAGAACCTGTATTTCCTGTAGTGGTTCTTGTAAGAAAGGGCATACTGAAGATTCACAAATTGAAGAACCAAATCTATTTTATCTCAATTAAAGTGAGCATTTCTACAATGAGAGTAGCTTATATACCACATGGAAAGGTCTGAAACTGAAATCTAAGAGAAGAATTTCTGGATAGTTTCTCTGCTTATAGAGTACAAAAGCTGCAATGATTTACTGACAAGACTCCCTAGGATTTCATTAGAGATAATGTTAATACAGTCTTCCCCCTTCCTCCTCTTTCTCCTCTTACTGCCAGTAAAAATTAAATGGGTATTATTGATTGCCTTCCTTATCATTATTACCCTTATTCTTCCTAGATACAGGTAACCTGATTTTGTTCACACTACAAAACCTGATCTTTGGTCAGACCCAAGAGATAGTTTTTGTAGACTCAATCTACCATAGGAATTCCTTTTGTCTTGCCAATAATTGATTTAGGAATGAGCACATGATTCTATTCTGGTTAATGAGACACCAAAGAAAGTTTGATGAGAAGCTTCTGGGAAAGACAACAGAGTCTGCGCTTATAACCATTATTCTAGACTATTTAAAGATCAGGACAGAGATGAGATACACTGACTGGGTCCTCCTTCCAAGATGTCACTGACTTTGCAATTAAAAAGTCTAACAAGGTTGAAATTAACTCTCTTTACTCCAACCAAAGAATATTTCCTTGTCCATTTTGGCTACGTGAGGCTATGCTGTAATGAAAAGTAAAGTGTCCTCATGGCCATATGTGAGATTTCTCTTAGAAATTTTCATGGTGTTCATATCGGTTTACATGAAATCCCTTCGTGACTGGGATGCCTTACATGGCAAGCACTGGAGGTCATATTTTCAGACTTCTACTGATGATATATGATACTGGTGCTGAAAGGCAGAGGACACCTGTTTTATTCCCAAGCAGCACTGTATGGTGGATAGAAAATTGAATTGGGTTAAGATATCTGTGTTCCAGCCTGAGCTCTATTACATCCTGGTTGTGTGGCTGTGGATAAGTCTAAACCTGTCAGACCCTCAGCTTTTCGTCTGTTAAAGGGAGCTGATAAGTTTCAAAACAAATGCCATTCTACATAGATGGAATACATTACTATTCTATTCCGAAGGAACTTAGATAGCTTTACTACGGCAGACACTATGCTTCGCATTTCTATAATTTCTACATAGCCCGGAGATAGGCACATAGAAGACGTTCAATAGAGATTTGTTATCTGGTTGATTGAAAGAATGAAATAGTATAGGCATTAAAATGTACTTTCAAGTTTCCACTTATTTTTCTCCCTGTTTCTTCCCACAGCTAAATAATCATTGATAACTAACAGGCTCAGTCCAATTCAAAAAATGTAATGAGCCTCTTCTTTTTAGCAGGCAGCAATGTAAATACTGCCAAAGATTCAAAAGTGATCTAAAAGATGTTGATCAAGGTAAAACACACATATAGGATTCACTGTCAAATAAGGCATTATTTGTAATAGTATCAATATCCAAATCTACTGCATTCTTTTGCAAAAGTGTCCTAGAATCCCTACAGTCACTGCAGAATTGCAGGTACTTCAGTGTCTTAGAAAGGATTCTGTCCATCTTCCCACAAGCAAGCAAGTCAAAACTACAAACTCCATAGAAACTCTTACACATAGAAGACATAAAATTGAAGATTATACCAGTTAGGACTAAGAATAATGCCAGTGTTGTTATAGTTCAACGTGCAGTATGTGATGGAAAGAACTTTACTATCACATGTCTTACACCATCAATAAATGAAGTACAGCAAATGTACCTTGGCGGGCTCTAGTTAAAACTTCTGTGAACGTTCAGATTGTACTGTGATTCAAGAGAACATGTTTATCAAACAAATTTAGATTCAGATAGACAATTACAAATTCTGTGTTTAGTCTGTTTCGTGGGAGATTTTTTTGGCTTCTTTGAATTGCCTATATAAGCATAAATAATTGTAGTTACCTATATTTTGAATTGCTGGAAGAGATTTCTTTTTTTATAGAAAAGCTTTTTACTGCAGTCACTTTATTATTATTACTATTTCTTTATTTGAGAGGTAGAGTAACAGATAGTGAGAGGAAGAGACAGAGAGAAAGGTCTTCCTTCCATTGGTTCACTCCCCAAATGGCCGCAAGGGCCGGAGCTGGGCCGATCCGAAGCCAGGAGCCAGGAGTTTCCTCCCGGTCTCATGCGGGTGCAGGGGCCCAAGGACTTGGGCCATCTTCTACTGCTTTCCCAGGCCACAGCAGAGAGCTGGATTGGAAGAGGAGAAGCTGGGACTAGAACTGGCGCCCATACAGGATACTGGCGCCACAGTGCCAGCCCCTGGGAAGAGATTGCTAGTTGCATTTACAACATTTGGAATTCTAATGTTTTCCTTGTAGAGTTGTTTTTGGAAGAATTTTCTATGTGGGTGAGAAAATCATACTTTGTCAAAAGTTTCAGCATATCCAGCATGGTATTTGTGGACATTAATGTTATTGATTATTATATTAATATTATTGTTAATCAATACTCACATTTTCTTCTCAGTCTTGTCCAGATTCACAATGCCATAGAATGTACTTGCCTTCTAGGTGATTGATTTATTAGATCATCACGAAATATATATACATTTTTTTTAGCTGTGTATGCCTCACTGTGGTTCAATAGCAATTCTTGGCATCAATTGAAAATTGATTTATTCTTAAACTATTCATATATAAACTACCAAGGACAATACCAATGCCACTGGGCAAAAAGTTTTAACAAATAAAGAGTGCTCAAAGGGAGAAAGTAAGGTTACCGCAGGATGGGTCATTTAGCTGCCTTGAAAGGCTTACAGGAGTGGAGAAGCACGCATTTCACAGTCTATGTAAATAGAATATCTTCCTAGTGCTTAAAGATCAAGGAATAACATTATAGGAGGGAGGGAAAATTTTTTATTAATTTATAATGAATATTGGCTTTTGTGTAACTAGCTATTTCATTTATAAATGCCAGCTTATAAGTCTCCCTATTTAGTAGCATCTTTAAAATTGTAAATCCTAGTGCCAAATGTCAGGAAAGAAGCCACTGTGTTATGTTAACTGCAGCAGAAACAGACTGCAGGAGAACGATCCACCTTCCCAAGCTGTGGGGCCAATATTTTGTGTAGGATCTTTCTCTTTTATTTTTAAAGATTTCTTTATTTATTTGAAAGGCAGAGTTACATAGAAGCGGGGGGGGGGGGGGGGGGAGAGGAGAGAGAGGAGACAGAGAGAAGAGAGATCTTCCAACTGCTGGTTTACTCCCAAATGACTGCAAAGGCCAGAGCTGGGCCTATCAGAAGCCAGGAGCCAGCAACTTCTTCCAGGTCTCCTACATGGGTGCTGGGGCCCAAGGACTTGGGCCATCTTCTGCTGCTTTCCCAGGCTCATTAGCAGGGAGTTAGAAAATGGTGTGAACAGGCACCCATATAGCATGCCAGCACTGCAGGTGGTGGCTTTACCCCACTACACTACAGTGCTGGCCCCAGGGTCCTTGTTAATTTGGTGGTGACACCGCAAACTTCAGGTGCCAAAATAAGTTTAAAAAAATTTTTTTGACAGGCAGAGTGGTCAGTGAGAGAGAGAGACAGAGAGAAAGGTCTTCCTTTTGCTGTTGGTTCACCCTCCAATGGCCGCTGCGGTCGGCGCGCTGCGGCCGGCGCACCGCGCTTGTCCGATGGCAGGAGCCAGGTGCCAGGTGCTTATCCTGGTCTCCCATGGGGTGCAGGGCCCAAGCACTTGGGCCATCCTCCACTGCACTCCTGGGCCACAGCAGAGGGCTGGCCTGGAAGAGGGGCAACCGGGACAGAATCCGGCACCCTGACCGGGACTAGAACCCGGTGTGCCGGCGCCGCAAGGCGGAGGATTAGCCTGTTGAGCCACGGCGCCGGCCAAGTTTAAAATTTTGAGAGTATTCCCCTAACTGGAAGTCAGAAAGTGTGATTGAAGTGTTGATGAAAATTAGAAGAGAGCTGTCACAAGCTGTAGTGTTCCTTTATGCCAGACTTCACTTTTGCAATGGCACAGAAACATGGAAATCACACTAATGTCTAAGTATGGCTTTCTGTGGATAGTGAGTATGATTTGGGATGCTTTTGAAGTATTTTACAATCATTATCTGACTGAATTTGCTGGGGCTGAGGAAAAGTAAAGTATGTGCCATTGGTCTGACTACAAATTCAGAGAATTCCTTTGTTGTGTATGCCATTCTGAATCCCATGTTATCAATATGCCATCGTAGAATAGTTAGAAACCTCGGGAAATGAATGTATTGAAGTTTATTTCAAGTGAAAGACTATTAACGTAAGAATTAAAACCAAAATTACAATTCAAGGAAAACCAAGATCAATTATGTGACATAAAATGACCTCAGATTTTTGTGTTCTTTAAGCTTAAATTCCAATAAACTGAAAAATGTGAGTAAAATTAGTTGTGCTTTCATTGATTGGGAACATAACTCTGCAGTCAAAAGTTCCTATTAGCATCACTTGGTGCTATATTATGGAACAACTGAAACAACTAAACATTCTCAAAAGCATTCTTAAGGCTACATTTGAGTTCTCCACTTGTATTACTCAGGACTAGAACTTCTGTAAAGTTTGATGAGATAAGACATTCCATATGCTGATACAAATCTCTATTTAAGAATTCCCCAGGGCCGGTGCCATGGTTAGTATGTTAATCTTCCGCCTGCAGCACCAGCATCCCATATGGGCGCCGGATTCTGTCCCAGTTGCCCCTCTTCCAGTCCAGCTCTCTACTGTGGCCCGGGAAGGCAGTGGAGGATGGCCCAAGTGCTTGGGCCCTGCACCAACATGGGAGACCAGGAGGAAGCACCTGGCTCCTGGCTTCAGATCAGCGCAGCGCAGGCCATGGCGGCCATTTGGGGAGTGAACCAATGGAAGGAAGACCTTTCTCTCTGTCTATCTCTCACTGTCTATAACTCTACCTGTAAAATAATATTAAAAAAAGAGTTCCCCAAAGATAGTCTATAATGATATAAAATTTTTACAGTTTTGAGAAAGTGCATTGAAAGTGCAAACATTTTAAGAGGATTTTGCAGTTGTCCCAAATGACAAAAAGGAAAGGTGATTTTTATGAATTCGAGTAGGGCACAGCTTCCGCTTAACTTCAAAGCTATGCCCACATCATTGTGAGGGATGATGAAATCTACCCTCATATTTGAGAGAATATTTGAGAAGGTCTCATCTCCCTGTTGCCACAGCTCACTTGCCTACAAAGAAAACATTTAATGAAGTGGAAAAACAAGAATCTGTTCCAGAGAGCAGGTGTCTTCTATTATTTTGAATGGGCAACCCTAGCTCTGCTCCCAAGGTTCAGCTATATGTGCAGGTAAATAGTGACTCCAGAAAATAGTCTGGTACTATAACAATCCAAACCAAACTCCTGAAATTATACTTAAAAGCAAATGACTGATCAACTCTGTAGCTGTTTCTCTGCTAAAAGAAGTAACTGCAGAACTCAGAAGAAATCTCCTTTAGGGTAGGCCTGAAAAACTTTTAAAGGGTTTCAAATGTAGTTTGTCCTGAACAAAATCCTAACCAAGAATATCTGTTTGCAACACGGAAAGCAGATTCATGCTTCACTGCTCTAGGGAATATGAGGATCATTTTCTTCCCTTTAAAATCATATGCTTTTTTGATTTTCTTATTTCTTTTAGTGGCAGAGACATAGAATAATGGTTAAGAGTATAAACATTGGAATCAAACCACCTGGGTTAGAACTTTATCTAACCTCTCAGAAATTGTTTCCACATCAACAAAATGAAGTGTATAATATTACTTCACAAAATTATGGTAAGGATCAAATGCTATAACCAATTTAAAGGGCTTAGCACAAAAATTTGGCATTTCATATATTAAACAAATGTTTAGTATTGTTGTCAAGGTCTGTACCATGTTCCAAGTCTGGAATTTCCAATCATTCAACACAAAATTATTTTTTCTAATTTTTGTCTTTATCATTTATTACAGCACTTGACCTTGTAATGCATGGCTCTTTAGCCTCTTTGGAAGGTTTCCATTTATTTTTCTGTGCCTTAGTTAAAAATTTAGTCCACCAGGAATATAGAAGATCGCCCACTGATTTCCCAATACATTTGCTGTCAGATTAACCTTCCTAAATTGAATACTGGCAGTGACACAATTAGAAGTAAGGTAGGAGTTTAAACTTTCTTACTGTTATTGACTGTGGGTAGAACTCTTGCAGTTTGCAGAGTTACTATGTTGTACTCTACTGCACAGAGCCAGTGCTGTCACTACAGAGCTGGAGAACCCACGGCAACTATATTATTGCCATTGATGCATGTGACGATTACAGTAAAAGGTATACAGTATATCCTCTGTAAATATTTGATGAATGAATAAAAGAATTAATGAGGGAAATTGTATAACAGATGCCCATAAGTTTTAGCTTTTTGCAATTGAATTTGAAGTGATTTCCTTTCATTCAAAGAGAAGTTACATCATTGCTTGGTATCCAATTGTATGCCATGTTCCATTCAGTCCAAGTTGTGATAATTTAGTTATCATCTGGAATGTGAGAACAGGGACGTCATTTATAAACTTGAATGGTATGCATTCAGACATGATTAACAATGTGAACTGGAATTAGCATGGCTGCCAGATCCTCACGGTTTCCAAGTACAAGAGAAATTGATTCTAAAAAATAAGACATTATTATTGAGAAGAAGAGAATACAAAAAAGAGCTTAGTCGATGAGAATTACTTTTTTTTAAGATTTTTTATTTATTTATTTGACAGGTAGAGTTACAGACAGTGAGAGAGAGAGAGAGAGACAGAAAGGTCTTCCTTCCTTTCTTTCACTCCCCAAATGGCCGCTGTGGCAGGCGCTGCGCCGATCTGAAGCCAGGAGCCAGGTGCTTCCTCCTGGTCTCCCATGCGGGTGCAGGGGCCCAAGCACTTGGGCTCCACTGCCCTCCCGGGCCACAGCAGAGAGCCGGACTGGAAGAGGAGCAACTGGGACTAGAACCCGGCACCCATATGGGATGCTGGCGCTGCAGGGCGAGGATTAGCCAAGTGAGCCACGGCGCGGGGCACAAGAATTACTTTTAATATATGAGAATATGTTCACCATGGATTCCAACCCAGTGAGCAAGTGACAGCTTATTTTTGAAATTCAAAATACATGAGGAACTATTTTCCCTTCCTGAAATGGATACTAACAATAGGTGTTCTTCTACTATAATCCTACCTTGTGTTACTCATATACGTTGAGGGAGTAACAGTAGTATCTGCCAACTTGAGTCTGTGCCTGCATCACCTATGGTAACAGCAGCAAAGAGCCTTGGAGAACTGTGGGTAGCACTCCTACAATATGAGATGGACAAAATTCTTCACAATATATAAGAGCAATTAGATGACAGTTTACATGACTATTCTTGGAAGTCTGACTTTCAGACATTGTGGGATTTTCTGCTGTTCCGGGAACTAAAGAATGGTTGAAGGGTTATGTGTGTGTGTGTGTGTGTGTGTGTGTGTGTTTACATAATAAAAATAAATCCTATATAAACTTGAAACATGGGCATGTTATACAGTAAGAGTTCCAGAATAATCAGCCATTTCACTCTCCTATCCTTTTCTTAATAATTTAAAACACGTTGCCTCCTTCATTCTCGCACATGATACTCACAGGAACAGTTTACACAGGAAAAAACTGAGGTTCAAGAAGATGGGGTGACTTACTCAATGTTGCCTGCCCAGTAAAGATCATATGCTCCCTTGGTTGCTGTCAGGGCTCCGGTCTATTCATCTGAAAAATGGACCTTGCTCCTCCTGCTTGACCACATTTCAGGCAAGATACACAAAGATAGTACACTAAGATAATATACAAGTGAAAGCCCAAAAGAGTGTGTAAAATGGAATTAAAAGATAATACAGCTTTCCATAAACTTTCTTAAGCCCCCTTATATTACCTTCCCAAGCAACACCTTGCATTTGGTAGATAAAAGTGGAATTTTACTATTTGTTCAGCTATTCTTGTAGTGTGCATCGCATGGTCAGACTAGCGCAGACTCCGGCTGAGTTGTCATCAAGGTGATGGCAAACAGAAGATAATTGTAAAGAGAAGCATCCTAGGAAGTTGAGATTTCCTCCCTCTACACTAAAGGCTGCTTGATAAATGTTAAATTATAAAAACCAGACTTGAGTAAGAATAAGTGGAGGAATATAGGATGCCAATATTTCTAAGCAAATGCAAACATCCTGGTTTACAAGGTTCTAGCACTATGTAAGGCACAGGCTCCCCACTGTTCCCCTCCATCCACCTTCACATCTGTGGCCTATACAAGAAA
This sequence comes from Sylvilagus floridanus, assembly GCA_949820135.1. Lineage (NCBI taxonomy): Eukaryota > Metazoa > Chordata > Mammalia > Lagomorpha > Leporidae > Sylvilagus > Sylvilagus floridanus. Next base: position 60,195,170 of record OX463223.1, on the reverse strand, counting down.
ATGAAGGCTGTCTTCACAAAGCTCCCACAGTGAAGACAGAGGAAGGCTTCAGAGTTAAGGAAACCTCAGTGGGAAAAACTCCAAGCTGGAACTTCTTAGACAGAGTGGTGGCAGCTCTTAACATATTCAAGTCCCTCTAGTTAAGTAGATGGATACATGGAGAAGTCTGTGGCAAAAGCTGTTTCTGGTTTGTATTATTGGATTGCTGTTGTTTTCTTGTATTTACGAAGCAGGCTCTTCTCCTCGTCTTCTGCCGCAGGCTATTTATAACTTCTGCACCATGACACCCCCCCCCCCACCAAGTCACCCACCTCCAGGAGCTGAGTTTTACCTGGTAAAGGTCTTTATCATTATCACCCACCAGAGTGAACTAACTGAAGAAATAGCTTGATTACAGCAGCTGGGACTTGTAAATGTTCCAACAAGGATTGTTAACTGAGGCCCTTTATGGTTATTGTTTTGTTTTGTTGTATCCCCCCCCCCCCCCAGATCTGTATTAACATTTGAAAAAATGCCCTTTCCTCCACCTCCTTAAACACAGAGGAGCACACAGACTCCTGCTTTTTTCCCTTGTGACTTTTATTGCTGGTGACTGAAGAGAAACAGGCTCTGGGTTGAGACCCTTCTTTGGTTTCCCTGACCTGAGAGTGAAAAGATCTGGATTATTTCATGGAAGCGTTATGAGCTTTCCGTGTGGCTCTGTGACTCATCATATCCTATCTGTAAAATGGGGAGTTGGAAAGACTGGAGACCCATCTTTCTGACCTACCATGACTTCAGGTCAGAAGATTAAAATTAGAAAACCATGAACACATGAAAGGAAAAAGAAATTCTTGAAAGAATTAACCAAGCGGTTGTTATTGAATTTCTAGGTGTTCTTTAAACGGGAGATACTGTAAAGGTGCAGAACAGTCTTGGAACTGTGCTTTCCAGGCCTGGGGTAGCTGCAGAGCTGAGGAAGCTTGGATTGTTGCCAAGCTCCAGCCCCGGGCCCCGCGGGGGGCCAGGCCCAAGTTTGGGAAAACAGAGTCGGAGTCAGGGGCTATTGTGGCCAGGACAGAGACAGAAAGACACGACGCGGCAAGCTTCCTTCCTGACTTGCTCTTATCTGAGGGCGCAGAGTGGGTGGGAGCATGCCTGGGGTGCAGGTGAGGCACGTCTAGCCGGAGCCGGCCACGGGCTGCACTTCCCCTCCTCTTCCCCTACTGGCAACTCCCCATCCCAACTCCCCCCTCCATTCCTGTACTTGGGCCCCCTCCTGCTCCTCCCTCAGCACCTCCCTGGGCCCGCCCACGGTCTCCCACCCAGCTTGGGACTGCGTCATAAGTATCCCAGTCCTGGGCTTGCAGCAGCTTTAGGCAGACCGGGGAGAAAGTAGGTGCTGCTTGGGCTAGCGCGATCTCCTCTTCCAACCTGCAGCCCAGGACGCTGATTCGAGCCGCGCCTTACCGCGCAGCCCGAAGGTTCACCATGGTTAAAATCGCCTTCAATACCCCCACCGCGGTGCAAAAGGAGGAGGCGCGGCAGGACGTGGAGGCCCTCGTGAGTCGCACCGTCCGAGCTCAGATCCTGACCGGCAAGGTAGCTGTCCCCAGTCCGCCCCTCACTACCTCCTAGGGTAGGGAATGGGGGTGGGTGAAGGGGAAAGAAGGGAAGGGAAGAAGGGGCGGAGGACAAAATGCGGGCTGCCAAGCAGCCCCTGGATTCCCCGGGCAGGCCCCCTGTGTGCTGTCCTTCGGGTTTGCCCGCTTGTCCTGGGTCTGTCTCGTCGCGCCACCTCCTGCTTGCCGCGTCCCGTGCCCCTGCACATCTCCACGTATCGCGCCATGTTCCCTTGGTTCCAGCTCACGCCGCCTATCCTGGAGGGAGATTGGCGGGAACTTGAGGATATCTCCTGTGACCCAATGTCATCTTCTCTCTGGGAACCTGTGGGGCTCAGGGGATCAACTAGGGCCAAGCTGCGCTGAGCCCAGGTCCAGGGAGGTTTATAGCCTCCACTTGAGCAGAGCAAACAAGCGGGATGATCTAGGCAGTAGATTTAACTCTCCTTTTTCTTCCTTCGACGTGGACGAAATTCTGTTGAGTCTAAGTCTTTGTAGAATCGCTGAGTGTTTGTGGAGTTGGGATGGTAGGGGCAAAGGGCAGCTTTACATCAAGCGCGATGGACTGGGGTAAGTGTGTGTGCACGCGCGCCTGCGTATTTTCAATTTCTCCCTGCTCCTAGGCAGCGTTAAGCTTTAGGTAAAGGAACTGTCAAAACTGAAGTTGGTCTTAATTCGAGTTTTGGGTGTTCAGTGGGCCCCTGCACTGCAAAACATTGTATGATTTGAGTGGCCTTTCCTAGCGTCTACCGTGAAAATCAATGTTGGGATACTTTCTTATTCTTTTTTTTTTTCAAGTTCTTTCTTGTTGAGCAATAATACCCCACTCCACTTCCCCCATATAGACATCTGAAGCAGGTCCAATGATGTAATTTAAACTACTAACTTTGCCAGGAACTGGGGAAATTTTCCCCTAACATGTTAGCCACTGTTTATTTAATCCAATTTCGGCTTACTTTAAACACCTACAATAGTTTTAGTGTTCAAAAACTATTGTTTTCTTCAGTACAATCTCAATTGTAAAAGCAATCTTATATTCTTCTTATGTGAAATTTGCAAAGTGTTGGAGCATGCAGTTTTGTCCTAACTTGTCTTGTTCTCTCTATAAAGTGTTAACTTTTGTGTTCAGAGTGGAGATTTGAAAAGTGCTGTGAGTGAAATGAGAATCCATGTAGTAAAACTTGATTATGCACACAATTGGAAATGCTTAATGCACTTATGCAGAATTTTTTATCACTGAAACTTTCAATATTTAGTCTTGAAATTAAACTAGCTTTTGAGTATATTTTAGAACTTAAAAGTAATACTTTCTTGCATTGTTGAGATTTTGATTACATAAAAGAGGTAAGAACAAATTGTTCTCTTACTTATTTTTTAAGTGAAATATGGCCAGATTTTGGGGGAAGCCTAAGTAGATGCCAGTGGTTAAATATAGCTATTCAACCCTTCTTATTTTCCCCCTCACCACCAAAAACTTCATGATTTGTAGATAGATTCCATTAATATGCAAATAATATTTCTCCAGGCCTGTGGTGTGACACAGAATAAACAAAAATGAACATTTGTACTTTGATTAGTTTTCTTTGGTAGGTTTTGGAGAAGTATCCACTGGATCATGACCTGGCCACTATAAAACACTGACAATAATACTTGATACTTTAATTGTGATGTATTATTCAGCTAGGTTATCCAAGATTGAGCATGCCAGAATATTATGTCAGAGTTGATGTACAATGACTTTAAAATGCAATTTGGAGAGAAATAATCTATGGTAACTGGTGGCCCCTACCACCCTGAACTCCAACAAATTTAAATGAAAGCAAAAAAAAATCCTTATTCTGAGTATGTAGAGATATCTTAAAAAATTGAGACTCTAATACTTAGATAATCTTAATAATAAACTTCCCAAATTATTGGAAAAATAAATGAAATCACAATATAAACTGTTCTCATGCTTTATAGCAAGAACAAAAGAAATGAATTCCTCTCAGAATTTCAAATTAAACCATGAAATAATTTACAGCAAGTCTGTTCTCTTTCTGGACCTCAATTTAATCATCAAAATATAATTTCTAATTCTCCAGTTCTAGGTTACAGTGATTCTTAATTAAAATTCATAGTTCTGTTCTTATGGTCTTTATAGTTAGTCAATATCTTAGTTTAGGTGTTTTAGAGAAAATAAAGTTTCTGAAAATGATTGGGACACAGAGAAGCCTTTAAGATTTATAAAGCATTAGTGGATGGTTTGAACTTAAATAAATTTATGTAAGAAAATATGAATTCAAAATGTGACCTTTGAAGAAAAATATTTCTTTTGAGAAAAGAAATGTTTATCAAATGATTTCCTGCCCTTTCTTCTTCTACATTAACTTCAAATACATGGACTTATTTTCACCAAATTAATTTAGGGTTAGTTACGTCTCATAAACTTTATAGTAGTTGCCATGAAAAAGAGCCAAAACACCTCTATAATACACTAAAACAATTCTATTTACACACCAGTCAGAATGATTTACCCTTTGATTGTGAAGGCCTGGAATGACTGACTTCATTTACTCTACCCTTGAGTAATAATGCTGCTTAGGGCTATATTGTGACATACAAGAATGGGACTGAAAGGCCCTCAGGCCTCCTGCTCTGGAAAGGGCGCAGTTAACTAGTTACTTGTTTGCTTTGGCTCTTTCTTCTTATTCCCAAGAAAATAATAAATTGAATAGAATTTCACAGTCACTGTTACACTGACAGCTTTGTGTCTAGCTATGGAGAAGGCTACATTTAAAATCTAGTGTTTCATTCAGGATTTGGAAAAGATTTCTTTCATGGATGGACTGCTATAGCATATTGAGTGATGTTAGGAAGTTTCATATTTATTGATGAAATTAGGAACATTAGAAAGTAGATTTCTGTCTGCAATATTTCAACATCTAAAATAAGGTGAAATGGCATATATATGCCTTATAGAACTACTTCCTTAAAACCTAATTATCAAAAGCTTTTTGAATATTAGTTAATATAAAGGATAATTCTCCTATAAGTTGGCGGCAACAAAATTATTTACAGAAAATTAGTGAAGATGCATAACTGCATTCTAAAAAGCTGGTGATTTTATCAATGTACAAGTCCAAAAATAACTACTTCCACTTGCTTAAAGAGTATAACTTCTAGAGATAAGCTATATTATGTTACATCTATAATTAAAAGTACTGTGCTTAAATATTTGTGTATTTGAAAATTTAAGATAGTAATTTCATATATTCTTAGCACAATAAAGACATAACATACTGCATAAGTGATTTTTTTTTCATTTGATTCTAGAAGTGTGTATTTCAAAGTAACTCATATCTGTATTTGGGTTTGGGAATTCTGGAAGGAAGGTGAATGTAATTGAAGATGCTTTCACATCTATTAGATATCAGAAATTGTCTCAAAATGATTTTACTCTAAGATGACTCGATCACATATTATTGAAATATATTAGACACAACCACAACTATGTATCTAAAGGTACAATCTTGTTTTGTCTTTTTGTCTTGCTTTTTAATACACAGGAACTTCGAGTTGCCACCCAGGAAAAAGAGGGCTCTTCTGGGAGATGTATGCTGACTCTGTTAGGACTTTCATTCATCCTAGCAGGACTTATTGTTGGTGGAGCCTGCATTTACAAGTACTTCATGCCCAAGGTAATAGTAATTATAATTATTATATTTTGAATCATTGATTTTTATCCATCTAGTATCAACTTAAAGAATGTTGTGTTGATCAGTAAAACAAAGATTTAGGGAATATTTTCAAATTACCATTCAGTTCCTAAAATTGGTTTGTCTTCATGGTGATAACTGTAATTGGCAAGTCTCAGCACACAGTACAGTGAACTGCATGTGAGAAACAAAATGTTTTGGTGGTGAGTATTAGAAGGCTTTAATTTTCCTGTTTGGTCTTTTAGAGTACCATCTATCGTGGAGAGATGTGCTTCTTTGATTCTGAGGACCCTGCAAATTCCCTTCGTGGAGGAGAGCCTTACTTCCTGCCTGTGACCGAGGAGGCTGACATTCGTGAGGATGACAATATTGCAATCATTGATGTGCCTGTTCCCAGTTTCTCTGATAGTGACCCTGCAGCAATTATTCATGACTTTGAAAAGGTGGGTATCTCATTCTTACAGGTGTTCCAGAATGTTCTCTGTGTCTTGGTTCTTTGGCAAGTATTAAATCCATTCATCAGTGTACATCTTTTTGAAACACAACCTTTCACTCCTTTGCTATTGGACACATATCACTTGATCTTGAAAGGATGTAGCTGCTTGTACTAGTAGTATTTGGAAAATCTGCAATGCTGATACCTTCTAGATAATACTTATTTTTTTTTTCCCTTCCCAATAGGGAATGACTGCTTACCTGGACTTGCTGCTGGGGAACTGCTACCTGATGCCCCTCAATACCTCCATTGTTATGCCTCCAAAGAATCTGGTGGAGCTTTTTGGCAAATTGGCAGTATGTATTTTGTATTTTTCTATAATTATTCAAAGTAATTTTGCTTCCTCATTAAAAAGATTACTGAGAGATGGACATTGTGGGCAGTGAGTTAAGTTGGCACTTGGGATACCCACATCCCATGCGGAATGCCTGGGATATAGTACTGCCTCCACCTTTGATACAGCTTCCTGCTAATGACAACTCTTGGACACAACAGATGATGATTTAAGTACTTTGGGCCCTGCCACCAGTGTGGGAAACACAGATGGAGTTCCTGATCTGGTCCTGGGTATTGTGGGCATTTGGGGAGTGAGTCAGCAGAAGAAAAATTCATTCATATTCTCTCTCTCTCTCTCTCTCTCTGTTCCTTTCAAATAAATAAAAAGAAATAAACTTTAAAAATTTATGAATTAAAGGGCGAGTGTCATGACATAGCAGTAAAGCTGCCACCCATGTGGGTGCTGGATTGAGTCCTGGATGCTCTACTTCCAATTCAGCTCCTTGTTAATGGCCTGGCAAAAGCAGCAGAAGATGGCCCAAGTGTTTGGGCCCCTGAAAACCATGTGGGAGACCAGATGAAGCTGCTGGCTCTGTTGCAGTCATATGGGGGAATCCACCAGCAGATGGAAGCTCGCTCTCTCTCTCTCTCTCTCTCTCTCTATCTCTCTCTGTATCTTTCCCTCTCTCTCTGTAACTCTGACTTTCAAAATAAATAAAACTTAAAAAAATAATGACTTAGGCTAAAATATTTTGTTATTTTTTTAAATAAAATATGCTAAAACTTCTATAAAATAGTCTTTTTTAAAAATGTCTGTAACTATTATAGGTTTAATTTAAGTAAGAATTTCTCATTCAGTCTTTTTTTTTCATTCTTAGAGTGGCAAATACCTGCCTCACACTTATGTGGTTCGTGAAGACTTAGTTGCTGTGGAGGAAATTCGTGATGTTAGTAACCTTGGCATCTTTATTTACCAACTTTGCAACAACAGAAAATCCTTCCGCCTTCGTCGTAGAGACCTCTTGCTGGGTAAGAAATTTCTTCTTTTGTCCATCCTGTATTATTAGGACAGTGAAGAAAGTGGGGGTGGTGTACAAGGTATTATTGGGAGCAAGTAAAAGCCACTTTTTTGTGTATATTTCCTCACAGGTTTCAACAAGCGTGCCATTGATAAGTGCTGGAAGATTAGACACTTTCCCAACGAATTCATTGTTGAGACCAAGATCTGTCAAGAGTGAGAGGCAATAGATACAGCATAACCTTGGTAATAAGAAGTCAGGGATTTACAATATGACTTCAACATTAAAGTTTATGGGATACTCAAAATATTTACTCATGCATTTACTCTATTGCTTATACTAAAAAAAAAAAAAAAAAGGAAAAAAAAACTACTAACCACTGCAAGCTTTTGTCAAATTTTAGTTTAATTTGCATTGCTTGTTGTTTGAAAATGAAATTAAACAATTTCTGTTTTTTCTCTGAATTTATAGGGTTTAGATTTCTGAAAGCAGCATAAATATGTCAGCTAACAACCTGAAATACTTTCCACCCTTTGTTTTTTTAAAGCATGCTCTTCACATGATCATATGGTAGAACATGTTTTAAATTTAAAGCATTTTAAATTGTTTTTGACCTTTTTGTGTCAAATCTCTCAACAATGTTTTGTGTTGTTTTTCATTTTGTGCAACTTCTGTGAATTTAGAAATTACATTTTTGCATTTCTGTTAGGTGCTCTGTGATGAAATCTGACTTACATGTGAAAAGTTTTCATGAGAAAGTCATTATTCACTAATGCAGTGATTCTTTCTCACTGATACCTGTATTGTGAAATCCACAAAACTGTATAGGTGCTGAATGCTGTAAGAAGTTTAGGTTGTATGAATTCTACAACCCTATAATAAATTTTACCTTTTATTCAGCCATTGTTTCTTTTATTTCATTGTTTGAAGTATACTTAGTGTGAAAAATTAATATTGCATCTTTGGCTTTTTGTACCAGCAGCACATCTAAAATTATGATACTAGCTCTGTTCCTATCCCTACTTCCACATCTTTATATATTTTTTAAAGATTTATTATTTATTTATTTGAAAGTTAGAGTTACACAGAGAGAGGAGAGGCAGAGAGAGAAAGAGAGAGAGAGAGGTCTTCCATCCGTTGGTTCACTCCTCAATTGGCCTCAATGGCCAGAGCTGCACCAATCCGAAGCCAAGAGCCAGGAGCTTTTTCCGGGTCTCCCACGTGGGTGCAGGGTTCCAAGCACTTGGGCCATCTTCTACTGCTTTCCCAGGACATAGCAGAGAGCTGGATCAGAAGTGGAGCTGCCGGGATAGGCACCCATATGGGATGCAGGCACTGCAGGAGGCAGCTTTACGTGCCACACCACAGTGCCAGCCCCAACATCTTTGTATTTTGTAATTGCATATTTTACTCCCTTTTTGGTATTTTCAGTTCTTTTATAAATACCCCATAACTAGCTTTTTTAAAAAAAGATTTATTTATTTATTTATTGGAAAAGCAGAGTTATAGAGAGGCAGAGGCAGAGAGAAAAGTCTTCCATCTACTATTTCACTCCCCAAATGGATACAGTGGCTGGAGCTGGGCCAATCTGAAACCAGGAGCAAGTAGCTTCTTTCGTGTGGATGCAGGGGCCCAAGAACTTCATGGCAGAGAGCTGGATTGGAAGTGGAGCAGCTGGGACTAGAACCAGCACCCATATGGAATGCAGGCAATGCAGGCAGTGGATTTACCCAATAAACCACAACATCTGCCCCCATAACTAGCTTTTTAAAATTCAATTATTTATTATGAACCTTCAGGCTCATAGCATTTTTAAACCTTTTAATGTGTTTCATTTTTCATAAAAAAAACACAAATGACTATACACAGCTATAATACATTACTAAGGAACTAAACTTAGATGAGATATTTGTAGGGAAATCAGTATGTGAAAAACAACTGCACTGGCATTATATTACAGCCCAATTCACAAAAGCAAAGATATAGTTATCCTAGATGTCCATCAGTAGATGACTGGATAAAGAAAATGGCTATGTACACAAGAGAATAATACTCAGGGATAAAAAAGAATGAAATCCTGACATTTGCAAAATGGATGGAACAGGAGATCATTCTGCTAAATAAAATAACCCAGCACAGAAATACAAATTCCACATTTTCTCTTATATGTGGAAGTTAAAAAATTATATATATAATATATATATAATTATATGCATAATTATATATATAACTTATATATATAAAGAAAAGGTGGATGCCATATTATCTGGTATATAGAAATTTATAAATGTCTTTACAGAATTATATCCCTTACATAGTAATCAACACTTTTTTCTTCATTTTATGATCTTCGTCATGAATCCCACCTGTGGGATATTAAAATACACATCCCTGCTTTTATGAAAAATAGTGGGAATATGAAGTGAATATGACAAAATGTTAAAAACTAATCTATTGTGTATGCTCATTGAACTCTTTTTATACTTGTCTGTATTTTTTTTTAAGATTTATTTATTTATTTGAAAGTCAGAGTTACACAGAGAGAGGAGAGGCAGAGAGAGAGAGAGAGGTCTTCTACTGTTTTCCCAGGCCATAGCAGAGAGCTGGATCGGAAGAGGAGCAGCTGGGACTAGAACCAGCACCCATATGGGATGCCAGCGCTTCAGGCCAGGGTGTTAACCCACTGCGCCACAGCGCTGGCCCCTATTTGAATACTTCTATCAAAATTTTAAAAGGCAAAAATGCTCAACAAGGAAACAAAAAAAAAAAAAACTAAAAACAAAAAGAAATTCACATATTGTGATCTCCATCAATTTATCTAAGAGTGTAAGCTCCATATTAAGGGGACAAGTAATATAAATTGTTTCCTTATATTAAGTTAAAAGAAATTTCTGACTACCTGTTGGTAGTGACTATTGGTAAATTTCTGCAGTCAGAACTACCCAATCAAATCCAGTCTTAAACGCTATCATTTTTAAAAGATGGAAGGAACACTTAACTTTAAAAGTTCAGAAAACCCTAAATAATTGAAGCCCTAAAAATTTAAAATTAAAAAGCCCTTAAGCATGTACAAAGAAAATAAGGATGCAACACTAAGAAAATAATAACTGATCAATTCATTTCAGAAATGGTCATTTATAAAAGGAGAACAATTAACAACTAATTTCAGAAAATTGAACTCTTGAAAATATGTACAGAAAATCAGGAAAAGGCAAAAACTTTCTTTCCAAGCATATCTTAAATAATAAACATTGTTTCTGATGTTGAAACACACAGGAATGCTGGCTCTTGCATCTATTTGGTCTTGTTCCAGACATTCTGATCAGTACACTGATATGTGAAACACTCAAGATGTGATAAAGGTTTGCTCTAAACACATTTATTTTTTTAAAAAAATATTTATTGATTGATTTGAGAAGCAGAGTGGCAGAGAGAGACAAAAAAGAGAGGGGGAGAAATAATTTATCCACTGATTCACTCCCCAGTTGGCAACAATGGCCTGCGCTGGTCCAAGTCAAAGCCAGGAGCCAGGAACTCCACCCTGGTCTCCCACGCCGGTGCCAGGTGCCCACGTACTTGAACCGTCTTCCCCTGCTTTCCCAGGCAAACTAACAGGGAGCTGAATTAGAAGCAGAGAAACCAGGACCTGAGCAAACATTCTGATATGATTTGTTGATATTGCAAGTGCAGCTTACCTTGCTACACCATAATGCTGGCCCTGTTTACACTTATTGGAAAATTGCAAAATGTATATATGCATCAAAAATCACATAGTATCTTATAAGTACGAACAATTATTACATCTCAGTTAAAATGTTTAAAAATAATATAGAAAAAAAGAAGCATTTTAAATATTTTTATTGTGGTATTCATATAAAGAATAGATTTCATGTAGCTCATAGGTACGAATCAAAGAATAAAATGATACAACCCTTCCACCCCCTTTCTTTCTTTCTTATTTTTAAATTTTTGAGATAACATTTTAAATTTAAATTATAGTCAAAGGCTTAGTGCTCCAATTATAAAGAGTTCAATAAGTAAAGAGTAAAAAGACTGTAGTACAGCACAAATATAGTCAAGGGCCATAAACAATAACCAAATGAAAAAATGTCAATATCACTCATACATTTTAATCTTAAAATAATCATAGATCATTAAAACTATAGTAGTACATCATTCTTAAACACTGGCTTGACAAAGATAAGGCAGTTTGGCAATACTATATTTGCAGTATTACTGACACAGGAATTTCTTTTTTGTTTTTGTTTTTTGATTTTTTAAAAAAAATATAGCTCCCAATTAAAAGGGAGGACATGCAATATTTGATTTCTGTACTGGTTGCAGCTGGAGGACAACATGTTGGGTGGAATAAACTGGACACTGAAAGACAAACATGACTCAAATAGAAAAATCATTTTTTAAAAGGTATTGAATTATGCTTACAAACTTTTTAGAATGTAAAATATTAGTGAGCTAATAGGAAACTTTAAAAATTAGTAAGATTCAGTGTAATATAAACAAAAGCCAAAAATTCTTCTTCATACTACCACCAATCAATTGAAGAATAAAACCAGCAGATAAAAATATGTTACACACACTAACAACAAGGGCATAAAGTAGTCCCAACAAGAAATTTGTAGAATTATTACTGAGAAAAATAAAACTTAACAAAGAAACATAAAAGAAGATTTAAGTAAGTAGACAGGGAAGAAAATACATTATAAATGAATTATTCTCCATTTAAATCCATTAGTTTAACCACATCTCAGTTAAAATCCCAAAATAATTATTTTGGAACTTGGTAAAATTATTTGAAGTTTCATCCAGAAGCATATCAGGAAAAGTAAAGAAAAAAGGAAAAAAAAAAAGAATAACTGGGGTCAGGGACTTCTTAAATGAGCTGTTATTAAATCACAGGTGACAAAATGACATACATACAAGAAAGAAAATGAAATACCAAAACCAGAAACCCCAGTAAGAAGGCACTTCAAAAGTTTTTAGAAAATGGAGTTGAAAGATGTTTATTTTGGCGCAAAATATTCTGAAATCCATTCATACTAGGCATCTTCAAAAAGTCTATGGAAAATGCATATTAGGAAAAACTATTAATGTATTTCAAAGTTTTTTGCATGACAATAAAATCATCTTTTAATTCAATTTTCCTATAAACTTTTTGAAGTATTTTCACACGTAAAAGAGCACTATTCTAATGGAAGCTTCATGCAGTGGGATGTATTACCTAGCCAACTGGTGATAAAAATTGTTGAGAAAACTAGAAAAATAAGAGTCCTAACTGTCGCAGTATATGTCAGTAATAAAGCTAGCAAACTGCAAAGTGAAATCTTTTTAAAAATATTTGCTATTAATGAATTTTTTTATATAGAGAAAACTCCAAAAACAGTAAAAGTATAACTAAGTGATAACCTGACTCTAGAATCTGTGAGAAATTGACAAAGACCAGTTCATTGATTATCTCCACAATAACTCAGAACCTAGAATCTGTTATCAACTAGAAAAGTGGTCAGATATCTAAGAGAGATTCTGTGAGGCACTGTTTTAGATTTAATACCTTATGCCACCTTTTCATGCTATCCATCAAAGCACTTTGAACATGGTCATTCATTCATTTCTCATTTGGAAGGTATTGTGCTAGGTACTGGGGACACGTATAGTTGTGAGCAAAACAGGGACACAGCCCTATTGAGCACATATCTCTGGGGGAGAAAGAAGTTTCCTTTTTCAAATAATTACAAATTTCTTATAAAGAAAAAATATAAAATGCCTGTAAGTCTTTATAACAGGGGACACAAATCCAGACTATCAATAAAGTCTTAAGAGAATTTGGAATTTGAACTGATAGTTGAAAGATAAGTAATATACTTTAGGTAAAATTAAAGGAGAGCATTTTAGGCCCAAGTAAGTGGAAACTAAGTCTCTGAAGCAGGAAGGAGTGTAGCTGTTGGAGAAAGTGAAAGAGAGATTAAAACACATCGAGTAAAGAAAATTTTATGAAAAGATGTTGGAAAATGGACAGAGACCAGATCCTGCAGGATCCTGCAGGCTGTGTTTAAAAAATGACTTTATACTATCAGTAACGGGAAAAGATTAAAAGATTTTAAATAGGGCCAAGAGTGGGAAACAATCGGTATTTTTAAAAGATTAACAATAATGAGGAAAATGTAAGACAAAGGGAAAATAACAAGATCTGTTAAGAAGCCATTGCAGTATAACAAGCAAGAGATGATAATAGGTTGGAACAGGAAAGTGTCAGTGATCAAAAAAAAAAAGCAGCAATTAAATCAAAATATATTTTGGTACAAAATTTATAGAAAATAATCACAAGCTAAATATGTACAATGAAGAATGTCAAAGGGTTTTATTATTGATGTCTCCCAGCTTTCTCACTTACATATTTGGATAACAAATAACATAATTTGGACTTGCAGATCCCAGAACTTAGGATAAATACAGGGAATCTGATGTGTCACTCAGGATCTTGGCAGAAGACAGCTGGCAACTTCAAACAGTATAATGAAGGGAGATTAATAAAGAGGAAATTATAAGGTGCAAGAAGGGTTAATAAATACCAACAAAGCCCACTGAAGTTTAGTGGGCCAACCACAATGCTGAACCCTCATGACTTCTAACTATGAAGGTGCAAGAGGAAGGAATAATTACTAGAACCTGGAAAGATTATCTATAGGTGCTGGTTTGTATCTCTGTTGCTCCTCCTCTGATCCAGTTCTCTGCTATGGCCTGAAAAAGCAAAAGTCCTTGGGCCCCTGCACCCGTGTGGTATGGGAGACCTAGAAGATGTTCCTGGCTCCCGGCGTTAGATTGGCCTAGCTCTGGATGTTGCGGCCATTTGGGAAGTGAACCAGTGCATGGAAGACCTTTCTCTGTCTCTCCTTTTCTGTCTGTAATGCTACCTCTCAAATAAACAAATAAAAAATCTTTAAACAAAAGAAAATTACATAATTCTAAAAGTGAAGAAATGGAAAAAGATACTTCATGCAACCTGTAACAAAAAGTAAGCATCTGTAGTTGTATTTATATCAGACCCAACAAACTTTAAATAAACAATCAAAAGAGATCCAAGCAAATCATGACATAGTGGTAAAGGAGTAAATTCATAAAGATAGGACAATTTATATATGGGTGTACCCAACATTGGAGCAGCTAAATATATAAGGAAAATATTAAAATAACTGAAAGGATAAATATACAATACAATTATGGTAAGGAACTTAATACCTCATTTTAAGCAATGATAGATAACTGAGAAGGAAATAAATCATGAAACAGAGGAATTAAACAATACTGTAGACCAAACAGACTCAACATATCTACACATAACCTTCCATCCAGCTGCAATGGAATAAAAATTATTCTCAATCACATTTGGAACATTCTCTGAATTATACCATATGTTAAGTCACAATACATGTTTTAACAAATTTCTGTCTCTATCTCTCTCTGTAACTCTGTCTTTCAAATAAATAAAAATAAATCTTAAAAAAATGTTAAATCATATCAATTATCATTTTTGAGTACAATGGTGTGAAACTAGAAATCAATAGCAAGACGAAGACTGGTAAACTCACAAATACATACAAATTAAGCAATACACGAACACCCAATGGGTCAAAGGAAAATTAAAATAAAACTAAAAGAAATATCTTAAGGAAAAAATAGAATCACAACACACTAAAACTTATTGAATGTAGCAAAGATGCTCTAAGAGGGAAGTTTATAGCAATAAGTGGCTACATTAAGAAAACAGAAGCGTGTGAAATAAAGTAGTTTACAACTCTAAGAAAAAGAAAAAAAAAACAAGCCCAAAGTTAGCAGAAAGAAGGACATAATAAATATTAGAACAGAAATAAATGAAGTAGAGACTAGAAAATAATGGAAAAAACCAATAAATCTAGAATATTTTTCATGATGAATGAAATTATAAAATTTTAGCAAGACTATGAATAAGGGAGACTCAAATAAAATTATAAGAGAAAGAGCAAGCATTACAACTGATACCAGAGAAATATAAACTACTATAAATGAATACTATAAACAATAATATACTAATAAGTTGGGTACCCAAAAAAATGTGTAAATCCTAGGACACATACCATCTACTAGAACTGAACTATGAAAGGAGATTGATTAAGCAATCAAAAACCTCCCAAGAAAAAAAGTCCAGGGCCAGATGGCTTCACTGGTGAATTCTATCAAACACTTAATATATACTGATGTCACTCCTTCCCAAATTCTTCAAAAACTTCTGGGAGAGGGAAGAATCCAATGAATATAATTCTATGAATTCAACTTTACTCTGATACCAAAGGAGACACTTCAAGAAAATAAAGTTACAAGCCAAGATTACTGAAGTATATAGACATAAAAATTCTTTCCAAAATATTAGTGAACTATATCCAGCAAAATATTAAAAAAGATTATACAACTTGATCAAGTGGCATCTGTATTTTAATGCAAGAATGTCTCAACATATGTAAATTAAAAATTTGAAACAACACATTAACAAAATGATGAATAAAATTCATATGACCATACCAATAGACCCATGAAAATAATTTTATAAATTCAATATCCTTTCATGAAAAAAACTCTTAATCAATTTTGTATAGAAGGAATAGATCTCAGTCCAAAAAAGCCCATGTATGGCATGCCTACAGCTAACAATATACTCAATAGTGAAAAACTGAAAGCTTGCCCATAAGATCAGGAACAAGATAAGGATGGTCACCTCATCTATCCTATTTAACATAATACTAGAACTCTAACCATAGTCATCAGGTTAAAAAAAATTAAAGGTTTCCAAATCTGAAGGGAAGAAGTAAAATTATCTATTTTGATATGACATGATCTTATATTTTGCGAACCCTAAAGACTCTATCAAAACTTGATACAGCTAATACATGAATTCAGTAAACTTGCAGTAAAGTAAACCAATATGTAAAGTCAGTTGCATTTCTGTACACTAATAACCTATTTGAAAAGGAAATTAAGGTAACAATTCCATTTAATAGTGTCAGAAAAATGATACACAGGCATACATTTAACCAGGGAAGTCTAATATGTGTGCACTGAAAAATACAAACATTTGAAAGCAAATAGACACAAAGTGCATGAAAAGATATACTTTATTTATGAAATTGAAAAGTTAACATTATTAAAAATACCTATACAAGCCGAAGAAATTTACAAGTTTAATACAATCACTATCAAAATCTCAGTGGCCCTTTCTACATAAATAGAACACACTATTGTAAAATATATGTGGAACTAGAGAAGACCCAAATAAACAGATCAGTCTTGAGCAAGAAGAACAAAGCTGGAGACATTATACTACTTTATTTCAAATCACATTACAAAAATACTATAATCGAGACAGAATGGTACAGGCATAAAAATTAATACTCATGGATCAAGAGAAAGAAAACAGAGAGATCAGAAATGAACTTTTTAAAGATTTATTTTATTTATTTGAAAAGCAGAATTAGAGAGAGAGGTAGAGACAGAGAGAGGTCTTCCATCCACTGGTTCACTGGGTACAGGGGCCCAAGGGGGCTCTTCTTCCACTACAAGGGTCATCTTTCACTGTTTTCCTAGGCCATTAGCAGACAGCCGGATGGGAAGTGGAGCAGCTGGGACTCAAACAGGAATCCACAAGGGATGCTGGTACCTCAGGCCAGGGCTTTTAACCCACTGCGCCACAGTGCTGGCCCCTCAAGATATTTTTAAAAGAGATGATATGCAGGCAGGTGTTGTGTATAGCACGTAAAGCCCCGACCTGCAGCACCCGCATCCTATATGCACCGATTGAAGAGCTGGCTATTCCACGTCTGATCCAGCTCCCTGATAATGCACCTGGGGAAACAACAGAGTATGATCCAGATATTTGGGCTCCTGCACCCACATGCGAGACTTAGAAAAAACTCCTGGCTCCTGGCTTCGGCCTGGCACAACCCTGGCCATTGTGACTGTTTGGGGAGTGAATCAGCAAATGGAAGACCTCTCTCTCTCTCTCTCTCTCTCTCTCTCTCCCCTCTCTCTCCCTCCCTCTCTCTGCCTTTCCAATAAATAAAATAAATCTTTTTTTTTTTTTTTAAAGTGATGACATCAGCCACTTAGCACATCTCCAAAGAGTTGAGGGTCCTGGTAATTTCACGAGGTCAATGTAGTTTTTTTCCTTTGTTTGTTTACGTTGTGAATTGAAGAAAAATGGGTGCCTCTTATAAGTTTTTTTCTTTTTCTTTTTAGATTAGGAAGCAAACGAAGTACTAAAAAAGCAATGTTGGGACCGGAAAGTGGATGCCCAGTGATTTCCAATCAAAATTAGTCAAATTGCTCTTGGTTGATGAAAGCAATGAGCAGGAACATCAGCATAGTCAAAAACAACTCTCTGATGAAGTGTCTCTAGGATTTTTCTGCTAAAGCTTTAGCTAACTTTCTCAAAACACTGTCATAAGCAAATATTAGCAGTTTTTTTAAAGGATGTATTTATCTCCAGATGGCTGCAACATCAAGGACTAGGCCAGTCCCAAGCCAGGAGCCAGGAACTTTTTCCAACTCTCGCAGGTGGGTATAGAGGCCCAAGCACTTGGACCATCTTCTGTTGCTTTCCTAGGCCGTTAGCATGGAGCTAGGACAAGAACTGGCACCCATATGGGGTGCTTGCATTGCAGGCTTTATCCACTATGCCACAAAGCTAGCCCCAATATAACCATTCTTAAACATCCTTAAATACTGTTGCCAAGACCTTTGTTTTTTACCAGTATACTGTTACTTTAACTCAACAGCCACCACCTTTTGATAGCCATTGCTG
Organism: Sylvilagus floridanus; assembly: GCA_949820135.1. Lineage (NCBI taxonomy): Eukaryota > Metazoa > Chordata > Mammalia > Lagomorpha > Leporidae > Sylvilagus > Sylvilagus floridanus. The sequence continues at coordinate 60,177,234 of OX463223.1, read as the reverse complement.
TGGTTGTGCTTTGTCTTCAAGATTGTACTGATAAAGCCAGGTTTCATCTCTTGCTTCAGACTTCAAAGAAATGCTTCAGGATCTTTGCTTCTCTTGCTTAACATTTCCACTGAAACATGTACTTTTTTCTGCAGCTGATCTAGGCACAACAGTTTTAAGACCCATTAAGTAAAAAGTTTGCTCAACTTTAATTTTTAATTCATAACTACGCAATTTGAACCAATTGAAATGTCTACTGCTATGTCTACTGCTATAATGCTAACTATTGTTTCTTCTGTTAATCATTGATCATCTTTCAATTAGGGCACAAACAAAATTTTTTTTTCTTACAAATTGATCTAGGTTGTCCGCTGCTGTGGACTTCATTTTCAGGATCACCATGGACCTTCTTAAAATGAGTTACCCATCTCTAAATTCTTGATTGGGAGGGAGATTGTTCCCACAAACTTTTAAGCATTCATCAGTGATTTCACCTTGTTTCCCCCAAACTTCACTGTAAATTTTGTTTGTTCTTCCTTCAGTTTTGGCAGAATGATTTTAAACTGATGTCTAATCCTTAATATATTGAAGCAGACACTGTTCAGAAATATTATGTTAGTGTGAATTTACTTTGGACACACATTTTTGAAACCCATGCACATTTTTCATAAAATGGATTTTCAGTGAACTGTTTGAATGGCTCTTATAGGAAAAATACAACTTGTTCAATGAAATTGAGTAACCTAGTGGGATCAATAATATACAGAGTAAATGACAATTCTGCATATATCTAAAAATTAATTAGTTAGGGGGCACAAATTAGAATATTTTTATACCTATCAACTGAAAAAAAGTAAGACAAAATACAGGTGAAAATACAGTAATAATAGTCATTTAGTTTTTTTAAAGATTTTTTTATTTATTTGAAATGTAGAGTTGCAGCAGCAGAGAATGAAAGTGAAAAAGAGAGGGAGGGAGAGAGAGAGAGAGAGAGAGAGAGAGAGAGGTCTTCTATCCGCTGTTAAGCAGAGAATGAAAGCGAAAAAGAGAGGGAGGGAGGGAGAGAGAGAGAGAGAGAGAGAGAGAGAAAGAGCGAGAGAGAGAGAGAGGTCTTCCATCCGCTGTTATTAGTTTGCCAATGGACTTAATTTCTTTAATATTATGGTAAAATAATAATATAACACCATCCCGAAGTCTCTGTAACCATTAAATTATTCCACATCCCTCTAATGGAAAAGTTAATAGTAACCACTGGCCTAATTTCTATCTGTTTATTGGAGTTCGTTGTAAATTTTTGAATTGGATTTTTTTTTAATTTGTAGGGATTCTTTTATATTCTGCCTATTAATGTCTTACAAAATATATAATTTACAAATATTTCTCTCATTCTGTAGGTTGCCTTTTTATAATTGAAAATAGTATCTTTTGGTGCACAGAAGTTTTTAGTTTGGGTAAAATCCAGCTTCTCAATTGTTCCTTTGTTACATGTGTATTGATACCTAAGACGTAATCATCAAATCTGTCAATATAAAATCTCTCTGTTTTCTTTGAAGCAACAATCTCAGCTTGCTAGTGCTTTTCTGAGAATTACTGCATTAATATTCATAAATAGTTATTGTTCTATAGTTTTTTTCCTGTGATTCTGTTGCTTGGTTTCTTTTCAGGGTCATAATTGCCTTGTGGAATGAATTTGGTAAGTGTTTTTTCTCTTCAATATTTTGAAAATGCTTGACAAAGATTGGTGTCAAGCTTTCAGTGTTTGCTAGAGTTCTCCAGCGAACATTTGGTTCTAGGCTTTTCTTATTGAGAGATTTATGTAGAATTTCCTTACTTATAACAGGTTTATTTGAGTCCTTATATTTCTTCATGTCTCAGATTTGGTAGAAAGTATGTTTCTAGGAATTTATTCTTTTCTTTTGGTTGTCTTATTAGTTGGAATAAAAGTATTTATATTACTCTCCTTTAGTTCTTTTTATCTGAAGTCAGTAGTACTGTCCCCACTTTCATTTCTGACATTAAGAATTAGAATTTTTAAGCCAGTTTAGCTAAAAGTTTGTCTGCATTTTGATTTTTTTTCAAATAAATACTTTTGATCTTGTTAGTTTATGCCATGGGTTTTTTTATTGTTTGTTTTATTTACCTCTACCTTTTCCCCTGTATTTCCTTCCTCCTTTTAGCTTTGGATTGTTTACTCTTCTGACATGAAGTTATTAGTTTGAGATCTTACTTGTTTTTTAATGTATCCATTACAAGTAAAATTTTGCTTTTGCCACATGCCATTAAATTCAGTGCCTTGTGTTTTCATTTTTAGCTGGATCAGGTATTTTCTAATTCTTTTTTTTTTAATTTCCTCTTGTATCCACTCTTTAAAAGTGTGTTCTTTGGGGCTGACATTGTGGCACAACATGTTAAGCTGCCTCCAGAGAGGCCATCATCCAGTATGAGGGCCAGTTTGAGTCCCAGATATTTCACTTGTGATCCATCTCTCTGCTAATGTGCCTGGAAAAGCAGCGGAACATAGCCCAAATGCTTGGGCCCCTGCACCCATATGGGAGATCCAGATTGAGTTCATGTTTCCTGGCTTCAGCCTGCCCCCCATCCCAAGGCTCTTGCAGCATTTTGGAGAGTGAGTGAATCTGCCAATGAAAAATTCTTTCTCTCTCTCTCTCTCTCTCTCCCCCTTTCATTCTCTTTGTGTGTGTGTGTGTGTGTGTGTGTGTGTGTGTGTATGTCTCACTCTCTATAACTCTGTCTTTCAAAGAAATAAATTAATATATTTTTAAAATAATGTGCTGGTTATTTCTGCATGTTTGTGAGTTTTCCTGGTACTTCTTCTGTTATTGATTATAGTTTTGTGTCATTGTGCTTGGAAAACATTCTCTATAATCATTTTTTTTTACAATGATTCCTCTCATTTTTTTTTTTATAAAGCTTTTATTTAAAGAATATAAATTTCCAAAGAACAGCTCATGGACCACAATGGCTCCCCCCCCAAACAACTTCCCTCCCTCCCCCCACCCTCCCCTTTCCCGCTCCCTCTCCCCTTCTGTTCACATCAAGATTCATTTTCAATTCTCTTTATACACAGAAGATCAATTTAGTACATATTACGTAAAGATTTCAACGGTTTGCCCTCGCATAGAGACACAAAATGATAATACTGTTAGAGTACTAGTTATAGTATTAATTCACAATGTACCGCACATTAAGGACAGAGATCCTACATGATTTTTTTTTAAAAAATTGATTAATTGTCTATGCAATTTCCAGTTTAACACCAAGATTTTTTAATCATTTGCAATTATCTTTATATAAAGAAGATCGATTCAATATATACTATGTAAGGATTTCATCAGTTTGCACCCACTCAGAAACACAAAGTGTAAAAATACTGTTTCAGTACTAGTAATAGCATCACTTCACATTGGATAACACATTAAGGACAGATCCCTCATGAGACGTAAGCACACAGTGACTCCTGATGTTGATTTAACAATTTGACACTCTTGTTTATGGCGTCAGTAATCTCCCTAGGCTCTGGTCATGAGTTGCCGAGGCTATGGAAGCCTTTAGGGTTCGCCGACTTCGATCTTATTCCCACAGGGCCATAGTCAAAGTGGAAGTTCCCTCCTCCCTTCAGAGAAAGGTACCTCCTTCTTTGATGGCCCCGTTCTTTCCACTGGGATCTCACTCGCAGAGATCTTTCATTTAGGTCTTCTGTTTTTTCCAGAGTGTCTTAGCTTTCCATGCCTAAAATATTCTCATGGGCTCTTGAGCCAGATCCGAATGCCTTAAGGGCTGATTCTGAGGCCAGAGTGCTATTTAGGACATCTGCCATTCTATGAGTCTGCTGTGTATCCTGCTTCCCATGTTGGATCATTCTCTCCCTTTTTCATTCTATCAGTTAGTATTAGCAGACACTAGTCTTGTTTGTGTGATCCCTTTGACTCTTAGACCTATCAGTGTGATCAATTGTGAGCTGAAATTGATCACTTGGACTAATGAGATGGCCTTGGTACATGCCACCTTGATGGGATTGTATTGGAAACCCCTGGCACAATTCTAACTCCATCATTTGGGGCCGTTCCGATTGAGCATGTCCCAAATTTTACATCTCCTCCCTCTCTTATTCCCACTCTTATATTTCACAGAGATCACTTTTCAGTTAAAATTTAAACACCTAAGAATAATTGTGTGTTAATTACAGAGTTCAACCACTAGTACTAGGATAAAGAAAAAAAAATACTACCATGGATAAAGTATTACATTGTACAACAACAGTCAGCACAAGAGCTGATCGAGTCACTGTTTCTCATAAGATTTGTTTTGTGGTCTAACATATGGTTTATCCTAGAAAGCATTTCATGTGCATTTCAGAAAAATGTGTAGTCTGCTTTGTTGACATTTCTGTATATATCTGTTAGGTTTAATTAGTTTATATGTTGTTGGGGTTCACCATTTTCTTATTGGTGTTTTGTTTCTTTATTCTATCATTATTGGAAGTGGGGTATTAAAGACTTCAACTTTATTTCTGAACTTTCTATTTTTGCCTTCAATTCTATCAATGTTTGTTTCATGTATCTGGGGGCTCATTTCTTTTTTTTTTTAAAGATTTATTTATTTGAAATGCAGAATTACAGAGAGGCAGAGGATGAAAGAGAGGTCTTCCATTTGCTAGTTCACTCCCCAGATTACTGCAATGGCCAACACTGTGCCAATCCGAATCAAGAAGCCAGGAGCTTCTTCGAGGTGTCTCACATGGGTGCAGGGGCCCAAGTACTTAGACCATCTTCTACTGCTTTCCCAGGCCATAGCAGAGAGCTGGATGGGAAGTGGAACAGCTGATTCCAGATTTCTGCTAATGTGTACCCTGACAGGCAATGAGAAATAACACAAGTGCTTGGGTCTCTGGCACCCACATGGGAGATTTAGAGGGAGTTCTTGGCTCCTGGTTTCAGCCTGGAAGTGAACTAGCAGATGGAAGAGATCTCTCTGTTTCTAACTCTCTGTCACTGTCTGCCTCTCTATATAATTTTGAAAGATGTGTCTTTTGTAGTATATATATATATATATATATATATGCACATCTTTCAAAACCAAAAATAAACAGAAATTTAAAAAGAACTTAACTCCAATCACAAAACTCTATTTTATAAATCTTTGTATTGCCTTGTATGCTACTGATATCTCAAATTGTTTCAATACATTGTGTCCAATAACATAGATTATTATTTTATGTATTTGTTCTTATTTCTTGTGGAAGCAAAAACTGTAGTTATAAAACAATATTACTATTATAGTGGATTTTAGGTTTTCTTATGGATTTACCTTTGCCCTACAATCTTTATATGGCTTCAAGTTAATGTCTAACAGCATTTCATATTAACCTAAAGCATTTACTTGAGTATTCATGTAGGGTAGGTATACTAGTAGTGAACTCCCTCAGATTTTGTTTGTCTTGGAATGTGTTGACTTATTCATTATTTTTGACAGACAGTTTTGCCAGAATTAGACTTCTCATTTGAAAGAATATTTTTGTTATTGTTGTGTTCATTTGACATGTTAAATATATCATCTTATTGCCTTTTGGCCTCCAATCTTTCTGATAAGAAAGTAAAGGATGATATTAATGTAGGAGGTGAGTTACTTCTATTTTGTTGCTTTCAAGGTTCTCACTTTGACTTTGAATTTTGATAGTTTGATTGAAGGTGGTTCAGTATGTGCCTCTTTCTTTATTCTCCTCAGTAATTGTAGAGCTTCTTGGGTCTGTAGATTCATGTTTTTCACCAAATTTGTGAAAATTCATTCATTATTTTCCAAGCCCTTTAATCTATCTGTCCTTTCTTCTCTTTTTGGAACTCCCATAATGCATTCTGATTTGCTTAATGTCTCAGAAGTTTCCTAGACTCTCCTCACCTTCCTTAATTTAATTTTTTCTCTGATCCTCAAACTTAGTTCTAATTGTCTTATCTTCAGGTTTACTGATTATTTCTTTTGCCACTTCAAACTTCTTTTGAATCTCTCTAAGTTTTCTTTTTTACTTATTGTGCTTTATGAAAGTTGTACACTTCTATTTATATTCTTAGAATATGAACTACATTGAATCTGTCCTATTTGTATTACTAACACTTTAACAAGAGAAAATAATTGTTGCCATATCTCAGTATGTACTACTTGGGGACCAAACAACAGAAATGCTGGGAAAATTCCTCTCAATGCCTTTTTAAGTCCCTCAACAGCATAATATCCTTACAATTTTATTTTAAGAAACAAGAGAAGTTGTGTACTATGTTACTTTTTAAATTTTCTTTTAAATTTTTTGATTAAGATGTGACACTTGCGTTTTTTAAGGGACATGATGAAAATTTTCAACACAAATAAATAGCTTAAATCTATTACACCACTCAACCAGCCTTTCCAGTGTTTTAACTTTTCTTGGTGTTTGGAGCCTACTAGATTCTCTATTTCAGCTCTGTGAGCCACCCCAGTGTGCTGCAAAACATCTGAACCTGTTACTTTACCCTACTGCCTTTTAGTACTCATTATCCAATTTCTTCCCATAATTCTTGAAACAGATATCCTTGAATAGCAGAAGCTCTCCTGTACTTCGGGGCTGTCTCTGGGCTCTGGTACCCCTTTAACACTTAGCTAGTTTTGCTATGAGTGTATCAATGAATCCAGTGTTAAATGTTAAGGTAATCTCAGATGTTTTCTGAGAATGTGTCTTTCCTTGGCATGCGTGTGGCTTTCTATATTCCCATACATACATAGTTACTTTTGAAGGGCCTAATAACCCTGTTATTTTTACCCTAGCTTTTTCTATGGGTCTTAGTTGATTTATTGTATTTTTTCATTCATAATTTCTTGTCCTAGATATCTGGGTTCTGTGAGCACCTTGCAGCTTTTATAAGAAGTGTCCTTCACTGTTACTACTAAGTTTCAAGTTAGGTGAAATAGAAATTAATGCATTGTAACATCTCAGCAGGTATCTGTTAGAGAAGATGTGTAGAATTATTTTCTTTCTTTTTAAATATTTATTTATTTATTTATTTGACAGGTAGAGTTACAGACAGTGAGAGGGAGAGACAGAGAGAAAGGTCTTCCTTCCGTTGGTTCACCCCCCAAATGGCCGATACGGCCAGAGCTATGCCCATCTGAAGCCAGGAGCCAGGCGCCTCCTCCTGGTCTCCCACGTGGTTGCAGGCACCCAAGCACCTGGGCCATCCTCCACTGCACTCCTAGGCCACAGCAGAGAGCTGGACTGGAAGAGGGGCAACCGGGACTAGAACCCAGTGCCCACATGGGATTCCGGCGCCGAAGGCAGAGGATTAGCCAAGTGAGCCACGGCGCCAGCCCGTGTAGAATTATTTTCAAATAAAGTTGGCTCTGTTTTCCCTGTTTGAAAGTAGGCAACTTGTCCTACTGGTCCTAAAACAATGAAACAACAATTACGAACAAAAAGAAAACCTTACTCAAAGATGTGTATCAGTTGATGGAGTAAGGAAAATATCTTCATGAGTACAGAGTTATGATATAAGATGGTATATAATAACTGGAATGAATATTAAAATCAACTATATAATTGGATGTGCATTAATATATAATAGGCTAAAACTGTTGGAAATGAGATTTCAAAAATAATAAATGTGAAAATGATATTTAAAAATAATGTTTATGGGCCCATATTCTAGATTATCCCAGAGGTCCAAATAAAACAAAGAATGAGCTAGAATATGCACAAAGAAGAAATAAAAGTGAGAAAAGTATTTTACTCAACCTTGGAACAGTATACCTTTTATTTTATTACTAAATAAGGAAATACAGGTTTCTGTCTGTGTGTGCATGTTTTAAATATAGTCTCTGTCTTTTGTACGATAAAAAATGAATTAGGCTAGAATGTCTGTAAATATTTAAACTTGGCAAGTAAAATACATATTATATAAGCTTTTATACTTCATCCCTTATTTGTATAAATATGAAGCATCTTTAAAAACTCGTAGAAATGTGTATAATGAAAAATCATCCATGGATTTTTAAATTTTTTGCATCAAGATAAACTTATCTTTAAATTTCATTTTCCATGAACTTTGTAAGAATCCTTGTATGTGAATTACATATATGCAAGTAGTATCTTTTTTGGATCCTAAAAACTAATGATAAGATATAATATTTTCCAAGCATCAGTGAAGAATTTACAAATACTGATCAATACAGATCCTAATGAAAACTTTTAACTGTTTCTGGACATGAAATAATTTAGAGGTTACATTCTCTGGTCAAACTGCATAACCATTAGAAACTAAACTGATTAAAAAATCCTAAATTACTATTAGATGAAGAAAATCAAAACTGTAATAATTATTTAGATACTGAGAAAATACTGAGTATTTAAAGCTGACGGGACAAAGCAAAATTATAGTAATTAGCAACATATGAGCCTTTTCAAGCTTTTATTAAATAATAATTTATTATTAACAAAAATAAAATTAAATCAATTAAAATAATGATTTATGCTAAGGAATGTAGGAAGAGAAAATAATAAATACAAAATCAGGAACAGAATATTAAGGCTATATATAGCAACTGACTAAATAATTTCAAGAGATAGTTCTTTGAAAATCCTCCATAAACAAGACAACCACCAGTCAAATAAAATTACAATAATGTGTACAGTACTATGTTAATGAACGATATAATATTGATGTGATAAAAAAATTTTCTTGGAAAATGTAAATGCATTTTTTAAAAGGATTCTATTTATTTATTTGAGAAGTAGAGTTGCAACAGAGAGGCAGAGAGACAGAGAGAAAGGTGTTCCATCCACTGGCTCACTCCCAAATGGCCGCAGCGGATGGAGCTGAGCCCATCCTCCAGGAGCCAGGAGCTTCCTCCGAGTCTCCCACGCAGATGCAGGGGACCAAGCACTTATGCCAGTTTCTGCTGCTTTCTCAGGCCATTAGCAGGTAGCTGGATCAGAAGGGAGCAGCTGGAACACGAAGTGGTGCCCATATGGGATGCCAGCACCACAGGTTTAGGCTTAGCCCACTGCTCCACAGTGCTGGCCCCAATGCCTAAAATTGATCAAAGAAATTATACAAATGATTAGTAAACGTGGAAAAACAAAATTTTAAAACTACACCCAAAGGATTAGTGTTAATAAAGTTGTGTTGAGGCTCACACTCTCATATTCTACTGTTATGAACATAAGTTGATACAAAAGCCACAACAACCCAAAAGTTGTACTTTGTAAATTTACATTTATTAAATAAAAAATAAAGATACTATAGAGATTTCTGGAAACATAAAAAATACAATTACCAAGAGGTTGAAAGTCATAAATGCTTATACAATTCCATACAGTAGCCCAAGTTCTATGTGCATATCTTAAATGTTTTTTGTCTAAGGAAGGTATAGAGTATCCTATCAGCAATTTTAGGAGAAAACATCATAGCTCAACTTTTCTACAACAGACATATGAAGGAAATAGACAGTTTCAGGAAGCATAAATCTCCAGTACTACAGGAAGTTAAATCAGTAAAACTTGAACCAAAATAAGGAACTCAAGTATGATAAAGACTGAGTAGAAAAGTAGTAAAAAATGACACTACAAAATTAATGTTTAAATAATTGATATGGTTATGAAATTTCACACAGATATCAAAAACAAGTATTGAAATAGAAAGTTCATATAATAAAGACCAAAAAAGTTAAATTTCCACCTCATAGTTGATCAATGAGCACTAATTTATCATTAATCTTGATAGAGAATAGTAGATTATTGCTGCATTTTAAAATATGCTGTACAAGAATAAGACTAAAGTTTTGATTGCTAGAACAAAAAAAGAAAAGGGTCAAAAAAAATTTCAATAATTCCGCCAAAAGAAAGTTGTAATTTAATGTTAGGTAAATGTTTAATATTTCTAGTATGTAAAGAATTACTACAAACAGTATAAAAGAAAAAGAAAATTTATATCTCAGAGTTGGGTGTAGTTCGATTTTCCCAGAACATTAGTTACAGAACACTAAAAATACATTGCCATTTCATTGTTAGGAATTTAGTGAGCTCATATGGATCAATTATTCTAGTGTCCTGAATTCTTGAAACTCATATCAAAGTCATGGGGTCTCATCAATACACAGATAGGCCACAAAATATAATCTTGATAATAGTAAAATAATTTCAACAGATGTTTGAGAGGTAAGAAGATGATTGGAACTCCATCTGACCTTTCATACAGCCACATGGAAGCAGAAAGTACGAACCAACGGCAAAGGAAGACCTTTCTCTCTGTCCACTCTGCCTGTCAAAAAAAAAAAAAAAAAAGACTCTACTAATGGACATGGACATGACCTTGTAATGCTATGTATCTTTCAGTCTGACTAGGTTTGCATTCCTATTTCTTGAAAAGGGTCAAGGAAAAGTGTGAAAAGGGAATAGGGATGTTTATTTATCCTCTATTCTATTTAGAAATAAGGGTGAAAGGGCCGGATTTGGGGAAACTTCCACATTGACTTTGCATTTTAGTCTATCATTGAGGGTGCATTGCTTTTATAATAAGGATAAGCAACAGACATTAGATACCATCATTTTTCATTTAAAAATAAATTGCATGCTTTTTTATATAGAAGGCATGGCTTTAAAATCTATAAAATTTAATTTTTTGTACTTAAACAACAACAAAACGATGAATTCATTCTCCAAGTGTACTCATTCTGTCATTTCATTTAAATTATTTTTTTGTTATAAAGCTGAATTTTTTACTGTTGATGTATTTAAAATTCACATTGTCCTGCTTAACTGAAAATTGTGGCATAACCTAGAAAGCAGCTTCATTAAAAGTGGACCTTGATGAAGAAGTTCTAGTGTATGTATGTGTGTGTGTGTATGGAATTTAAGAAAATTATAAATTTTGTGGTTTTAAATCTTTGAACTTAGTGTGCCCCCTTTACACATGGAGTCACATCCACTTCACTGGGGAGGTCAGCCTGCTTAGCTTCCAAGTCAGTATGGATATGATATGTTCAGAATGAACTGCATTTAATTATCACAAGAAACAGTTGCCATTAGGTTGCATGATTACATCGTTACCTTCATGGAACAATCTTCCTACAGTCTGGTGATTCCTAAAAAACTAAAATTAGATTGACCAGAGGACTCAGCTATTCCACTTCTAGGAATTTATCCAAGAGAAATACAGTTAGCCTATGAAAGATAGTCCTGCTCTCCTGTGTTTATTGCAGCCTAATTCACAAAAGTGGAGATATATAATCAATCCATCTGTCCACCAAAGGATTAATATAGAAAATGTGCTGTATATAAATGATGAACTATTCCTCAGTCATAAAAATTGTAAACCCTGACATTTACAACATAATGAACAGAAATAGAGAGCATTGTGTCAAGTGAAATGAGGAAAACACAAAAAGACAAATATTACATATTTTGTGTCACTTGTGGAAGTTAATATACATGCAATATAAAAATTGTGAAAATATTTTATTCAGTGGACCTTACATAATAATATAGCCTTCTTTCTTAACTTTAATAACCTTTGTTGTTAGTCTCAATTATGTAGTACTAGTGTATCAACCCGTTTTCAAGAAAAATTATCTTTCTGGCACTAATGAAAGTGCACAGAAATATTAAAATATTAATTAACCTAAATTTATATCTCTTTATGGACTATTCAAGATGTATAATTATGTGTTATCAACTAATTATTTTAGTTTAATATTAATGAATTTTAAATGTGCCACAGGGATAGGAATATAAAGTTCATTTAAACATTGCAACTGACCATAAGGAGTTCAGTGTTCTGGTTTTAGTAAAGTAGTTAAAATTTTATCTTGCAGGGGCCTGTGCTGTGGCACACAGGTTAAAGCCATCACCTGCTATACCAGCATCCTATAGTGGCACCAGTTCGTGTCCTGACTACTCCACTTTCGATCCACCTCCCTGCTAATGGCCTGGGAAAAGCAGCAGATGATGGCCCGAGTGTTTGGGCCCCTGCCAGCCATGTGGGAGATTCAGAAGAAGCTCCTGGCTCCTGGCTTTGGCCTGGCCCAGTGTTGGTCGTTGTAGGCATCTGGGAAGTGAACTGTGAACTAGCAGATGCAAGATCTGTCTCTGTCTCTCCCTCTATATCTCTGTAACTCTTTCAAAATAAATAAATTTTAGGGTTGACGTGGTGGCGCACTAGGTTAATCCTCTGCCTGCGGCGCCGGCATCCCATGTGGGTGCCAGGTTCTAGTCCTGTTTGCTCCTCTTCCAATCCAGTTCTCTGCTGTGGCCCGGGAAGGCAGTGGAGGATGGCCCAGGTGCTTGGGGCCCTGCACCCCATGGGAGACCAGGAGGAAGCACCTGGCTCCTGGCTTTGGATCTGCGTAGCTCTGGCCATTTGGGGAGTGAACCAACGGAAGGAAGACCTTTCTCTCTCTCTCTCTAACTGTCTGTAACTCTACCTGTCAAATAAATAAATTAAAATCTTTAAAAAAATAAAAAATAAATAAATTTTAAAAATTATATTGTCCAGTGTTAAATGTATTATTATGCATTATTTTTGTAAGGATTAGTATATATTATCATCAAACCATTTCTGCTTCACCATTTTAAACCATTGTATTGTTGAATCTATCTTGTCAGTACCTACCTCTACTTAGTTACAAAATGTACTATGGAATTCTTCATTCAACAAATTACTTTAAAAAACTGGGATGAAATGTAGCTTTGAAAATATACAACATTGTTGTTTACGTATTCCTCCATGAGATATGCTTTAGTGCAAGGGAATACTCAAGAGCAATGATGTAATAAACTGATCAATCTGAGATTAATATTGATTTTATTGCTATGTAATCTATACTTGATCAAAATATTATTATATATGTGGTTCAGTTTCATCCTTAGTTTGAAAAAGGAAAAAGGTGGTGTAAAAATTCTACATAGGCCAAAGCATTTAGTGTTTGACAGTGAAACTACAGAGTAGTAGAAGAAATTATAGATTAATATTTATTTTACCTTGTCATGGAGAAGTACTATCTAACTTAAAAGCAGTAGAGTCTGGTAGAAGAGGTGGAACCTCATAGCTAAAATTTGGTAAGTTTGATTACAAAATTTTTTTAAATGATGATATGTCAAAATGTACTATAAATTAAAATCAAACAACCTGCTAGTGCTGCTATGCTACATACATACAAATGGTTACATACAAATGGTTAACACAGTAATAGGCAAACACTTCTTCCAAATAAATGCCTATGAAGAAAGCAATATGAAGGACAATGCTGGAAGCAGAGATTTCCATCCAGAAAACTATTGCAAATATTCAGGTGAGAAATATTAAGTTCTGAGACAAAATGAGAGCAGTATAAATAAAAAGAATAATTTGGCATTTGAATGAGGTGCAAGCTAGAAGTAGAAGGCAAGATCAAATCATAGGTTTGCAGTGTTTACATTTAAATCCACTACAATCCTTAGGTGTGGTATATATTTCCAAATGTACAATCAATAGCCTAAATACAAACCTGGGGGGACTTAAGAAAGAATTCTGTGATGTACATCTAAACCAGTGTTGAGCCTTAAGTCACTTCTTCACGAGTGATTGCTGTGGTATGCAGACCTAGCTAGTTCAGACCAGGAACTGCCTGTCAACAGTTGTGGCATGCCTTCAGCTCCATTTCTTATCTTTTCTTTGAACTGAATTCTCTGGATGCTTGCTCATTTTCTTGTCTCCCACAGTCCTACTGGATAGGAAATAAGCAAGACTTTGTCCCAATGCAAACTGTATCATAGATCCAACTTCAATTTCTATTCTCGAACTAACATACACAGTCTTGTTAAACCTTGTGTGCATGTATCATTGTCTCACTATATATTTCATTATCTGGGTCGTGCTTTTAAGATTTTTCTTGATTGCATAATCAAACAAGTTTTTGCCGGTGGATATTTTATTTTTTCATGTACCAAAAATATTTAAATTTATATAACATACCTCTTCAAGATTTAGTTCCTATTAGGTATGATATATACTATTTAACATTCAGTTAACATTAACTGAATCAGTATCTTTATTGATTTAGAGACATGTTTATAATATATTGGAGTGAGAAAATAATAAATTATTAAGTGTATGCAAAATTGTTTTCTCATAGAGGATAGCATGGATTTTTTTTCTTTTTGCTCTCAAAAATAGGTATAGTTTGTAGAACAAAAACTTAAAGAAAATCAAAGTGAAGAAATATAATAATAAAAATAATACACAGTTCTTTAAAGTCTTAAGTTACCTAAAGAGAAATATTGATCTAGTCTTATAAATCATCTCTCATAATTCTCCCAATTGATGAATACATCAGGAGCAAGCACTATAGTCTCCAATTGCTGTATACTCTATAGGATTATATACTGCTTAAAAGGGATGATATATTTTTTTCCCTTTTGGTATATACTAAAAGTGTATGTGTGTCTGTGTGTGTGTATTTGTATTTAATTTTCTTCTGAAAAAAATCTGCATTTGGTATTTCCAATTATTATAATTCTTTTTTGTTGCTATTGAATGCTTCTTTATTTTTTCTCATCATTTATCATGTTAATGTGATAATAACAAAAAGATAACAAATTTAATGTAGTTCATAGATAATTCTAAGAATTTATAGTATATCCATTCTTCTTTCTTCTTTCTTTCTTTTTGAGATAACATATTTTAAATTTACATTATAATCAAAGGTTTAAACCTCCACTAAATAAAGAGTTCAACAAATAAAAAGCAAAAATGATCTTAGTTCAGTAAGAACACAGGCAAAGGCTACACACAATAATCAAATTAAAAGATGAACATTTCACTCCTACACAGTAAATTCTCAAATAATTGCACATCATTAAAACTATAGTAATATATCACTCTCAACTATTGCCTTGGCAAAGATGTAAAACAAAGTTTGCAGCAATATGGATGCACATAGGAATTTCTTTCTTTTTGTTTTTGTTTTTAGATTTTTAAAAAACTGTAGTTCCCACATATAAGGGAGAGCATGCCAGGTATTTTGTTCTGTGTCTATCTTATTCCATGCAAGATTATGCCCTTCAGTTGCAACCATCTTGATGTGAATGATAGAATTTCATACTTCTTTTTAATAGCTGAATAGTATTCCATTGTGTATTATACCACATTTTCTTTTCTTTTTTCTTTTCTTTTTTTTTGACAGACAGAGTGGACAGTGAGAGAGAGACAGACAGACAGAAAGGTCTTCCCTTTGCCATTGGTTCACCCTCCAATGGCCGCTGCTGCCGGTGCACTGCGGCCTGAGCATCGTGCTGATCTGAAGGCAGGAGCCAGGTGCTTCTCCTGGTCTCCCATGGGGTGCAGAGCCCAAGGACTTGGGCCATCCTCCACTGCACTCCCTGGCCACAGCAGAGGGCTGGCCTGGAAGAGGGGCAACCGGGACAGAATCCGGCACCCAGACCGGGACTAGAACCCGGTGTGCCAGCACCGCAAGGCTGAGGATTAGCCTATTGAGACGCTGCGCCGGCCACCACATTTTCTTTATCCGTTCATCTAATGATGGACACCTTGGTTGATGTCATATTTTGGCTAGTATGTACAGTGCTACTAAAAACTTGGTAGTGCAAGTTTCTCTTGTATACAACATATTCAAGTCTTTGGGTGTATAAACCCAGTAATGGACTTGTAGAGTCATATAGCGAGTCTATTTCTATTTTTTTTTTTTTTGTAAAGACTTATTTATTTGAAAGTTTGAGTTACAGAAGGAGAGGAAAGACAGAGATGCAGAGAGGGTTCTTCTACCTACTGGTTCACTCGTTAGATGGCTGCAATGGCAGGTCTCCCCTATAGGTTGCAGGGTCCCAAGTACTTGAGCCATTTTCTGCCACTTTCCCAGGCTATTAGAAAAGAGATGGATCAGAAGTGGAGCAACCGGTACTCAAACTGGCACCTATATGGGATTCTAGCATTGCAGGTGGCAGCTTTATCTGCTACACCACAATGCTAGTCCCCTGTTCCTAACATCTTGTGGGAGTGTGTTGTGGCATGTCAGGTTAAGCTACCCCTTATAATACTGGCATCTCATAAGAGTCCCAGGTGCTCTAAGATCCAACTCCAAGCTGATGCACATGGGAAATCAGCAGAAGGTGGCCCAGGTGTTTGGGCCCTGCCACCCATGTGGGAAACCTAGAGGAGGTTCCTGGCTCTTGGCTTCAGCCTGACCGAACTCCAGCAGCTGTTGCAGCCAACTGAGGAGTAAAAAAACAAATGGAAAATTCTCTCTCCCTCTCTCCCTCTCTCCCTCTTTCTCTCTCTCCCCCCCTCCCCCTCTCTCTCCCTCTTCCTGTCTCTCCCCCTCTCCTTTTCTCCCTCTTTCCCTCTCTCCCCCTCTCCCTCCTCCCTCTCTTTCTCTCTTTCTATATAATTTGACCTTTCAATAAAATAAAATAAATCTTTAAAATAAAAAATACAAGCAAAAAAGAAATCCTCATACTTTTTTCCACAGTGGCTGCACTAATTTATATTCCCATGAATAGTGTTATTAGGAGTTCCCCTTTATCCACAACTTCATCAGCATTTGTTACTCTGTCTTTTGGATAATAGCTATTCTGACAGAGTGCAGCATTATCTCATTGTGCTTTTTAAAAAGATTTTATTTATTTGACAGGTAGAGTTACAGTGAGGGAGAGAAACAGAGAGAAAGGTCTTCCGTTGGATCACTCCCCAAATGGCCACAGCTGCTGGAGCTGTGCCAATCCAAAGCCAGGAGCCATGAAATTCTTCCAGGTCTCCCATGTGGGTGCAGGGGCCCTAACATTTGGGTCATCTTCCACTACTTTTCCCAGGTGCATTAGCTGGGAGCTGGATCAGAACTATAACAGCCTGGACTTGAACTGGTGCCCATATGAAATGCCAATGTCACAGGGCTGGCTTTTGGATTTTTTTTTTTTTCCAAATTTTGTAAAGAATGTCATTGGTATTTTGATGTAGATTCAATTGAATCTGTACTGCTTTTGTTAGGGTAAACATTTTAATGATAGTGATACTTCCAAACCCTGAGCAAGGACTGTCTTTCCTTTTTTGTGTGTGTGTCCTCAATGATTTCTTTTATCAGTGTTTGATAATATTCATTGTAGAGATCTTTCACTTCTTTGATTAAATGTATTCCTAAATATTTGATGTCTTGTGGCTTTTATATATGGAATTTCTTTCCTGGTTTCTTTTTCACTGAGTTCATCACTAGTGTAAAAAAGCTACTGTTTCTTATAGCTTATTTTGTAACCTGCAATTTTACTGAACTGGATTATCACTTCTAACAGCTTTTTGGTGGAATGTTTAGGTTTTTCCATGTACATCACATCATCTACAAACATAGGTATTTTAGTTCCTCCTTTTCTTTTTTATGCCTTTTATTTCTTTCTCCTGCCTAATTGCTCTTGCTAATACTTTCAGTACTATATTGAATAAGAGTGGTGAAAGTAGACATCCTTGTTTTGTTCCACATCTGAGGGAAATTGCTTTCAGCTTTTCCCCATTGAGTATGATATTGGCTGTTGCTTTATAATTTTGGGATATGTTCTTTCTATACCTAATTTGTGGAGTATTTTTATCATGAAGGGATGTTGAATCTTATCAAATGTTTTCTCCATGTCTATTGAGAAGATAATATGTTTTTGCTTTTCATTCTGTTGATGTAATTTATGAGATTTATTGATTTTTGAATGCTGAAACACATTAACTTCTCTGGGATAAATCTAACTTGACCATGATGTATTATTTTTCTGATTTTTTTCAACTTTTATTTAATAAATATAAATTTCCAAAGTACAACTTTTGGATTATAGCAGTTTTGGGCCCCGTAACCTCCCTCCCACCCGCCGCCATCCCATCTCCCACTCCCTCTCCTATCCCATTCTTCATCAAGATTCATTTTCCATTATCTTTATATACAGAAGATCAACTTAGTATATATAAGTAAAGATTTCAACAGACTACACTCACACAGACAGACAAAGTATAAAGTACTGTTTGAGTAGTAGTTTTACCGTTAATTCGCATAGTACAACACATTAAGGAAAGAGATCCTACATGAGGAGTAGGTGCACAGTGATTCCTGTTGTTGATTTAACAATTGACAGTTTTATTTTTGACGTCAGTAATAATCCAAGGCTCTTGTCACGAGCTGCCAAGGCTATGGAAACTTCTTGAGTTCACCAACTCCGATCTTATTTAGACAAGGTCATAGTCAAAGTGGAAATTCCTCCCTTCAGAGAAAGGTACCTCCTTCTTTGATGGCCTGTTCTTTCCACTGGGATCTCACTCACAGAGATCTTTGATTTAGGTCATTTTATTTTTGTCACAGTGTCTTGGCTTTCCATGCCTGAAATACTCTCATGGACTTTTTAGCCAGATCTGAATGCCTTAAAGGCTGATTCTGAAGCTAGAGTGCTGTTTAGTACATCAGCCATTCTATGAGTCTGCTGTGTATCCTGCTTCCCATGTTGGATCATTCTCTCCTTTTTAATTCTAGCAGTTAGTATTAGCAGAGACTAGTCTTGTTTTGTGATCCCTTTGACACTTAATCCAATCATTATGATCAATTATGAACTTAAACTGATCACTTTGATTAGTAAGATGGCATTGGTACATGCCACCTTGAGGGACTGAATTGGAATCCCCGGCATGTTTCTAGCTCTACCATTAGGGGTAAGTCTGAGTGAGCATGTGCTAAACTGTACCTTTCCTCCCTCTCTTATCTCCACTCTTATATTTAACAGGGATCACTTTTCAGTTAACTTTAAATGACTAGGAATAATTGTGTGTTAGTTGAAGAGTTCATCCAATGGTATTAAGTAGAACAAAAAATACTAAAATGAGTAAAATAGTAAGTTGTTCCTGGACAGACAGGACAAGGGATGATCAAGTCATTGTTTCTCATAGTGTCCATTTCACTTCAAATGATCACAGCCTGCAAGACCGGCATCCCATATGGGAGCCGGTTTGAATCCGGGCTGCTCCACTTCCAATCCAGCTCTCCGCTATGGCCTGGGAAAGTTTTAGAAGATGGCCCAAGTCCTTGGGCCCCTGCACCCATGTAGGAGACCTGGAAGATGCTCCTGGCTCCTGGCTTCGGATCAACTCAGCTCTGGCCTTTGCGGTCATTTGGGGAGTGAACCAGTGGAATAGAAGACTTCTGTCTCTCTCTCTGGCTCTACCTCTCTCTGTAACTCTGTCTTTCAAATAAATAAAATACATCTTTAACAAAAAGAAAGCATTTTACATCGAATTTATTGTAAATGTGAATAATTGAAAAAGCATTTTCCTGTATGAAATGCATATTATTTCTTTTTTTGTCAATGAAACAAATAATCAAAATTTGAAATGCATTAGTTTTTCATCTGTATTTTACATGATTTGCATTTTTGCTTAGATGAGAACTATAGGTTTAGAAACTTTAGATTTTTTTATGTTTTATTTGTGATTTGGAGCTTTAGTGCTCCATGGATAGCTATCTTTTTTCTCCTTGCCTGGGCTTGCCATATGCTGAAAGTGCTAGCTCTTTTGAATACTCAACAATAATGAGAGGAAGGATAATTCCAATAGGCCCAAGTAATTCCCCAAATAGTTACATAAGTTCCAAATTATCAAAGGCTGTGTTTCTTTAATTTTATCTCTATTTTGGAAAAGTTATCTTATCCATTTCATATTTTCATTCCATACTATGATTCTCCAATCTGTACCCCAGCTCTGACTTCACTCACACAAATTTAAATTTTCTTTAGAATATCATGTTTGCCTGTTCCACATGGTAAAAATTGAAATCATAAGACATTTCCTATTCTTTTTCCTTCTGTACTTCTATTCCAATTCATTACCAAACCTCAGTCTATGACTAAATATTTTCAATTCCACCTCAAAAATAATCCTCTAACTCATCTCTGCTGGAAATATCTGAATCCTAGTATTACCTTCTAACTGGTCTTAATGCTTTCAATTTTGCCTCCTTCTAAGTCATCCTCCACACTTCCAAAATTTATAAGCACATATTTATTCCAAGATTATCTCATAGATTGTCCTGTTTCTATCTTCTATCTTCTATCCATTTCCTATTACATTGAAATTACTTATTTTTACTTTTATCTTTTCTCATATATATCTCAGTTCCTTAAAGGCACTGATATCATGTACTATTTATGATTGGGTCTCTAGTGCTTGGCACTTAGTAGGTTCTGTATAATTTCTGTGTAAACACACAACATATTTCATGCCACCATGATGTTGCATGAATCATATCACCCCCTCCTTCAAAGCTGCCCTCTTTTTACTTTGCCACTTTCTCCCTATTTCACTTTGTCCAAACCCCTCTCCCCTTTAGGGTATCTGAGCACTCTGTTCCCTTCTGTGATGTTCTTATTCTTCTTCTCCATCTGCATATGTTCAGATGTGATTTTAAATGTGATTATCTTAGAGATTTCCCTGATTACCTAGTCTACAATGCTTCGCCTCAGTACATTAATATTTCTTACAAGAGATTACTCTTTTTTAAGATGACTTACTACAAGGTTTAATTTAAATATTCTTTTTATGGGATGAGAATTTAGTCTAGCAGTTAAGACAGTAGTTGGAATGGCCATGTCCCACATCCGAATGCCTGGATTCGACTCCTAGCTCTGGCTCCTGATTCTAACTTTCTGGTAGTGTGGACTCCAGGAATCAGTGGTGATGGCACAAGTGGTTGGTTCTGCCACCCATGGGAGAGACCTGGTTTGTGTTCCCAACTTCTGGCAAATGTCTCATTACTTGCACTTTTCAAATAAAAATTGAAGAAAGAAGAAAAAAATCTTTAGAATTTTAAAAAATTGCTGATATCTCCAATAGACTGTAGCTCTGTAAGATCAAGTCTAATAGTTTGCTCCCTACTCTATTGTTACTGCTCAGAACACTGCCTCACTCATAGCAACCACTCAAAAATATTGTTAATAATGAATATATGATTGAAGAAATGAATGAAAGCAGTTCTAGCCTCATGACCAATGGTTTATAGGTATCAACAATAACTACTAAACACAATAAATGTGCTGTAGATATTTTTCTGTGTCTAAAGACACACAAATTGCTAAGTTGGGAGTTCTTAGCTTCCTGCTTGATCATTTTGTAAAGATCTATTTATTTGAAAGGCAGAGTTACAGAGAGGCAGAGGCAGTGGGAGGGGGAGAGAAAGAGAGGTCTTCTAACTGCTGGTTCACTCCCCAAATGGCCGCAACAGCCAGAACTGGTCCAATCCGAAGCTAGGAGCCAGGAGCTTCTTCCGGGTCTCCCATGTGGATGCAGGGGCCCAAGGACGTGGGCCATCTTCCACTGCTTTCCCACGCCATAGCAGAGAGCTGGATCAGAAGTGAAGCAGCCAGGACTCGAACCAGCATCCATATGGGATGCCGGCACTGCAAACAGTGGCTTTACCCGCTATGCCACAGCGTCTCCCCCTATCAGTTTGTTTTTAAGAATTATTTAGAATTTGTTTGAAAGACATAGTAAGAGAGAGAGAGAGAAATATGAGAGAGAGATCAATCTTCCATACATTGGTTCACTTTCCAAAGGCCCACAACATCTAGGGCTCAGCCAGCCTAAACCTAGGAGCCAGGAACTCCATCTAGGTCTTCCATACAGGTGGCGGTAACACAAGTACTTGGGCCATCATTTGCACCAAAATTTGTTGAAGAGAACATAAAAGAAATGATAAAGATCATCAATTAAAATAGAATAGGGCATCAATTTCAAAAAAATTTTTTGACAGGCAGATTTAGACAGTGAGAGAGAGAGAGAGAGACAGAGAGAAAGGTCTTCCTTTCCATTGGTTCACCCCTCAAATGGCTGCCATGACTGTCGCTGCGCTGATCTGAAGCCAGGAGCCACGTGCTTCCTCCTGGTCTTCCACGCGGGTGCAGGGCCCAAGCACTTGGACCATCCTCCACTGCCTTCCTGGGCCACAGCAGAGAACTGGACTGGAAGAGGAGCAACCAGGACAGAATCCCGTGCCCCTACCAGGACTAGAACCTGGGGTGCCAGTGCCACAGGCAGAGGATTGGCCAAGTGAGCCATGGCGCTGGCCATTTCAAAAAATTTTTCAAAAAGCATGTCATAGAGCAGGAAGGAGGGCAGATCTAACACCAAGGCAGTACTGTAACAGGGGTAAGTTAAACAGAAGAGCCATTTTTGGGAGGAGAAATAATGCCTCCAAAATAAGCCACCAGGGCCTCCTGGTCTACATGAATGCCAATCAAAGATCTCTTCAGAGTCACTTTTACTCAATTTAAAAAAATTATATATGTATATTTATATTTATATCACCTTATCAAATGAGAAAATATTCTGCCTGCTATCATAGTCTTAGTCTGAACACTTTTGTACTATTTTTGTTTTAGATTTTATTTATTTGCTTGAGAGATACAGGTACAGAGAGGCAGAGACAGAGAGGTCATGCATCCGCTGGTTCACTACCCAGATGGCAGCAATGGCCAGAGCTGGACCTATCTGAAGCCAGGAGCCAGGAGCTTCTTCTGGGTCTCCCACGTGGGTTCAGGGACTCAAAGACTTCGTACATCTTTTACTGCTTTCCTAGGCCAGAGCAGAGAGCTGGATCGGAATGAAGCAGCAGGGTCTTCAGCCAGCGCCTATATGGGATTCCGGCACTGCAAGTGGCAGCATTACCCACTATGTCACAGCACTGGCCCCTATCATTTCCTTTTAAGTTTTGGCTTTGCATTCCCTATTTGGATCTATCCTAGAAACCTCAGTTGACCTTGCTAAACATTGGTGAATGACTCCATTAGCTCTAGTGCAAAATTCAACCAGGAGTTCGCTCATTCAGCAAATACAGTTTTTAAGAAATGAACAGTATTCTTCTATGGTAACCTTAGTGTTCCCTTTATGAGAAAGTTTTATATAAAGTAAATGCTTAGCCAAAAGTGTT
This sequence comes from Sylvilagus floridanus, assembly GCA_949820135.1. Classification (NCBI taxonomy): domain Eukaryota; kingdom Metazoa; phylum Chordata; class Mammalia; order Lagomorpha; family Leporidae; genus Sylvilagus; species Sylvilagus floridanus. The sequence continues at coordinate 60,154,287 of OX463223.1, read as the reverse complement.
ACTTGGCAGAAAATGCTGGAGCATTGCAAGAGGTACCATGGAGGTGACCAAGAATTATTTACTTTGACTAGTTGAATGTTCTGCCTAATTAAGGAGTTTCATTTCCAGTCAGATCTAGATTTTACTCCTAGAAAACCCACAGGAAGAGAACTTGGGACATTAGAGAAAATAGTGGGTGAACCCTGTGCTGGGAGAAAGTTTTGAAACAAGTCATATATGCTTCTGTATGCCCAAAATTTAAACTCCAAGGAAAAACAACCAGAATACAAAGATCATAACAATAAATGAGCCAAAAATAGATTATTTTTAAAAAGGCTTTAAAATATTTCAGAACTATAGTTTGTAGAATCAGTCTAATTTCACAGTAGTATGATGGAGTTCTTGATAGTCTGATTCCAGATATCAGTATCTAGATGAGAGAAAGGGTTATGTGAAATAAAACATTCAAGAAAGAATTCCATGAACAGATAAGATTTTGGAGGGTATGAAAATGATGACAGTGGCAATAGCTTGATTCAGTGGCAAGGGAATAGGAAAACATTTTATTCTAAAAAATCAGTTGAGCAGTATTTGTGAGGTCTAACAAGGAAAGTCATGAATGAGTGATAGGAATTAGAGTTAAAAACAGTAGCAGTTTTCAAAACTAATATCTCTGAATAGAGAACCATAGAGCAATTTTTAAAAATTCCCTGTCAAAAGACACACACGTTATGGCACAGATTTTAAATTGTAACACAGCAACTTTATTTTAAAATAATTTAAATGTTTTCATAGAAAATTCACATTTCTTATTTTTATGACTTTCTTATGAGGATTTCTGCTTTCTTTTTGTCAAACAAACCTTTTATTTAAGGAATACAAACTTCATGCATTTCATAAATACAGTTTGAAGAACATAGTGATACTTTCTACCGTACCTGACCTCCCACCCACACTCACACCCGTCTTCCTCCTCCCTCTCCTATTCCCAGTCTTATTTTTCACTGAAATCTATTTTCAATTAACTTTATACACAGAAGATTAACTCAATACTAAGTAAAGAGTTCAACAAATTTTATGAAAAAAAGTTCCTCAACAGTCAAGACAAGGGATGTTCAAATCATTACATCTCAAAGTTGATTTCACTTCTTTTTTAACCATTCTTTTTTTTTTTTTGAGAAACTTAGACATAACTATAACTTATGAGACAAAAGAATATCCTCCACTTAATAAACTAAAAAAAGTGGATATTTGAGAACAAGTTTTACTATTAACATTCATAATAAAACTTTTTAAGGACAGAGATCCTGCATGTGAAATTAGTGCACAGTGACTCCTGTTGTTAATTTAACAATTAACACTCTTATATATGACTATGATGTCAGTGATCACCCGAGCCTCTTGAGATGAGCCGCCTAGGATATGAAAGCCTTTTGAATCCACAAACTCTGTCAGTATTTAGACAAGGCTATAAGCAAACTGGAAGTTCTCTCATCCCTTCAGATAAAAGTACATCCTTCTTTAATGGCCCCTTCTTTCCACTGGGGTCTCACTCATAGAGGTCCTTCATGTAGGATACTTTTTGCCACAATGTCTTGGCTTTCCATGCCTGAAATGCTCTCAAAGGCTTTTCAGCCAGAGCAGAATGTCTTAAGGGCTGATTCTGAGGTCAGAGTGCTATTTAAAGCAATTGTCATTCTGTGAATCTGCTTTATGGACTGCTTCCCATGTTGGAGAATTTGCTCCTTTAATTGTATTTATTATTATTACCAAACACTTAATCCTATTTATATGATCACTTTAACACTTAATCCTAAGACTTTTATTACATTTCAAATTTCAAAATTACTTCTCCTATTGAACAGTTCTCAAATTTCAAAATGGAAACTTAGAAGAAAATACGTTCTCCATGGATCTGAAGCCATATATCTTTCATAGGATCTGTGTCCCTTACACCTATCAGATGTGAATCTTTGCATGATATTTCAAGATTAAGTTATAATAATGCAACAAGAAAGCCTAAAATTCAAAGGTAGCTCCAAAACAAAAACTAAGGCATATCCTTGTTGGGTGAGCAATCAGAAGAGGGCGCCACAGGCCTTAGGAGCATTTCTGTCAAGCCTCTACTAGTCCTTTAAGTAAGAAGGTAGTCAGAATGATGAAACCACGTTATTATTGTTTTCAAGTAATTATTGGGTGTTCCTGTGTAGGCAGTTAGAGGAAATGTTTCCTCAGAAGACAGAAATAATCATGCTTGATACTTACTCCATTAATTTGTATGTTTCTACCTCTAACTTAAATGCTCAATGCAGCTAGTGTTTAAAGATACCCAATTCTAATCTTATTTTCTCTGTATTTTGCTAATAGAGAAATGACAAAAGAGAGTATCAAAAGTATTCCTTCTTTCTATTTAAACTCAGAATCTCAGAGATTCATGGGGTCTTTAGAGATTGTGTCTAACTTCTTATGTGACAAAGAGAGGTTGACAAAGAATGTTGACAAATTTGGGAAGAGATTTCAGAATTTCCAGTCTCCTGTGGTGCTCTCTGTAATAGAAAAACTACAAGGGCCAGTACGTTTTTGTGTATGTTGATAAAGGAATTGTTCTCATCAGTTAGAGATGCTTACTGAAAATTTGTGGGTAAAATGACATTTTATCTGGAATTTGCTTTAAAATATTTCAGTATAAGATTTGCGATGTGTGCTTAGTTATTAAAGTTGGGAAATGGGTTAATTAGGGTTAATCACTTTATTGTCTGCATTTTTGTGTATGTTTTAACAATTCTATAATACAGAGTATTTTCTAAACGTAATGTGTGTTGAAGAAAGGTTATTTAACAAGAAGTTTAACAAATATGGATTGATATTTATATCCTAAAGGTTTTAAAGATCCATAATCATGACTATGATTAAGAATTTTGTTGTTGTTGCTCTTACAAATTTGAGTTTAGGGGCCATCATTGTGGCATAGCCAGTAAAGCTTCCACCTGATAGACCGTCATCCCATATGCCTGCTTCATGTCCTGGCTGCTCCCCTTCCAATTCAGTTCCCTACTAATGGCCTGGGAAATCACCAGACAATAAGCCAAGAACTTGGGTCCCTGGTACCCATGTGGGGGACCCAGAAGAAGTTCCTAGCTCCTAGATTCAGCTTGGCCCAGTCCTGGCCATTGTGACCGTTTGGGAAGTGAAACAGCAGATGGAAGATTCTCTCTGTCTCTCTCCCTCTCTCTGTGTAACTCTTTTAAATAAATAAATAAATAAATAATTTAAAAGATAATTTGAATTTAATTTATAAAACCTCATTACTTTTGCTTTTAAGACATTTCAATGTACAAGGTTAGTAAGACTATTTTTACTTTTTCTTTTAAAAGATTTTATTTATTTGAGAGGTAGAGTCACAGAAAGTTAGAGGAAAGAGATAGAGAGAAAGGTCTTCCATCTGCTGGTTCACTCCCTAAATGGCTGCAAGGGCCAGAGCTGAGCCCATCCAAAACCAGGAGCCAGGAGCTTCATCCCGGTTTCCCACGCGGGTGCAGGGGCCCAAGCACCTGGGCCATCTTCCACTGCTTTCCCAGGCTTTATCAGAGAGCTGGACTGGAAAAACAGCATCCAGGACTAGAACCGGCACCCACACCCACATGGGATGCCAGCGCCACAGGCGGAGGATTAACCTACTGCGCCGGCCCCATATCTTTACTTTTAGTTGTTACTGTGTACCATTACCTCCAGTAGTCTTTAAGTTCAGAAAAAGTAAGTGTGATATTTAACTTTTTTGGTTACATTCCTAGATGTTTTAAAGGACTCTAACATATACTAAAATTAAAACTTGTCAAAAATGTACTTTAAGTTTTCTCAAGATGTTTACTCTAATTTTTTAAACATTAAATGTTTTATTTTTTTTTTTATTTTATTTAAAGAATATAAATTTCCAAAGTATAGCTTATGGATTCCAATGGCTCCCCCCCCTCACAACTTAAACATTAAATGTTTTAAATGAAAAATTATTATGCGTATCTATGGGTTACACTGTGACATTTTAATACATCATCTCTGTTGTGCGCTTGTCACTTGTGAAATATATAGGCTATTAATTTATTCTCATGTCATGTCATAATGCCTTTGTAATGCTTTTGTTTATGTTGAAATTTCAAATATACAAAAATGGAGAGTTGCATTTAATGTTATATGTTACTTTTTTTTTTTTTTTTTTTGACAGGCAGAGTGGACAGTGAGAGAGAGAGACAGAGAGAAAGGTCTTCCTTTTGCCATTGGTTCACCCTCCAATGGCCGCCGCGGTCGGCGCGCTGCGGCCGGCGCACCGCGCTCATCTGATGGCAGGAGCCAGGTGCCAGGTGCTTCTCCTGGTCTCCCATGGGGTGCAGGGCCCAAGCACTTGGGCCATCCTCCACTGCACTCCCGGGCCACAGCAGAGGGCTGGCCTGGAAGAGGGGCAACCGGGACAGAATCCAGCGCCCCGACCGGGACTAGAACCCGGTGTGCCGGCGCCGCAAGGCGGAGGATTAGCCTGTTGAGCCACGGCGCCGGCCGTTATATGTTACTTTTAATAATTACAATCCTGTCTTGTTTTATCTGTATGCACACCTGTGATCCCTCATCCTTGTCATATTTCAATACATTTCAAAATGATAAGGGACCTTAACAAAATATAACAGCAATATCATAATTATATGAATTATATGTAAAAGAATTAACATAAAAACTTTATAAAAATGTGCTACTACCACTAAAGGTTATATAAATAGGACCTGCTAAAGATGGTTTTATATATTAATGTTAGCCATCGCAAAACACACCGAACACTGGAGTAAGGGAAAGGGTTTATTGGGGAACACCCAACAGACCGGAGTGAAGGGCAGCAAAGGAAAAGAGGAGACTGTAAGAGAGAGAGACAGAGAGGAGGGAGAAGAGAGACGAGAGGAGGAGAGGAGCCAAGAGAGGCCAAGAGAGCGCAGGAGAGAAGGACCAAGAGAGCAGGACCAAGAGAGAAGAGTCAAGAGAGCACTTGTTCACTTTGCCAGAGGGCAGGCAGTGAAGCAGGAGCAGAGAATTCCATTAGGATGGGGGTGGAGCCTGGCTCAGGTAGCTGGGCCATGGGGCTACCTGGCTAAAACTGTATCAGTTTCCTAACAGATGGTGTACCTGGGGGCCTGTGCTGTGGCATAGCAGTTAAAGCCGTTGCCAGCAGTTCTGGCATCCTATATGGGCGCTGGTTCAAGTCCTGGCTGCTTCACTTCTGATCTGGCTCTCTGCTATGATTTGGTAAAGCAGTAGAAGATGGCTCCAAGTCCCTGCACCTGAGAGGAAGACCCTGTACCCCTGTAGGAGACTCGGAAGAAGCTCTTGGCTCCTGGTTTCAGATTTTCCCAGCTCGGGCCATTGTAGTCATTTGGTAAGTCAACAAGCAGAAGGAAGATTACTCTCTCTCTCTCTCTCTCTCTCTCTCCCTCCCTCTGACTCTCTGTAACTCTGCCTCTGAAATAAATAAATAAATAAATATTTTTTTAAAAAGATAGCATGCCTGTTTATAATACTATACACTGTCATGTGCTAACAAGAAAGATCTTGTTTTTAAGACAAATATGGTTAAGTTCATACTAGTGAAGACTGTAATTCTATTATTTTTACTAATTTGCATTTGATTAATGCTTCAATTTTATCCAGCACAACCAATAAATCTAGAATGAGATTGTGTATGTTTATGAATGTAGTGAGCAAGTAAGACATTTCTCAATACAATTTGATTATGTGCCAATGGATTTGGGAAAATATTTACAAAAGAGTTTGATCATCACTGCATCAAAAAATTTCAAAGAAGGCAATCTATTAGAAAGGAAATTCCTTTACTGTGGCCTGCGCCGTGGCTCAACAGGCTAATCCTCCGCCTTGCGGTGCCGGCACACCGGGTTCTAGTCCCGGTTGGGGCACCGGATTCTGTCCCGGTTGCCCCTCTTCCAGGCCAGCTCTCTGCTGTGGCCCGGGAGTGCAGTGGAGGATGGCCCAAGTGCTTGGGCCCTGCACCCCATGGGAGACCAGGAAAAAGCACCTAGCACCTGGCTCCTGCCATTGGAGGAGCACGGTGCGCCAGCCGCAGCGCGCCATCCGCGGCAGCCATTGGAGGGTGAACCAATGGCAAAGGAAGACCTTTCTCTCTGTCTCTCTCTCTCACTGTCCACTCTGCCTGTCACAAAAAAAAAAAAAAAAAGAAATTCCTTTACTGTCAATGAGGCAATACTAAATATACAACTGGGGGAACATTTGTGAAATGGGTGAATGGGAGGGGAATTAAAACTGTGGCTACAGAAAAATATACTGCATTTTCCTGAAACAGATCCCTTGTAAATACATGTAAACAAGGGCCATATATGTGTCTTCTGGTTGCATAATACACATGACAACTAAGAACTTAAATAGCAGAACTTAATATCCAGAACCCCTAAAATTAATTAATTAATTAATTAATTAATAAGCAAAATATTCTTAAAAGCTAAAGTCTAGAGATAAGAGAGAATCATACTGTCCAAATAATTTTTCAACTGCTTTTCTGTAATTTTATGCTTTAGAAGACAATCATATCGGATTGTGACCCAGAACTTGTCTTCATCTTCGTAAAATGCAATGCACTTCTCACCTTTGAGCTGATTAACTGGTGATTGGGCATGCATTTGTCAAACACACTGGTCTTGTTTTTTTTTTTTTTTCCTCCAAAGGAGGCTGGATTTATGTTTCTTTACCCTGAATTTTTGTTTCAATTTTCATATTTTATAAATTGATATATGTGTTTCTTGAGACATTAGGGGCAGTTTGCCAAGAAAGGCACCAGCTCAATTGTACACTGAGCAATTGGAAACAATAGTCCCTCCTATAAAAGTTTGCTCCCTCTCTTTCTTGAAAGACATTTCTGGTCAAACAATTGACATTTTGAAAACATTTTAAGAAAAAAAAAACAGATATGGTGAAGTAAAGGTCATGGGGAATAGGAGGCTTTAGAAAATCTAGCTTGTGCAGGCAGTGTAAACATGTTGAAAAGTACAAAGATAAATGAAGCCAGGTGCATGAAAGAGAGACTGATATCAGATCTCAGTTAGAGTCGAGTTACCCATTTGGGAGCCAGTTTTAGATTGGAGTTGGTATGAGGGAATAAGGCCAAAATATGAAGCTTGGCTAGGCAAAAGCTAAAACGAGGTTGATGAACTTGGGAATTGAGTTTTATTTTGAATAAAAACTCACCTTAACTTCTTAAATGGACCATTACAATTTTAGTTTTCAAAGAGAGGACATTCACTTTAAAACATCCTGTAGTGGAAAGAGCACATGTTCTAAAGCAAGGGAGGGAATGCGAAGTGAGAGAAGGGGGAGTGGGACAGAACCCAGCCTTTAAAAACAGGATTACACCAGTGGTCCAGAGACGTGGCTTCTAAGTGCAGTTCTGATGTTAACTTTTTATGATACTGAAAACAAGTATCTTATCTTGCTGGACCTTTGTTTCCTCATATGGTCATAAGATGGTTATATTAAACAACCTTCTAGGCCATTTATAATTCTGCAATTCTAGTTAAAGTCACTTAGAATCATTTACAACAAATAGCTTAGGTTTTAAACGGTGTTCATTTATACATAATAGCAACTGATAAAGCTAATTAAGCTAATAAAACATTTGAGGCTAGGGCTGTGGTATAGCTGGGAAAGCCATTGCCTGCAACGCTGGAATCCCATATGGGTGCCGGTTTGAGTCCCAGCTGCTCCATTTCTGATCCAGCTCTCTGCTATGGCCTGGGAAAACAGTAGAAGATGGCCCAAGTACTTGGGCCCCTGCACCCATTGGGAAACTGGGAAGAAGCTCCTGGTTCCTGGCTTTGAAGCAACGCAGCTCTGGCCATTGCGGCCATCTGGGGAGTGAACCAGCAGATGGAAGACCTATCTGCCTCTGCCTCTCTGTAACTCTGCCTTTCCAACAAATGAATAAAGCTTTTAAAAAAAATCACTAATTTTACTTGGAGTCTCTTGCTACCATGATAATCATATTAATGGTTTTGAAGCACTGTGCTGAACACCAAATTTTTATCATCACTTTTTATTTTTTTTATGGAGAAAAAATGGTGAGTTAAGATGACTCTTCACTAAATCCAGGAAAATATATCTGGAAGTGGCTGATCTGGAGAAATCGCTGATATTATTTCCTTTTCTTCTAGGCTCCAAACTCCTCCCAAGTCACCAAGCTTTCCAGTTAAACTGTGTGTTCCTGTCCTACTTGGCTGCTTTGCTATTTCTTTCATGGGCCCCTGAGTTTATGCAGCTGTTAAGGATGTGATCAGCGTCTAGATTTCCCTTCTGCTTGTGGAGTCTGAGGCTTTGCACATCTGAATTCATCTATATCAAATCTAACTCTTTCCCTGTCTTGTCTCCCATATTTCAGTTCCTCTCTTTAACCTTTTGGCTATTCTATCAGCACCTGCTATCACTGGGGGTACGGTTTGAAATACACCACCAAATTTAGGAAGGAAAAATTATGTGCCAACCAGTTAAGCTTCAAGCAATAGATTTGCTTACAAAGGGCCACTTAATGTGGGATTTAACCTCTGCGGAGTATAGAAAAAGGATGTAAATTGTTCCCAGATAGTGAGATATTCATGTGACAAAATTAGTCTCATTTTTTGCCTTGCTGTGTGACCTCAGACAGGAGTCAGACTTTTGGGAAAGAGAAATTATTTTCTGTATACTCCAGGTACACACACCATATTTATGCTTGAATCAATTTTCCACAATTGACATATATGATCATTTTAGAAGAATTTTGGACATTTTATTTATTTATTTGACAGGTAGAGTTACAGACAGTGAGAGAGAGAGAAATGGAGAGAAAGGTCTTCCTTCCACTGGTTCACCCCCCAAATGACCACTATGGCCAGCGCACTGTGCTGATCTGAAGCCAGCAGAAACCAGGTGCTTCTCCTGGTCTCCCATGGGGTGCAGGGCCCAAGCACTTGGGCCATCCTCCACTGCACTCCCGGGCCACAGCAGAGAGCTGGACTGGAAGAGGAGCAACCGGGACAGAATCTGGCGCCCCAACCGGGACTAGAACCTGGGGTGCCGGTGCCTCAGGTGGAGGATTAGCCTAGTGAGCCGCCGCACCAGACATTTTATTTTAATAATTAAATTATTATTATTCATATGATAGTATTTAGTTTTCAATTACCATATTTTGTCAGATGTTATTTGTTCTTGAAACTCATCATTATATAACACTTCCTTTTCAATGGTAAATAAACTTAAATATGGCCAGGTGTTTGGCCTAGCTGTTAACACAGGTCGGAATGTCTGGGTTCAAATCCCTGTTCTGCTCCTGATTCCGGCTTCCTGATGATGTGCACCCTGGGAGGACATGTTTGTAGTTCAAGTACTTGAGTCCCTATTGCCCACTTGATTCACCTGGATTGAGTTGCCAGCTCCAGGCTTCAGTGCCCTGGCTCACCCTTTGGGGACTGAACTGAGCAATGATAGTGCATGCTTACTCTCTCTCTCTCTCTTTCTCTCTCCCCCTCTCTCAAGTAAAGTTTTTAAAACCTTAAATAAAGTTAAATTTAGGAAAAGATGTGAATATTATGTACACTGAAGGTTAAAAGCAAGATGGAAATATCATGCAGGAAGTACAAGAATGATTGAAATTTACAAAAATGCATGATCATATAACCACAAGCTTTCCATCAACAATTACATTTTAGTTATTTCATCACAGATCACTAAGAGGAGAATTAAATTATGAACTTCTGTCTAACTCCTTATTCTCCTCCCTCCATTCAGTGCCATATGGCTTGGTACTTGATGTCTACTGAGTATTTAGTTTTTCCAAAAGCACTAGCTGTGTCTTGGTCAACTTCAGTAAGAGTAACTTGTCTCCCAAATGAAAGGCCATCCTACCACACGGTTATAATGCTCTTCTTGGAAATTATTGCAACAAGTCTATAAACATATATGCTTTTTATATAAAAGTGTCATACCAGCAAGAGAAACAAACTAAGCATCTCATTTCACCATAAGTGTTCATTTTCAGCTTTGGTCACAATAACCCTCAAATGATAGCATAGAGTTTGGGTTGTGATTGTGTTTTACATTCTAAGGTATAGGTTCTCTACAATTGAGGGATATATACTATGAACCTCTAGGAAGTAGTTAAGCATTTGTAGCTCAGAATAAAACCAAATGAATAATCTTAAGTTCCAAACAAAAGATATTCTGTGGTCACTAGGCAAAGGCAATTTCAATGACTTTCAAAGAAACTAGTACAGCAGGATTAGGTATTTTAAATGCTCATTCAGACACTGATGCCCAGTTAGTGAACCATTTAACACTTCACTCAGGAATGTCTTTTTCTTCAAATGGTGTCCATATTTATCAAGGTTTGTGTTTGTGCTGCTTCTTTGGATAATAGAGATTAATGATGATCTATTGTGTGTAAATGGCACCTAAGCTTCCATTTACTTCTTGAGTCACAAAGCCAAGGGATGTACTCAGAGCAAATGTTTTTTTATCTCCATTTTAGAGAAGAGGAAATTTAGAACTTTTGATTTACATTACACATTAGTGGCAGACAATACAGTGTAATTGTAGAATCATGACACCTTAGCCTCTTATGGAAAGCCTAGATTCTATCTGGACTAGTGGTCACAGGAAGTAGCAGTGGGGAAGGCTTTTTAGAGGATGAGGCAAAAATAGGGATAAGGGTTCTGACCTCTTACAATGTTTAGCTATCTCTTTAGAGGCATGCACAGTCTTATATTCCCAAGCTACCCAGAGAGCTATGTACCCTTTGAAGAAGCTTTTCTGTTCCCCAGGAGTAAACTGGTAGAGAGGCCATCTCAGATTTACATAAGCAAAACTTTTGACCTATCTAGCCTGAAAAAATTACTGAATAGATCTTTCTATTTTCTTTTGTGTTCAAGTGGCTAAACTTCATATTTTCATTTTCAACAGCATTTAACATGGCTATAGGTTCTTTCTAAACATTGATAAAGCAAGGGAATAAGAATCTCATGTTTTAGCTAGTACTTTCTCTCTGAGCAAACACATTCGGAATGCCATTAAGAACCAAAGCAGAAGCTGGCGCCGCAACTCACTAGGCTAATCCTCCGCCTTGCGGCGCTGGCACACCGGGTTCTAGTCCCGGTCAGGGCGTCGGATTCTGTCCTGGTTGCCCCTCTTCCAGGCCAGATCTCTGCTATGGCCCAGGAGTGCAGTGGAGGATGGCCCAAGTCCTTGGGCCCTGCACCCGCATGGGAGACCAGGAGAAGCACCTGGTTCCTGCCTTCGGATCAGCGTGGTGCGCTGGCCACAGTGCACTGGCTGTGGCAGCCATTGGAGGGTGAAGCAATGGCAAAAGGAAGACCTTTTTCTCTGCCTCTCTTTTTCACTGTCCACTCTGCCTGTCCAAAAAAAAAAAAAAAAAAAAAAAAAAAAAAAAAAAAAAAAACCAAAGCAGGAAGAAAACAAAGCCAAAAATTTAAGAATTCAGGACCACTACTGCAGAGGTAGTAGTTGATATTATAAACTTAAATAGGCTAGATTATTATGTGTAGGAAGCATGAGAATAGAAGTGTGCCTGTGATGTAAGCTGGGAAGAACAAATGTTTAAGGCCTGGGAAGAGGGAGAGTTGCCCCAAAGAAGAACAAATCAAATAGGCAGAGAAACAGGAAGAAAATTAGGATGACTGCTGGACTGAGAAAAATAAGAGAAAGTGGTGAGGGCCGGCGCCATGGCTCGCTTGGCTAATCCTCCACCTGAGGTGCTGACGCTCCGGGTTCTAGTCCCTGTTGGGGCGCTGGATTCTGCCCCAGTTGCTCCTTTTCCAGTCCAGCTCTCTGCTGTGGTCCGGGAGTGCAGTGGAGGATGGCCCAAGTGCTTGGCCCTGCACCCCATGGGAGACCAGGAGAAGCACCTGGCTCCTGGCTTCGGATCGGTGCGGCCCACCGGCCACAGTGCGCTGGCCATAGCGGCCATTTGGGGGGTGAACCAAGAGAAAAAGGAAGACCTTTCTCTCTCTCTCTCTCTCTCTCTCTCTCTCTCTCTCTCTCTCTCTCTCCCTCTCTCTCTCACTATCTAACTCTGCCTGTCCAAAAAAAGCAGTGAGGAACAATCTCAAACACTTTAAAGAGGCCAGGAGAGAATATGAAAAAATAACAGTAATTCATTTGGGAGGTCACTAGTGACCTTCAAGAGGATCTTTTCTTTTTTAAATATTTATTTATTTATTTATTTGAGAGGTAGAGTTACAGAGAGATGGAGAGATGGAGCCAAAGGTCTTCCATCCGTTGGTTCCCTACCCAAATGGCTCCAATGGCCAGAGCTGTGCCTATCCGAAGCCAGGAGCCAGGAGTTTCCTCTGGGTCTCCCATGAGGGTGCAGGAGCCCAATCACTTGGGCCATATTCTGCTGCTTGACCATGTGATCAGCAGGGATGCTGTATTGGAAGAGGTGCAGCCGGGATTTAAACTGGCACCCATATAGGATGGCGGCACCCCAGGCAGAGGCTTAGCCTACTATGCCACAGCGCCAGCCCCTTAAGAACATATATTCACTACAAATTGTGGAAGCTATAATTTAAGAGAGAGTGGGAAGTAAATATACAAATGTAGTAGTTAAGGGTCCTTTGTAGAAATTTGCAACTTCAATGAAAAACATTTGACTGTGTTTAATGATATATAAACACTTCTCACCATAAAATTCAAAACAGAAGCGTAGTTAAATGAGGCAACAGGATTGATTTAGCTTATACCTATTTTTAAGTGTTTAACAAAAACGCCTAAGGGTATGATTTTTGCATTTAGTTACTCAAGAGAAAAGGAAAACGAACTTATTGGAAGCATAGGGTAGCATGGGACTATATATAACAATATTCCTCCCCTCATTTTCCATTAGGACTGAATCATGCCACCCACACTGTTCCCTAACTCTGGGAAAAATCTTTTAATAGTTCTGATAGTAAATTTTTTTAGACTTTCTGAGTGTTCTTGCTATTTCTGTCATCCCTTGAAACCTTCTGTTTGCCTCTATTTACAAGTTTCAGTGCAAACAGGTGACCCAGGGAAAGACATGGATAAGTATGGCTGTGACTAATGAATAATACAAATAGCCATTTCCAACTTAGTCTCAATACTTTAAATTGTTTGTTCAACGCATGCCTTTGAATGTACATATATAGTGCATGGCTCTTGTTTATTTTTTTTTCTTTTTACAGAATTTCCATAGCAGCTTCTCTCTCAGTGCTGGGGATCTCAAAATAACAAAGTTCTCAATTGAGGACCAGGGAAAGTCTGACTAGCACTGTTGGCAAGTTCTCAAATTCCCCTCCTAACTCACACCTTCCATTTTCTCTTCCTTGTATTTCCCTCACTTCTTTTTCAGGCTAATCCCCAAGTTGAATCATAGTGTTTCAATGTCTGCCAGTTCCCATTCCTCTCCTAAGTGTAATTGAAATATGAATACATGGGATCCCCAAACCTGGGGTGAAACATCTCCAGAGTCTGGGCAGTTGATCCGGTCATATTTCATCAGCAGCACTGGGTAGTGTTCGAGAATGTGAGGCATTCATGAGCAGCCTGACTTCAGCTGAGCTCCAGTGTTCTAAGTGGAACCTCCAGGGCTTTCACGGCTTTTCTTCATTAGAAAAGTATATATGTTTCACATCACAAGTAATCCCCAGATACAACTTATCAGCACCTGTTTGTTGAAATTCATTTGCTACTCAAGCAGTTTGATACTCTTGGTTCTCAAACTTGGAGCGTGCTCTAAACCACTAGTCCTAAATCGTAATGTTCACAATAATTCTGCTACATCTCTAGATAGCTGGTAATATATTTTAATAGATGATTTGGGGCTTTTAAAATATCTCTCACATTTTTGCTTAGGTAACCCCACACTTATTGCATGACACACATTCAACAGTCTCATGGTGCCACTCAGAAGATTTAGGCACCTTTAGGAAATATTCTTAACACTTTATGTGGGAAATTTAAATTGCCCGTTAAGCACCCTTATAATCCCCTTTCACATCCTACTTATCCTGAAGGCAAAAATCCTCTATGACAGTCAGGTTCTTAAATCTACTCAGCTAGGATCATATTTACCTACTAGGTCCTCAGCACTTACAAGCAAGCTCAGAACTGTACCCAGAAGAAGTAATGGAAATAATGTGGGATGGACATGTATATAGTTAAGATCTACTGAGCTTGAAGTCACTGCAAGCCTGCATGTGTCATTCAGTTCTACTTGTGAATAAAAATGCCCCTTTTTCTAGGAAGCATCTTCTTTATCTGGGACCTAGGGAGGGATGCCATGAAAATGTGGGTATTAAGCTCAGAGGTACCATATAACTTCCAGGTGGCTTTGTGCCTGTAGACGCACCACTCCTACTTCGTAAAAGAGGCCAAATGACTGGGAGGGGCTTTCACTGCAGATCAAGCAGCTGAAGGTGCTGCCAGGAACACTCTCTGTGTCCCCTCCCCCGCCTTTCCTCTCTGGGTAATCCTCTGGTCCACTGCCCACTCATTATGGGTATTTCTCCATGTGGTACAATCCATGCCCCTATGTGTATGTGTGTTCACTTTCTCATCATTTGAATAAACTTGTTATCACTTTTGCACTTTATGTGTGTTTGGATTTAGAATGCTTGCCTTGTATAAGACAAGAGCTTGTACTAAAAATAAAAACACCCATGCCCACAGCAGAAGAACTCTGCTTTTGGAACAACATGCTATTTTGTCCCCTCCGCTGAAGGCATAGCCCCACCTCATTGATTCACATGTTCCTTTTTCTTTTCTTTATTTATCTAAGATGAAAAAATTTCATATATGTCATATATACAAATAGTGATACTTCTGAACGTACCCTCCCTAACATCCTCCCACCCTCTCTCCTCCTTCTTTTCATATTCTTTCTTTTAATTTTTACTGTGTTATAGGTTCAGTTTATTTGGTAATCATAATATTAACCCTCTGCTAAGTAAAGAGTTCAACAAAAGCAAGAAGAAAAAAATCACTGTTCCTCAACAGTAGAGACAATAGCTGTAAGGAATAATCAAATCTTGAAATGTCAATTTTGCTCATATACGTTAAACATTTTTACTTTCCTAATTACCACAGATCAGGGAAAACACACGTACCTATTTTTAAGCTATTGATTTATCCCAAATTCAGACTATACCACCTCCAGACATCTCTGTGATTGCTGCCCCTTAGTTCCTGATTCAAATATCACTAATAGATTAAAAACAAGAAAAGCTTCAATAGCTTCTCAGTTATCTCTTCTCCATGTGAAGCCAGGCCCTAGTCCGATGCCTTCGATGTGGACTTCACCAGGCTTCAGTAGTTCTCCATCAACTTGCAGTCCATCTAGAAAGAGTAACTCATTAAATAAAGGGTAAAGAAAGATCCAAGACCCTGAATCACAAAGACCCAAATTACCCTATAACTAACATCTTAGTGCTAGCCTCTCTTCTGAGAGCTTAGTAAGAACTCATAAGTCATGATCACACAAAATAATAACCAATCTACTCTTAGATCCAGACAGACCAGAGCATACCTTTGATATCCCTAAGGAAACCTGATGGCCCCTATCACTGACCAATCAAAGGAAGGCCTCTCACATTGTAGACCAAGCAGAGGCCTACACATGAACTGATCATGCATTGCTCAACTCCCACTTTACTCTAAGATTAGCTGCCTTCAGTCCCTTGGGGAGTTTCAGAATTGAGCAATAGCTGCCTGCCTTCTGGTTCTGTGCATTGCAAATAAATTCCTGTTATCATCTCCCATCCACCTGTCAGTAATTTACTTACTGTGTGTTGGGTGAACAGACTCAGTTTGGTGGGGTAGGGGGTGGGGATTCTATGGCAATTCCTCAAACAGATTTTAGTATGTTCTATAACATTTGTATTCAAATTATACAACACAAACAAGAAATGATAATGCCAGATCTCAGAAAACTGACTTATTCTATGAGTATTTATTGCATTCCTTCTATACATAAGCTGGATGAGAGGACTAGCAGAATTTTTATCTTAAGAGTGTTCTAACTTCTTCGTTTAATCTATGATTCTACTCCACTTTTTAGGTGAGTATACAAAGGAAAACATCAGTATGCTTAGTCCACACATTTCCAATGCCCTATGGTCTACATAGTGAGAAGTAGGGAAGACAAGTTGGAATAAAGGTAAAAAAAATTGGAAGAAAGCAAAGCCTTTTGCTTGTCAAAGGCTTTATTAACAAATGGAAAGCTGTATCCATTTGTAGAGATTAAGTATCTGGGAATATCTTCCTTGAGAAAAAATGGACAAGGAACAAGCTGACCACATAAAGAGTGCTTTGATTTGTCCATATCAACTGGTAATCCATTAACTAGCTCACTCATGTATACAAATATTGCAGTTAAAACCCAATTCCAATGAATTACAGCAGAAGTTTCTGTATAATCACATTTTCTCTATGAACTAGGTACTAAAAGCCAAGGGAAAAGGGGTCTTGAAGATTGCATTGAAATGATATCGTCCAAAAATCATCCTGAACATTCTATTCTCTGTTTAAGGAAATAAAATCTAAAGCAAGATCTATATTGTGTGTTGTTTTTATAGTCAAGGGCTAAAGTGAGGGGAAGAGTCTTTTCTGAGTTCACTACAAAGAGTTCATTCTCTAATCAAGCAGAGATCTTTTCAAACCACATATACCTCCAAACCTAAAATATCTCCACCACTTCAATTCCCACCCACTCAACCACTGATACAGAACAATTCACCAAAAGATCTAGACATTTAGAAGAGGAAAAGGTTGGGGATTGATCAGCACCCACTTTTTCCTACTGGACTCAGAGCACTTCTTCCTCATTGCTAATTTGCTGATGGTTAAAAGCAGAGTGTGGCTACCATACTCATTGAGGTCAAAATCTGTTTCAATGTAAATTGAAATATATCATTAGAAGTATATCTTTTAGCTAGCTGGTCAATATCTGTGTACCTCATAAAACGTAGTAATAATAGAAAATACCTCAGTGCTTTTGTAATTATGTATGAGTTGAAATAAGTATTTGTTACCATTTCAAGGCATGCAAATTTGTCATCATGTATTGTTTGTGATCAGGTTTCATATATGCCCAGAATATTTGTCTGATTGGTTACATTGAATTTCAAGGCAATCTTCAATGTGAGGTACATTCAAATATATATGTGTGTGTATGTGTGTGTGTGCATTGAAGTGGGATATATAAAAATGAATGTGCTTTGTATACCTGGCATACATAAAAACTTTATAGAGGAATGTATGGGTGTGTATGCATGCACACTTTTTCAGCGTATCTGTACTTGAAGTTCCTAGTCTACTTTATGAGTTTATTATTTTTTCACAAAAGTAAAATTTTAGATGATTATTGTTCATTTTTCTCTATGGAAACTTTTCCTATGCTATTATTTTCCAAGATTCTCAGCAGGCAAGTGATGTTAAACCTAATTTAATTATTTTATTTGATCGTAGTTAGTACAAGTTTAAAATTAAACACACTCCAGTGGCTGTGAATTTCATTAACTTATTTTTTAGATTTCTTCAGTGCCCACACAGATTCCCACATGCCACCACCTTCCCCTGTGGGTCTCCAGGGACCCACAGTTCTGTTTCAGTCCAAGAAGAAAAGCTTGTGCTTTCATTTTGCTCTTGTGAAACAGCCAAGCACAAGCCACTATTGCCCCACCCCCCACTGCTAAAAACCAAGGACAGAAAAAAAAAAATGTTCCTCCTTTCTTTTCTAGTTTTTCTCCATTTCGTGTGGAACACATTGTGTTTCCTTCGTTTTGAAACTCCTAAAGGGCTTTCAGGTAATTTTACATTACTGTTTTTTGAGCCTTCTACCCCTTGCTGTCTTGTTGCACACATAGAGGAAGGTAGATAAGCCATGCCTGTTAGACACATGGTAAAACAGTTCACAGCTGGTGCAACCAAGGCCTGCATTCTTGTTCAAATGTGGTTAAGCTGGGAAACTGAAGTGTGGGTGTCTATGGAAACAGCCGCTCGAGTGATTATGAGATGAGACATAGAGAAACCAACTTGTAAAGGGGGTGTGCTAGCTCCAGCTTCCTCTGGCAGTGACAAATTATCATTCTTTATGATTGTCAAATGGCAATTCAGACGAGGAGGTCCACCTTCAAATGTTCCTTCAACAGACTCAGCTGCTAGGTTATTGTCTTTCTCTTGACTGAAAAAGTATGGTTCTGGGTACTCAGGGTTATGAGAAGATTTTGCAGGCTGCAGATTGTAGCAATCTACCTATCTCCACAAAGATACAACCCCTTTTGCCATTATTCTTAATAAGTGAGGCCTCCAAACAAGGAGCCTTTTGTAATGATCATAAAATAGAATAGAAAGAACATCAGAATTGCCATTAAAAGCTTGTTCTTCGGTCCTTGCATCAGCTAGTCGTTAGCAGTAAGTGAGGGAGTCCTTCAGACTATGAAAGTCAGATTAACTGGGATCTTAACCTCAGCTTTAAAAGTACTAGTTACGTCACCTCAGGTAATCTGCTTCACCTTTTTCACTTCAATAAACTCATCTATAAAATGTTATCATACTAGCTCCCATACCCCACGGGAGGGGCATTTGAGAATTTAGTGATATAATTCATATATCTAGTTCAAGGTATCATAGTAAGATTTTAATGAGTGTTACATATTTTCACCACAACAACCATCATCATCATACCTGTATTATTATCCAAGGAAAGGCAAAGAACCTCCTTGCTTCTCCTTTGTGCACTTGATGATTGTGACCTATGACTGCTGAGAAAATCCCCAAATGTTTTAATTCCAAACAAACTTGGTAGTCTCTGAAGTGTTATATGAGGGTGATAATAATATAGATTATTGTTGAATGTCAAATACAGAAGCCAGCAAGTGACTATACCCTCCTTTTCTAAGGTAGCATAAGTCTAAAGATGAGAACATAAGCACTTATTCCCCAACTGTTTCTCACTAAATTAATCCCAGTTCTCCCCTTCACGGACAGTTCTTCAATGATTCTTGCAAACTTGCTCATTAGATTCCAGATGTAGTGATACTTTCAGGGTATCAGTTCAGTTCTCCTAGAGGTTACAGGGTTTGAGTAAAAGATATTTTGGGGCCAGTACTATGGTAAGAGGGCTTAACCAGCTGTAGTGCCAGCATTCCATCTGGGTGCCTGTTTGAGTACTGGCTGTTCCACCTCCAATCCAGATCCCTGATGATGCACCTGAGGAAGCAATGGAAGCTGGCCCAAGTGCTTTGGCCCCTGCACCCACAAGGGAGACCCGGAAGAAGCTCCTGGCTCCTGGCTTCAGTCTGGCCCAGTTCCTTCTACTGTGGCCATTTGAGGAGTGAACCAGCAGATAGAAGATTTTCTCTCTCTCTCTCTCTCTCTCTCTCTCTCTCTCTCTCTCTCATTCTCTCTCTCTCTCTCTCTCCCTACATTTCAAATACATAAGTAAATCTTTTAAAAAAACATATTTGCTCATGTCATAATGTAGTATCAGAGATCATTCTCATATGAATTGTTCTTCATATCTTTTGATTAGTTAAGCTTCCACATTTCTTGGGGTATTTCAAAGAGTTAGAAGATATGTTGAATTTTCTTGATTGTTCAATTAATACAACTTTAGTTTTCTCTGTAGGCTTTTCTTCAACGGAATAGTTGAGATGACAATTTCAAAACTTTGAAGTTAAATTCTGACTACAGGTTGTGAAGTTGGGTTTGAAGACTCACAATTTCCCTTTTCTTTGTTTGTAATACACCTTTGTTCAAGCCAGAATGAGTTGGGTGTGTATGGGTTATGTTTCATTATTTAAATCAAGTAGAAATTTGCTTGCTCAAAGCTGCAGAAAAATGTCACTTACCATCTTCATGATTCCTTGTAGAACCTTGCATTGGTCTATGCAGCCAAAACTCTAGGGCTGATTATCACTTGCCTTCATTTTTTCTTATCCAGCACTTTGTAGCTCACCAGAAGAGGGGGCCAGTAGCTGTATTCTGTGGTCCTTCAAAAGTTCAGGGTCTATAGTCCTTCAAAAACTCTATGGCAGAGTTGTCTCTTGGTTTCTGTTGAACATATCTGTCACTCTATAAGCACTTCCTAGAGGTCACTGCAATTATTCCCAATCATTACCTGACAGAAAACTTATCCTGGTCAGCTGAAAGAACATGTTGATAACATTTCAGATGGTGGGATTGTTTTCCAACTCAATAAAAGATACTTCTTTTGTCTCTCCAAGTTAGTTCTAGCACCAGTGAAAACAAAATATATAGCATTTACAATGTAGACCTCTTCTGAAATAATTAGGAAGAATAACTAATTATGTAAATTAGCCCACCCACATTACACACACACACACAGGGTTGCTCATCAAGAGATATTAAACTTCAAAAACCCATATCCGTATCTCAGAAAGTCAGCTCACTGTGCTTTGCTAAGGACTGAAATGCTTGAGCCCTTCCAGACTTACATATTTAAGTTCTAATCTCCAATGTGATGATCTTTGGCAGTAGGAGCTTTTGAGAAGTAAATAGGTTTAGATGAATAATGAAGTTGGTGGCCCCAAGATATCTTTATAAAAACAAGAGATGAGAATCTCTCTCTCTCTCTCTCTCTCTCTCTCTCTCTCTCTCTCTCAAATGAGGATGAATCAAAAGAAAGCTGTCTGCAAACCAGAAAGAAGGCTCTCACCAAACATCACATCTGTTACATCTTGATCTTGGACTCCCTTGCCTCCAGAACTGTGAGAAGTATGCATTTGTTGTTTATGTTGCCAAGTTCATGATATTTTGTCATGGTAGTTCAAACTGACTATGACACCTTTGGATACTGATTTTGATATATCTCTCTCTCTCTTTCACACACACATACACACACACACACAGTCTCAACAAAAAGGAGAACAAGTAATATTTGCATATATTTTATACAGCAGACTCATAGAATGAGAAATGCCCTAAATGGCACTCTGGCCTCAGAATCAGCCCTTAAGGCATTTCTATTTGTCTAAAAAGCCCATGAGATTTTCTCAGGTATGGAAAGCAAAGACACGATGGCAAAAATGACCTAAATGAAAGATCTCTGTGAGGGAGATCCCGGTGGAAAGAAGGAGGTACCTTTCTCTGAAGGGAGGAGAGAACTTCTACTTTGATTATGTCTTTGTCTAAGTAAGGTCAGATTTTGTGAACTCAAGAGGCATCCATAGCCTTGGCAGCTCATGACAAGAGCCTTGGGTGATTAAGGATGCCATAAATAAGAGAGTCAATGGTTAAATCAACAACAGGAATCACTGTGCACTTGCTCCCCATGTAGGACCTCTGTCCTTAATGTGTTGTACTATGAGAATTAACGATAAAACAAGTCTTCAAACAGTACTTTATACTTTGTGTGTCTGTGTGGATGCAAACTGTTGAAACCTTTACTTAGTATAGAGTTGATATTCTTCCTATAAAGATAATTAAAAATGAACATTAATGAAGAATGAGATGGGAGAGGGAGTAGGAGGTGGGATGGTTTGGGGGTGGGAGGGAGGTTATGGGGGAAAGAACCTCTATAATCCAAAAGTTGTACTTTGAAAAGTTATATTTATTAAATAATAGCTTTATATAAAAAAGAAAATAATTTCTATCTCAAATCTCAGTGCTTTCTTTAGCCCTGAAGATTGCATATGGTCATGGAAGTCCCTGATGATTTACAGCAGGGATTAGAAAGAGAGACAGAAATAAAAACATAATTAGAGACAGGCAGAGACAGAGAAGAGAGACAGTGAATAGGAAAAGAAAAAATGGAGAAAAGGAAAAAAAAGGATATGCTAATTTTTTAAAAAAAGATTTATGTATTCATTTGAAAAGCAGAGTTACAGAGACAGAGGCAGAAAGAGAGAGATAGAGAGAGAGAGAGAGATCTTCCATTGGCTGGTTCACTTCTCCATATGGTAGCAAAGGTAAGAGCTGGGCCAATCTGAAACCAAGAACCAGGAGCTTCTTCCGAGTCTCCCACATAGGTGAATAGGCCCAAGCACTGCTTTCCCAGACAATAGCACAGAGCTGGATTGGAAAAGGAGCAACTGAGACACAAACCGGTGCCCATATTGGGATGCTGGTATTGCAGGCAGAGGTTTATCCTATTGCGCCACAGCACAGTCCCCAGGCTATGTTTTGAAGTATTAGAAAGTAAACAGCCACGAACCTAGAGTTTTCTCCTTTGCATTTATATACGTAGTTCACCTTAGTCATAGACTATTCCTATTGATTAAGAATCTTCACAGACCTAGCGCTTCTTATGCATGTAATTTTTGACGTATCAAGATATTTTATTTAGTATACTTTGTATTTCATAAGGTAGATAAGAGTCAGTCTCAGCTCAGCCTTATTTAGTGATGGAAAACTTCTACATTCATAAGTGGGAAGTCTTACTGTTAAAAAGATTCCAAATTATAATTTGAACTCCACATCTACCTAATCTACATGTATTGGTCTTATTATTTCTAGAGGATTACTTTATGCTTACAAAAGTTACAGCCATTTTTCCATGTGGGGACAGTCAGAATGCTCTTTTCTTTCCCCCTTTTCCAGCAATCAGTGTTTTTATTTTGCCATGATATTCATTATTAGTTTCACCTTTAGCCATTCTTCTCAGCCTCTCACTGTGTGGATAACTTTCTTTTGGATACTTGAATTTACTTAAGTGTGTTATAAATTGTGACAACCAAAATTCATTGACCAATCTGGACTAAATTAAAAATACCACCTTCCTAAGTATGGAATATATATATATATATATATATATATATATATATTTCTTCGTGTATTAAACTAGTTTTCTTGCATTAGAACAACCATGTTGCATGCAGGTTATTATTGTCAGTTAAATATATATCTTAAATATGAATTGTTATCATTCCAATTAACTTTGTATTTGATTTATACAATTATCTCACTGAATCTAAATATAGTATTATTATTCTCATTAGTTAAAATTTGTATATGTTTTATCCCCCATACCTCCAAAAATATGTCCATATCTTAATTTACACAACCTGTGAATGTTACCTTATTTTGAAAAAGGTCATTGCACATGTTTTAATTTAATGATTTAAAAGTGATATCACTCTGTATTCTCTGTGTGGGCCCTACACCTAATGACAACTGTATTTATGAGATAAAAGAGAAGAAGACACAGACATACAGAGGAGAAGTCAATATGAAGATGAAAGCAGAAACTAGATTCATGGAGTTGTCAGCCAAATAGTGCCAAGAATCGCTGGCATCCATCAGAAAGCAGGAGATAAGAATGGAATGGACTCTCTACAGAGAGACTTAGAAAGCAATGAGGCTCTGTTGACACTGACTTTGGGTTTGTGGCCATCAAAACCGTAAGAAAATACATTTCTGCTGTCTCAAGCCTTTCAGTTCTTGGTAATGTGTAAACACATACTTAAGAAATTTTTTTTTAAATTTATTTGACAGGTAGAGTTACAGACAGTGAGAGAGAGAGAGAGAAAGGTCTTCCTTCCATTGGTTCACTCCCCAAATGGCTGCTATGGCCGGCGCTGCGCCGATCTGAAGCCAGGAGCCAGGTGCTTCTTCCTGGTCTCCCATGCGGGTGCAGGCATCCAAGCACTTGGGCCATCCTCTACTGCCTTCCAGGGCCACAGCAAAGAGCTGGACTGGAAGAGGAGCAACCTGGACTAGAATCCGGCGCCCATATGGGATGCCGGCTCCGCATGGTGAGCCACGGCGCTGGCCTCCTAAGAAATTAATTCACTGGTTACTCACTAAAATAACTAACTGGGAAATTCATTTACATGGAAATTGTTTTAAAAAGCAGATAAATGAAATGTTTGGGATTAAAATGTCAACACAAACATGATATGAATTATTCAATTTGAATATGATACCATTAGCAATATTTTAAATACCAAACTGTATTTACAAATTCTATTGTAATGAAAGAACATTCCTTCACCCATTCATTTACCCACCCATCCATTTAAATTTAACCCATAAGCCAGACAACATTTATGTAACAGTTATTGAAATTAACCTTAAATTTACATCACGGTGTAAATTCATCCATCAGCTTTGATTACAGGTACATTTTATATACTGTGCTCATTTTAATCTCCAGATACATGTGAATGTCCAGATAGTGAGGATCCTGGAGTCAAATTAACAGAATGATTAATTAAAATGTTTTCTTTTTATTTTTTTACCGATGTCTTGACACCATGTAAAAGCAAACATAATCTGAACTAGTTGAAAGTGTAGTCGAGGTACTAGCACTGTGGCACAGCAGATTAAGCCCATACAGGCTCTTGTCCAAGTCCTGAGAATTTTTCCTTTTTAAATATATTGTTGCTAAGTTCTACATTGTGTACTTGTATTAATTAATTTCAAACTATTTTCTAATTTCTCTTGTGATTTCTTTTTGTTTTACTAATTAGTTACTTAGTAATGAATTGTGTAATTTTCACATATTTTTACTTTCCTAATTTTTTTCTCCACTATTACTTTCTAATCGCATTGTATTGTGGTTATAGAACACTTTGTGTGATTTCAATTTTTTAATTTTAACAGAAATTTATATGACCTAGTATGTAGTTAATTCTGGAGAAAGTTCCAGGTCACTGGGAAGAATATATATCTGGCTGCTGTTGGGTAGAGTGCTACAATTGTCTATCGTGGTTTATAATGTTCAAGTCTTATATTTCTTTTCTAATCTTCTGTGTAGCTGCTATATACAATATAGAGTAGGGGATATTGAAATCTCCCCACTTCTATTGTTAAATTGTTTGTTTTGTACTTCAGTTCTTGCAGGTGTTGTTTGATACATATTTGAGTTCTTTTTTGGGGTACATACATGTATGTAAACCCTTTATCTTCTTGACATATTGTCCCCATTTTGGTTATTAAATGCTCTTCACTGTCTCTAGTAACATTTTCGTCTTAAAGCCTATTTTGTCTGATGTAGATATAGCCATTTCATCTCTGTTTTGGTCACTGCTTGCACAGTACATAGTTTTCCAACTGTTTATCCTTCTTGGTTTATGAAGAGATATCAGCTAGCAGCCTTATTGAAGAGTCATTGCATATAATGAATCACTTCTGCCTTACTGCTTACAAGATTCCCTCCTTGTCTTTGGTTTTTGCAAGTTTATCATGATATATACCAGTGTAGACATCTTTGAAATTATTGTAGTTCAAATTAACTGAGCTTCTTAAAAATGTTGGAGCCGACCTTCAACATTCAAGGAGTTCATACCTTAGCCTTTACCTTCTTCATTTGCATAGCCTGAAGATCTGTCAGAGGATAAAGTTGAAGAACTTTCCTGGGCATACATATATCCTTGGGCATGAGCAAGCTGCAAAAATGCACATGGACTTTTAAATTTCCAGGAATATGTCCAAGCTTTCCAAAGTCCACTTGGATATCTTTATTCCCCAGCCCCCTTTTTTCAAACTTTCTGGTCAGCTTCCTATTTCCCCCAACTGTAATCTCTGTCTCCAGAAGCTTTGGTGTTAAACAATTGCCACTGATTACTTTCAGCCAATGTGCCTTGAAAAGACAAACTGCACTGAGCAATTTCTGACTCAGGTTATATAAAGACAAAGCTTGTGAGTGGGACTTTCCTGTGAGCTTCCACACAGGCCAAATGATGGCAATTCCATAAGAATAGTTTTTTTTATAGGTAGCTTTTGGGGAGAAGCATACATTTTGTACATTATTTTTTTAAAGGATTTTATTTGTTTATTTGAGAGGTAGAATTACAGAGAGAGGGAGAAACAGAGAGAGAGATCATCCGTCTGCTGGTTCACTCCCCAAATGGCCACAAGGGCTGGAGCTGTGTAGATCAGAAGCCGGAAGACAGCAGCTTCTTATGAGTCTCTCACACAGGTCCAAGAGCCCAATTGCCTGAGGCATCTTCTACGGCTTTCTCAGGCCCTAGCAGAGAGCTTGATTGGAAGAGGAGCAGCTGGTACTAGAACCAGGGCTCATTTGGGATGTTGGCACAGCAGGTGGAGGATTAACCTATGCCACAGCATCAGCCCTGAGAACAGGGTTTTGAAAGAGCTTCCATATTATCCTGACCCTCTGGTGGAATCTAGGATACTAGTTTTTACTTTGATTGCTGGCTGCTGATTTTTTTTTAACTACCACAGAGTGAGATATATGGAGTTGGACATAATGCAACAAAACTCAATGTTCTGAGATTCAAATGCTTTTCTTACTTGCAAGCTTTTTTTAAAATTCAGAGCTCTAAAAAGTTTGTTTTGTTGACAAGGTTTGCAAGAGTTATTCTTGCTTTTATGGAAGAGAGGATTTTCCTTACTTTGACATTCTCCTGATGTCTTACTTAATAAGTATATTTGATGATAAGGATATAGACTGACCAAGATAAATACCCAGGATAGGTGAGATGATATTAGTAGATGTTGGAAAAGCCAGAGATATTTTAGTTTAATGAAGGGTGAGTAGAACATTTAGCCAAAAGCAGGAAAAATATTGGAAAGGAACTTTAGAGGGTTAAGAAGTTTGAACTAGATTCTACCAGAAGCAGAGAACTATGGCAAAATTCTGATGAACGTTATTGATCATATTTCTTAGACTGAATATAAAAAACCCTGAATAGCTTAATTTGGCTTTTAAATCTTGTTTTGAGGAGCAGCAGGAATAAAGTAAGTCAAATCATTTACAGTTATGCTGTGGTTGTAATAATTTGCTAAGATCAATAACATGACAGAGCCACAACTTTGATTTGGTGAACCTCTACAGGGTTAGAGACTTCTAGAGCTATAGGAACTCAAAGATCATTTATTCCATCCCCTCATGTTATAGATAGCAGAACTGAATTCCAGAGAAGGGAAAACCTTTTCACAAGACCACTCAGTAGATAATGGCAAAGAATTTAGATGGCCTAATTCCTCTAAGGCAGAAAAAAGTGCTTCCTGGTATTTGATTTTCATATTGAAAATCCACTTTGTCCTTTTTCTACTGAACAGAATGTTGGCTATTACAGGTGTGGTTCATGAGCTAATTTAATGTAAAACTTTTAACTACATACAATATCTGAGACACTGATGGATTCCAACTTACATGCCACTTTGCTTCTATTTCCAGATAACATATCACAGTTCACAGAACAAGTCTATACTCTGGAAGTTGGCTTCAAGCCCCAGATGAACATACACAAGGTTTGCCTGCTTATCCTGCTCAAGTGTTTGTAGGGCAATTTATTATGAAAGTATGCAAAAAAACAGAGCTGAATAATCATACTTAGGATTACATGGTTTAACTAAGGACATGACAGACAATAGATACTGTTTGGTGGGAGAGGTAAATGGAAACGGAAAGGGATGACTTTCGAGTCCACGGAAAAGTCTGAATGAAGCCAGGCTTGGGGTTAGGGCCTAGTCCCTAGTTTATATATGCCCTCTACATCATAAAAAAGTAGTCAGAGAAGCTCACTCTGAGGGGTTTGAAAAAACAGATGTGTTTCTCCCTTAGGTGACTAACATTTGCAAGAATACATCTGGCAAAGACAAAAGATAACTAAAAGAGATGGCTCCCTAAAGTGCATTTAAGGCATTAATTAGTGAGATCTTTGGAGGGAGAGAGATCCTCTCTTTGGATCTTAAACTGAAGAGAAGCAAAGGCAGCTTTGGGTGGTGTAATCTCCAATGTAAGTATGTTCCAGGGAGCAGAGACACACTTAATACTCCCAAGCATCCTTTTTCCCATTACTATTGCACTGTACATCTCTTCTCCTGCCACCAATTTCCCAGTAATTCAGGGACTGTTGGTGGAGAAAACTGTGTTGGCTGGTGAATCTAGGGATGCAAGCACAATGTAGGCTGATGAAAATATTTGAAGTAAATACAAAGTCTCAGTAATAGGGCTGTCAGGTGGTTTGTGCCAAATCAGAGCTTTTTCTATTGGTTTTCTAATTAAACAAAACACATTTAAAGATCTGTTTCAGTATTATAATTTCAGATTTTTATGATCATTTTTTCATATACACTGGGAAATGGCATGGAGCAGGTAAATGTTTAGTTTCCTATTTTGTCAAATATTTAACAGTTTGTAAATATTTGAGACGGTGCTACATAAAAGGAGACAGGAAACTGTTATGTGATTGAATCATTCCTGTCTCTAATTTTTCTACTTGCCAAGAAAATATTCAGTTTTAAGAATTAACTGTTCAATTGAAAACTTGTGGGACTGGTCAGTGAAGGTATAGTTCTGCATAATATTTATTTGCAATATTTTTTCTGATAGTTTAGTATATTTTGTGATAGTCCTATGAGCTGTAAGCCTTTTGTCTTCATAAAATGGTGCAATTGAAGTGTTTGTAATTTACTTGATTTTATGTTTCTTCTTGATAAAAGTATTGGAATTTTTACCTAGAGGAAATTCAAATCTTCAAAATTATGTTTTCCAGTGTAAATGAAAAGATAAAATTGGGCCTTTCACGTATAGCTTAGGTAATACTGGCTGAGCTAACTTTCGAAGCAAAAACAAAACTGAAACCAAAATGTATCATTTTGTTATCTTATTAGAAACTCAAACTCCATGAGGACAAGGCTTTGGAGTTCCTGGCCACCCCACACCCCAGGAACCTCTCTATCTGGAGCAATGCTAAGCTCAGGATAGACATGTGGTCAGTAAATACTTATTTTAAAAAGTTGAAGCAGTGATTTTGGTGTTTAGGGAAAATTTTTAAATAAAAATATTATCAATGATAGTATGAATGAGTTCAGTACATGTTACTTGTCTCTCCTAGGCCTCAGGTTCCCCATTTCAGGCATGTCAGATGTGACTAGTCAATCTCTAAGGACACATAAAGATCTGGCATTCAGTCACTTTCTGCACAACTTTCATCGCAGACATGGGAGGAATAAAGCAAGGGTCAACCCCTATAGAATGTGGCAAAGGCAGAGGGATGAATCTTAGTGGATGTTCTAATTCAACTCTCCACACTCTTCTAGTGCATTTGGAAGAAAAAATGGGAGTAGGAAGATATGGGTTCAAATTTTATAGCAAGCCCCTTATCCAAACCCAAGCATCTTAATATGAACATCAATGTCCTAGACAAACACTTAGAAGCAACACTTCCTGGATATAATAGGTTGATCAATTTTCCAAAATGTCGTCACCTACAGGTGCCATTTTGTATCCTCAAAGCTTGTTTGTAAAGGAAAAAGGAGTGGGAGTGCAGTGAGGAACACACTTCAAAAGGTGCTCTTCTAGGAGCCCCTGCAAATTAGATGTCGCCAAACTTTTTGATTGTACATCCATAAAAGTGAAAATATTTGAGACTTTACCTTCAATGGATTACAATTACTTGGCCACATTATATTGTTAACTGTTGTATTAAAATAAGTAAGAAGTTATTTCTTATTTATAGATAAAAATAAATGGACATAGAATTCTTTTTTTAAAGATGTATTTATTTATTTGAAAGTCAGAGTTACACAGATGGAGGAGAGGAGAGAGACGGGGTGGGGGTGGGAGAAAGAGAGAGAGAGAGGTCTTCTATCTGTTGGTTCACTCCCCAGATGGCCGCAACGCCCGGAGCTGCACTGATCCGAAGCCAGGAGCCAGGAGCTTCCTCCGGGTCTCTCACATGGGTGGGGAGGCCCAAGGACCTGGGCCATCCTCCTCTGCTTTCCCAGGCCATAGCAGAGAGCTGGATGGGAAATGGAGCAGCCGGGTCTTGAACCAGCGCCCATATGGGATGCCAGCGCTTCAAGCCAGGGCATTAACCCACTGCCCCAAGGCGCTGGCCCCAAGAATATAGAATTCTAGTATCTCCTTGCCACACTGAACAGAATAACCTGTTTATTCCACTGAGTATACATACTTCATTTTTGTGATCAGTGTTTTAAAGATCATGCTCAGGATTTATACCTCTATATAACTTAAATTCTACCTTTAGATAAATAACATTTCTGAAAGCTATATGCATGACATTAATTTCTCTGCCCTACTCCAATTATTTTGACGTTACAAAATTATAAGTTGCCATCGTGCCTCCATGAACTCTAGGCTCCTGTTTGTCTAGCTGTAAGTTTCAATATTGAATCTCATTGGTTTGACTTCTTAATTTAACTGTACCTGAACCAACATTGTAGAACAGGCATAGAAAAAATTGAGTGATCAACATGGCATTTAGGCCCACTTGTGAAGACAGAGAAGAGACTGGTAGACTCACTCAAAACATAAAGAATAAGAGGTAAGGGGTCTTACCCCTTATCTACCTTATCTACCCAGCCCCTCAGGTTTCCACAGCTGTGGTGGAGTCTTACAACTCCATCCTCACCACCCATACCACCCTGGAGTTCTCTGATTGTGTCTTCTTGGTAGACAACGAGGTCATCTATGACATCTGTCATAGAAACCTCGCTATCAAGCGCCCAACCTACACTAACCTGAACCGCCTTATTAGCCAGATCATGTCCTCCATCACGGCTTCCCTGCAGTTTGATAGAGCCCTGCATCTGACAGAATTCCCGACCAACCTGATGCCCTACCCCCACATCCACTTCCCTCTGGCCACATATGCCCCTGTCATCTCTGCTGGGAAAGCCTACCACGAACAGCCTTCCATAGCAGAGATCACCAATGCCTGCTTTGAGCCGGCCAACCAGATGGTGAAATGTGACCCTTGCCACGGTAAATACATGGCTTGCTGCCTGCTGTACCGTGGTGATGTGGTTCCCAAAGATGTCAATGCTGCCATTGCCACCATCAAGACCAAGCACAGCATCCAGTTTGTGGATTGGTGCCCCACTGGCTTCAAGGTTGGCATTAACTACCAGTCTCCCACGGTGGTGCCCGGTGGAGACCTGGCCAAGGTGCAGCATGCTGTGTGCATGCTGCACCACACCACAGCCGTGTCCAAGGCCTGGGCTCGCCTGGACCACAAGTGTGCCTTTGTTCACTGGTACATGGGGGAGGGCATGGAGGAGGGAGAGTTTTCTGAAGCTCACGAGGACATGGCTGCTCTGGAGAAGGATTACAAGGAGGTTGGAGCAGACAGTGCCGAGGGAGAGGATGAGGGTGAGGAATATTAACCTGTCTGAACACGCTGCTGCTGTCTGTCGGTGTCTTGTGAAGCTGTCAATAAAAGTGATGTTTGCATGTTAAATGTAAAAAAAAAAAAAACACAAAACCAGAGTACTTTTTTTAAAAAAATTTATTTATGTATTTATTAGAAAGTCAGAGTTACATACACATAGAGAGAGAGGGACACATACACACACAGAGAGACAGAGAGAGGTCTTCCATCCACTGGTTCACTTGCCAAATGGCTGCAATGGCCAGAGCCGCACCAATCCTAAAAGCAGGAGCCAGGAGCTTCTTTCAGGTCTAGACTTGGGCCATCTTCTACTGCTTTCCCAGGCCATAACAGAGAGCTGGATCTGAAGAGGAGCAGCTGGGACTTGAATCGGTGCCCATATGGGATGTCAGCACTGTAGGCAGTGACTTTACCCACTACACCATAGTGCTGGCCCTGCAGAGTACTCTTACAATTAAAAAAGAGTGATGATGCTGGGGATTTTTAAAAATGCCAATGACATCTGGTTTACTTCTTTTTATCAGAAAAAGAGTTGCAGAAGTCATCATATTTTGCCTTCTGCTTTGGCTTCCACAAAGCTAAGAAAAATGTTTTGTGCTATAAAACTTAGCCCTTCGCCTAGATTTTATGAAGTTATTTTTCTTCCTTGTTATCTTCCTAAGTAAGTCATCCACCCAACTCCTGTGAAATACACATACTAACCTTTCCTCTTTTTTTTCTTACTGTAAGCTGTTTATTGTAAAACAATTTCCAAATATCTCGCTGTCTTTAGTAATTCCAACAATAGACCAAATGTGTGTGTGTGTGTGTGCGTGTGTGTGTTTTCCTGACAAAGGTAGCAGTAAGCTAAAAACAAAATCAGCTGGGTGAATTTCCCTTCTTTACCTCTCCTCTAAAGATGGACCTTCATATTCATCAATCCAAAGCTCTAGCCCCCAAGATAATTTCAGTCGCCTCTTCTGTGTTGACAGCTTGGTGGTACAGTTGAATATTAAATTCAATTTGTCAGTCATCTCAGATGTGGTGTTGCTCGGTGTTGTCCATAGCACTCTGCTCACTAGTGATGGACTCCTTCAGAGAGTAGTAGATGACACTGGCTACACTGTATTTTTGGTAATAGCACTTGAAATGCTATTAAGGGAAATAATGGGCTTTTCTTTCATTGTATCAGATATGACACACCTGAATTGATTAAAGATAGTCTACCCTACCTCATATATAGAATTTAAAAATTCAAGAACACTGATATATGTCCAGAAGTAGGAGACTTTTTTTCTACTTATTTGAATGCCATCAGAAACTAGTCAGAATGAGTCCCATAAATTATACCCCTGATTTTGTCACCATATACAATAAGTGTATCTTTTCCATTGCTGCAATCAATGTTTAGCAACCAAGGAATGAACAGCAGGATGAAGCCCTCAATCTGCAGAAATTCTAACAAGGAGATATCTCTTCTTGTCTCTAGGCATCTTAATATCAGATGTTTCATACAAAGCTAAAGATTCCAATTTCTCATACTCAAGTTAGTTCAGCTCCCTCTCTGTTCAGGCATATTTTGTTGCTTTGATCACATTCCTAGACTTGGTAATTTTCTGTATTCTAAGTGCTTGATTGACTTTAGTCATCTGTTAATAGCTTTTAACCTTGCAGTATGTTGAACTTGGATCCATTGTGGCTCCAAGGCCCAGGCAAACATCCCAATGATGTCTTTTTGCAGGTCGGGCAGACAGACCTCACTGCGTGTGTGCTAACAACCTGTGGTCCTTCACCTAGTGTTTTTGTAGTGTTCTCTTTTGTGGTATCCATTTTATTTTATTTTATTAAGATTTATTTTATTTATTGGAAAGTTACAGAGAGAGGTAGAGACAGAGAGAGAGAGAGGTCTTCCATCCACTGGTTCACTCCCTAGATGGCTGCAATGGCCAGAGCTGTGCCTACCTGAAGCCAGAAGCCAAGGGCTTTCTCCAGATCTCCGACACAGGTGCAGGGACCCAAGGACTTGGGCCATCTTCTACTGCTTTCCCAGGCCATAGCAGAGAGCTGGATCTGAAGAGGAGCAGCCGGGACTTGAATCGGTGCCCATATGTGATGCCGGCGCTCAGGCCAGGGCATTAACCTGCTGCACCACAGCGCTGGCCCCAATGGTGTCCCTTTCATTTTAAACAGCTTTAGTCACTTTTGAAACTAGGCAAATTGCACATAACTAATGATATTGCTGCATGTCCTGTTAGCACCT
Organism: Sylvilagus floridanus; assembly: GCA_949820135.1. Lineage (NCBI taxonomy): Eukaryota > Metazoa > Chordata > Mammalia > Lagomorpha > Leporidae > Sylvilagus > Sylvilagus floridanus. Next base: position 60,120,933 of record OX463223.1, on the reverse strand, counting down.
TTACCATACTAAAGAAGACAGGCCCAGGCCAATGGGAGGAATATACAGTTCTCACCGAGGAATGTAAAAACTCAAACTGTTAAATATCATAAATTAAGGTGTATTTTTAACCGTTTAAGGTCCCTAACTTTGGAAATTACCTTAATATCTAGAAACTGTGGAATTTTTGGCTGCGAAGTATTACTGTCTCTTCCTGAATGAGAATCTTAGGTGAAGCACTCTGACTGGAACCTGTATAAACAGTGCAGATTGCCTTTAATGTAGTGTGATTTAGGTCACACTGAACAAGAGTTATCTTGTACTCACAGAGATTCGCTCATGAGACATGAAGAGTGCCATGATTTCCTCAGTCTTTACAATTAACAATCTTTACCTTCCTGCTGCTTCAGATGTGACCATTTGTAACTTATAAATGTGCTTTAAACCTTAATCTTTCTGTGAGACCCTGTTAAAAATACAGATAGATATTTTTTCTTGACTTTGGAACAAAGTAATTCTGTTCACTTTTATTTTCCTCCATGGCAAGAGGGAATTCATTCCCTTCTCTTTGCATTTCTGTTGAAACCCTAATTATTACTCTAGTAAGACTCAATGAGATGAACCACAAAGCCATGATTTGCTGTTCATGGCCACTGTTCAAAATGACCAGCCCTCTGTTTCTTTTACTATTGCACACGACTTTGCCTGCTTCCCTACTGCCAGAAATGGACCAAGTCTGTATCAAAACATGTAGTGATCTGGCCAGTATTAATTTGACAGATTTTCAAAATAAGACTTTCTGTGTATAAGTGTGTTTAAGGGTGATGTTGAACACTGTGTAGGGAACCTCTTAAAATCTCCTTTACTATCTCCAATAAGTTAGCCATAGTTCCAAACTTCTAACTGCCATTCATCAAAACAAAAACCCTGCAGTTAACCAGATACGTGTCAGATAATAGTGCTCACTAAAAACTCAATGTGTTTCCCGCTATTTCTCAACTTGCTTTGTGATTAGATTGAGCTGTGTGCCTAGTTCTAACCATCTGACTCTGAATTGAGTTGCAGTCTTTCACTTGTAGGCTGAAGCAGATAAAAATTAGTGTGCCCACTCTATCCTGCTACTTTGTTCCATGGTGACCTTGAAGGTCACATGTTCCAAATGGTGCATCTATATGGTGAGAGAGACTTCATCAGCCTGGATCCCTCATTTTGTTAACAAAACTTTCTCACCCTACCACCAATGTCAACATACATTAGCCACTTAATGTGGGAATAAATAACCATTATAGGGCTAATACATCCATCTCCTGTTATTTCCAATTGTCCTGGAAAACAATCTTTCTGATCTGATCTAAAAGAGCTCTGTATTGGCCTGTGAGATTAATCTGCTAATTAAGACTCTCTATAGATATATATTTAATACAAGGCATTGTGTTATGTGGTTGATAATGCATTAACTTGACTCTCTTGTCTAATTAACCCAGAAGCTACTAGTGTTATAGGTAAGAAGATGGGGTTCAGAGAGTCAGAAGAAATACACCACCACACTTTTCTCCAGTCCTTTCTCTAAAATGAATCCCATTGTCAACACCCAGAAATTGTTATTGTAGCAAAGCTACCACCTAGAACCAGTGCTGAATAAAAATATCCAATATTGATGGTAACTAAATCCCTGTGATGACCTTTGGCCCATTATAATATTTTAATAATATTACCATGTTTGACATTGTCACTCCCATATGTACCTGATGTTGTGACACTTCTGAGGCTTCCAAAAAAGGCTAGAAAATTGGCAGTTATCAAATTCCTGGTAGCCTCCATCCACCAAATTCCTGGAAAACTGCACACACCACCCCTATATGTCTCCACATCACATAAAAAAATGATCCTGAACTTCATGGGTGGCAGTTCACTCTAGAGCATGCCTGCAACTCCTCGAGTATATTCTTTTGCTTTGCTAATAAATTTTATTCCACTGCCCATTTTATCTATGACGCATCCTTGTATTCTTTCATGTATGAAACAAAAACATGCAGTTCTCAGCCCCAAATACTATTATTAATCAAGGGAAGTCAAGGAACCTATGGAAAACAGATCCAGAATAGGCAATTTTTGAAGGGAGCCTATGTGATTATGTGAGGAGAAACCCTAGAGCATGGTATGGGAAAGTCCAGCGGTGAGTGAGGGTAAGATATCTGGAGGCTGCTGATGTTCTGGGGGTAATATTACAAAGAATATCCACCAAAAAGAGGACAAGGGGACAATGTTGTTGCACAATGGGTTAAGCCACCACTTGCGACACTGATATTCCATATGAGCTCCATTTCAAGTCCTGGTTGCTCCACTTCTGATCCAACTCCCTGTTAATGTGCCTGGAACAGCAGTGGAAGATGGACCAAGTGTTTGGGCTCTTGCAGTACGTGGGAGACCTGGAAGAAGTTTCTGGCTCCTGACTTCAGCTTGGCCAAACCCTGGCTGTTGCAACCGTGTGGGAAGTTGAACCAGCAATGGAAGATTCTCTCTCTCTCTCTCTTGCTTTTTCTCACTATCTCGCTCTCTCTCCCCTTCTCTCTATGTAACTCTGCATTTCAAATAGATAAATAAATATTTTTTTTAAAAAATGCAAATAAAATGGAGTGCAAAAGTTTGCTGCTGTGGTTACATTGGCTGGAGTCATTTCCTTTTTTCTCTTCCTGTTCACCTTAACACCAGCATACTTCCCTCTTTAGATCATAAATGCCCAAAAGAACTCTGAGAAAAACGTTTAGTCTGGGAGGGTCTTGGGTTCTCCTTTACATGTCCTATAAAACATGATCTTACAGTACAAAAGAGACCTCCTTATTTGACCACCACAGGGATTTCAGAGCATAGTTAATATAAAATAGGAATTTTCCTTCTGTGAGAAAAGAAATGGTAAAATAAGGGGAATGGAGGCAGGCAGGTTTCATTTCTCGTTTTAACATGAGTGAATATTGCCAAAAGCAAAACAAAATGGGCTGTATAGTAATAACCAGAAAGTCTAACATCTATCAGCTTTCTTTGGATTATCCAACAAAGTGGAAGAATGTATGCTTTCCTTCTAATAAAAAAAGTTCTAGCACATTACCTAGGCTACAACAGAAATGATAAGGAAATTTGAATCTAGAGCTGTAGATATTGGCAGGCGTGGTGTGGGAAGGACTCTTCAGAAAATCTTAGGACCCATATTGGCCAAACCAAAAAATGTACCTGATTTCTTTCTTTGCCGCAATGATTCTACTTTCTTTAGTATGATTAACTTCATACTCCTTGTGGGATATGAGTCTTTTCATGCTGATGGTATCATTTTCAGGGCCAAGTCTATAGCTAGATATAAAAGCCTTTTACAATATTCCTAATATTAAATGTAAGCACTTATATAAACTTCATTCTTAATAGTGCTTTTGCTCTATCCTACTGGTTTTGATTCATTGTTTTCATCTGACACTGGTTTTCATTTTCATTTGTTTCAGAAATTTTTCCATTTCCTTTGTTATTTCTTCAATGATCCATTGGTTTTTCAGGAACATGTTGTTCAGTTTTCATGTATTTGTAAATTTTCTATCGTTGTTGCTGATTTTTAGTATTATTCTTTTATGGTTGAGAATATGCATGTTGTGATTTCTATTTTTTTTAACTTACTGAGACTTGATTTGGGCATAATATATGGTATATCCCAGGATATATTCCATGTGTTGATGAGGGGAATGTATATTATGTAGGCATTGGTTGAAATGTTCTGAAAGTGACTTTTGGATTCATTTGCTTAATAGTATGATTCTAGTCTGTTGAGGCTTTCTTGAGTTTTTGCTTGGCTGATTTTTCCATTGATGGCAGTATGGTGTTGAAGTCCCCCATTACTATCGCATTTGAGTCTATGTGAAGGTGTGTAATAATATTTGTTTTATATATGTGTATGGCCTTGTATTGGGTGCATGTGTGTGTGTGTGTGTGTGTGTGTGTATGGTTGCTACATCAATGTGGTGAATTAAACCTTTAATCAATATATAATAAGCTTCTTTGTCTCTTTTTATGGTTTTTCATTTAAAGTTTGTTTTACCTCATATAAGGATAGCTACCCCAGCTTTTTTAAGTTGCCATTTGCATGGTGCATCTTGTTCCAATACTCTACTTTTATTCTCTGTGTATCTTTACCTGTGAAGTGAGTGTCTTTTAGGCAGCATAATGTTGAGTCATACTTTTTTATTCATTAAGTCAACTTAATGAATTTACATTCAAGGTTAATATTGACAAGAACTAACTTTTGTTATTTTGTCAATGGATTATTGATTGTGTTTGCTCTGTTAGTGAATTTTGTGTTGTCTTGTATTTTCATGATCTAATGTAGGACTCCCTTCAGGATTTCTTTGTAAGGGTCGTTTGGTGGTCTGAATTATCTCAGTTTTTATTTCTCTGGGAAATACTTTATTTTCAACTTCACTTCAAAAGGATAGCTAAGCTGGATATACTGTTCTTGGTTGGAAGTCTTTTTCCTTTAAAGCCCTTGAATATATCATCCCACACTTTTCTGGCCTTAGGATTTCTGCAGAGAAGTCTGCTGTTCATCTAATGGGTTTTCCTTTATATGTAACATGTCTTTTTGTCTCACTGTCTTTAGGAATCTCTCTTTGTCCTTAACTTTTGAAAATTTGAGTACATTATGCCTTGAAGAATATCTTTTTTTAAAAAAATTTAGTTTGATTGGAGTCCTTTGAGCTTTCTGTGTGTAAATACCCATGTCTCTTTCAAGGCTTCAAAGTGTTCAGCTATTCTTTCATTCCATAAGTTCAAAATGCCTTTTTTTTCTAGTTGTTTTTTTCAGTTATCCCTCTAATACAAATATTTGTTCGTTTAATGACATTTTATATGTCTTTCAGGCTTTCTTCATTCTTTTTACTTCTTTCCTTCCGTTTTTGTCTGACTTGGTTATTTCAAAAGTCTTGTTTTAAAGATCCAAAATTCTTTCTTTCCCCTGGTCTATTCTGTTGTTGAAGCTCTTTAATTATATACTTTATTTCATTGATTGAAGTATTCATTATCCAAAATGTCAGTTTTTAAATTATTTTTGTCTCTTTCTTGAATTTTTCATTCATACCATATATTTTTCCTCTTTTATTTAGCTGATCTTTTTTTTTTTTTTTGGACAGGCAGAGTTAGAGAAAGAGAGACAGAGAGAAAGTTCTTCCTTCCGTTGGTTCACTCCCCAAATGGCCGCTACAACCGGCGCTGCGCCGATCTGAAGCCAGGTGCCAGGTGCTTCTCCTGGTCTCCCATGCAGGTGCAGGGCCCAAGGACTTGGGCCATCCTCCACTGCCTTCCCGGACCACAGCAGAGAGCTGGACTGGAAGAGGAGCAACCGGGACAGAACTGGTGCCCCAACCGGGACTAGAACCCGGAGGGCCGGCGCTGCAGGCAGAGGATTAACCTAGTGAGCTGTGGCACGGGCCTGATCTTTCTTTATTCTCTTGCATCTTATTGAGTTTCCTTAGGATCATTTCTTCAAATTCTTTTCAGGGATTTCATATATTTCCTTAAAATGTATTTCTGAATAATTAATGTGTTCTTTTGGAAGTGTCAAGATTCCTTGCTTCTTCATATGTCTCAATATCCACATTTCCAGACACATTGATATCTGTGCATATGGTGTAATAATTCCTTCTTTTTGGAGTAGGTTTCATTAGAAAAGACTTGTTTAGATAAAATGTGAGATATAACTTGTGTTGTTGCTTTGGCTTGTGTTCTGGGGAGCCCAGATGTGTAACCTCCGAGTGATTTCTTCAGCTATAATCAATTTGATCAGTATTTGTCAGTGCCACAGTTCATGGAGTTCATGACTTTGAAGTTCATGTGGGCTTTCTGTGGTGTGCATCTCCAGTCACTGGAGATTTGGATATCAATCACACTTGAGTTTGTGATGGCCATAACCATATTAGTGGTGCTTTGAGATACAAAGGAGGATGTTCCCTGTGCCACCAGGCAAGCCTGAGTGATGATGGGGCTTGAAGCACCAACAGCTATGGCTCTGGGTCTATGCGATTTTAATGCACATGTTCCCAGATCCAGCTAGGTTGTTGTGACTGATGCAAAGTTTCATAGTACTAAAGGTCCTAGTCCTAGAACTGTGGGATTAGAAGCTGACCTTGCCCCAGTCCTATAGTGTCAATACAGGTTATAATGAGGGTTATGCACTGACAGGTGTTGGTCTGTAGTGGTGGAATACAGGAAAATTCTTCACCAAGTTCCACAGGGTAGATTCTGGTGACTCTGAGGAACTTAGTAGTAACAATCACAGTGCAAAAGCTGCAGGATGTAGTGGGTTATTTTCCCAAGTCCCACTGGATGACTGCCAGTTACTCTGGAGATTGTAGACTGACAGTTGCCAGCCGAAAGCAGAGGAATGAAGATAAGATCCTCTAGATACCACACATGAGACTGAGTTACTCCAGGGATTTTAGCACCAATACCAGCAACCCCAGAGCTGCAGGGCAGAGAAAAACTGAATCCAGTTCCCACAGGGCTTGCAAGAGTGATGCTGGGACTTCTGTTCTGTGCATCAAGCACCATGTGCTAGGATATACAGAGGGGAACATCCTTTGATCTAATCATCTGGGATGTTTTATGGGCTTTGGTGTTGCCAAATCCCAAGAAGCAGAGGGGAACTTTCCCAGATCATGCATAGTATGTGAACATGACCCCTGAGCTTCTGTTCAGAAATCTATAGCTATAACATGCAAAGGGCCTACTTTCTCCCTGGAAAGCTACCTGGGGGCTTCTTGTGGCAATGGGGCTGCTTTCAGTCCCCTAATTCAGAAGAGAGTTCAGCAATGGCTCTAACACAGCAGCTCAGACGTGGCAGATTGGAGGCAGAAGGTGGAAACATAGGTGGTAGGTATTTCTCTCTCTCTGTCTTTTTTTAAGCAAAGGAACCACACATACCCAAGTCAGCGTTCTAGACTGGATGTAAAGTTAATGGGGATAGTGAATTTCTCCTGAGGTTAAGGCTGCTGTTCTGCAGCAATGTCAGGACTTGTGACATATCCCACTTACCTTTTTTTGGCAAGAAAGAAAGCTAAGGTGACAGGGCAGGAGCTGCAGCTATAGGAATGACTTGCTTTGTTCTTTCTGTGTACTGATTTTCAGAGTCTCTGTTCTGTTTGCAGTTTTCCTTGCTTCGTTACTGAAGCTTTCCCTCCCTGCTTTCTTGTTCTTGTAGATTGCTGTGACTGAGGCAAGTGAAGATCTCTATTCTGCCTATCAATCCCTCCCATGTCAGTATTATATGAGTCATTATGTTAAAAAAGTAAGTACAGTTCACTCATTTTAATTTTGCATAGTAGTCCATCAGGTGACTATAGCACGATTTGACTTTCCAGCCTACAGTTGATAGACATTGTTATTTTGGCTTTGGAATGTCTTCAACAACACTGCTACAGATCTTCACTTACCTGTTTCTTATACACATTGTAGAAATGTTTTTTACACAGTTTACTAAAGGACTTTTTACAAAAGTGTAAGCAAAGTATAAGAAGCTTTATTATTTGATAATCAATTTGTGTTTATCATGTGTTTGTCCTTGAAATCTTGCTTCGTTGGACCTTTCCCAAAAAGTGTATGAAGAAACTTTGTTAAATCTAGTAGAATGACTTTTTACAAGTTACCAATTGCACTTTTTGGAGTAGGAAAAAAGTTGGATTATTTTCATCTGTTTATTTTCCATTTTCATTTCCTCATCTGTGAAATATCTTACCTATGTTTCTATTAAACTATTTGCCATTCTCTTTAGAGGGATTTTGTAAGCAAACATACCATGAATCCTTTACTATCATATGCATCACAGACATTTTCTGGAAATTTTTGCTTCATCTTTATAAGGTATCCTTTATTAAAAGAAGTTCTTAATTCTGATTTCAGTCAAATTGATCAGTGTCTTCTTTTATGTCATCTCATTTCAGAAATCCTTCCCAAATCTAGGAACTTAAAGATGTTTTTCTGCATTTTCTTTAATACTTCTAAATGTTTGTTTTTCACATTCATTAGAAATTTAATTTTGCAAATTGTGCAAGGTAGAGGTCAGTTTTCCCCCAATATGGGTAACTGGTTAACTGGTTATTCAAGTATCACTTATCTAATAATGTATTCCTACTGCTCTCAATGCTAGTACAATCATAAAATCCAAATCTGTTTCTGAGAGTCCATGTGATCTAATCCTATAATCTGAATTATTAGAGATAAACAATCATTTTGATATATAATAGGGACACTCTCCTACTGGATTTTGTTATTGTATAGGAATTTCTACTCTATTAGATAATTTTTATTTAACATAAATTTTTTAATTTATTTATTTTTAAAGGCACAGTTAGAGAGAGAGAGAGAGAAGAGAAGAGAAAAAAGAGATACACAGAGAGAGAGCTTTCATCTGCTTGTTCACTTCCCAAGTGAGCACTACAGCCAGAGCTAGGCAAGGCTGAAGCCAGGAGCCAGGGACTTCTTCCCAGTCTCCCATATGGGTGATAGACCCAAGGACTTGGGCCATCTCTACTGCTTTCCCAGGCACATCAGCAAGGAGCTGGATTGTAAGTGGAGCAGCTATAATCAATGAATCATCACCTAAATTGGATACTGGTGTCACAGGCAGCAGCATAACCCATTGTGTCACAACGTCAGCCTCTTGAATTCTTTAAAACCTATTGTGTCCAATACTAATATAAGTATCTTTCATTTATATTAGCTAGTATTTTCTAGTGCATCTTTGCACAGTTCTATATTTTCAACTTTTAAATGTTCTTATGTTTCATGCAATCTCTTACAAGTGACATATAGCTAGATTTTTTGAAAGTCTGATGATCTTTATATTTTTTAAATAAGGCTAGTTAATTTATACTTAGTTTTATTCTGGATATATTTAGTTATTTCTGCATTTTAGATTATACTTTTGTTTAGTTCTACTTTTTTATGTGTACCTTTTTCTCTTTTATATTTAAAAGTTAGATTTTTTCAATAGAGTTTCCCCTCTACTGGTAGCAAAATTAAACATTATATTTATATACTTCTAATACTTACTGTTGTAATATTATCATGCATACTTACTTAATAATATATGGATTTAATACATTAACATACTCCCCAAAGGTACAAGTGCTTTGAGATATTTTAATTTCTTTGATTCCTATCAATTTTCATGCTAGTGCTGTTCAAAATTTAATTGCTATATTTTTAGCATACATGCCATGCATTATCACATAATATTTATTGTCATATTTTACAGACAAAAAATTTGGTTTATCTTAATGTTTACTCATTTCTTTTTTTAGCTTTTATTTTATTAATTTGAAAGGCAGAGTGATGAGGGAGACAGAGAGAAATAGAGAGAGAGAGGAAGATTTATCTTCCATCACTGGTCTACTTTCCAAATGGCTGGCTGCAATTGCCAAGACTGGTCCAGACCAAACTCAAGAGCGTGGATCTCCATCCAGGTTTTCCACATGGGTGGCAGTGGCAGAAGGACTTGGGCCATCTTCTGTTGCTTTCCCAGGCATATTGGGAGGCACCTGAATCAGAAGTGGAGCAGCCAAGACTTAAAGCGGTGTTCATGTGGGATGACAGAATCCTAGGCAGTGGCCCAGTCCGCTGCTCTATAATACTAGCCTCACGTATTCTAATTTTTCTTTGCTTTTTATTTTTGTATTTCTGCTGTTTCTTGTGAAATCATTTACTTACTTTTTGAATTTTGTTCTTTTGTTTTATTAATATTAACTTATCTTGGTTATTTGAAATATTCTAATTCACTCTTATTCTTAACAGATAATTTTATTGGGTACACAAATCTAGGTTCAGAGACTTTTATTTATTTATTTTTCTCTCAAAATTTGAAACAAACTGTCTTCCCTCTGTTAAGAACTCTGTTCTTAGACTATTTGCCTTTGTGCATTTGCTATCTTTTTTCCTTCCTGTTTTTAAGATCTTTGATTTTGGTATTCTGTAGTTTTAGTACATGACATTTTTAAACTGTTAATCTTGACTGGGATATTATGGACTTTATGCATGTGAGGATTCTTGTCTTAGCCATCATATCTTTACATATTATTTCTACTTTTTACATCTGATTGGACATATCTTAATGCCTTGTATTATTACTATTAAACAGTTATTACTTCTCTTTTTAAAAAGATTTATTTATGTACTTGAAAGGCATAGCATCAGAGAAATGAGAGGGAGAGAGAGAGACAGACAGAAACAGAAAGCAAGAGAGACCTTCTTCCCACTGGTTTATGTCCCAAATGGCCACAACAGCCAGGGCTGAACCACATTGATGCTAGGAGCCAGGAACTCCATCTGGGATTTCCACGTGGTTTGCAGGGCCTAGGAACTTTGGCCATTGTCCACTGTCTTCCCAGAAGCATTGGCAGGAAGCTGAATTGGAAACAGAGTAGCTGGACATGAATCAGCATTCCACTATTGGATGCTGGTGTTGCAAGCAGTAACTTCACCCATTGTGCCACAACACCATCATCAGTAACTATTGTTTTGTAACAAACTTCCAGCAAGCCATTTTATAGATTTCCAATTGTTAAAATATCAACATTAAACTTAATGTTCTATAGCAATACAAATTTATAGTCTTACTATTACTATTGTAGATGTCAGAATTTCTATTGGGCTAAAAACATATCAGCAGAGCTTTGTCCTTTCCAGAGCATCAAAAAGAATATACTTCCTTGATTTTTCCTGTTTCTTGGGTCCACCTGAGTTTCTTGGGTTATAGTCCCTACCTCCATCTGAAGATAGCATTATCTCTCCCCTTTGTCCTCTGCTTCCATCCCTACATCTTCTCTCTCGTGTTAACCCTTTAACTTTCTTTTTACTCTCACTTATAAAGACTCTAACTACACAGGGTCCACCTGGGTTATTCAGAATAATCTCCTATATCAGGGGATTGTTGAGAAAATATTAATCACATTCCATATCATGAACATATTTTTATGTGAAGGCACCCTGACATGTCCATCTTTGTGTCTCCTATAGATTATAGAATGATGATTGACATGCAATAAGTACTCAGCCCATTTACAGTTCTAAAACTTTTCTAAATGAATTACCACTTCAGAATAGTATAATTATGAGTCTCAGAAATTTATAAATATTCGTTATGATCACCCAAAACTTAAAAACCTAAGTATATATGGCAGGTATTGTGGTATAGTGGGTTAAGCCACTGCTTGGGAAGTCAACAATCCATACAGAAGTGATAGTTCAAGTCCTGCCTCCTCCAACTATGATTGAGCTTCCTGCTAATGTATCTTGAGAGACAGCAAATGATGACTCCACATTTGGTTCCCTATCACACGTGTGGAGGACTTGGATAGAGTTCCTGGTTTCCAGCTGCAGCCTGAACCACCCATGGCTGTTACAAGCATTTGGAGGAATGAGCCAGCAAATGTAACATATAAGACTTAGTGTGTCCAGCGTTGTGGCACATCAGGTAAAGCTGTTGCCTGTAATGCTGGCATCCTTTATGGGAACCAGTTCAATCCCAGCTGCTTCACTTCTTATCCAGCTCCCCACTAATGGCCTGGGAAAAGCAGTGGAAGATGGCCCCCAACTATGTGGGTCCCCATAACCCACGTGGGAAACCCGGATGAAACTCCTGGTTCCTGGCATTGGCTTGGCTCAGCCTGGGATATAGTGGCCATTTGAGGAATGAATCAGCAAATGGAATCTCTCTCTCTCTCTCTCTCTCTCTCTCTCACTTTGCCTTTCAAATAAATAGATAAATGTTTTTAAAAGATATAGGACTTGTGATAAGTACCATAAAAAGTACAGAACATGTGTGAATATGAAGAGATGAGTAAATTTGAGGAACTAAGGAAAAGTCCAAGAATGAGATATCCCTTGAAGCAGGCCTTGAACAATGAATGAAATTTACATAGACAGGAAACATGGAAGTATTCTTAGTATTTTATAAAGGCAGTGTCAGTAATCAGGACAGATTTTTAACCACAAAATATAAATCAGAATAGCTAAAATTTAAAAAGACTGACAGTATCAGTTTTTCATGAAGATTTGGAGTGATAGGGACTCTCATGTAAGTCTTTTTTTTTTTGACAGGCAGAGTGGACAGTGAGAGAAAGAGACAGAAAGGTCTTCCTTTTTTCCGTTGGTTCACCCTCCAATGGCCGCCGTGGACGGCGCGCTGAGGCCAGCGCACCATGCTGATCCGAAGCCAGGAGCCAGGTGCTTATCCTGGTCTCCCATGGGGTACAGGGCTCAAGCACTTGGGCCATCCTCCACTGCACTCCCTGGCCACAGCAGAGAGCTGGCCTGGAAGAGGAGCAACCGGGACAGAATCCGGCGCCCTGACTGGCACTAGAACCCGGTGTGCCGGCACCGCTAGGCAGAGGATTAGCCAAGTGAGCCGTGGCGCCGGCCTCTCATGCAAGTCTTATAGAAGTGTTAGTTAATTCAACTCTTTGGAAAACTTTCTGGCAGGATTAACTAATGCTAAGCATATACTTAAACCAGTATTTCCACCAACAGGTGGAAATGTATAGAGTAAATGTATATGATCATCATAAGGTTTGTACAGTAACAGTCAAGATATTTTATTCATAATAGTTCCAAATTATCATCATTATGTATGCAATAAATAAAATAATTATATTCAACATAATATAATATTGAATCAGAAGTATAAATTACAGCTCTGTACGACAATTAGATGTATCTCACACTGTTGAACAACAAAAATAACCTGATTCAAAATATATATACTATATAATTCCATAATTATAAGGTTAAAAAGGAATCAAAAGTCATGTATGATATTAGAAGTCAGTAGAATGATTACCTTTGGGGAGAGTAGTGATGCAAGCAAGTGGGTAAGAGCCATCTAAGATTCTGGGAATGGAGGTGGGCATTTGGCATAATGGTTAATACATCACTTGGGAGGTTCACATCCCATGTTTATTTGGGTTTAAGTCCCAGATCTACTACTAATTCCAGATTCCTGCTATTGTGCACCCTGGGAGTCAGTAGGTAATGGCTCAGGGAGTTGAGTAACTGCAACCCATGAGGGAGGCTCAGATTGAGTTATTGACTACTGGCTTTGGGCTCATCCTGCCACAGCCATTACCGGACGTGAACAAGTTGGTGGAAGATGTCTCTCTGTCTACTTAGATTGTTATAATAATGTACTGTAACAAAATATTGCTGTTTCATATTTGGAGGCATTGTCTTCTGCTTAAAATAAATATAAATTCAGTTTTGTCAGCAAAGTCGAGGAATATGAAGCTTTTATCTTTGTTCCCTCACAGAGTTGTCAAAATAATTTTTAAAATTGCTAAAATAACTTTATGAAAGCCTGGAAAACAATTAAAATTCTGTAATAATCAAGAAAATTCCCAATGAATAAATATGCAAGCTCCAGACTGTAAAAATAAAAGGCTTATTATATTTTTCTTTTTTTTTATTTGACAGAGTTAGACAGTGAGGGAGAGAGACAGTGAGAAAGGTCTTCCTTCCATTGGTTCGCCCCCAAATGGCCGCTACGGCCGGCGCTATGCCAATCTGAAGCCAGGAGCCAGGTGCTTCCTCCTGGTCTCCCATGCTTGTGCAGGGCCCAAGCACTTGGGCCATCCTCTACTGCCCTCCCGGGCCACAGCAGAGAGCTGGACTGGAAGAGGAGCAACCAAGACTAGAAACCGGTGCCCATATGGGATGCCGGTGCCGCAGGCTGAGGATTAATCAAGTGAGCCATGGCACTGGCCCAATATTTTTCATCACCTTTGTTTTATATGCCTCTGCCCAACACACTTGACTTGGAAAAGTTTCCAGCCTAGTTTTAAGCTCCCCTCCTTTGAATAATAAAGAGCACAGAAGATCAAATTTACAGCATCATAAACTGTCTTAGAATTGCTTAAATACTGATCTCTGTTTCAATGAATTTGGATCTCAATTGTGGAGAAATAAGGAGTGCTGTTTAGGAAAGTTTCAGGAATGCTACAGATCTACAGATTCCTGTGTCAAAAATTTTCATGTGGAGACATACAATAGATTATATAAGTATGTGCTGGGGTGACACTATTTGGGAAACTAAGTCATTTTTAAGAATCTGTGTATAAAGGAAAATTAAAAATGACACACAGTGGACCCAAAAAATGCACGACAAAATGCTTAGGAAATACCCAAGATGTTCTTAATCTTTGTTTTGTGGTGATGCCAATGCTCATGCTCAACTAATTAGTGAATCACTTTCCCAGGTACACAGTCTGCAATGACTAGAAAAGATGGCTCAATTATCAACAATAACAATACATAACAAAGCATACAACGAAATAGAAATATATGCCCCATTCAAAAAATAAAGTGGCAGAAACCATCCCTGAAGTAGCACAGAGGATAGGCATACTAAGTTAGCACTTGAAAACAACTGTTTTAGGCCAGCGCCCTGGCTCACTAGGCTAATCCTCTGCCTACGGTGCTGGCACCCCGGGTTCTAGTCCCAGTTGGGGTGCTAGATTCTGTCCCGGTTGCTCCTCTTCCAGTCCAGCTCTCTGCTGTGGCCTGGGAAGGCAATGGAGGATGGCCCAAGTGCTTGAACCCTGCACCTGCATGGGAGACCAGGAGAAGCACTGGCTCCTGGCTTTGGATCGGTGCAGCGCGCCGGCCGTGGCAGCCATTTGGGGGGTGAACCAATGGAAAAAGGAAGACCTTTCTCTCTGTCTCACTCTCTCTCACTGTCTAACTCTGCCTGTCAAGAAAAAGAAAAAGAAAACAACTGTTTTAAGCATCCTAAAAGAGCTAAAGGTAAATAAAATATAGCAAGGGACTAAAGGATCCCAGAACAAAAAAAATATGAAAATCAAAATTCAGGAGTTCAAAAATATTATAGCTGAATTGCAAAATTCACTAGGGGTATTCATAATTGTTTGTGCAGGGAAAAACATGATAAGGAAACTTGAATACAAAACATTTGAAATTATTTTACCTCAATACCAAAAAGAGCAAAGAATGAAAAACAGTGAGAAAAGTCAGAGACTTATTGGACACCACCAATATATGCACTGTATGGGACACCAGCTCAATATACGCATTAAGGGGATTACTAAAAAAACAAGAGAGGAAGGAGTGATAAATTATTTAAAGAAATAATGACCAAGAATTTCTTCAATTTGAGAAAGACATGAATGTACAAATCAAAAGTGGTCAATAAACTGAAAACAAGAAAACTCCAGAGACCCACAATACATACATATATATATTTATATATATTTTAAAGATTTATTTATTTATTTGAAAGAGTTACGTAGAGAGAAAAGGAGAGACAGAAAGAAAGAGAGGTCTTGCATCCGCTGGTTCACTCCTCAGATGGCCGCAACAGCCAGAGCTCTACCAATCTGAAGCCAGGAGTCAAGAGCTTCCTCTGGGTCTGCTACGCAGGTGGAGGGGCCCAAAGACTTGGGCTATCTTCTACTGCTTTCCTAGGCCACAGCAGAGACCTAGATTGGAAGTAGAGTAGCCAGAACTCAAACCAGCACCCATATAGGATGCTGGCACTGCAGGCGGCAGCTTTACCCACTACACCACACCACCGGCCTCCCACAATACATATTTTAAAATCAAACTTTCAAAGGCCGAATCAGAAACAGAATCTTGAAAGCATCAGGAGAAAAGCAATTTTCCATGTGCAAGGCATTCTTAATAAGATTATCAGATGATGGCCGATCAGAAACTTGGAGAACAGAAAGCAGTTAAGATAATATATTTTAAATGACTCAAGGGAAAAAAACGAATGTTTTTAAAAATGAGACAGAAATTAAAATATTTCCAGATAAGCAAAAGATGAAGAAGTTCACTACAACCATACTTACTTTAATAAGAATTACTAAAGGAAATAAATATTTTATCATTGAAAAATGATAGAAGAGTAGACAACCAAAAATAAACTGGAAATATGAAGGCCTCAAATACGGGTAAATCAACGGGCAAAGATAAACACTTATATTATTATAAATTGGGTCAGTAACTTCACTGTTTACTTTATACCTAATTTAAGAAAAAAAATCGCAAATAATAATTTAAGGTGCAGGCTCTCTGGTGCAGCAGGTTAACACTCTGTCCTGAGGCACTGGCATCTCATATGGGCTTTAGTTTTAGTCCCAGCTACTCCTCTTCTGATTTTGCTTTCTGCTGTGGCCTGGGAAAGCAGTGGAGGATGGCTCAAGTCCTTGGGCACCTGCACCCACGTGGGAGACCTGGAGGAAGCTCCTGGCTTCTGGCTTCAGATCAGCTCAGCCTCGGCCGTTGTGGCCATCTGGGGAATGAACCATCAGATGGAAGACTCTCTCTCTCTCTCTCTCTCTCTGCCTCTCCTTTCTCTGTGTAACTCTGACTTTCAAATAAATTAATAAATCTTTAAAAAACAAAACAAAAAATTATTTAAAATCTATTCCATTAAATGTGCAATATATAAAGTTTTTTTTACATAAATAGCTAAGCCTAGGGGACAAAGCTATAAAAAGTAGACTTTCATACACAATTAAAATTCAATTTATACAAATCCACAATAAATTGTAAAATTCTAAAAAATTCTGTGTAATTATCCTGATAACTACTGAGAAAAAAATAAAGTACACACAAAATGAAATAACAAGGGAGTTGAACATGTTACTACAAAAAAGCAACCAAACACAATGGAAGGCAATAACAGAAGAAATTAGGGGTACAGGAGAGAAAAGAACAAAATGGAAAAATGGAGAGAGCATTCATACAGAAATTCAACAAAGACACATCAGAGTTTAACTACAGTATAGAATGAATAGACCTAATGCACATTTACATAGCAATTCATGCAATAGCCACAGAAAATATTCTTCTCATTCACATATGGAGCGTTTTTCAGGATAGTCCCTCTTTCATGCTATGAATCAAGAGTAAATAAAATTTCAAAGGTCAGGAGTATATCACTTGTCTTAGAATACAATGGAATAAACACAGCAATCAACAACAAGAAAAACAATGAAAATTTCCAAATACATGGAAATTAAACATGCTCCTAAATGATCGATGATAATTTAAAAAGCTTAAAAGAAATTAACAAGTTATTGAAGGAAGTGATATGAAAACACAACATATCAAAATCTGTGGGGTAGAACAAAAGCAGTACTAAGAGACAAGATTCTATAATAGTGCTTATACATAAAAAAATAGAAAAAATTCAAATAAATTGTCTAGTGATGAACCTCAAGGATCTCGAAAAGCAAGAACAAACCAAATCAAAAATTAGTAGAAGGCAGGAAATGATAAGAATAAGAACAGAAATACAGGGGACGTGCCGTGGCTCACTTGGTTAATCCTCCATCTGTGGTGCTGGCATCCCATATGGGCACCGGGTACTAGTCCCAGTTGCTCCTCTTCCAGTCCAGCTCTCTGCTGTGGCCCAGGAGTGCAGTGGATGATGGCCCAAGTGCTTGGGTGCCTGCACCCACAATGGGAGACCAGGAGAAGCACCTGGCTCCTGGCTTCGGATCCATGGTAGCCATTTGGGGGGTGAACTAACGGAAGGAAGAACTTTCTCTCTGTCTCTCTCTCTCTCTCTCTCTCACTATCTATAACTCTGTCAAATAATAATAATAATAAAAAGAAACACAGAAATAAATGAAATTGGGAATAAAAAATCAATGAAACAAAAATTTGGTTTTTGAAAAGAGAGACAAAGTACATGTACCTTTGTTTCAGACAACAAAAATAGATAAATACACTCAAATAAATGGAGCTAGGAAAGAAGAAGACACTATAATAGATGCCACAGTAACACAAAGGCTTATTAAAAACTATTGTAAATATCTATATGCTAATGCATTGGAAAAACTTGAAAAATAGATAAATTCCTGTATATATACAACACAGTAAGTATAAAAAGAACATGCTTCAAAATGATAAATGCTATATATGAAACCAGCAGATTATATCATATTGGATGGGGAAAAGTTGAAATAACTTGCCCTAGGATTGGAACAAAAAGGATGTTCCCTTTCACCACTGTTATCCAATATAGTATTGGCTCTCTTAGCAAGAATAAAAGGACAGGAAAAGAAATAAGCAGCATCCAAATTGGGAAGGAGGAAGTCATAACATCCACTTTGCAGATGATATGATTTTATAAGTGGAAAAACCAAAACATTCCACCAAAAATTTATGAGAAATGATAAGCAAATACATTAAAGTTTCAAAGTGATTTTTATACTCTAATAGCAAGCCCACAAAAAAGGAAATCAAGAAAAAAATCCAATTCCCAATAGCCACAAATCTAAAATATGTAGAAATAAAATTAATCAAGAAATGGAAAGGCATAAAATAAATGAGCTATCAATGCATCTCAAGGACCTAGAAAAACAACAACAAACCACACCCAAAATCCATAGGGAACAAGAAACAATTAAAGTTAGAGAAGAAATAAACAAAATTGAAAACAAAAAAATACAAAATATCAGTGAAATTAAGACCTGTTTTTTTGAAAAAATAAACAAAATTGATATACCATTGGTCCAACTAACCAAAAAAGGGAGAAAACACAAATAATTAATAAAATCAGATATCAAAAAAGAGATGTAACTGCATATATCACAGAAATAAAAAGAATCATCAGGAATTACTACAAAGAACTATAAGCTAGCAAATTGTAAAATCCAGAAAAAATAGATTCCTAGATATACAAAATCTACAAAAATTGAGTCTTGAAGACACAGAAAATCTAAATAGACCAATAACCAACACAGAGATTGAATCAGTAATAAAGACCCTCTCAAAAAAGAAAAGAGCAGGACTTGATGGCTTCTCTGCTGAATTCTACCAGACTTTTAAGTATTAATCCCGATTCTTCTCAAGCTATTCAAAACAGTTGAAAAGGAGGGAAACCTCCTAAACTCCTTCTATGAGTTCAGCATTACCTTAATTCCAAAACTAGAAAAAGGTACAACAAAAAAAGAGAACTACCAACATCCCTGATCAACATAGATGCAAAAATCCTCAACAAAATATTGGCAAATCTAATCCAACAACAAATCAGAAAGATCATCCACCAGGACCAAGTGGCATTTATCCCTGGTATTCAGGAATGGTTCAACATATGCAAATAAATAAATGTGTTACATCACACACTGTTTCTTGACCCCTACCTCAAGTCTGGCATTGATCAGATTTTTTTAGTGGTTTTTAGATGGCTCTGGCCCAGTCCCATGGGAGCAATAACTAGGCTCACTGGGTTAACAAGGAATTGGTGAGTTTCTCTCTTGGGCAATACCGTTAAGAAAGCCCTTTCTCTCTTTACTTTGACATTTCTGTGTAATTTTGGCATATACAACCATTATGCTCTCCCTGGCCCAAATTTCCCAAACACATTTTGATTCAGATATGGGCTTTGATGACACCATGCTTAGACACTTTTGGAATATAACCAAACATGAAAGCTTGAAACAAAGAAAAAAACCTCATTTTTCATTGAGGTGATATTGAGTTTTTCAAACACAGAAAAGTCAAGTATTCCTCTCTTCTGAAAGACTAATATTTTCATCCAGAGCTGTGCCTATTGCAAGAAACCCAATTTGGATTATTAGATATCACCGGATCAACTGATAGAATTTCAGTTAAACTACAGCTTATTGATTAAACTATTGGTTTGGGTTCTTTATATTATATTTTATTTATTTCACCCATCCTTGACTGATCTACTGGAAATGACAATGATAAAATCAATTAATTTTTTAAATATTTGCTCCCTGCTTTAGAGGGACTATATACCTATAGAAAGTACAGCAATGGCTTTACAAGCTCTCTGATAGAATTCAGATGGGTTAATGAGGATACTTTTGCTATTCTTTTTTAAAGATTTATGTATTTATTTATTTATTTAAAGGGCAAAGAAAGAGAAATCTCTAGAGAAATAAAGAGATTTGGGCCAGGGTGAAACCAGAAGTGAAGAACTCCATTCTAGTTTACCACATAGGTGACAGGGATGCAATCACTTGGGCCATCTTTCTTGGCCTTCTCAGGTGTAGTAACAGGAAATTAAATTGAAAGTGGACTAACCGGGACTTGGACCAGGACTCTGATATGAGTGATGGTTTAACTCACTGCACCACAGAGCTGGCTCCCACACTTGCTGTTCTTAAATCCCATTTGATTAAGAGTGAAAATACATGGATTTTAAGATTTCCAAAACTGTTCTGGCATTAATTTTCAGATATCATCTGGATGTCCTGGAATTCTGACATTATCTATCCAAAGTTAATGAGGGATCCAACCGGCGCCACCATAGCTCAATAGGCTAATCCTCCACCTGCAGCGCCGGCAAACCGGGTTCTAGTCCCGGTCGGGGCACCGGATTCTGTCCTGGTTGCCCCTCTTCCAGGCCAGCTCTTTGCTGTGGCCTGGGAATGCAGTGGAGGATGGCCCAAGTCCTTGGGCCCTGCACCCCATGGGAGACCAGGAGAAGCACCTGGCACCTGGCTTCAGATCAGCGCAGTGCGTTGGCTGCAGTGTGCCGGCCGCAGAGGCCATTGGAGGGTGAACCAATGGCAAAAGGAAGACCTTTCTCTCTGTCTCTCTCTGTCAAAAAAAAAAATGAAGGATCCAAAATGACAAGTACTCACAAGACTGCTGCCACTTAAATATGAGCTGTAAGTTTTGGATGGTTATAAATTGGGGGCTTTCTACAAAAAAAAAACTCTTTAAATAATTCACAGGAGTAAGTCACAGAATATAGGAAAGTGTTGTGCTTATGATTACCATTTTATTATAAAGATTATAAATGAATAGCCAGATGAAGAGAGATCTAGGGCAAGGTCACACAGAGTCCTGAATTCAGAAGCTTCTGTTCCAGTAGAGTCAGGGTGTGCCAGTCTCCACTACTTCAACACATTCACCAATAGGAAGGTCCTCGGAGACATTTCAAAGATTTTGACCAGATATCACTATGTACAGCTAATTGATTGGAATATTTGGCCATGTGACTGAATTCAATTTACAGTCTTTCTCTCTTTGCAGGAGTTCAGACATAGTTGGCCTTTCCGGTAACCAGCATTCATCCTAAATCTGGAACATACACACACAGAGACACACACAGACACACACAGACACCTCCCCCCTTTAGTCATACTTTTAGCACAAAATATACACACCTATTATTCTGGAAAATCAAGGGCTTTTGAAGTTCTGTACAAGGAATTCAGAGCAATAGCCAAATATATCCTTTATTATACCACATCAACACAAGAGAGATTCACCTTATGCAACAAAGCAAACATATTTATTCTTAGGTGAATACCATAAGTCTGAACTACTATTGTGCTCTGTAAACCACAAGCTGTCAACTTACATACTGTTTCATATGAAGAATATTGGATAACAGAGTTGAATATATTTGTACTTGTTTTCTATTAAATCATTCAGCATACTTTTTTAAAAATATTTTATTTATTTGAAAGGCAGAGTTACACTTACTTAGAGAGAGAGAGAGAGAGTTCTCCCATCCATTAGTTTATGCCTCAAATGCCTGAAAAAAAGTCCGGGCTAGGTAAGGCCAAAGCCAGGAGCCAGGAGCTGCCACATGTGTGGCAGGGGCACAAGTATGTGGAGCATCTTTTACTGGTTTTGCAGATGGATTAACAGGAAGCTGGATTGAAGTGGAGCAACCAGGACTGAAACTGGTACTCATATTGTATGCCAGCATTTCTGGTAGTAGCTTAATCTGCTGCATCACAACAGCAGCCCCAACACACATTTTTTGAGTGCTTACTATTTGCATTTACAAGTAGTGGGCTAGACATTACATGCTTAAAAGTAAAGGAATCTAATAAGTCCAGTGTGGCAAACATATAGTAGTTAGATAAATAAGGAGTCATGAAGGAGAAATTCAAAGATACACACACACTCACTCACACAAACTTATATCTACTGAGGTAGAGAAGAGAACTCTTTAGCTAGAATGGTGAACTTGGATAACTGAAGGATTTTGAAAACTGAAGGAAAACACAAGATAGCTGTTGGAAGAACATTATCAGTATAGAGAACTGACACTGCAAAACACTTTTGAAGCAGTTTTCAATCCTTGGAGTAATTAAGTTTGAGGGTGTGCTCTGTACCTGAGTTGACTCATCAGTGGGAAGTCAGAAAAGGGAATCTTGCTTCCCTTCTAGGAACTAGAGATAGGGAAATATAGGTGGCATGTTCATAAATACAGTCACTCCCCTTATCTTCCTCTTTGATAATCCATCTTGTTAGTGTTAAGCCTTGTTTATTCATTGTCAGGGTATCACAGACATAACTTTTTTTCTACAGTATGCTGTTCCTTTTGTCAGTACGGGCATCATTGGATGTTTGGATAATCCAAAGGTGAAGAGAAAATGTTGCTCCATTGGAGGGAGGCAGGGGCTTTATCAATGGAGGGAGGCAGGGGCTTTATCAAATGGAATGATAATATAAGGAAGTACTGAGATTTGTGGTTTAGATGACATCTTTAGGGCAGATAATTTTAAAAATACTTGCTTTATTTATTTGAAAGACAGGATGACAGAGAAAGGAGGACATGCAGATGCATGTGCACACACACACACACACACACACACAAACACATACACAATTTTCCATCCACAGATTCACTCCCCAAATGGATACAATGGCTAGGGTTGTGGCAGGCTGAAGTCAAGAACATGGAACACCATCTGGGTCTCCCACATGGGTGGAAGGGGCCCAAGTATTTGAGCCATCTTTCGCTGCTTTTCCAGAAATACTAGCAGGATCAGAAGTGGAGCAGCCAGGACTTGAAATAGCTCTGATATGGGATGCTGGTGTTGCAGGTGGCAGCTTAACCCTCTAGGCCAGATCACCATAATCTCCTTTGGACATCTGATATTCCAAATGACAAAATGATATTCCAAAATGACAAAAAAGTCACATTGTTTCCATGTATCTCTTGTACATTTCTTCCATAGTAAAAGAATTTTTAGCTTAGCCTGTGGCCACAAGGATTAATGACTGTAATTTCTACTCTCCCTTGCAACTTTGCAGGGTCATGTTGTTGATTTGCAATCATCCACTTAGAAGGAAGTGGCATGACTCCCCTTCTCTATTTCCTATCCCTACTATTTGTGATGGAAATGTAATAAGATACTATTGCAAGAAAAATTTCAAATTAAATTTAACAGAATTTATTTGATCAAAAAATGATTCATTAACTCCGTGGAACTTAGGGCCAGAAAAGTTTCAAAGAACTACACTTTGGCAGTGTGAGCAGTGGACTTTTGTCGGTTGAACGTAGAAGCAAAGTTACGAAATCACTTGACTAGTTATGGCTAAGCATTTGCCTTGTTTGGTTGGAAAGTCTCTTGTTAGAGGTTAGTTGGTAGTTTCTGATAGGTTTAGCTTAAGTTTCATTTTACTGTTTACATTGGGCTTCAGTTTGCTTACATAGAAACCCAAGGCACTGGAGCCATCTCAACCTAAAGGCTCACAATTAAAATTTATTGTAACAACACCTTGCACCATTCAGATTAGGGAAGCACTAAAAAAATGTTGATGTTACAAGAGAGGAGTTTGGATCTCTAAATATCTTCCAAGAAAAAGCCACCATACTGGGCTAAGACTTTTGCGTGAAAGAGAAATACATTCCTATGAAGTTTAAGCCACAGCTCTATTAACAACAGCTGGACCCATAGTCTAACTAATCTATCCTTGTCAGGACAGACTCAGTGGAAGAAAATGAAGAATGCCTGAGGGAGAATTTAGAGAAGGCTAGCCATTTAACTATGGGCAGAATTCACAGGGTAGACATAACTACGGTATAGGTTTCAGAAAAATTACAGAGTGTACATTTACATAGATGCATTCTAATACCACTTTATGAATATTGGTTAGTGGGTCATTCTAAATAAAATGTAGAAATACTGTCTTTCAGTATTGTTTTTTTAACATTCAGTGGAGCCGAATATACTGGAATTCTTTCCATGAGAACTATAATAAATTTGTAGTATGGAATCCCTGAACTGGGTTCAACATTAGTCTCCATCACACTTCTACAGCAGAAGGAAGAGTCACCTAAGGGGGGGAAAGCCCAATTAATAGGTGCTTTTATCTGAGTTTGAATTTACTTATGTTGATCAAAAGGAAACTATTTTACTTATAGAATTTAGAGTTTGATTTTACTGGAAAACATATAAAATCAGTTTTTATTCCTTACCACTTCTTGATCACACCTGGAACCTTTCGTATAAATGTTCCATAACATACTAAAGTATTTATGGTTAAAATCGTACATAATTCTGAAATGTATTTCCATATAATCTGGGGTAGGGGATTGAGTACAGTTATATGAAAAAGAATATTGAAGGGGACAAGCATGCACAATAGTTAGGATGCCACTTGGAAAGCCCGCATCTAGGACTCAAGTTTGAGTCCTGGCTCTACTTTAAATTCCAGTTTCCTACTAATGGATGCTCTGGAAGGCAGCAGTGACAGCTTAAGCACTTGGGTCCCGACACTCATATGGGAGACCCTGTATGAGTTCCTGGCTCCTGGCTTAAACCTGGCAGATTTCAGGCTATTACAGGCATTTGGGAAGTGAACCAGTGGATGGAAGATCTCTCTGTCTCTGTTGATCTGTCTCTGTCTTTCCAATAAGTAAAAAAAATAACTAAATATAAATTTTTTGTAGGATGACAGTGCTGTGGCATTAGTGGGCTAAGTCACCCCCTGTGGTTCCCAGCATCCCATATGGGTGCCTGTTCATGTCCCAGCTGCTCCTCTTCTGATCCAGCTCTCTACTATGGCCTTGGAAAGCAGTAGAGGATGGCCCGAATTCTTGGACCCCTGCACCCCATATGGGAGACCTGGAAGAAGCTCCTGGCTTCTGGCTTCAGATCGGACCAGCTCCAGCCATTGCAGCCATTTGGGGAGTAAACCAGTAGATGGAAGACCTTTCTCTCTATCTCTCCCTCTCTCTGTAACTCTACCTCTCAAATAAATGAAACCTTTAAATTTCTTTGTAAAGATTGAACTGTGGTAATATTAATTGAAGCTGAATGATTGGGATTCATTTTATTAATTGCTCTTCTTTTGAATATGTTTTAACTTCCCCATAGTAAAATACTATATATCTTAGAAAAATCACACACACACACAAACTTTATTTTTTTCCTCTTATTAAGTTAGTATTTCTCTTTGTTACTATTTATTTTATTTGTTTGAAAGAGTTACAGAGAGAGGGAAGGAGAGACAGAGAAAGGTCTTCCATCTATTGGCTCTCTCCAAAATATGGTTGCAATGGCCAGGGCTGGGCCAGGCTAAATCCAAGAACCAGGAGCTTCATTCAGGTCTTCCACAGGGTGCAGGGGCCCAAGGACTTGGGCAATCTTCTGCTGCTTTCCCAGTTGTATTAGCATGGAGCTGGATCAGAAGTGGAGCGGCCAGGACTTGAACCAATGCCTATATGGGATGCAACTATTCCATCCCACTATTCGTAACACATTCCACTATTGCACCATACCTGTCCCCACGTTGGCATTTCTAAAACTATGAATACTACCATTTTTTACAAGTTTCATGTATTCAACATTGTTTAAAAAAATCTCATCATTCGAGGCCAGAATCAAACTTGAGAAGTTCCTGCAAAAAGAAGAAGTAGGGGAAGAAAGAAGAATACAATGGCACTTGGGCGAGGGAGGCAGGCTTAATGATAGCTCTCCCCATGGAACAATTGACATATTTTTCTTTGAAGAGTCACAGGAAGGCAAATGCAAGATGTTGACTAAGGGCTATACCTATAGATGAGTCAGGAGATGTGCAGTAGGAAGTAGAATGAAGAAAACTTAATCAATAAATAATAAAGAAGAAAGATGGGTTGGCAAAATCAAGTAGTGGTTAAGACTGAAGAAATTCTGCTAAGGAAATGGTCTGTGAAGTTTAAGAGAGTTACAGCTCATTCTCCTCCACTCCCACGTACACCACATCCTTTAATAACAGAGGAATAAGTAAGTTGAAACAGTTGCATTTACATGACAGTTTCTCTTTCCCTACCCTACCACCCTCACCACTCTAGCAGAATATGGTAATGAAAGCTGTGAAGTTACTTCTGGGCTGGCTGCACAAGTGTGTGGATCAGATCTCTATATGATTTGAGAATATTTGAAACATGAGGCAGGTTCTATATTTATAACACCATGATTTTTTTCAGGTCTACCAAAACACAAGACATTTCTGTTTAAGAAATCCGTTACCACTTCCTAGGAGTCTCTTTGACAACCAACATGTGTTACTTGCAATTAAGTTGGTTTTTACAGAGTATACCTGGACCTTCTAAAGCATTCAGAATAAAAGTGGGATGAGGAGAGAGTTGTTAAAGTGGAAGAAAGCTAGAATGAAGGGAGAGCCACAATTTTACTGATTTCACATTCTTGGTTGTTTATGTAAATGTTTGAGATGGGCAGGGGGAGAGTGGAGAGTGAGTTTTCTCTATGGCCTTTATACAAGAAAAAAATCAGACTGCTAGACCTGAACAATCTTTACCACTATGAATATAACCTCTCTGACCCCATTTACAAACACAGGGCTTTAAGTAGTTGAAACACATTCAGTCCACAGTAAGAAGGTCAAGAATAACCCTGATAGAGTGAGTATAATAAAAGGTCTATCTAAGAAATAGTGCAGTGTAGGGTGTGGTAGGGTGAAAGCAGTGCCTCATCTTTCATTTTGAGACTATATTGCACCCCTCCAAGAGAAATAATGGGTGGATAGGGTCTCAGATTTTATTCATGGGTGTGAGAATACTATCAAAGGTATTGAAGTCTATCTATTTACTGAAAGAAGTGAGTAAAAACACATTGATTTTTGGAGGCAGAAAATTTCTGTGTAATTATGGAAACAATCTTTATTATTAAAATGAATATTATAAATTATAGCTGTAAATATACTCCAAGTGCAACATTTTCACAGTATCTGGGAGTAAAACAAAAAAAAAAAACTGACATAAAAATTCAGTTGCACAAGAGTTCCACTGATGCCCCCTTTCAGACCAAGTTAATTTGGTCTGTTATTCCTGGGGCAAATGGCTCCTCTTTGCAGAATTAGCAGTTCATAGAATTTGCTACTTAATTCAGTGACAATAAAAATAGCTAAACAGTTTGAATATAATAATGATAACAATCATGGAATAAAATAACACAAAAATCATCTCATATTCAAAATCTCTCTCATTGGAATAATTATATGTATTTTGGGATCACAATTCAAGCAACTTTATATAGGCAACATGACATTATGTATCATGAATTGAACTTTACCATAGTTGAGATGTTTACTCTTTGTACTCCAATTTCATGGAACCCAGAGATATATAAATGAGAGGTCAGAAGAGAAGATTTTCCAAGGAAAGAAGACTTTTGGAGAGGAGATTGCTCTCTGGACAGCAGCTGCAGCAGTACTTGTCTCATAGATAAGGCTTTTCCTGGAAATCAAGCCCAACATTGGAAGGGAGAGAAGCAAAAGGCAAAAGAAACAAGACATGACCTGAAAGAATCTATAACTGCTTGTAGACATATTTCTTAAAATTTAGCATTTCCTTTATGGGGAGCAACATAGTTGGTCACTTATTACAGGTAATCTGAAAGGCACTACTGTTAGATTTACTTCCTTAAAAATAGGTCTCCATCCTAGTCTATCTGCTTCAGTGTCTACATCCTTTCCCACGAAAGTCTCCACTTTGATTTAATGCCTAGTCATAAAGCCTGGAATTCATACACTCCTGAGTAAATTAATAGCAAGCTAACATTACTCATTAACAACTTCAAGTCAATAAATTGATCAGATTACTGCCTAAGAGAGCAAGAGTCAGGGAACATGACAAAACCCTGATGTGGTAGAGAGGTGGACAAGGGTAAAGGAATCACTAAATACAAACCTAGATGGGCAGGCCTGGGGGGAAAGGAAGGAAACTGAACATTTTTCCTCTTTCTGAATGGTGTAGAAGGGCTGCTTAACAAATGAGCTCTACTCTGAGTCATTCTCCCAGGAAGGTCAATAATCCCTTGGAAATATTTCTTCTCCCCTTGGGAAAAAAAAACATACCTTTAATGTGAAACCAGTAGGTTAACAAAATTGAATCAATGGCCTCTCAAATTAATTCTAAGAAGTGTAATCCATGGTAAAATAGAGAACAGTAAGTAAAGATAGTAGAGACAAGACTCTTTCATTACAAGTACCCACAGTTGGTTCATAATCCCCCAGTATTATTACTTGTATTCTCATTACAACACTAAATTACAGCCAAGCACAAAGCACTTTAAAGCAAAAAGACCAAACACGGTTATAGCTACCCTTTTGAAAACACAGTTTAACACTCACTTAACACATCATAACATGTACTTTGCAAAGAATAATGAGAAAATAATATATGCACTGTTGCTAGCAGCACAAAGTCAGTTTTCTGTTAGGGTATTATTTTAATAACAAAGTACAAGCAAAATCAATACTTATCCAGAGTAGATTTCAAAAAACATTCCATTAATCTTAGATATAAGAATTAATTTTAATTTCACCACTTTTCCCACCAAACATTTAGTATTATAACTCAGTGCCTAAAACTAACCCTTTTTCTAAATATGACAAAACCCCTGGATGGTTTCTATATTCTTTCTGGGTAAAGAACAGAATATGTCTTCAATACATG
This sequence comes from Sylvilagus floridanus, assembly GCA_949820135.1. NCBI lineage: Eukaryota > Metazoa > Chordata > Mammalia > Lagomorpha > Leporidae > Sylvilagus > Sylvilagus floridanus. The sequence goes on along the minus strand of OX463223.1, from coordinate 60,092,222 downwards.
GCACACAGATTTTTTAAGTACAACATTTTTAAACTTAGAGCTTTTTGCTAAAACATTTTTCAAAGTATTCTAATACTTATGACTTCATGTTTAACAACTACTCATATCCTGGGTCTATTTCTTGTACAATAGTACCAAACACGTAGCAGGAATGGCATTGTACAGAGTACCCAAGGTTGCCAGAAGTTATCTTCTGCATTTTTCTCAAAAGATTAGGGAATTACTTTCCCCAGCTACTGGGAGGTAAGCTGTGCAGGCTTCCAAATGGTATGACTAGGGAAAAATTGGCTTAGAAAAATCAATGCAGACATTAGGGTTCACATCACTTATTGCCTATAAGCCCTACTCTGGCTCATGTAGGTCATTTGATAGTTGTCATCTACTCTTACATGAAAAAATACCGTGTGGTAAGGATTTTGAGAAGTGTACTGAATTTTGCTTCATTTTCTCACTCTGGCCAAAGCTTAGTAATTAATTAGTGCACTACTTCTTCCATAGGCTCAGAAAGTGCAGTAATCTGAGTTACCTTGATTTTACTTGAGAAGCATGATGGAAACTCCCTTTACTGAGAAAATCCATACATCTGTAGAAGCAATAGGAAATAAGTTAAGAGATCCAGAATTGTGATTGTCACTAATAGTGACAATCTGCTTTCTCCAGTGCTAGATGCCATCTAGATGACTTTGTATGAATTTTGGCAAACTACCTGCCCTCAGTAGATTCAATATGTCACCTTATACAGACACAGAGGGTTACTATATGTGAATCTGAGTATTTAGTTTAAGCATATCAGAGGCTTGAGTTTAGATTTCCATTCAATGAATAATTGTGACAGATATTGTTTTGTATTGACACGGAATGAAGAAAATAGCTAGTTGATATTTCAACCCTTGGGATATGGTCACACATAGGAGATATGAATTATCCATATTTATAGCATTTTGTTTATACAGAACGAAATGTTGTCTATCATCCTTAAAATACACCCCAAAATATGATATCCGAATGTGAACTGTGATTACTAGTACAAATAAACAATGATATTTCTTCTGGATACAGAGATTCAGTAACAATTGTAACAAAACTAAGTGCTCATGGTGGTCCAAATTTAGTAATCTCTCTGTGACAGATTCATTACATAGCACACATTATATGCTGACTCTAGTTGAGAGCATATGTGTATAGGAAATCACTGAAGTTTCATATTTTAAGACTTAAAGATTTGATAACAAATTACTACAAGAACATATCAATACTAATGATGGTGGAGTATAATTCTTCAATGGGTCCTACAGGAAAATATGAATCCCCCGTGTACTTAAGACAGAAAATAACTGAGAAACAGTGAATGCTTCATGTGAGTACTTCCCTATGGCCTGGAGTTTTGCAAATGTGTATTGGTGTACTCACATTCCAGGTCATATTCAGGATATTTTCTATTTAGCATAATTCAGTTGTCATAGTAGAAATGGTATGGTTGCTAACAAAGGATTTTGTATGGAGTTGGATGCTATCATGCAAATCTTGTCTTGAAAGCCTTCTCCTGAACTCATTAGTGGTGAAGTAGTATATGACTGGGTCTAGGCAGGAATTCAAACTAGCGAGACACAGGGCCACAGAATGAAATATTAGAATCACCCTTCTGGCTAGGCAGCTTTTAATTTCATTGGATTTTACCAAGAAATCTAAAGGAAAACTGAAGTGATAAGGTGCAAAACAAATTAGGAATACTCCTGCACAGGTTAGAATCATCTTCAAGGCCTTCTTTTTTTCTCCAAGGTCCTGGGTCACAGGATATTTATCTTGCAATGATAAAACTGTCTTCCAGGTACAATACAGAACAATCAGAAGAGGAGTAACAAAACCAATCAACTCGCCGACAGTCATCATGGCAACAGACTGGGCTAGGTTGACATTCCTGGTAGGAAGATCCACAAAGCATTTGGTTCTGTTGCCTGGTGTGTCGTCACTGGTTCTAAGGAGAGGGAAAAGTAGACAGGCAAGGCAGATGATCAACCATCCAGCAATGCTGATGTATAAGTCATATTTTTGTTTGGAGTCATGAAAGCGAAAGGGGTACATGAGAAACCAAAATCGTCGTACACTGATGCAAACCAAGAAGTAGATGCTTGCATACATGTTAACATACTTCAGGTAGAAACAGAACATGCAGAGGCCAGGCCCAAATGGCCAGTCATGATTCAAGTAGTAAAAGATCCTCAATGGCAGGGAGAGAACTTGTAGTAGGTCAGCAATGGCTAAGTTTATCATAAATATCACGGCCCGTTTAGTCTCTTTCATATAACCATAAAATACCCACAGAGCTAATATGTTCCCTATAAGACCTGGCACAAGAATGACAGTGTATGTCACTGCATAGATAAAATACCGAAAATCTGTGTTGTCTCCATCTGACCCGATACATGTGTCATTTGCAGGCATGATTCTTCCTTCAGAAATTGTTTTTTTTTTTCTTAAAGACTGATCATCAGTGGGTTGGAGAGACTATAAAATAATCTTTGTGCTACATCTATAAACCTCTATGTGGGACTTGGGGAATTTTGGAAGAACTGTTTGCATATTTGCTTAGAATTTGCCTATAGTAACTACATGGGCGTCTAGTGTGCAAGTACAGATGACAAGTAGTTAGAATTTCCCCCTCTTATTTACTCTATGATCATGCCTTCTGGGACATCAGTACAGTGGATGTTCTCCCATTTGGATCATGAATGTGCCATATAGCAGTTCCTCAAATTTCCATATGACGATAGCCATCTCTTTACAGGTGTTTGGCAGGCAGCTTTTCTTTTGTTGGCTCACACAGCAAAAAGGTTTGCTTTAGTGCACAGAGGGTCCCACACTCTTCGGGTATGATTAACTCAGACAGATCAGTTTTCTGGGCTGTTTTCAGATATGTGTCGAAAGCTAAAAAGTGGGAAACAAAAGAAGAGCTGCAATTGAAGGAAAATAAACCAGTTAGTGTTTGATACATTTTTTTTAAAAATAAAAAGCTTAAGTGTAGAAAAATATGTTAGTTTGAATGGAAAGTTTTGACATGAGTGAGAATGATATGCACGGTTTCAACAAGGCACTTTATAACAATACAGCTATATGGCTATAAGGAACCTGAGATGTAATCTAGCTTCTTGTTACTCAAAATCCATGAATCAATATCACTTGGAAGCTTGATAGAAATTCAGAAGGCTCTCGAGCCATCTCGTACCTGCAGGATTATATGCTGCTTAACAATTACCCCCAAGTAATTCTGCATGCTAATAATTGAGAAGATCTCCTCTAGACCATTGCTTCACAGACTTCACTGAGTCTCAGTGTGGGGAAGTTATTTTTTTAATTCTGCTTTCTGGGTATTTTCTCCAGAGATTCTGATTCAATGTGTTTGGGGTAGGGCCTCATTTTAGAATTTTTTAAAGCTTCCCATATGATTCTGATATAACCAGCCCAGCATTTGTCTTGGAACCATCATTTAGGGCCATTGATTTCATCCAAATCCTTCCCAGATGTCACAAAATAAGTGGGCAATGAGCCTCTCTTAAAATACTTCCATTTACATGGGTCATTTAGTCACCTCTTAATTATCCAGGACAACAGACCATAGCACCAGAACACAGAATCAAAATCCCCAGAAAGTTGACTCAGCTGGGTCCATGACCCTAGTTCTTAGGTAAACAAATTTTAGCTTAGAGACCTGGATAGTTGCCTCAAGGCTGCTGAAATCTAGGAGGACTTAACTGACTTTAAAGATATGAGAGGAGAATAAAAATGAAATGGGAATTATGAAATATCCTGCCTTGGATTATCAAATCCATGTGGTTTGAAGTGTATTTGATTTGGCCCTTGAAAGAATTGTTATTTTTATTATTATTATTGTTTTCCCTCAATTGCCTGGTAAGTAAAATAGGCCATTTGTTCACAGAGATGATGCACATGCTTTATTTTAAAGACTTGTTAAGTGTTGTGATCAATGCAATCAGTTTGAGAGGTAAATTAGTTGAAATTTCTCAGATCAGGAAGACATATAAAGATGATATTATACAACACAGTGGATTACAACTATAAAGAATAACATCGATATTGAAAGAGTTTTTAAAATTGGCTTTTCAGCTCCCAAACTACAGTGTAGCTTTGAAATAGTTTCACAGGTAGTAATTTTGATTAGATGACAAACAAAATTAGATGGCAGACAACAGGTACATGAAAAGTGCTCAATATCACTAATGATCAGGGAAATATAAATGCAAACCACAAGGAGATATTATAGCAAGTGTTGGTGAGGATGTAGAGAAAAGGGAACCTCTGTACACTGTTGGTGGAAATGGAAATTGGCACAGTCACTATGGAAAATATATAGGTTTCTCAAAAAATTAAAAACAGACTACCATATGATCCAGCAATCCTACTTCTTATTATGTAGCCAAAGAAAATGAAGTCAGTATCTCAAAGAAATATCTTTACCCCTATAGTCATTATAACATTATTCATAAAGGATATGCAAATAACCTATGTCCTACTACTGGATGAAGAAAATGTATATATATGCACAGTAGAATGTCATTCAATCACAAAAAAGAAGAAAATACTCTCATTTGCAACAGCATGGATGCACGCAGAGGAACTTATGCTAAGTGAAATAAGACAGGCAGAGAGACAGATACTGTATGATCTTGCTTATGTATGGTATCTAAAACAGTCAAATTCATTGAAGTAAATAGAATGGTGGTTTCCAGGAGCTTGGGGCGTGGGACATGAGGAGATGTTAGGCAAAAAGGGTACAGACTGTCAGTTATAACATTAATAAGTTCTGGGGATCTAATGTATGGTAAGATTACTATGATTAATAATGGTACACTTACTTGAAATTTGATAGGAGAGTAGGGTTTTAACCATTTAAAAATATGATTTATATTTATTTAAAAAGCAGACAAACAGAGACAAGAAGAGACAGAGAGAGGGAGAAAGAGAGCGCTTCTACCCGTGGTTCACTCCCCAATACTCAGGACAGCTGGTGCTGAGTCAAGGTTAAAACTGGAAGTTATGAATTCAATCCAGGTCTCCCATATGGGTGACAGGAACCAATTACCAGAGCCATCACCACTGATGTCCAGGGTCTTCATTAGCAGGAAACTGGAGTCAGAAGTGGGAGGAGGGTATCAAACCTAGGTACTCTGATATGGAATGCAGGCATCTTAATCAGCATGCTAACTGCTAGACCAAATGCTTATCCGAGCAGAGTAGATTTTAAGTGCTCTCACATGCCTTCACACACACAAATGCTATATTTTCATGAAGCTTTCCTTGATTTTCTTATTTGTCTCGGCACTACCCATCTCCCTTCAATATTTATTTTATCCATACCAATAATCATTGATGTACTGTATCTTTTGTACTTTTTAGTTTTGTTTTATATATATATATATATAATGCTTTATATATATATATATATATATATATATATATATATATATATTTCCACACCAGGATATAAAGATATAAAGTCCACAAAAATAAGCGTGCTTATAGCTTTCATTACTTTACTATATACCAGTGTCAAGAACTGTGCAAGGGGCTGGTGCTGTGGCGTAGCAGGTCCCAGCTGCTCCACTTTCGATCCAGCTCTCTACTATGGTCTGGGAAAGCAGTAGAAGATGGCCCAAGTCCTTGGGCCCCTGCACCCACGTGGGAGACCCAGAAGCAGCTCCTGGATCCTGGCTTCGGATCGGCCCAGCTCTAGCCATTGAGACCATCTAGGGAGTGAACCAGAGGATGGAAGACTTCTCTTTCTCTTTCTCTGCCTCTGCCTCTGCCTCTCTGTAAATCTGTCTTTCAAATAAACAAATTAAAATCTTTAAAAAAAAAAAGAAATGTGCAAGACACAAAATAATCAATTATTTCATGAATGAAATAATTTTAGTAAGCAGATATTAGCTGATAATAAAAATCAACATGGCACAAACAAAAGATAACATTACTTCAAGCCATATTTTACCATGAAATACATTTTTGTCCTTTTGATATATTTTTAATCAGCTTTTAACAGATTCAATACAATTTATAGATATAATTATTTTTTAAAAATATTTTATTTGTTTAATTCAAAGTCAGCATTGCAGAGAGGCAGAGACAGAGACAAAGAGGTCTTCCATCTGCTGGTTCACTCTCCAGATGGCCACAAAGACCAGAGCTGAGCCAATCTGAAGCCAGGAGCCAGAGCTTCTTCTGGGTCTCCCACATAGGTGCAGGGGCCCAAGGACTTGGGCCATCTTCTACCGCTTTCCCATAGCAGAGAGCTGGATTGAAAGTGGAGCAGCTGGGACTCGAACCAGCGTCCAAATGTTATGCTGGCATTGCAAGTGGCAGCTTTACCAGCTATGCCACAGCGCTGGCCCCAGATACAATTCTAAGAATATAATGGTACTCCCTTCTTCCCCCCCTCCCTCCAACCCACTCTTCATCCCAGCCTCCATCCCTCCACCCTCACTCTCCATCCCACACTCCCTCCCTCTCCCTTCCTTCCTTCTTTTCTTTCTTTATTTGTTTTTGAGATATTTTAAATTTACATTGCACTAAAAGGCTTATTGCTTCACCTAAAATGAAGCATAACAAGTAAAAAGCAAAAAGACTCAAGTTCAGTCAGAATATATTCAAGGTCTATAAACAATAATTAAATAGAAAAATGACCATTTCACCCATATATAGTAAAGTTTAATGTAATCACAGGTAATCACAGGTCACTAAAACTATAGTAGTATAACATTCTTAATCATTAGTTTTACAAAGGTACAAAGCAAAGTATTGCAAAACTATATTTGCAGCAATACTGATACATACAGACATTTCTTTATTGTTTTGTTTTATTTTCTCTTTGTTTTAGCTTATACATATAAGAAAAATATACGGTATTTGTCTTTCTGTGTCTGGCTTATTTCACTCAATATGATGTTTTCCAGCTGAATCCATTTTGATGCAAGTGATATAATTTTATTCTTTTTTTTACAGCTGAATAGCTTGCCATTTTGCATTTATAACACATTTTCTTTATCTATTCATCTGATAATGGACACCTTGGATGAGTTCATATTTTGGCTATTGTGTACAGTGCCACTATAAACATGGTAGTGCAGGTATCTTTTTGATACAATTGTGTTTATGTATTTTGGGCATATACCTAGTAGTGGGATTGCTGATCATATGGCAAGTCTATTCCTTCCTTTTTAAGAAATTGCCACAGACGGGTTGCACTAATTTAAATTCCCACCAACCGTGTATAAATGTTCCCCTTTCTGCATATCCTCATCAGCATTTGTTGCTCTCTGCTTTCTGGATTTCAGTCATTCTGACAACAGTGTGGTGGTATCTCACTGTGGTCTTGATTTGCATTTCCCTGAGTGGCTAGTCATGTTAAGCATTTTTTCATATATTTGTTGGTCATTTGTGTTTCTTCTTTTGAGAACTGACTACTAAGGTCCTTTGCTCATTTCTTGACTGGATTGGTTGTTTCTTTGTTGATTTTAAGTTGTTCATATATTCTGAATATTAATGCTTTGTTAGGTAGCTTACAAATATTTTCCCCATTCTGTTGGGCATCTTTTCATTCTATTGATGGCTTCCTTTGCTGTGCAGAAGCTTCTGAATTTGATATAATCTTATTTGTTTAGTTTTGCTTTTGTTACTTGTGCTTTGGGGATATTGCACAAGAAGTTGTCCCATATACCAACGTCTTGGAGTGTTTCCCCTACATTTTCTTCCATCAGCTTAATAGGCTCAGATCTTAATTTTGGGTCTTTGATCAATTTTGTGTTAATTTTTGTATATGGTTGGAGGTAGGGATCTAATTTCATTCTTTTACATAAATACATCCAGTTTTGCCAGCACATTTGTTAAAGAGATTATCCTCAGTCCAATGTATAGTCTGAGGATTTTTGTCAAAAATCAGTTGGCTCTAGGTACGTGGATTAATTTCTGGACTCTGTGTCCATGTGTCAGTTTTTTTTTTTTTTTTTAAGGGAAAGGGTTTATTGGGGAAACCAGCAGGCTGGAGGGAAGTGGCGAAGACGGAGAAAAAGAGAGAGAAGGAGAGTATAATTGAGAGAGGAGAGGAACTAGTTAGGAGAGAAGAGAGAGAGCAGAGAGAAAGAGAGACAAAAGGAGGAGAGGAGAGCAGATGAGAGGAGCCAAGAGAGCCACATGTTCAGGAACAGGCCCTTTTAAAACTTTGCTGGAGGGTGGGCTGGGAAGCAGGAGCAGTGAATCCCATTAGGGTGGGGGTGGAGCTTGACACGTGTCAGTTTTTATGACCGTACCATCATGTTTTAATTACTTTAGCTTTGTAGTATGCTTTTGAAGTCAGGTATTGCAATTATTGCAATGCCTCCAGGTTTTTTTTTTTTTTTTTCTGCTCAGGATCTCTTCGGCTATTCTTTATAATTGATGATTCCATACAAGTTTTGGGATTGTTTTATCTAATTCTGTAAAGAATGTCATATGCATTTTGATGGAGATTGCATTGAATCTGTAGATTGCTTTAGGTAGTATAGGTATTTTAATGATATTGATTCTTCAATCCATGATCAAGGAATATCTTTTCCCCTTTTTGTGTCCTTGATTATTTCTTTCATCAATGTTTGATAATTTTTATTGTAGACATTTTTCACTTCTTTTGTTAAATTTATTCCTAAATATTGGATGTTTGGAAGCTATTGTAAATGGGATTTTTTTTTTTCTTAATTTCTCTTTTGGTTAGTTCCTCATTAGTGTATAAAAAACAGCTACTATTTCTTATATGTTTATTTTGTAACTTACTGAGTTGGTTTATCACTTCTAACAGCTTTTGGGTAGAGTGTTTAGGTTTTTCTGTGCATAATACCATGTCATCTGCAAACATGACTATTTTATTTCCTCCTCTACATTTTGATGCTCTTTATTTCTTTCTCCTCCCTTGCTAATATTTCCAGTACTTTATTGAGTAAGAATGGTGAAAGTGAGCATCTTTCTTTTGTTCCAGATCTGAAGGTAAATGCTTTTAGCTTTTTCTTGTTCAGTATGATATTGCTTGTCAGTTTGTGATATATAGTCCGATTTGGAGTTTTGTCTTGTCTTTCTAAATCCTTGAGATGCATCATTAGATATTTCATTTGAGACATTTATCTTTTTTAAAATGTAGGCACTTAGTGCTATGAACTTCCATTTTGATACAGCTTCTGCCATGTCTTACATGTTTTGATATGTTACGTTGAACTTCTTTATTTTTAATTAAGTTCCCCAATATTTCCCAAGGTAGGTTGTCCCAAATTTTTGGAAGTATTGGCTCCTTCTCATTTATCATCCACTTTTTAAAAAAATTTGTTTAAAGTATACAGATTTCATGTATTTCCTACATACAGTCTCAGGAACATAGTGATACTTTCCACCCTACCCTCCCACTCATGCCCCCATCTTTCTTCCTATCATCCACTTCTAAATAGGTTACTAAGGAGGGTATAGTATAAGTATAGTATGGAGAAAGAGTGTATTTTTAGTAATCGTAAGGTCCTGGATTTAAATTCTTGCTCCATCAATTATTAGCTGTGTGAGCTTGAGTATTTCACTAAACTTCTCTGTTCCTTAACTTTGTAAATGATGAAATAAATATGACCTTAATACATAACCTACATGATCTGTGTGAATTAATTTGATTAATGTATGTTAATACAGTTAGAATAGTGCCTATTACACAGTAACCACTCAATAAATATAGTAATATTTAATAAATATGATAATATCATGACAGATTATTTTCTGAAACCTCATATTAACTATCCTATTGTTTGTTTGCCCTTATTACTTAATTGCTTATTTATTACTTAACTTTATTTCTTCACTTCATTCCACATAATACTCTTGTGATTTTTCTTAAGTTGAGCTTTTTATAAAGCATTAATTTTTCACCATTTCCCACAAATCATAAGGTACATAGTCAATGATTTCATTAATACAACATAATCTACCTTAAAAGCTTTGCTTCCCACTACTCCATTAGCAAGCCCAGTACTCCAGGCAGACTGAGCTCCCACTATTCAAAAGCACATTTTTTTTTCACAAACAACATTTGCTCATCTTGCTATTTTTACCTGGAATTTTTTTGGTTTATCAATCCTATCAGTTTGTAAAGGTTTTTCTCAAATATCCTATTCTTTGTGAAATATTTTGTGGTAAATTCAACACTCTTATGCTAGCCCCTTTCTTTGAACCTTATTTATACCTCTGTTTAAAAAAAAACAAGCTTCCTTTACTGTGTGGCATAATAATTTGTGTCTATATCTTTTTTTATGCCACTGTGCCCTGACTACTTCACCCTACCCCAATTAGATCAGCTAATCCTTGATGTCATGGGCTGGGGCTTATACTCCTCTGTATCCACTGGAGCATCTATAGTCATGCTTGGAACATGGTGGGTTCATTAAATATTTACTTAGGAAATATTTGTTCAATCATCTACAATTTGCCAGGCACCATTGTGATATTGGGAATATAGACAGTAGTAAAAGGCGCATGATTTTGGTCTTCGTGGACCTAATAGTCTAATGAGAAAAGATAAATAACATGCAGTGTGAAAAGTCCAATCCTAGGCAACACACAAAGTATTCTATAAGCACACAAAAGGAAGTCACCAAACCTGTGAAAATGTATCTGCTAAAATGTGTTGTACCATGTGAATTAACGGTAAAACCACTACCCAAGCAGTATTCTATACTTTGTGTGTCTGTGTGGGTGCAGTCTATTGAAATCTTTACTCAGTATATACTAAGTTGATTTTCTGTATATAAAGATAATTGAAAATGAATCGTGATGAAGAATGGGATGGGAGAAGGAGTGGGAGATGGGATGGTTGTGGGTGGGAGGGAGGTTATGGGGGGAAAAGCTGCTATAATTCAAAAGTTGTTCTTTGGAAATTTATATTTATTAAATAAAAGTTAAAAAATTTAAAAAAATAAAATGAATTGAACTTAAAATCAAGACTATCCTCCTAATGCCTGTATTTTTTTTCTCATGGTAATTCCCTTGTAGAGTATATTTTAGTAAATTTTTATCTCTGTACTATAGCCTATAACCTTGAAATACTCCTAAACAGAACATCTCCCTTAAGATTCTTCTAGTTTCCTCCTGGGAAAGTTGATGTTGTTTCCCCTTTGTTTAGATAACTATTTTCTTTTAGGAAAAGTTGCTTGGGATGATGGAGGGGACTGTCAACCATGGGAAACCCTTAGTCTGCTGTGCTTTAATGAGTATAAATACTCCCTTATCTAACAGTTATGGGAGAAAAAAATAAACTGGACTTTTTTTTTTTCAGTGCATACCACTGTTCTTTGAGATTGTCCTTTCAGCAGAAGGAAACCATATTATAGCAAGTACTGGAATATACTTTGATTTTAAAGAGACATTTATTTGAAAGAACATGTCATAATCCTTGAACAATTTTTTTCTTGCTGCAAGAATCAGTCCTTCCTCAAGGAAATGATGGCATCAATTCAACATGCTAAGTTTCCAGGGATCTACAGAAATTATTTCATATGGAGCTCTTGTGAGAAGTTATGTTTATTTATAAATAAGTCAATGTTCTTCCAAACCTGAAGTTTAAATGAGTTGTCTTAAAAGTATTTTCTGGTGACATTAGAATTTTTGTTGCATGCTCAGATGAAGTCAGATCAAATGAATGTCAGCGATATCATTGTGTGTCATTTTGAGATTTTCTCCAAGCAAGTTGTTATTATGAATGAAGATGCTAAGTGATAATACTTTTAGACCTCCTGCACCAAAATACTAATCTTTTTAATAAAATAAAATGAAGTATTAAGATATTAGGTCATTAAGTTACTTAATAACTAATGGTGGTCTTTGAGACATATTAGTGGCTAGCGGAGATGCTATTTTGGGGTGTGGAGCCCTTCCCAATAATCTTCTAAAAATAGGTCATAGACAACCACTTGCTCAAAAGCTAACTTTATTTTAGAATTCTGGTTTAGTGCACATTTATAGTAAGCCGAGAAATGTAAAACTGAGTGCCAAAAAGTGATAGCAAATGATGTACTAAACAGGTATGTGCGTGTATGTGAGAGGCAATTGTACCCTTATTGAACACAAGTAAGCACTAATGCTGTATAGAAGATCATAGAACAATTTCCTCCTGATTCGGATCAAAACACTTGGAAAATCTTAGGATTCTTTTCATCATTTTTTGAAAATCTCCAAGATGAAATAGTTTACAATCTTTCTGGGAAATCTGTCCAGCTACTACATTTAAGTAAAGAGCTAAATAAAGGGCAGCAAGCAAATACTTTGAAAAGTCACTGCCTGGTTAATTCTGGGAAATTCACTAGTTTTTCCTTTCTGAATGTTCCATATGATTTTTTTGAAGAGAGAAAGACAAGAGAGAGGGTGGGGGGGGGTGATCTACCTGGATGTCACATCGAATCAGGCTCCCCACTTATCTTTGCTTTCACACCTTCTATAAGTCCCCTATAGGTCAATTTCAGGAAGGGAGAGAACACATATGTGAGGACAAACAATGCAGTCATTGTAAGCATTGCCATTTTGCCAGGAAGTTCTTTCATTTAGCTGAGTCTAAATGTCTCTGCTGAGATCTGAAATCCACTTCCTTTTCTGCACACAGTGCATCTTGTTCCTCTACTCTGAGAGTACTATTTTAACTACTTGGAGACAGCAAGAAGGTCTTCCCTCAAAACACTACTGAATACTGTATAGTCATAATGCCTTTCTTTACAAAAGATTACTTCAAAAAGTTCATGGAAAACGGAATTAAATTTTTTGTTTTGGTGTAAAACAATTTCTAAATCATGTGTACCTTTTTCATAATCTGTACCTTCTGCAGTACTGCTGTATATTCTAGTATATAATCATTTCATACTCTGGAGCACAGGGCACACCAATTCGTATTGAGTATGGGTGACCCCAAAGACTATACAAAAGCCATATTGAGATTTATCCACTTTCCACTATCCACTTCCCTGCCCCTACGATCCATAAAAAATATTAGGTGGTTTTTACATAGCTTCCATTCCCTAGGGTCTTTCACTCAGGCACCTGATTTATGGATGTCTATTTTTATGCTTTCCCTTTTTCTTATGCAGGTCTCTCAGCATATGATCTTTGGGCTAACTCAAGTGCTTGTGAAAAATGTTTATTCCCAGATGAACTGAACCTAAATTATGCCAAGGATAGAGCCAAGGGATTTACATTTTAACAAGCTTCACAAAGGACCAAATCTGAGAGAACCTTTAAATCTAAGAATATTCCTTGAAAGACTAATGGCAACACCGTAAATTCCATCCACAAACTAGAGTTCTCTTAGGCATTCACTGAGCTTTCTCATCTCCATTGCCTGTTTTCTTGATTTCCTCTAAGCTTAAATCGCTCTATTCCATCTTTTCCTGTTGAAATCCTGCCTAACCTCTACAACCACTATCAAAAAATTAAAACTTCTTTATAAAGGTTTTCTTTATCCTTTGCTTGGTTGTGATCATACCAGTGAACTCCCATAGGATTTTGTATCCAAAATATGCTTCTTTCTTATCCATCCCACAAAATTGTGAGCTCCTTACCAGCCAAGATAGTATTTTGGTGACTTTTATAATTCTGTACCTCCAGATTGTCCAGTTACTTTACATGTAGCAGGAACTCAATTAGATTCAACTACGTTTACTGAAGATCTCAAAGTTGCAATATAATGGAAAGATCCCTTTGTTTCTCCTATATGGTACTTTGTGAAGAATTAGAACAAAGCTCCATGTTGTTGTCTATTGTTTAACTTGTGATTCATAGTGGATCTCAAATGTTCTTTAGTTACACATGGTTAAACACTAGTGAAAGTATTAAATCACTTTTGATAGATACTATAAATCACTGAGCAGACAGTCTAGAACTACATGCAGTCAAGTATCTAGCAATCAGTATTTCCTCTTTTTACCACTCTGGGTGTGTTTAGCCCAACTCTCTTTTCAGAAGACAGGGTACCATTTTACAGAGCTCCATTTTACATATTAAATTTCAAATATTTTTACTTTGTAAAAGTGATGAGAAGACCACAAGTTATGTTACAGTGGGAAAACTGTATGTATTTCTTATTCTTAGTGCTGACATGGCTGTGGGGATTTTCCTCAGCTTTTCTGAATGTTCACCTTGTGTCTCAGACCAGACACGAGCATTTGGACACGAAGAGGGTTTTTTTGAAGGAAAGTTATAAGCTTCCAAGCTTACATAAAATAAACTAAGGTCCAAGATAATCAGATCCTTCTGGCACTTTTCACTTTTTTCGGTCCTTCTCTTGCAGATTTCTCTTTGAAAGTGGGCCCTATCCACTGCTCCACAGGATTAATAGACTGTGAAAGTGGAGAAGTAAACGAGCCTTATGTTGTCTGGTAAAAAGAACAAGGGTGGAGTCGAAAATAAAAGCAGTCCCCAGGGCCTCATCCCAGGGCTGGCTGCGATTTTGTGTGTATGTGGCTACTTAAGGTGGTGTGATTTTAAGAAACCAAAAGACCTTCAAGAGAAAAAAAATTAAAAAAAAACTTTCTTGCTGGCTGGGACAGATTCTCTCTCTCCCTCTCTTTCTCTCTTTTCTTTTATAAGATAAACTGTTTGACCTATGTGAAGACATTAGGGAGGGAATCTTAGACACCCACATGTAAAGATGGGGACCAGAAACTTATACAAGCAAACTTTCCCTGGGAATGTCAGAATCCCATACAAAATTAGAAGTTTCTTGAGCATGTGTGAGCAGATCCAAGAGTTTTTTCATTCTTGTCTTTCAGCTCAATTACATATCAACTCTTTCTGGTCCTTGTGCTTAATGGTCTTTTTCCTCTACAGTCACCTGAGTTTTACTTATATTTTAGGGTCATTTCCTCCATACCCCAGTTTTTAAAACCTATCATATTTTATTTTAAAAAGTAAAAGGGCAGTACATAATCTCCTAAGGAGGCACAGAGGTCCTCAAAAACTTCAGAAAGAATCGTCATGGTAAATGATTTAAAGTGTAACATATTAAATATTGAAATATACGTGAAGAAAATAAATCATTTAGTTTTTAATAATTAGAAAGATTCCCATGGAACACTTGGCATCAAAAGAACTAGGGGATTAATCTAAAATATGAAAATTTTATCCTTACATTTTAAATGATAGCCTGTCCTTGAATTAGAGTTTCAGCAAGGTATGGCAGAGAGATACAAGACACTGATTTTTGAATATAAGTTTCGCGTTAAGTTTTGTCTTTTGCTCCATCTGTCTTAATTTTTTTGATGTTCGAAGCACCCCAACCCCACCCCCAGTGCTCCAACTGAACAGGATTCTAATAGATAATGTCTCAATTCTCTACCATTTTTTTTTTTTTTTGCTTTGAGAGTGGATTCCATCATTTAGGCAAAATTTATCTAGAGTTTGCTTTGTCCCTCACTTCAGAAAATAAGCCTCTAAAATCCTTGAGCACAGATTATATGTCAGGATCCAGTATTGTGTTCCTACACCTTTTCCAACAGCATAACCTTTCTGATCAGTAGGAGCAAACAGTCTTGGCAACTCTTGGTTCGTGGAAATGTCTTGCTACGTCCTGACAGAGGTGTCATTAAAATGAAGATGGATGGCCTGCTTAACTAATCTTCCACCCACCATGGCAACTCTGGTATCTGCCCCTCCCCTTTCCCCAACTTAGGTGGAAACAGAAAAGATTGTACATCATTGCTAGTGAATCTCCCACTCAACCTCTTCTTCCTGTGTAAACCGCCACATTTGACAACAGAATTATAACTGCAAAGTTTTAGAGAAGTAGTTGTTAATTGCTTTGAAGCCATCTCCAAAAGAGGGCACAACAGTGAGATGTGGAAAATCCTGGATTAACTTAAAAAACTTTTGTGGTTACTTTGTTTTACCCATGATCCAAGAACCCAGTTAATAACCAATTCACTTGGAGGTCATTATAACTCAAATTTGAAATAAGGATTCTCCAAGTATGAAACATTAAGCATCAAATGAAATCACAGTACTTCATCAGGGTTTTTGTCACATTCGTGTGAGATGGCATCATACACACACACACACACACACACACACAAAGGAGTGGTAAAAATTATATCATACTGTCTCATTTTATATGACTTGCATTCTCCCCACAATAATCTTTCAGGTACCACATTCCTAAAGACCAGGGAATTTTTCTCTCTTCTAGGATAGGGATAAAGTGTTATGAAGGATCACAGAATCCATCCCAAGTCTAGACTGGTATCAGGTCAGCCTATGGAGCTTAATTCATATGCAATATTTCACTTGAATTTTATATACATTTATCATTGCATAATTTTCTATCACTAAATAAATTTTCAGTGAATGTCATTATTTGAAATATTTGATTTTTGAGTACACCTTATTTCACTTAGTGAAAAATAATATAATTACAATTGGGATCTAAGGAAGGAAGAAGCAATACATTAATGTTATGTGCTATTATTCCTTGGCTTTAAAAACAAAAATATATTGGCCGCTATTTTTCTTAAAGTCTGTAATTTCAATCAAAAAGTATCTCCAAAGCTCAGAAAAATTTCTTCTTCTCAATCTTTTGCAGATGTTCTTACTGAAAGACTATGAGGTTTTTTTCTAGGTTAATTCAAAATACAGAGTATCATTGTATACTTAATATGAATAAACAAACAAAACATGAATCCCTACTGAAAAATGCACTTTTTGTACCTTTCCTCTATAATATCAGTAGCACTGAACAATATTTCAGAAGGAAGAACAAGCATTCATATTTTATCTCTGCTTAAAACATTTTGATATAAGCAATATCTTTTCTTCCTTTTTATTGTGTTAAATAGCATCGCTTCCTTATTTTAGACTGAAATATTTCTGCATTTGTCTTTATCAAAGATTGAAGCATCCCATGCAGTTGTGAAAACCCTTCAAGTGTCCGCATTGCAGTGACCTAAACAATCAAATATTTAAAGCCTTAGGCTGCCTTTCTATCCTGACCTCTTATTATACCCTTACAGATGTTTTGTATAGGCTTTTACTATATCAGTCTATCCTAGCACACAGCATATACCTTGATGTCTCTGTCTTTAATCCTAGCTTAAATGTCTTTATGTCCTAGCCCACCAGATTTACCTTTGATAGGCAGAAAAAGCTTAAAAGGATAATTTTGATGATTTCACTTCTGCTTCCTTTAATCATTCAAATTGGAATTAGCATTCATTTCTTTGAATCCCCACATCATGTTGCTTATCACTATTATAGTCTGAGATTAATCATCCTGCCTATTAGTGTAGTTGTCTGTACAACCTATACATTGCAAACTCTTCGAGAGTAAGGGCTCTGCCTTATTCATATTTGTGTCTCCCACACTTGGAATGGACCTTTACTAAATGTCCATTAGTAGATCTTTAGAAACTATCCACTAAATGAACAACACAAACCTTCCTGCATGTTTGTAGATCTTCAGACAACGTCTGTTAAATGGCCAATACAAGTGTCCCTGCATGTTTTTTAACAACTCTTTTCAATTATCCAATTTTGCATAATCTTTATAGTATGGCATATAAAGGTATTCAAGATTCAAAAACCAAAAAAAAAAAAAAATCAATCCTGATTTCCTACAGACATGGGAAAAAAACCCTAAAAATCAGTAATTTAGTTCAATTGTTTAAATCATTGATATTGGCCACTGAAAACAATTTGGAGCTCACAAAAGTCACCTTTTCAATAATTTCTCCCCTTTATCTACTGGGAATTAAGTCTAGATTTTTTTCTTCACAGTTTTCTTTCCCCCTCCCATTCACACATACCCCCAGTATCGAAATTTTTTCCTCCTTATTGGTCACTTGCCAATGGATAAAAATAAGTGTTCTGGACACCAACCCATTGAATCTAATAGGATTTCTTATATGGTTTACAATTAATAATCACAATGTGTTCACTTAAGCTTCTGGAAAGCAAACTGAAAAACTTTAGTAACAAGCAAAAAGAAATTACCTCATCACAGTAAGAATGATTTCTCAAGCTCTGTGTACATTAACTTTTTATAAACTCATCTATTGGAAATGTACTATCTTTATCTGAAAACCATGCAGTAAAGCAGAGTATGCAACCCAAAAGAGACTCACTGCTTTTTGAAAAAAATCTTAACTCTTGAGAATATAAATTTAAGCAGCCACATTGTATTAGGATCAAAGAAAGTAAAAATGAAAGCAAGACAGGTTTAAAAAAGTATCACCTCCTGCTTAGCCACATACATCAAAATGAAGTAGAGCACACTTCTTTGTGGCAATGTGGTGCTATTTTTACTTTTTCTACCACACTGTGCTGCCTTCATATGGTAGCAAATGACAAATCCCTCCTCAACAAAGCCAAGGAACACATCAAGTACTCAAAATAGGTTTAACAGGCATTTGTCTCCAAAATCTGCAGTTAAGAAAAGATAATATATTTTCTTATTAAATTTACCTGATGACTGATTCTCTTTTCTTTCTTCCATAGGCCAATACTTTCCTCTGTACATCATTATCCACTTAAAATATAAGGCTGGACTCTTAGACACCAGAGAATCTATGGAATCAATTTGGACTAGGGTGAGTTTAGAAGTAACATGGGCAACTTATCACTTATTTATTTTTAATTTACTTTCCTTAAAGGCATGTTGTGAAAAGCAAAAAAGAAAAGGCATCTCTAAACCAAAACTGTTGACAATAAATAAATTTTTTTTTAGTGAATGGCATTATACACAATATTTGTTTTTAGTTTTTTTTTTTTTGATGACTTTGGTTCACTGAGTGGAAACTAAACAACTAGTCACATCTCTATATCCATTTATATTGAGTTTACTGTGTTTTCCAACTGTTTTCTTTGTAACATTTTAAAAAGTGTTAACAAAATGACAATTGCCTTTAACTCATGGCAAACAACTTAAAATTCAGATGTCCTTGCTGTACTTATTAACTAAAGTTTAAGTCAGGGCAAATAGATCAGAAACATAACTCTTCGACAAATTAGCGGAACAATTGTTTGTTGCAACAGTTATATCACCCATAGTATAATTACTGATAGTATAAAATATGTGAAGTCTAGTTATTTTTTAAACATGGCCATCAAATAATGCTCATATAGTTCTATCATTTGTTCTATGATTGGCTTCTATTTGCCTACTTACATATCTAATCGTGTGTCCATCATATAAGCCTTCATAGATGGGATCAGAGGAAGATTAAAATAAATAACTATCCTAAGAAAAAATTAAAACAGAGACCATTATCATTCTCTGTTCTTGCTAACATTGAGAACATCACTGATATCACTAACTGCTGAAATGAATAGTTTGAACTATAAAGTTTTCTTTAATACCCCCTCTCTTCTCTGCCTCTTATTTAGACTTCTACTGGGTTCATCTGACTCTTTCTGTCACATTATTTGCTACCCCATTTTTCATTATTCCTAGCTCTATCTACCTCACTTTAACTCTTACAACCTCTCCAACTATGCCATCAACATTTCCTACATATCACCCCAAGGTATTCATATCACCAAGAAATATCCTTGGCCTGAGATGATGAGTAATATTCTTCATTTAGAACCTCCACATCTGAGGAAAGTCGCCCAAGAAACACAACCAGATCATATCACCACTACCACCATGCACACACTATCTTCATATTACATCAGTGAATTTGAACTTTTAGAACATAGGATTTCCCATAATGATAATAAAAGTTTTAAGAAAATAAACCTATCATAAAGCTAAAATCCAAATGAGTTTGACTCTGCTAAGTTGTCATGGCTGCAGGATTATTCCAGTTATACTCCTACTCTCCAGGATGTTTTCAAATTCACCCTTAGAATTACACACAGAGCTTGCATCATGTTCTTCAGAATAATCCTAGAGATGATAAATCTTTGTCTTTTAAGGATAGTTGAATTTGGTAAACAATAAAAAGCCATTTAGAGCCAATTCTGAACAATTAAGTTAGAGATCTAATGTCATTTCTGGTCAAAGGCAAAGCATGACCATATTTTTTTTTTTTTGACAGGCAGAGTGGACAGTGAGAGAGAGAGACAGAGAGAAAGGTCTTCCTTAGCCGTTGGTTCACCCTCCAATGGCCGCCATGGCCGGTGCGCTGCGGCCGGCGCACCACGCTGATCCAAAGGCAAGAGCCAGGTGCTTATCCTGGTCTCCCATGGGGTGCAGGGCCCAAGCACTTGGGCCATCCTCCACTGCACTCCCTGGCCACAGCAGAGGGCTGGTCTGGAAGAGGGGCAACCAGGACAGAATCCGGTGCCCCGACTGGGACTAGAACCGGTGTGCTGGCACCACAAGGCGGAGGATTAGCCTATTGAGCTGCGGCCCTGGCGGCATGACCATATTATTTTAAGATTAATTTTTCTCTTTTTTTTCAGCTCAAACTGGCTCCAAAGTGCAAATTGATAGTATTTCACTAAGCACAGTGTCTCTAGGATAAGTATATAATTTTTCAAAGCAATCATTTTGAAGGGCGATTTATTCACAAATATAAAATGGAATGTACTTATTCAAAATAGTTATAGCAAAGACAATTTAGTGTAGTGAAAAGAGTACTAGACTGAGAGTAAGAAGTCTCATCTTCCTGTTCCACCTATGCTCTTGAATGCCTGTGTGACTCTAGGCAAGTCACTTAATTTCTCTGGGCCCCCATTTTTTCTTTGAAATAAATACTTTAAGCCAGATAACTTTTTAAAAAGATTTTATTTATTTATTTGAGAGGCATAGTTATATATAGAGAGAGTCCAAGAGAAAGGTCCCTCCTCCATCCACTGGTTCACTCCCCAAATGGTCACAACAGCCGGACTTGGGCCATTCCAAAGCCAGGAGCCAGGAGCCTCATCCGGGTTTCCCAGATACTTGGGCCATTCTCCGCTGCTTTCCCAGGCCATTAGCAGGGAGCTGGATTGGAAGAAAAGCAGCCTGGACTTGAACACTTGAACTGGTGCCCATATGGGATGCCGGCACTGCAGGCAGAGGTATAGCCCACTCTGCCACAGCTCCAGCCCCACTTTTTGGTATTTTACACCTGAGTTTCAAATAGCCTTAGTATTCCATGCCATATATGTAGCCATATGTATGCATATGTAAATATTTCATAATATGCCCATATTTTAGAAACAATCAGGCATCACTGTTACAGAGTAAGAGCCTAGACTCTGGAACTAGTCTTTCAAGATTCAAATCCTGGCTCTGTCAATTTTTAGCGATGTGACTTTGAACAAGTTATTCAAACACTGCTATGACTCAATTATAGGTGAAATGATAATAGCATGTATCTTTGTGAGTACATAGTGAGCTAATATATCCAAGGTTTTATAGTAAGATCTATATGAATATATTTAATAAAATAAATGAATTCTTAGCATTTTAAATAATATAAAATAACTGTATGCATACACAAATACTATGATCTCAAAACAAATGTTGGCTAATGTCTCCAGGAGGAAATAGTTTAAGTAATTTACATAGATGTAATATATTACACATATATTAATAAAATATTTTGTTGGCTTTTGTTTGTTTGGTTTGGATTTGCTTGCCAGTAGTAGCAGTTGGGTGTTGCTCTCCCTCTTTCTTTCAAGGTTTTCCATCTCATGGATATTAATAAACAAAATCCCACTTGAATTTCCCCCAGTGAATTTAAACCAGCGTTTTCATCAGTTAAAACCTCTAACACCAGAGTACTGCATTTGAGTCAACCAATGATTACTTTCGACAATAGAAGTGTGCCACTGGCTGTGAAGGCTCCTCTACCTATAATGAATAACTAATACAAGGAAAAATTATGGAAAATGGGATTTTAAAATATGCTAGTTTCGGTGTAAAATATGTTGAAATCCAAGTATATAAGTTTACAAAAAGTTTATGGAAAATACATGTTATTAAAAGCAATGCATGGGTTTAAAATTACTTTTGTGAAAAAATAAAATTACATTTTAATTCTACTTTTCCATGAACTTTTATTAAGTACTCTCATATATGAGTATTATAAACATAAAACTTTTGGACAGGTGCCTGACTTTTTTATTCCATCTCATAAAGCTTTTAACTGTATTTATTATGATTACATTGGGAGAAGGCTCAAGTTGTCTTGAGCAGAGTCTCTTTGTCCTTTTATGAGAAAGTACAAATAGAAATAAAGGAGTAGTTTCAGGATGCTCATAAATCCATATATTACATTCACATGTAGAGGATATGTGCCCTACTAGCTTTGTATTAGTAGCGCCCTGACTTCCTGGTTTGGGACTATGGGTACAATCTTTCTCTCCCATGTTTAAGCTCTGTGCAGTCATTTTACTCACGATTTTTAAAACTAGTCTTAATAATCAGACCCATCCCCTTGCAATGATTAGATGTCTAGGCTGCTATTTGAACATACAAAGGAGCCAAAAATAACACTCAGAAATTACTGCCTTCCAAATAGATCCCTAGCATGATATCTACCCATCAATGAGTACACACTTGCCTAACATTCACAGGATTCACCTATAGCAACAACAATTTTTCTTGTAGGTAAATGGCATCCCATTACTGTCCACATGCACAGGCATACACATGCATACACACACATTATTTTATTGCATATATGTAGAACCACCAATATGTGTTGTGTGAAATATAATAAAATGAGATCATCTTAAAAGTTTAACATCAAAAGCATCTATGTAAACTGTACATAGAAAGAATGGGAACAAAGGCTAGGTATCCTGGTTTTTCAATTTTCCTTTTGAACCCTAAGTAATAGGTCAAACAGCCCTTTGAAAAGCAGGACCAGAACTAGGCAAAGCTTATTGAGATACTCTCCTTGAACCGAAAATTTAAGGAACTGCAAAAAACCCAAAAAACCACAATAATAAAGATAAATATTTCAATGTGATTTTCTTCCAAAAAAATCAAAATGAATGCAAATATCCATAATGAACACAATATCAAAATTATAAATAAATACAGGATCAACATGACTTATTTTGCACAAAACTCCAGTATAACTTAACAGGGCACTGTTAAAAAGAATAAAGCATTTCACCAAATACTATAGAAACTGCAGCCTTTTGCATTCTGTAAGATCGCATATCTGAACTGCCAGAATCTAGTCATTACCTGGTAATCTACCAATTGTACCAGCAAATGCGTAGCAGGTGGCTAGTGAGGATTTCTTATTACCTGTCCAGTGCCCATAGGATACAAGAACATTCTTTTAGGAATCATACAAAAAATAAGTCAAGATCATAGTTGAGTACCTGCTGTTTTCTCCAATTCTGGTGGAACTCCTTAATCAGAACAGTGGAGTCTCCTGAGGAAGCAGTAGGGAATCTGGCGGCATTCATTCATTCGTACCTGGAAGAATATAGAAAGGCAGTGATCAAGTGTAACCCCGAGAAGATGCTCACAGAGGGCTGGAAAGTTTCAGCAAACAGATGCTGAGACACTAGAAATGGATTACTATGGCAGAGGAGAGTATGAAGGCAGTTACACTTAGCTGTTGGTGGTAGCAAAGTCGAATGAGAGGGAATCCCTTTACTATCTGACATCTCTTTTCGACCTGGCAGCCTTTGGGAAGGGCGAGACAAGGTAGGAATGTCAGTAGCAGTGTTCACAAGTCACTCCTAGGTCACAAGGAGATCTTAACTATGATGAGCTATCCTAGAAAAATCCCACAGCCTCTAGTCAAACTCACAACAGAGTTGAAGAGTAGAAGTTGTCTTTGCTCAGTCAGAGGCCTTTTCTAAGGAGTTCTCGTGACAGCTGTTTGTTTCAGAAGTTAGTAAATACACACGAAGGGAGAACTAACGGACCATTGATTATCAGGACAACGAGTGCTGGGAGAACAATCAATTTCTACACAAAACTGCCTTTGCAATGCTGGTGTATGACTTCCTATGTAGAATGATTTAGGGGCACTAAAAATCACACCCCACTTCTCTCTGCTCTGCTTTGCTCAATGATCTTTTGCTCTGACTTACCACCTTGCATGAAATGTCCTATTATAGATTCAGTTTTTAAGAAATTGACTATAACTAGTACTCCAACAGTATTTTCATTTTGTGTCTCTATGTGAGGGCAAACTGTTGAAATCTTTACGTAATATGTACTAAACTGATCTTCTGTGTATAAAGAGAATTGAAAATGAATCTTGATGTGAACAGAAGGGGAGAGGGAGCGGGAGAGGGAAGGGTAGCGGGAGGGAGGGAAGTTGTGTGGGGGGGAGCCATTGTAATCCATAAGCTGTACTTTGGAAATTTATATTTTTTAAATAAAAGCTTTATATAAATGCAAAAAAAAAGAAATTGAGTCTCCAGTAACTTCCTAATTAAATAAAAATCCTACAAGGAAGGGCCACACATAAGCCCATTAATTATAATCAATAAATCAGATGAGCCCTGTTTCACTTTAGGAAGTGGAATGGACAGGGACAAACATTTGGCACAGCAGTTAAGTCACTGCCTGGGACACTTGCATTCCCTTTCTGAGTACCAGATTCAAGTCCCCAAGAATCTGCTTCTGATCCACCTTGCTTACACATCCTGAGACAAAGCAGGTGGTGACTCAGTCATGTAGGTGCCTGTCACATATGTTGGAGACACAGAGTTCACAGACTTGGGACACCCAGATGGGTGTCCCGGGCCCCTGGCTTTGTCTTGGCCAATCCAAGGCTATTGAAGACATTTGGGGAAGTGTACTGGCAAATATAAAACTCACTTTCCTTTTAAAAAACAAAACATGAAAATACAAAAACAGATATATTATTTTTTCTGACAGAAGGAGGGAAGTAAAGGAACAAAGAGGGTAGCTTTTAGCGTGATATAGAATAAGATTACCTGAACAGCCAGATTACATTTTAATTGTTGACAAAGGATTCTAAAAAGGAGAGTATAGCACAGGAAAGATAAGAATGAAGGCAACTTACCACCTACACAAATTTGCTTCAAGTTCATCCCTTTAAAAAGATATTTCTTATGTAGACTTGAGTAGAAAAAGTAGTTATGAGGATACAATAGACTAAAGTTCTTTTAAAGTAAAATTACTTTTTCAAAAAGGGTAACAAAATGAGAGAAACATTTGACAAGGGTAAGAGTACCTAAAAGGCATTCCCAGAGCCCAGAATCTAAATCAGCATGTCATGGGAGCTGGGAAAGAGACTTGAGTTCAAATGCCACCTCCAGTTGCAGACCTTGAAACAGTTGATTCAATTTCATTCCCTCTTTCCCTATTCCTGCCTCCTCCACCTGATCCTGCTAGTTACAACCTCTTGTAAACTGAATAAAATAGATATCAACTACTAAGGGGCTGGTATTGTGGCACAGCAGGTTAAGCTACTGCCTGCATCACCAGCATATCATGTGGATGCTAGTTGGAGTCCTAGCTGATTCACTTCCAATCCAGCTACCTACTAATGTGCCTGGGAAAGCAGCAGAAGATGGCCCAAGAGCTTGGGCCCCTGCACCCACATGGGAGATCCAGAAAAAGCAGAAGCTCCTGGCTCCTAACTTTGGCCTGGCCCTTACAGCAATTTGGGGAGTGAACCAAACTCTCTCTCTCTCTCTCTCTCTCTCTCTCTCTCTCTCTCTCTCTCTCTCTCTCTCTCCCTTTCAAAAACTAAAATAAATCTAAAATTCAAAACAGATTTATTTGTTTACTTATTTATTTATTTGAAAGGCAGAGTTACCAGGTGGCAGTGTGAGGGAGGTATCTTTGATCGAAGCACTTAGGCTCTCCATTGCTTTCGCAGGTGCGTTAACAGAGAGCTGGATCAGAAGTAAAGCAGATGAGATTGAAATCAGCGCCCATATGAGATACTGGTGCTGCAGGTAGTGGCTTAACCTGCTACACCACAATGCTGGTTCCATAAATAAATCTTTAAAAAGTAACAACTTTTGCGGGGCTGACACTGTGGTGTAGTGGGCTAAGCATCTTGCTGTGGAACCGGCATCCTATATGGATACTGGTTCCTGTCCTGGCTGCTCCTCTTCTGATCCAGTTCTCTGCTGTGGCCTGGGAAAGCAGTAGAAAATGGCCCAAGTCCTTGGGCCCCTGCACACGTGTGGAAGACCCATCTGAAGCTCCTGGCTCCTGGCTCCTGGCTCCTGGCTCCTGGCTCCTGGCTCCTGGCTCCTGGCTTCGGATCAGCCCAGCTCTGGCTGTTGCTGCCATTTAGAGAGTGAATCAGTGGATGGAAGATATTTCTCTCTGGCTCTCCCTCTCTCTGTCTGTAATTCTACCTCTCAAATCAATAAAATCATAAAAAAGAAATGCAAAAAAATTATCTTGGAGTACAATGTTAAGATTATGTGAAATATTTCAAGTAAAGTCCAGTAAGACAGGGTTGGGAATACAGTAGGTGCTAAACAAATATTCATTTCATCTTGCCCCGGTACATAATAAGTAGGGTTCTAGACATAGGAATTTCTCAATAAATATTTCAAAAGAGCTAAGGGAGAAAAATTGTGATAAGAGTAGAAGAGTAAGGTTTTGTTTAAAAAATTATTCTGTCTTTGAAAGAGGGTAACAAAGAGAGAGAAACATCTGAGAAGAGAATGAGTACCTAAAGGGCATTCCCAGAGCCCCAGAATCCAAATCAGTTTTCCATGTAAGCTAGAAAAGAAAGCCCAGGTAGGAAACTATAGACTGACAAATCTATAATCCTGGGTGTTGGTTTGTTGTATGTGGAAGTAGAACCATAACTGCCCAAGCACCACCTGAGTGAGGAAGAAATATGGGGACAAACTGAAGTAATAGTCCACAGGGACAGAGTTCAGTGGCTGAGCAAGGTCATAGATTAATCATGAACATCCCACAAATATAGCTGGCTAGAAGCAGAGTTCAATGAATTGTTGAATATTTTAAGCAGTTTTTAGTTTTTAATAATTTCATTTATTATATTTAATGGGCAGAAGTTAGGCAATGTACCAAAATTGGATTCTAGTCCGCAAGGGTCACTTCATCAATATTTTTCTAGAACTTCTTTATAAATTAAAATTGCTCTGTTTTACTTCTAACTCTTTGAACTTCTAAGACAGATCACTTAGAACAAGAGAAGACAGGATATATGGAAAATAACACTAGTCAGAAATGCAAGACTCCTCATGTCTGGTCTTGATCTTATCACTAAATAAGAGTGTGATGTTGTGAATGTCCCTTCTGTCTCTGTGCCTCAGTCTTTCATTTCCTCATTCTGTAATGTAAAGAAATTGGACTAGATCATCCATAAGCTTACTTTGAGTTATGACATTCTAAGTCTCATAGAAAGTTTGATTTAGCACATAGGCCTAATTTCCTGAAAAAAATTGAAAAATATATGAAGAAATCCTACATCTTTTGTTCCAGTGTTTTATTACTTCAGGCTTGACCAAGAGTCATACCACCATATTAACTGCCTTGACTCCATGTCCAATCCAAGATCCATGGTCTTCAACCATCTTTCCTAGTTGGCACAGACTCGTTCCTATTGTGGACTGCTCCCTATCAAAACATCCCTTAGGATTAGTGTCTACTTTTAAGCACAAAACCAGTGAGATTAGATAAGTGGACTTACATTAATACATTAATGACACAGAACTAGAAAATATTATCCAGGACTGTCACAGGGAGCATGCAAGCACTTCCTTAAGCAGCCTTCTTTAACTCAATCATGGTAACCATTGCAGATTCAGGCATAAAAAGACACAGTACCTAGAAGGAGAGCAGGGGACAGGTTGTAGACAGCTTGAATTCCTTATATGATACATTGGAGCTTTTTCAGCAGCCTACACATGGAACATTTCAACAAGTTGAATCAGCACATATGTATTGAACATC
Organism: Sylvilagus floridanus; assembly: GCA_949820135.1. Classification (NCBI taxonomy): domain Eukaryota; kingdom Metazoa; phylum Chordata; class Mammalia; order Lagomorpha; family Leporidae; genus Sylvilagus; species Sylvilagus floridanus. The sequence goes on along the minus strand of OX463223.1, from coordinate 60,064,354 downwards.
TGGGCAGTGTGGTGTTTTCACTGATAAACATAATGGTGACAAGGATAATGATTCAATGAATCTTATAGTAATTTCTCATCTTCTGAAAGAGATGATCAAGCATTTTAAATAAAGATTAGACATCATTAATCTTTATTAATTCTTTGTTAATCTGCTATTAATCTCTATTGGTTCTTGAGTTGTTACACTGTAACTGAGACCCAGAAAAAGTAAGAGATTGGATCCTGAATTACATAGGAAGTTGATGACAGAGTCAGGACTAGAATCAACATTTAATTCAAAAGCTTTGTGTTCCTTTATCCTTATCACTCATTATCCCAACTACAGTTCCCTCATGTGTGTGTGAATACTTCTCTTTACCATATATATATATATATATATATATATATATATATTTATATATATATATATATACACACACATACTTTATATATATATATATATATATATATGCCATTTGAATGTGAGATTTTTCTTTTAAGTGCTGTCAAATTTCTAAATCAGACACCAGTGTGCAAATCACTGGAAAAATGTCACTTTTGTTTCTTTCTGCAAGGGCATGGAAACTACCATTTTTTACTTTTTTCAGAATAAGTCACCACTTAGCTCTTTTTTTTTTTCTTTTTCTTTTTCTTTTTTTTTTAAAGAGTTACAGACAGAGAGAGGGAAAGACAAAGAGAGAGGTCTTCCATCTGATGGTTCACTCCCCAAATGGCTGCAAGGGCCAGAGCTATGCCACTTCAAAGCCAGGAGCCAATAGCTTCCTCCAGGTCTGCCACGTGGATACAGGGGCCTGAGCACTTGGGACATCTCCCACTGCTCTCCCAGGGCATAAGCAGAGAGGTGGATCAGAAGAGCAGCAGACTGGTGCTCAAATAGGATTCCAGCACCACAGGCAGGAGCTTAACCCAACTACACCATAGCACCAGCCCACCTAGTCCTTTATATCACATATTTCCACCTCCCCCAAATAGAGAAACACAGATAAGCACATACTATCTACAGCAAATTGACCCATTTCCACCTGCATGCAAGACAGAAGGAATAAAGCAACTAAAATAGAAGAATATGTTGATTTTCCTCTCTATCTCCTTTTCTGCTGCCAGGATAGTTTGCTAAACTATTAAGCTGATACAAACCAATGGAGTGATGAGCAATACCTTGTGGTAAATCAAGTCACCATGCTAGATGCCATAAGAGATGAAAAGAAAGGAGACGTGGTCTCCACCTTCAACAACTTGTAGAATGGCATCAGTGACAAAATAGACAAAAAAAAAGAGATGTGCTAAATTGATTGCTAAATTGAGTAGGTTAAATGTCAGTTTATATAGAAAGTTGTCTTATGTTTAGTGCACAAACTTACAGTAGGCTGAGTGGTTGGATTATCTCATATGACATTTCCGAAAGCAATGATTTCACTGATCCGTAACACTCATGCTTCTCTTTCTCACTTATTAGAATGCAGACCTGATAACTATTTTACTCCTCATAAGCATCTTGAGCTACAAGCTTGACCAATGATAGTGCTGCCATGTACTGAAGGAAATCTCTCAGGGGAAAGGCAGGCACAACTCAATTTTCACAGTGTGATTTCAATCCAACAGCATACAGCATTTGCAAATTATACAGAAGAGGTCTGACCAAAGGAATACAAAGTACCTGTCCACTATTAGCATGATGATCCATGCCCTTGAGGAAAACGTGCCTTTAATCACATTGTTTTCACACATAAAGCAACTGAAAAATGAGGAAGCTTGGTGCCTGATTCAGGTTCATATCTCTAGTGAATTCCAAAGGAGAATGACCTGAAGCTCAACTTCGTGCTAAAAGTGTGATTTAGAACAGGGCTCAGGAATGGATGCCCCAAGGCTCTTTTTTTATTTCCTCTTATGTAAGAATCATAAACATAGGGGAGTAAAGCTGTAGAGAGCAGGAAAACGTGATGGGGAATAATCAACATTATCAGGAGACAGAGTGATCTAACACCTTGTTCTGTGTTTTATTTTTTTAAACTCAGAGTTCTAAAGCTTGCTGGATTAGATGGTTATCACACTGAATCACCAAACACAAGAATATAAGCTAGATTCTAGTTAATTCTTTTTTTTTTTTTTTGACAGGCAGAGTGGACAGTGAGAGAGAGAGACAGAGAGAAAGGTCTTCCTTAGCCGTTGGTTCACCCTCCAATGACCACCGCGGCCGCCCTGTGTGCTGCGGCCGGCGCACCACACTGATCTGGAGGCAGGAGCCAGGTACTTATCCTGGTCTCCCATGGGGTACAGGGCCCAAGCACTTGGGCCATCCTCCACTGCACTCCCTGGCCACAGCAGAAAGCTGACCTGGAAGAGGGGCAACCGGGACAGAATCTGGTGCCCTCACTGGGACTAGAACCCGGTGTGCCGGCGCCGCAAGGCGGAGGAGTAGCCTGTTGAGCCACGGCGCCGGCCAGATTCTAGTTAATTCTATCTATAATATAGCCATAGATTGTGCTCTGAACCTGGAACATACATACCATTACTTCAAGTCTGTGGTCTTATGGAAAAAGCTTACTCGCAAATATAAAAATAGTTCTAACCCTCTTTTGATGGTTAGCACATAATTTTGATTTTATGTTTCAAGGACCAGATGCTTTTCTCTACAGTTCTAATATCTTATAGCTAACACACAGGGCATTAGGAGGCCACCAAACAAGAACACATAAAAAGAAATTTATTTCCCCAGACTTTTTTAAGAAAGACTTTATGCATAGTTGTTTTTTTTTTTCTCCTTAGCCCTTTCCTTAACTCTAGTTTAAAAACCGCATATTTTGTCTTAATCTTTGATAGAGCCCTATATCTGCAATTCAGGCCCTTTGCTCTCAAACTTTAATGTGTCACAGATTAGGCTAGGGATAAGAAATCTTAACATTTTTCAAAAGCTCTAATATGGGTTCCTTCTTACATCCAACAGCATAAGTATAGAAAAGGTGGTGACTGTTTAAGGTGGAACATGTCATAAACTTACATATCTTCTTGCTAAATCTGTTCTGTATAGACAGATATAATATGGGCCGGCTTATTCTCCCCATGTAAATAAGCTCTGTGAGGGAAAGAACTGCTATTGTTGCTCAGACTGCTCTGGAAAAATACTAAACACATCACAAAGATTTATTGAAGAGAATTAAAATAGTTTATTTAGGGGCCAGTATCTGTGGCTTAGAGGGTAAAGCCTCCGTCTGTAGTGCCGGCATCCCATATGGGTGCCGGTTCAAGTCCTGGCTGCTCCACTTCCCATCCAGCTCTCTGCTATGGCCTGGGAATGCAGTAGAAGATTGTCCAAGTCCTTGGGCCCCTGCACCCACATGAAAGACCCAGAAGAAGCTCCTGGATCTTGGCTTCGGATCGGCCTAACTCTAGCCATTGCATGCATTTGGGGAAGGAACCAGCAGATAGATCTCTCTCTCTCTCTCTCTCTCTCTCTCTCTCTCTCTGCCTCTGCCTTTCTGTAACTCTGCCTTTCAAATACATAAATAAATCTTTAAAAATGCTTTATTTATGCTTTTTGTACTACCCATTCTATTCATTTTATTCTCTATTTTATATGCTCCTCATTTGCTTATTCAACTGGCCTAAATCTAGTTTAAAAATGTCAATTTTGAAATTGGTACAACTTGACTCTTCCTAATAGAGATAAGGAAAAGATAATGAGTTGTGGCTTAATCATAAAGAAACAGCAACGCATAAAGGAAAGAGCTTTGGCAACCAGCATAACTGGATTTGAAACTCAACGAAGATAGAGATTTATGGCCATAGATTATGTTGATGGCTTTCAAGGTTTATCCTTTTATCCAAACTTGTTAAGTTGCATACATTATTTATGAACATTTTATGTCAATAATGCCTTACTAAAGTGGTTTATAAAAAAGGAAAACTTAACCAAGGCCATTGTACAACTTTGGGCAAGTTACTTAATTTTTTTTTAACATCAGTTTCCTCATCTGTGAAAAGAAAAAAAAATAGAGCTGCTGTCAAAAATGTAAGGATCTTTTCCAGTGATTAGTACATTTAAGTGTATGATAAATAATAACTATCATTTTTGATGATTGAGCTCCTCAAAATCACAAAACCAGTAGTAGATAGTTTCCAAAAGCCTGCTATTACCAAGATTCACAGTAACTATTTAGATATGTAATAGCTTTTTCTGGAGTTAGTACTAGGAAGATACTTAATTTAAAATAGGCATAAATTCTATTGCTCAGAAATGGCCTGAATCTGATATTAACCTTTAAACCATTATGAGACTTTGACCCTGCTTTGAGGATGTGAGGTTTCTCTGAGAAACCCGAATATACCTTCAGAAATTTATGAATATGTTTCCTTTGCTATAGAAACCTCAATGAATTCTTAGAGCTGTGGGAATTGAGCAACACCAAGGGATTGGAATTCTCCATGAATAAAATGAAGTCAGCATGCTAAGGTGTGAGACTGAGCAAACCAAATCTTAGTTACATTATAAAATATATATTTTAAACCTAAACAGAATTCCAAACCCACCAAAGGGCTCTATGAAATTAAAATCTTACATTGAAAACAAATTTTTAGACATAAAAACAAAACAATTTTTATAATCAGTGTGTTTAAATTTAAGAAAAAGATACTGAGGTGATCACTGCTTCTTAGAAGTGCTTCATATTATTTGGCCCAATATGACAAGTGAGTTAAGTCATGCCAATGTTACCAGATTAGACTGAAAATTTTCAAAACAACATCATATACTCTTTGGGGGGTACATCAGGATGGTTCATCATTGATTCTAATTTTAAATATGTCCAAAACCTTTTCAAGTAATTGTGAAGGGTGAGGGAAAAGGCGGCAAAGCAATCCACATAATGGAGATCCCACAGCATCTAGTGAGGAGCCATTATGATTCACCATCATGCCAATGTTCTCCTGGTATTTGGTTAGCCTGGGATTTTACTCTGGCCGTATATGTTTGGCCCAAGTCCCAGTCAGGCAGTAATGCGTAACCCAGCCTAATCAACCTTAATATCGTTTCCCTTTTGGACCATGTCACAGAAATGTTTCAGATTTAATTCCCAGAGGTGAGACAGTTTTAAATTTCCCAAGTGATTTCTCCTTTAGGAAAAAATCCAAACATACAGGTGACATATCTCAATGCGCAATTCTTACAACTGTAATTTAGAACCAAGATGGTTATTAACAAGTAATTCTCTGTCAGATATGATCCATGTCATGCTCCGTATTCTGAAAAACAGCCCTTTTCTATCTGCAAATTGCAAAATGTCCTCATAGCGTTTTACTTAATCAAATTTCATGGCAGCAAACTGAGGGAAGTTTACTCTATCCTCCATGACCAAAGCAACCTTTCAGCAAGGTGGCTGGGGCAAAGCTGAGTAGTCGAAGCTCCAATATATGATTACCCACTTAGGCCTCAAATCTTCTTTCTCCAGTTAATCTACTTTAGTTATCTAGACTGGGCACTTTACTGTCGAGTTTGTCATCTTCACACTCTGCTTCAGCTAGGTAAATTTTTCTCTTTAGTCCTGATCATCTTTTGGAGGCCTTAGCGTTTCAGCGGGAAAGGTACTACTGTGCCAGGTACCTTGTCATGGACTGTGCCTGCTTTTTGGTAACAAAACCAGGTGTTTCTATTGTCCTCTGGTTCTTCTTCAGAGGAACCAATGAAAGATTAAGTGACTGAACTATCCTTTATTGGTGGAAATAATTTTATGACGTATTCACAATTCAGTACCACCTAGTTTTTGTTGTTGTTGTTCTTTTGTTTTTTGTTTTGTTTTGTTTTTTGATTTTTTTTTTTTTTGCACAGGCAAAGTTAGACAGTGAGAGAGAGAGAGAGACAGAGAGAAAGGTCTTCCTTTTCGGCTGGTTCACTCCCCAAATGGCCTCTATGGCCAGCGTGCTGTGCCAATCTGAAGCCAGGAGCCAGGTGCTTCCTCCCGGTCTCCCATGCGGGTGCAGGGCCCAACCACTTGGGCCATCCTCCACTGCCTTCCTGGGCCACAACAGAGAGCTGAACTGGAAGAGGAGCAACTGGGACAGAACCGGTGCCCCAACTGGGACTAGAACCCGGGGTGCCAGCACTGCAGACCGAGTATTAGCCTAGTGAGCCACGGTGCCGGCCTGTACCACCTAGTTTTAACCCTAGCTTCCCCGAAAGAGAGAGAAGTGTGTTGATACCTTCTGAATTAGAAGACTGTAGCATTAAATGGGAAAGAGGCAAAACCAAAAATAGATTGGAGTAAAACCTGGTCCCAAGTATACAAAAGCAAGATGCTCCTATCATGGGAATATGAGGAGAGACGTCAAGGAAATAAGTCTTTAGAAGATTAACTGAGGAAGACTTTTAGTATATAAATTAATATAGGTCAGTAAAGTATAGATTAAAATTAAATATAGATTTTTAAAACTCCCCTCTGTGTACTTCATCTTCTCATAATTAACTTGGTGATGATATTTAATTGTGAAGTTATATATGATAAATAATAAATCTGTGTGACTCCTACATGTTATTCATATTTCAGTACACCATTTGGTCCGATATTTCTTTTTTTAATTTATTTGACAAATAGAGAGAGAGACAGAGAGAAAGGTCTTCCTTCCATTGGTTCACTCCCCAAATGGCTGCCATTCCTGGAGCTATGCCTATCCAAAGGCAGGAGCCAGGTGCTTATCCTGGTCTCCCATATGGGTGCAGGGACCCAAGCACTTGGGCCATCCTCCACTGCTTTCGTGGGCCACAGCAGAGAGCTGAACTGGAAGAGGAGCAACTGGGACTAGAACCCACGCCCATATGGGATGCCAGTGCCACAGGCGGAGGATTAACCAAGTGAGCCACAACGCCGGCCCCTGATATTTCAAATACAATAGATACTTAGAATATTCTTGCTTATAAGAAATATGACACATGATTAGTTTATAAGAAGTATTTGAAACTGATCTGCCAACTAAAGGTGGAAACCATTTTAGCTAAATAATCATAACAGTATTAAAGTCTTCTGTCTTTTGCTTGCGAATGTGGAGAAAACCTTGTTATTGTCTGACACAAATGATGTGACATTAAACCAAAGCTTTTGTAGGAAACGAATATATTGTCAGGAAGTAAAAAGGGGTTTAGAGGCTTTTGATTTGGTGGCAGATATTTGCATATATTTTAGATTGCTGATGAGACAGTAATAGTGTCCAAGGTGCAGCTGAGCCTGGGCTGGTAGCCTGCACTCCTGCTCTGGGCACAATTTGTGCTTCTCTATAACCCATGGAACAGATAGTAGAAATACTTTAAACTGTGGTTTCCTCATTAGATCACTAATGTTATTGAAATTCCTGCCCCATTCACATTTCCAAAGTCTATATATACTTGATTTTGGTTATTATTTTGCATTTTGGGTTATTTTTCAGCAACTCTGTCTACATTTTGATTCCTGCATGATGCGAATGCATCTGTTGCTGCAAATGAAAGTGATGCCTGGGAAACACACTCTTCCCATGATTGTCTTCCGCAACCTACACCAAGAGAGCCCATTTTGATTTTCAAAGCCCAGGTAACACCTGATTATATGATAATCATCAGTAATAGTCAAGCTCCTAACTACTGCACCTCCTTCAAGATTCACAAACCACCAATTCCTGTACTTAGCTTCCTCACAATTTAGCTGATGAGACCCTTCATGACTATTTTGTCAGGGAGCTGCCCTGAGATCATGACTCTTTTCTGAAATATGGAAGCTCTTAGACCTCAAGACTTCCTGTATATCATCTCTTGTCTTCTGAGTTGGTGAAGTTGTTGCCCTAACTATCACTTGATATAGCCTGTAAGCATCCTGCATTTGGTTAACTTTGTATTGATATTGTATTACAGAACTTAGTGAATATTCATTTGCATTATGGAATTTTTCCTATGGTATAGCAGAAATAATTATTTCCTTTTCTTACAATGGTAAAGCCCAGTAAATCAAGATCTGCTATAATAATAAGATCCCCTGTGAGAATCTTGATGTGTACCCTGGTCCTGAGAGTTTCTTGAGTGATTTCATAATGACATCTTTTAATATTTTCCAATGAATAATGCATGCCTCTTAATCCACAAGCCTTGTTAGGTACCAGGGAGAAGTGAAACAAACACTGGATGGGGAGTCAGCAGACCTAGGTTCTAGCCTTTTCTCTATTCACTGACTCACAGAAGTACTTGGCCCAATAACTTCTACTCTCTGAGCCTTAGATTTTCTGACTATAATGTAAATTGTCAACCAATGTCACCTCCCAAAGCCTAAAACAGTATCAGATGTTTGCCATTGCTCCTGTAAGTGACAAGATTTGAATCTGTTTCTGATAACTTCTTATTCTCCTACTAGGAATCTGGAGACTGATTCGTGACAGCTATGACATGAAAGGAAGGCTTTGAGGAGGTCACTTTAATGAGCAAAGGAAGCAGGACCATCTATGGCCCCTCCTCTCAGGATTGTGTAGAGGTCAGGAAAAAGAGTCAAATTCCCTTTCTGGTCCTGGGTATCTGGGAGGTGCCAAAAATGCTGATAAGAGGACAGAAAGTGTGTTTCTTTTTCCCCTCCATGTCATTGCAAAAGAATATCATAAAGTTCATTCATTCCCAAAAGTCTTCAGGTAAAATTCAGTCAATGCTCCACTTTGTTTTTTATTCACCTTCACAATATTCAACACCACCTTACGCTGACCTCAACAGAATAGATACACTGGGTGGTTCCTGTCTCACAAAACTATTACTACAAACATAGCAAGGTAGAGCACCACGTGTGTTCACAAGTTCAAAGCACATTTTCTGTAATTACAATATACTCCCATTCAGACAAATTTCTTGGAGAATGACTTTTTTTTTGTGATCCAAATATTTGCCAGTTTGTCTGGTAGTATCTTTCGCTGGACCAAGGAACTTGAATTCCGTCTATAAAATAAATATCTTTGCCTCCATATCTGACATTTACAGCAGCTAAAAGAAAAGACTACTCCATGTTGAATGATCTGAAGCTCTCTAAAATATACGGACCTGCTTTTTGAATAAAGTTACAATTTTTCTTTCCTGGAAAAATTAGAGCAGTAAAAATAAAGTCTGTGCAAACTACAGTTGATAGCAGAGAAAGGAGCAGGGAAGTTACTTGAGATTTAATCCTGGGTCATGATATACTGCATCCCTCCCATTCTTGCCCTATCACAAATGAAAATCCATCTTTTCCTTTCTTTCAGTCTCTCAATGCAGCTCCTAACAGTTACATGCCTCTGATAACCTCATCATTCTCAGCACCTTTCTAAATATTTTCTCTTTGAGCACAAAAGAGAACCATCACGCAAGCCAGAAAACAATTTCACTTGCATTTTATCAAAATAATTTAAGTCAATTATGAGTATCTAGAAATGTAAATTTGATTCAAAATCATTTTGTTCATTGTTGATTTCTTTAATGTACTGATTACTTACTCTGATAGACACAGCTTATCCATGAAAAACAGAGGAACTGTGCCTGTTTTTCTTATTTCTCCTCTCTCTCACAAATGTGCTATTTACCAGACTGCTTTCTTTTTGAAAGCAGACTCTCAACAAGCTATCATTAGTTATAAGAAAAATTCACTTTTAAAGTAAAAATATGTAACTTATACAAGATGATAGGAGGATATATTCGTGCTGGTAAAAATTATGAGTATTATAGTTCTCAGTTTTAAAATCATAGTTATTTTGAAAAGGACACAAAGTTATCCATTTTAATCACTTGACAGATAAAAATAGCATTTCCGAAGAATTATGGTAAAGAGTAGATAAAAATCACCCTGTACATACACGTGAGTAGCTTTACTTAATGCAGTAGGTTAAATTACAAAGGCTATTTTATTGACTATCAATCAAGCAAAACGCATTGTAAAAAATCTCTCCATGTCAAACTTACATTTCCCCAAGTTCAAAGTTACCTCCCCCTCCCACCTCAAGCAGCCAACCATAGAATTATTTTTGTTTGTGCAAATACCAAGGAAATGACATGTGAGGATGGTCCATAATCACCCTTATATCTGACAGGTTATCCAGAATCTGGTATAAAGAGTCCAATTCTAGATAGTAACAGTGAAAGGCACAAGTGAGAACTAATTATGCTTTTAAAAATTGGAGCCTACCGTTTCACTTTCTTTCTGTTTTCTCCAGGGATCGCCAAAGAATTCATGCGACAGCCACTCCAACAAGGACGCTAGTGATGTGTGCATCAATTCCAGCACTCTGTTCTGAGAACAACCAATCCAATCTCACTTCACTGCCAGAAAAAGAGGGGAGAAAGAGAAAAGAGAAGAAGAAAGAACGAAAGAAAGAAGGGCAGGGGATGATGGGAGGGAGGAAGGGAGAAAATAGTAAAAAGTAAGCAAAAAAAAAGAATGGTGAAAGCTAAAGAAAGAAAAGAAATTAATTTCTCCGGATTACCTAACCACTACCATGTTGAAAAACATGGTAGTAAGATGTCAGAGTGAAATATGCAAGACACTCCGTGCACACTGAATATTTCCGTATTCCAGGGGGCAGCGTTCTCTCTCTCTCGCTCTCTCTCTCTCTCTGATTAATGATGCAGGGTTACACTATAGGCTGTACATAGAGCCGGCAAAGCTTCTCACTTAGCAAAAGAAACTCTCCTTTCTATTTATAGGGCCACAGTGCATTGTCTTCCAATTCTGTGGTTGCACTCAGCTTTGAGTTTGTGCTAACACACAGCCTACTTGCTTTTGAGGTCCTTTGCTGATGCTAGATGCTCTCTGGCCCCTTCCACAGACAGTAGGACACTTCAGTCTTCAGTATGATTCTTTCTCACAGCCTTCAGTTGTGTTCAGGTTTCAAAGTGGACACTTTGTCTAATGACATCCCCTAACTAACTCCAAATAGGAGACGTCAGGGTGGGGGTGACCTCTGCTTAGAGGATTCTTGAATTCACAAGCCTCTGAAATGCTGACATGGAAACAAATGCCCCACTTCTTAAGAGGAATTTGGAGCTATATTTCACTTTGCACTTTCTGTTTACCCACCCCGCATTGCCTTAAGGGTCCCTGTAACCAGGAAGTATAGGTAAGATCACATTTCCTTATCTTGGGTAGGGTGGGTTGGGTGAAAAGAGACGGATTTCCTGTAGCCAAGACTCAGCCGCAAGTTCTTAAAGAAGATGTTCTAAGGAGTCCCCGAGCCCAGAAGCCCTAGAGACCATCACACTGGGTTAGGTACCTGACACTCCCCACCCCACAGCCACAATGCAGGGAGCAGGTGGAAGAAAACCTCAGGATTTGAATAGTAGCTCTAGATCAGAGCAAATCAACTTTTACATGAGACATATGGGAAAAAGATACAACACTAGTGTAGGTCCAAATTAATACAAAGACATTACCAGTGAGTGGTATATTACAGGCAGTACCTGAGCGCTCTTTGCCTCAAAAAAATATCCCTCCCACTGTTCCGATAACACTAGTCCTCTGGTAAGCATTACTTTCTTCCTGAAGTTTTGATTTTGAAATCCTTGTACTCTTAGAAATAAATATACCTGCTTAAAAACTAAGAAGTGAAGGAGTTTATAAGAGCTGGAAAGGTAGGAGTACATGGTACGAATGAGATATAAAAGAAAACTGAAGATATTCAAGGATGGGAAAATTGAACTGCCGAAAGCAACCATTAAAGCTTTTTTCTTAGGCTAACTATACTGAGGATGGTCTTGAGAAAGTAGGAAACAGTAAAAGTAGAAACAGAGTAAATGAATCTAAATTCCTGTTAGACCAGGTATGTTGACAGCAGACCAAAATATAGTATTCCTCCTTTGCCTTTCTACCTGTACACTGGGCTCTAGCAGATGACATAGGTAACAATTTGTTTATTTAAATAATCTTTTCTACTTGGTTTTGATGTGTCTAGAGTTTATTTTGGTGCTCTCTCCGATTGCACAGGCTAAGCTCTGGTCAGAAAATATCTAATGAATAACTGCTAAATGCAAAGCAGTGGATTAAATACAGCTGAGAGGGGAGACTGGAAGACAAAGAGTAGGAAGGGACAGATAGGATGCCATGCTCAAACAGTTTTCTTGATTCTAGTTAAGCAGATAAGACACTATACAAGTACTTCAGATATAAAGAAATGTGTATGTAATAAGGGGCTAAGAATGTCATATCTAATGCTATAAAATTACAAACAGGAAGGCAAGCATCATGGAGGATTGAAGTAAGGGATAGATTTGCAGTGTGGAAGGCAGGTGAATCTTCCAGGAGAATGAAGGTTTGAGCTGAGTCTATTGAGAATGGATGAATTTGGATTTCTCAAAACCATAGATCTTGAAGGAAGACATTTCTCTCTCTCTCTCTCTCTCTCTCTCTCTATATATATATATATATATATATATATACATATATCTACCTGTCAAATATATTAAAAAAACATAGGTCTTGCTACTTTGAATGGCTCATCTATCTATATCTTCATTTGCTTCCTACTTGCCTTCACCAAATAAGCATTAGGTGGATGCAGACATATTACATCTTCCAAATTTTCAGCTTAAATAGAGCACATAGGAACTGCATGCATTTTGAAATGAAACACTCAGTGATGAAATTTCCTGAGCTCTACTGTACTTATTTCCTATTTAGGTCAAATAATTATAGCCTGATTAAAACTAAAGGAATGCCCTTATAGAAACCTCTTACATTTCACCACAATTGATCAAACAATAGCATATCAGGACTGAAGGAGATATGAGTGATGAATTAGACCATCTTCTCATTTTCAAAATGAAGACAGTAAGAGATTCAAGGCTCATGGTAAATTAATTATAAACATGAGAACTGAAACCTGTTTTCTAAATTCTTAAGACAATGTCTTAACCAAAATTATCTCCATCTGGCCAATGCCTAATGGCATCTATGAAATGGGTGATTTATTTGCAGTTACATTATCTGTGCCAAGGCTTTGTCTTGTTTAGTTACAGAGGAAAGGTCACATATCAAATGGACTCTAAAGTTAAGCTCTATTGGCTGTTCCTTGAGGGGTGGGCATTTTGACTCACTTAGACCTACTTAAAAAAGAAAAAGGTCAGGATCACTCAAATTAAGAATAGAGACCCATATCATTCTTTTATCTTTCCTCTATGTTGTAATTCTGAAATATAAAATATACTAAAACAGAAGTAAAGGAAAGTTTTGAGCCTTTGTTATTTCTTTCAAGAGAGAATTTTCTTTTTAATAAATGTTTCTTTGTCATTAAATGCTTACCTCATGATTCTAGAATTACTATTTTACCTTAGCTTCTTGGCTATGCTGCACATAAAGCATTAAAAGTTATGGTGGAGATTATGATTAAAGCAGTTCTTCCAAACATATCCATACTATCAAGCTTGCAATTTTAAATGGCTATTTCATTCCAAAACTGTCTGTATTTTCATCTTTGATACTGATTGTGACTTAGTCATAACTAGCCTTTGTTTTGCACTCTATGAACAGAAATGTGCTGTACATGTCGCCATGCACTAGCACAGTAAACATATAATCAATAAAACAGCAGAGTGCTGTGGTTAATGGATTAAAATGCCTTTTAAAAATTGGTTATCCAAATTATTTTGGGAGGGAGTTAAGTTAAATTATACCCATTCGTTCTGTAATTGAATTACTTTTTTTGTTTGTGGGGGAGAAATTATTTTACAACTTGAGAGCTGGCAATCAGCCAGGAACTGTGCTAAATATTTAACGTTTATTATCTAATGTACTCATCAAAACAACCTTGTGTTTGGAAAATGTTTTGTTCACATTATACACTTGAAAATACATGTTTAGGGATGCTAAGTAATTTTTCCCAAGTTACAAAGCTTTAAGAGTCAAGAAGCACTGAATATTGACCTGAAGTTTTATAATTAAGATTGTTTCAAGCCAGAGGACATCCTTGCCAATTTTCAGCCAGTAGTGCTATCTATTAGTAAGGTGCAACAGTAAAACTTAATTTTGGGGCTTGTTTGTGGCTCAGCAGGTTAACCTACAACCTGAAACACCGTGGGCACCAGTTCGAGTCTTGGCTGCTCCATTTCTGATCTAGCTCCCCTGCTAATGTACCTGGGAGAGCAGCTGAAAAATGGCTTAAGTTCTTGGGCCACTGCATCCACATTGATGACCCAGATGGAGTTCTGGGCTCCTGGCTTTGGCCTGGCCCAGCCCCAGCTGTTGCAGCCATTTGGGGAGTGAGCCAAGGGATAGAAAATCAATCTCTCTCTCTCTCTCTCTCTCTCTCTCTGTCTCTCTCTCTCTGTCTCTCTGTCTCTCTCTCCCTCTCCCTCCCCTTCTCCCTCTCCCTCTCCCTCTCTCTTTCTTCATCCTTCTTCTTCTTCTTCTAATTCTGCTTTTCAAATAAATAAATAAATCTTTTTAAGAACTTAATTCTATTAACCATCATAAATAAGCATATAATAAATAATAATTTATAGAGCAATAATTTGGCATGGTGATTTAAGATGCCACTTGAAATGTAGGTTTGAAGCCCAGCACTGTTTCCAACTCCAAATTCCTGCTAATGTGCAACTTTGGAGGCAGTTCAAGTACTTGGGTCCCTATTACCTACATAGGAGACCCAGATCAATTGCTGGGCTGCTGACTTAGCTGGCTCTAGCCCAGACTGATGCAGGAATTTAGAGGAGTGAATCAGTGGATGGAAAAATCACTCTCTCTCTCTCTGTCTCTCTCTCTGTCTATGTCTGATGTACACATGTAAGCATAAAGTGGGGATAGTCCAGCAGCCAATTACAAAATGACAGTGTACTCAAGATTATACTCACTTTCCAAATGAATGTAACAAAGTATATGTGTTAATGTAATTCTCATTATTTGTCTAGAAAATAATGGAAAAGGTAAATGGTCTAAAACATAATATCAAAATATAAATAACTATGGTGTCATCATATGTTATGACAAATTTGAGATATGACAGAAACCTAATTTTATAGAAAAATTTCCAGAGAACATTACACTGAAAACCACAATATAAAGTGCAAATAAGCACTAGCTTTCAGAATGACAGTGATACCGAATGGCACAGAGCAAAAGGGTGCTATTTGTATTTAGATGGTCAAAACAGTATCAAAGTCAGGAGTTGTTTCATTATTTGGCATTAAATCCTTATAATCAGCAATAACCCATTACCCTTGGTGATAGAATATTCAACAGGTATCCACAAATGTCACTTTACATGGCTGGTGTTCATGTATATACATGGGGACAAGGCTCTACAGAGAAAGAAACACCCTTATCCATACACAGAATGAAAGGTTACCTAACACACACAGTACAATACTCAATGCAAGTGCTATACCTCCCTAAAGTCCACCCACATGCCTGCCACTATTTGAAAAGTGATATTTTCAAATGTGTTCTTTTCAGCTCTTCCCATTTTTGTGTCCTTTTTGCAGAAGTAAATTCTGTTTGGAGGGGCAGATGTATAGCCTCAAATTCCTTACTTAGTATCTTGTCAGGTATATGTACTGTTAATTGAGAGCCTGGCACTTTCAGGATAATTAACAGAAGAGGCATGCTGAAGAGGAATGGGAAGAGTGTACAGAAGCATTCACCACACAATTTTTCTCTGAGCCAAAACTGCTGAACAAATTAGAGACTCATGGGTTTGTGAAAATAAAAGGATTATTGGACACTTTCTTGAGCATGGGCTTTTTAAAAAATAGATTCATTCATTTATTTGTCTGAAATGTGGAGTCACAGAGAGGCAAAGGCAGAGGAGAGGTCTTCCATCCGCTGGTTCACTCCTCAAATGAGTGCAACAGCCAGAGCTAGGCCAATCCGAAGCTAAGAGCCAGGAATTTCCTCTGGGTCTCCCACGTGGGTGCAGGGGTCCAAGCTCGGGCCATCTTCTACTGCTTTCCCAGGCCATAGCAGAGAGCTGGATTGGAAGTGGAGCAGCCGGGTCTCGAACCGATGCCCATATGGGATGCCTGCACTGCAGGCAGTGGCTTTACTCATTATGCCAAAGCGCCAGCCCTGAGCATGGGTTTCTACTAGTGGGTCATTCATAGACTTCATGTTTTGGAATCTCTGAAAGCATTTACAGAATTTTCTATGTGTGATCATCTGTGTATTTTCTTAGGAGAAGTTTCACAGTCTGGACAAAACAATTAAGAACTACTGGTTTAACAAAGTATTGCCACCTTTGTCTGGATCAGGAAGTGCAACCTGACAGGAAGAAGCCAGCAGTAAGGGCTTTCAGATAATAATTCCCCAAATAGTTACAAACCGCTGATCTGTCCAACTTCCTCTTTTTACAGGTAATGAAATTGAAAGCCTGTGAGTTGCAATTTGGTCTAATATGACATAGTTAAACAGGATGAACTCAGGAAATAATCTGAGGGATGGCGCATCTTCTCCTCTATTTTTCCTTGGTGTTTCCTCAGAGTTATTATGGGTGATGAAGTTGATGCCCAGTGTGTTTCATATAGGCTCATGTTGGATTTTCAGATCTGAGTAAAGGCAGGAGAGGGGAAGTGATAAAAAGAGAAAGAAAATGTTGATCACCAGTGCTGTAACCATGGTACTTAACGTAATTTTAAGTTACATAATTTTTTAGTGTTTTTGTTTGTGTGCATGTTACATGTATGTATAAGGTTCTCTGTGTGTATTTTACTAGCAAAAAATTTCCATAGCTGTCATAAGTTCTTTAATAATTTCTGACCCCAAGAGTTTAAAACTCATTGACTTAATTTTTCTATTTGGGTAATGAAGGCCCAGAAAGGGGAGGGGAATTACTCATATTCTTACAGCTAGGAAATGGAAAAGCCCAGACTAGGACACAATTTCACAATTTTTGTTCAGAATTATTTGCATTATCCCAAGAAGATTAATTGAAGATTACTTAGAATCTGAATCTCCAGGAGACAAATAACTGGGCCTAAATGCCACACAGACAGGGACAATTTGGGCAAGAGCAATGCCCAGACACACCATAGGAATATTCTAGTAGAAACAGTAGCATGGTCACCATTCACCACTCAATACATGTGACATTAGGAACTGGAGATGAGGCTTTGCCCAGATTTTCTAAAAATGCTTTGGGTTTAATTCATTCCAAAAGATCCAACCTTTCCACATGACTCCAGCCTCATATAACTTTCTTCCAAGTATGATGATTTATCTGATTGACTAAACCTGGGGCCATATGTCTTTACACTAGCTGCAACACATAGAAGCTATATATATATATATATATATATATATATATATATACACACACACACACACATATATATAAATATATATATATATATATATATATATATATATATATATATAGAGAGAGAGAGAGAGAGAGAGAGAGAGAGAGAGAGAGAGAGAGAGAAAGAAGAACACAAGTATTTCCAGATGGGGTAGTAGAGGAATCCCACCTAGAAAGTGTTAGAATGAGTGCTGGGGGACTCAGTTTAGATTTTCAGTGGGAGGAAAGATTGGTCAACTCTTTTACATTGCAGCTTGTGAAGGAGGTTGGCTTTGGTAGGAAAATAAAGGATCCATTCAAGGAATTACTTAAAATCAAAATTGACCTGCTAATACCTCTTAGGACACTAGTAAGCCGTCTAACTTCATAGTAACAGTCTAATAGAAAACTCTTGAATTTTAGCTCAAGCCAAATAGAATTAAGAATATGAATATTCTTGCAATGTAAAATCCCCTAAAGCCATATCTGCAGTACTCATATTGAAATGCCTGTTCTTTTAGGAATTGTCTCTGCTTCTGATGGAATCTTGCCAACTCAAGAATCTCTGGTCCTGGCATTATACATTTTTATGGGGAGACAAAAAGATATTATAGGAGGAATTCTAATGAAGATATTAAGTGCTAGGTATAAAAAGAATGCAAAAATCTGACAACTTAGCAGAAAGGAAGAATTACAGATTAACTGTGGAGATAGTGAATATTCTGGTTTTGGTGAGCATGAAGAATTAGAGGCTAATTGGCAATATTCTCTGTATATGTGCAGAACTCTGAAATGAGACAGATATTTTTGCGGGGGGGGGGGGGCAAGGAGATAGGGCTAGCTGTAAGTCATGTTGATTTTTTTCTGCCTAGTACCCCAGCTTTGACTTAAAGGCTCAGTAGATTATAAAGATTCTTTTCTGGGATGTTGGAGGTGAAGTGCTTTATTATGGGTGTATTCTGCATTTTTACTTGTGACCTGTGCTGTAGAAAACACAGAATGATCAGTAGGAAGAAATTATTCCTTGGCTCAGAGATTTGGCCTGAACTGGTTTCATGGCTCCCTGCTAATACCAATAGCTTACCGAAGCCCCTTTGGACTGGATATTAGAAAATTAATTTGAAACTCTCTGGCAGGGTAGAATATCTACACCCAACTTGGATATTTGTATTTCTTCTTAATTAGGCTGTTCAGGTTTCCTGTGCCATACTTCCTGTCTCCATCTTTGAAATCTGGATTGTGCCTATATGTTTGAGACTCATTCTCCTAGTTGTTTTGCTTTGGAAATTATATTCAGCAGTAAATTACAAGTTTGATATTGACCTGCTTTCTTGTTTGTGTTAGATCAAATCTACCAAAATCATTCATTAATTATTGCCTTTTTATTTTTTGCCAATGTGCTATTAGCACAGCAAGATGAAAGTGACATAGTAATGACTAATATGTTCAGTTGTGCCTAGGTATAAAATAGCTGAGTCTCTGGTCTCCCCTTCCAAAATACAATGCGCCCTCTCAAGTAATTAATCAGATTCCCAATAGAGGAATTCCAAGCCATTTTCCCCTTTCTTGGCCTTCTCATGTCTTTTAATGTTTCCCCTCTGACTTCTATACATCTCGGGTGAAGAAGGCAAGAGTAGATACTCTAAACCTTGGAGATTATCATCACATTAATCCAATCATCCGTTGCCTCACCCCAGATGATTTAGTCAGGATACTTTTTATGCAAGTGACTGAAACTCCACTCAAATTGGATTATTTTAAAATTTATTTTCTTTTTATTTGAAAGGCAGAGAGAGAGAGAGAGAGGTCTTCCATCTGCTGGTTCACTCCCCAAATTACCACAGTAACCAGGGCTGGGTTAGGCAAAGCCAGGAGTCTGGAACTCCATCCAGGTCTCCTATGTGGATGGCAGGGGCCCAAGTACTTGGGTCATAATCTGTTGCTGGTCCAGGCACATTAGCAGGATACTGAATTCAAAGTGGAGTATCCAAGACTCAAACCAGTGCTCCAACGTGGGATGCTGGTGTTTCAGGCAGTGACTTAACTGGTTGAGCCACAATGGCAGCTTTGAAACTGGATTTTGGGGTTTTTGGTAATGTCTTCACTCACATACCTAAAAATTCTAGAACTCTGGGCATTTCTAGATCCATGTGCTCGAATAATGGAAGCATAAATGTGTTTCTCCTTATATCTTCTCTATTATTTCCTCTGACTGGGCTCTCCAAGCCAAATCTTATGGCAGGTTTTCCATAAGTAGAGACAAGATGTACTCTCACTATCCTTGAAAGATAGGTAGATCAGATTGCTATACTACCTTCATACATGAAGATAATAGAGTACATAGCATTCAACTACTTGGGAGAATTGCTTAAAATCACATAATTAAATGCACATTAGGAATGTGAATATCAAAAGTGATTCTGATTTGGTCGTAGATGGAAATAAAGAATAAATTATTGGAAACTGAACAAGGAGAATTCTTATTATAAAGTGATCAACACGGATGAATTTTTTCTAGTGTTTTGTGAAAGGTAGACTTTGTCAGTGGTCAAATTGGATATTTAGCAGAGGAGATTTCTAAGCAAAGTTATGGCTTGAGTGTTCTTTACAGCTTACAGTTAAATACAAGAGAGGAGAGGTGAGTTGAAGAAGAAACTGTTAGGCAAAAAGGAACCAGAAGAACTTGTATATTTGGCAAATTATCAGTGTCTCCATATTGCCAGAAGTAACAAAATTGTTTTGATGAGAATGATAAGTGTGCAGTTGAACAACCATTTGATAAAGAAATTATGGGTGCAACTCATGGACTTACTCAGCCATCTCAAGGGAAGCCAGGAATATGGTGGAGTTTATACCAGCAGAAACACTGCCACCTGGGACTAAACAAGATGGGGAAAATGAGATAAAAATGAAAGCTGTCAGACATCTTAGAACCTACAGGACTATACCAAAGAGCTATAAACATACAGTATTATTCAAAAAAAAGCTAAGAATGACCATGAATGCAATTCCAAGATCATCACAGCTGACTATTTGGCTTCAAACATAGCTCACAAAGCTAAACAGAATTCAACCAGAGCTATGGGGGTGAGGTTGCCTGGAGTTGTGTCACTGGTATCCCAGGCCTGGCAAATTTTAGGGTATGACTCTCCTTCCTAGTGGAGCTTCAGCGATGAAACTATAATCCTTCAGTGGCCAGTAAATGAAGCATCTAACCAAAGAGGATTATTCTCATGCCTAAAGATCTACTGGAATTGGCTTTACCAGGATTTTGAACTTGCTTGGGACCTATTCTTCCTTTCTTCCTTTCCATTTTTCCCTTTTGGAATGAGAATGACTATGCTGTGCTTGTTCCACCACTGTATTCTAGAACATAATTTAATAGGTTTCACATGTTTATAGCTGGAGAATTTGGGGATGAAGCCTATCTTGAGTCTTACTCATCTGATTTAGATGATATTTAGATGAAACTTTGGACTTTAGAGTTGATGCTGTAGTGAGTTAAGGCTTCTGGAGCTGTTGAGATAAAATGGATATATTTTAAATGTGAAAAGGGCATGGAATTCAGTGGCTAGAGATGGAATGCTATGTAGTATCCTTCATCCATTAGTGCACAATTAGGTTGATTCCATGATTTGTCTAATATGGATAGTGCTGAAATAAGCATGGCTGTGTGGATGTCTCTTTGATGTATTTATTTCATTTCTCTGGCTATATGCCCAATAATGGAATTGTGAGATCAGAAAGTAAATCTATTTTCATTTTTAAGGGTATGAAATAATTTTTGATAACTTTGGCAATTTCTTTGTAATACCCATGTTTCTTCAAAAACAAAAATACAGAAAATAGAAAGATAGATATATAGGCTACAGTATTTTCGAATGACAATTGTCTTCTTTACAGACTTAGAATGTTTCATCCCATTCTCTCTTGGTGTGTTTAGCTGACAAATCTGATTCTTCTAATAGTAATTATTTTATAAGTGGCTTCATGTTTTTCTCTAGCTGTTTTGCTATTTTCTGTCTTCTGTTTTTGATAATTGATTATAATATACCTCAGAAACTTTCTTTCTTGGTGAAATCTGTGAGAAGTTCTTCATGCTTCCTGGACTTCAATGTTTATATATATTTGGAAAATTTTCAGCAATTAAGTCACTGAATAGGTTTTCTATGCCTGTTCTCTTATCTTCTCCTTCCGGAGCACCAATAAGATAAATGTTTGCTCACTATGAAGCCTTTCTTCATTCCTTTTCATTATTTTCTTTTTTTCTATGTGACTGGGTTATTTCTAAAGACTTGTCTTCAAGCTCAGAAATTCTTCCTTTTGTCTCCTCATTTCTACTGCCGAGACTCAGAATTCTATTTTGAGTTTCATCCAGTGAGTTATTTAGCTCTAATGTTTCTGATTAGCTCTCTTTTATGATCTGTGTGCATTTGCTGAATTTCTCATTGGTATCATGAATTACCTTTCTGATGGTGTTGCATTGTCTTGTCTTTAGTCTCCTGTATCTCACTAATTTTCCTTAAAATCATTACGTTAGGAACATTATGGGGTAGAGGTTAAAATCACTGCCTGTGACACCAACATCCCATATGGGCATCCCATCATTGTCCTAGTTCCTATACATCCAATATAGCTCCCTGATATTGGCCTGGGAAAACAGTGGAAGATGGCCTAAGTGTTTAGGCTCATGCCTCACACATGGGAGACCCGGAAGAATCTCCTGGCTCCTGGCTTACGGCCATCTGGCAAGTGAACCAGTGGATGGAAGATATCTCTGTATGTGTGTCTCCCTCTCTTTATCTCTTTGTCTCTCCCTTTTTCTCTGTAACTCTGACTTTCACATAAATAAGCATATCCTTTTAAAAAAAATCATTATTTTGAAGTGTCAGGCAACTCATGAATTTCTACTTTGTTATGATTTTATGCTAGAGTAAGAACTACTGAAGATTTCTTCCTTACATTTCTCCACTGAGCAAAGTTCCTCTTGATTCAAGGCTGAGCTCAAGAGATAGAAAGGAAATGCTTTATGCTTAGTTCCTTTCTTTATAAGGCCACCTCATATCTTTGTGCTCTGCAACATCTAGTCCCAGGCTCACCTTCCTGCAACACTTTCCGGTACTTACCAAGTTGTAGGAGGAATGGTGAAGGTAGTACCATAGCTACTTGGCTGATGCAGTACCAGAGGCTTAGTCTTGCAGGTACTGTCCTGGGGGCAGGAGTCACACAGCCATGCTGGCATTGTCTGGCACTAGATTGCAGGACAGTGGACCTGGTACTTGGCCTGGTACTAAAGTCTAGATATAACTCTCTCTCTCTCCTCCAGGCAAGGGGTTGTGCTGTTGGAGTTGGTGGAGGGGTCATGTTGGGTATCTCTTTCCTTACTTCCTTTTTCAGTGTGTCTTTTCTTATTATTATATTAAAACAAGGCACTATGGTCACTTACATGGCTTCCCCAACTGTTTAAAGGTAGATTTGTGTGATTATCCATTCAAATTGGTAGGTGCAGGATCTTATTCAATCACTGTATTGCTTCATCTCCTCAAATTTATATTTGTAATTTAATTTTTCAGGTAACTCATCGCTAGGATACAGAAATATATTTTTGTATGTTGACCTTATATGCTGCAATCTTGCTGAACTTTTTTTCTTAGTTCCAGCTATTAGAGTTGTTGTTAGTTCTAATCATTTTATCGGATTCTTTAGAGTTTTTACATAAAATTATATCATCTATGAGTATAGTTTTGCATTCTACTTTCTAATTTGCATGACTTTTTTTTCTTTATCTTCCTATTAATTTTGTCTCGAACTTTCAAAAGTGGTGAGAGTTCTCATCCAAGTCTTATTTTGTATCTTTGGGGGACAACACTTATACTTTCATTGTGAATGAGGTATTAGCTGTGGGCTTTTCATAGATGTTCTTAAAGAAGGTTAGTAAATTTCTTCTGTTTCTATTTTATTGGATATTTTTATCATAGGGTTTTGGATATTGTCAAAAGATTTTTCTGTGTCTATTAAGATAATCATGCATCTTCCCTTTAACTAGTATAATGTATAACAGATTAAATTATGGCTGTTAGAAAACCTTGCATTGTGTGATAAATCACACTTGTTAATTAAATATCCATTTTATATTTTGATATATTCATTTTGCATTTATATTTTAAAGGATTTTAGTCTGTGTTTTCTTATGAAAGCTTTATCTGGTTTTGTATGCAGGATAATACTGGCTTCATGGAGTAAATTGGGAAGTGTTTTCTATTTTTTAGAAAAGTTTGAGAAGGATTGGTATCAATTATTCTTTAAATGTATGTTTTGTTTCATCAGTGCATTCAACTAGTGCAGAGCTTTCCTTTGTGGGAAGTTGTTTTTATTTTTGCTTGTGATAATGATGAGAATGATGACGATGATAATACAATTATTAATTTATTTCTAAATCTTGAGTATAAGTCTATTTAGCTTTTCATTTATTATCGAGTATGTTCAATGATTTACATTTTTCAAGGAATTTTTTTCCACTTTATTCAAGCTTTCCAATCTGTTGACATAAAATCTTTCCTAGTATTCCTTTATAATCCTTTTATTTGCATAATAGAAGAGTGATGAGCTCTATTTCATTCCTGAGTTTAGTGTGAGGGTTTTTGTTTTTGTTTTTTCTTTTTGGTTTTCTTGGTGACAATAATTATTTTAATTTCCAAGAACCAACTTTCGGTTTCATTATTTATTTCTATTATTTTTCTATCCACTTTCATTAATTTACATCCTAATATGTATAACTTTCTTCCTCCTGCCAATTTGGGGTTTGTTTTTCTTTTGTTTCCCTTAATGTTTTGTTGTAATGTTTGTCTTAATGTTCAAAGCTAGATTATTAAGTTGAGAACTCTTTTTTTAATACTGGTTCTTACGGCCATAAATTTTCCTCTAAGCTTGGCTTTAGCAACATACCATAAGCTTTGATATATTGTGAGGTTAATGTTTTTGTTTCATTTTTCATTCAACTCCAAATATTTTCTAATTTGTTTAATGTTTTTTCCTTTGACCCATTGGTTATTTATGAGTCTGTTGATTAATTTGTATTGTTTGTGAATTTATAAAATTTCTTCATATTGTACATTTCTAATTTGATTTCATTGTAGTCAAACCAAATAGTTTTTATGGTTTTAATACTTGTGAAGTCATTGTGGCTGGTATTACAGCTAAGCATAGGTTTATCATAGAAGAAATTCCATGTCCACCTGAAAAGCATGCACATTGCTGCTGCTGTTTGTAGGAATTTCTTATAAATATCTTTGGTAGTGCTGTTAATGTATTTTATTTCTTTGTTGTTCTTCTACTGGATCTTTGTTTCCATTATTGAAAATAGTAGTGTTTGCCTGCGCTGTGACACACTTGGCTAATCTTCAGCCTGCGGCCTCAGCACCCGGGGTTATAGTCCCTGTTGGGGCTCCGGATACTAGTCCCGGTTACTCCTCTTCCAGTCCAGCTCTCTGCTGTGGCCCAGGAGGGCAGTGGAGGATGGCCCAAGTGCTTGGGCCTTGCACCCCATGGGAGACTGGGAGGAAGCACCCGGCTCCTGGCTTCAGATAGGCACAGCGCCGGCCATGGTGGCCATTAGGGGAGTGTACCAACAGAAGGAAGACCTCTCTCTCTCTCACTGTCTAACCTTGCCTGTCAAAAAAAAAAAAAAAAGAAAAAGAAAAGAAAAACAATGCTGACATCCCTTGTGAACACCGATTAGAGTCATTTGAGGAGTGAAGCAGAAATTGGAATATGTCTGTCTCTCGGTCTCTCCTCTCTATAACTCTGCCTTTCAAATGATAAATAAATAAATTTTTTTTAAAAAAGTGGTATTGTTTAAAAATATTTATTTATTAACTACTTATTTATTTGAAAGGCTGAGCAACAGGAAGAGAATGATCTTCCATCCACTGGTTCATTCTACAAATGATCACAACAACCAGGTCTAGGTCAGGTCAAGACCAAGAGCTGGGACCTCCATCTGAGTCTCTTTTGTGGGTGTGTGTGTGTGGGGGGGGGTCCCAAGTCATCTTCCACTGCTTTTCCTTGCACATCAGCAGGAAGCAAAATCGGAAGTGGAGCAGCCAAGACTTGAACCAGCATTCATATGGTGTGCCAATACCACCTCAATCAGTGGCTTAATCCACTGTGCCACAAAACTGGTCCCTGAAAGTGGGATATTGAAGAATCCAATCACTACTATTAAATTACATATTTGTCCCTTAAATCTTGTCAGTTTATGTAGATATATTTCAATGATATCTTATTAGATGAAATAATGTTTATAATTTTATATTGTACTAATGAATTGTTTATATTTCATAATGAATGTCCCTATTTATCTCTGATAACAATTTGTCTATTTATTTTTTGTTTGATCTTATTACAATCATCTCAACTCTCTTTTGATTACTTTTTCAGTGGTATTTGTATAAGTTTTTCCATCCCTTCATTTTGAAAACTATTTGTAGCTTTGACTCTAAAGTGTATCTCCTGTGGACAGCCTACACTTGTGGTAGTAAATTTTATATTTTATATTTATTCTACTTCAGTATGTCAACATTTCCTTTCTGATTAGATTGTTTAACTCATTTAAATTTAGTTTTATTATTGACATATACAAATATTTGCATTTTTAAATTGCTGTTGTTGGGGCCTGCGCTGTGACATAGCAAATAAAGCCTCCGCATGCAGTACCAGCATCCCATATGGGCACCAGTTCGAGACCCAGCTGCTCTATTTCCAATCCCGCTCTCTTCTGTGGCTTGGGAAAGCAGTAGAAGATGGTCCAAGTCCTTGGGCCCCAGCACCCGTGTGGGAAACTTGTGGGAAGCCCCTGGTTCCTGGATTCAGAAGTTGCAGCAGTCTGGAGAGTGAACCAATGGATGGAAGACCTCTCTCTCTCCCTTTCTCTCTTTGCCTCTGCCTTTCTGAAACTCTACCTTTAAAATAAATAAATATTTCTTTAATAAAATAAATTTTTTTTTACTTATTTGAGAGGTACACATACTCACATAGGGATAGAGGGAGAATTAGAGCTCTTATCCACTGGATAATCCTCTTATCTCCAAATGCCAACAATGGCTTAGATAGGACCCGGCCAAAGCTGAGTTTCTGGAATTCAGTCAAAGTCTCACATATGAGTGGCAGGAACATAACCACTTAAGCCACCATATGCTACCTCCCACGGTGAACATTAGCAGGAAATTGGAATCAGGAGTGGAGCCAGCACTCTGATCCAGGCATTCTGATATGGGATATGGGCACCTAGATTGGCATCTTATTTTTTTTTTAGATTTATTTATTTATTTGAAAGTCAGAGTTACACAGAGAAGGAGAGGCAAAGAAAGAGAGAGAGAGAAAGAGAGAAAGAGGGATCCTCCATCCTCTAGTTCACTCCCCAATTGGTTGCAATGGCCAGAGCTGTGCCTATCTGAAGCCAGGAGCCAGGAGCTTCTTCCAGGTCTCCTACATGCGTGCAGGGGCCCAAGCACTTGGGCCATGTTACACTGCTTTCCCAGGCAATAGTGGAGAGTTGGATCAAAAGTGGAGCAGCTGGGACTAGAAATGGAGCCCATATGGGAATGCCAGAACTGCAGGGGGCAGCACAACCCACTATACCACAGTGCCAGCCTAGATTGGCATCTTAACTGCCAAGTCAAATGTCTGATACTTCTTTGCATTTTACTTTTGTTTCGTATGTTTTCTGTCTTTTGTCTTCCTCTTTCCATCCTTTTATTGCTGTCTTTTTTATATCAAGTGAATATTTTCCAGTGTATCATTTTGATTTCTTTAAGAATTTTTTCTCTTTTTTAAAATATTTTTTAACTTTTATTTAATAAACATAAATTTCCAAAGTACAACTTTTGGATTATAGTGGCTTTTTCCCCCTATAACCTCCCTCCCACCGGCAACTATCCCATCTCCTACTCCATCTCCCATCCATTTTTCATCAAGATTCATTTTTAATTATCTTTATATACAGATTAACTTAGTATACACTAAGTAAAGATTTCAACAGTTTGCACCCACACAGAAATACAAAGTGTAAAGTATTGTTTGAGTACTAGTTATACCATTAATTTACATAGTACAACACATTAAGGACAGAGATTCCCACATGAGGAGTAAGTGCACAGTGACTCCTGTTGTTGATTTAACAATTGACACAGTAGTCACCCTAGGCTCTTGCCAAGGCTATGGAAGCCTCTTGAGTTTGCCAACTCTGATATTATTTAGACAAGGTCATAGTCAAAGTGGAAGTTCTCTCCTCACTTCAGAGAGCAGTACCTCCTTCTTTGATGGCCCATTTTTTCCGCTGGGATCTCACTCACAGATTATCTTTCATTTAGGTCATTTTTTTTTTTTTTGCCACAGTGTCTTGGCTTTCCATGCCTAAAATAGTCTCATGGGCTTTTTAGCCAGATCCAAATGCCTTAAGGGCTGATTCTGAGGCCAGAGTGCTGTTTAGGACATCTGCCATTCTATGAATCTGCTGTGCATCCTGCTTCCCTTGTTGGATCGTTCTCTCCTTTTCAATTCTATCAGTTAATATTAGCAGACACTAGTCTTGTTTATGTGATCCCTTTGACTCTTAATCCTATCATTGAAGATGACATATTTGTAATTTACATTATAGCCAAAGGCTTACTGCTCCACTAAATAAAAATTTCAACAAATAAAAATAAAATAGGCTAGTGCCATGGCTCAACAGGCTAACCCTCCACCTTGCGGCGCCGGCACACTGGGTTCTAGTCCCGGTCAGGGCGCCGGATTCTGTCCCGGTTGCCCCTCTTCCAGGCCAGCTCTCTGCTGTGGCCAGGGAGTGCAGTGGAGGATGGCCCAAGTGCTTGGGCCCTGCACCCCATGGGAGACCAGGAGAAGCACCTGGCTCACACCTGCAGATCAGCGCGGTGCGCTGGCTGCAGTGCGCCGGCTGCAGCAGCCATTGGAGGGTGAATCAACGGCAAAAAGGAAGACCTTTCTCTCTGTCTCTCCCTCTCACTGTCCACTCTGCCTGTCAAAAATAAAGTAAAATAAAATAGATCATAGTTCAGCAGGAATATAGGCAAGGTCTATAAACATGATCAAACAAAAAATGTTTAACTTCAGTTTTGCCGCAAATATAGTGTTTTATCAAACTTTGTTTTAAATTTTTGTCCAACATATTTTAAGAATTATATGTGACGACAGTTTTAATGATCTGTGAATATTTCAAAATTTAATTTGTATGAGTGAAGTTGAACATTTCTATGGATTTTTAACTGCAATTTTTAGCTGTTTTATTTTTTATAATACTCAGACTTATAGTATTTATTTTAACCTATCAGAATTCGTTTCAGTTTTATGTCAATTCATTTCCAGTATGGAATGTGAAGTTACTGCTGTATAACTCCATTTGTTCTCTCACTTTAGTGCATATATACAAAATGTTTATGTAACAAATCAAAAATATTACATTATAATTATTACTTTATGTGATTAAATTTCTTCTGAAGAATCCAGGAGAAGAAAGAACACACATGTATTTGCAGACATTTTAATCATTATATGTTAATATTTTATTATCTTTGGAGGCCTACATTACTTCTAAGGTATTTGAATTATCACCTAATAGAATTTTCATACTCTAATACTGCTATAGTCAATATTTTAAATAAATGTATACAATAATCACTACAATGTAATTGTATGTATATCATTTCATTCACTTGCTTTTTAAAGCAACACAGAGAAGGGACTGATCATTTGGCCTAGTGGTTAAGATGCTGGTCGGAACATATGCATTCTCTATCAGAGTGACAGGAATTGAGACTTGATTCTACTCCTAATTCCAGCTTTCTGCTAATGTGCATCATGAGAGGCAGGCAGATGATGATTCACAAGGTTGAGACACTACCATTCACGTGGTAGATCTGGCCTTAGTTCCTGGCCCCTGGTACTCATGGACTCATGGACTGAACCAGCAGATGGGTATCTCCCTCTCTCTCTCTCTCTCTCTCTCTCTCTCTGTGTGAGTGTGTGTGTCTCTTAAATATTTTTAATAATTAGTTCAGCAAGAATGTATGTAAGTATGCTCTTTTGTTCTTACCTACATAAGTATCTTTATTTGAGCTCTTTGGCTTTTCATGTGATTTTGAATTATACTCTGCTATCAGTCCCTTTCAAACTGAAGAAATTTGTTTATTTGCTTCAAGGCATGCCTGCCAGCAAGGAAATCTCCATTTCAGTATATCTGCGACTATCTTTCTCTCTTTCTCTCTCTTTCTTTGCCTCTCCTTCCATCCACTGTTTGACTCCCCAAATGCTCAAAACAATTGGTGCTGAGCCAGGCCAAAGCCTGGAGCCAGGAACTCCAGAGGGATCCTCCACATGGTTGACAACAACTCAAGGACTTTGATCAGCTGCTGCCTCCCAGGCACATTCATAAGAAGATGGATTGAATGTGTAAAATAGCTGGGATGCAAATGAGGCTCTCTGATATAGAATGTGGGCATCTCAAACAGCAGCTTAACCTACTGTGCCACAATAACCACCATATCATTGCAATCATTGTGAAGCAAGCATAAATTCAAAAAACTGTTGTTATAAAATATATAAAAATACCTCAGAGACCTGTGAGGATGTAACTGGATTGAATATGATCCAAATCATTATATAAATTAATCTAATCCAGTGCTCCAAGAAATGAAAATTCTGATTTGGGTGCTGGTAGATTTGATCTGAAAAGTAACTGGGACTTCTAGAGATCTGTAGAAGAGGGCATGCCTGTGTCCAGGCCTAACAATGGGAATTTGGACTACTGAAAAGACAAGGTGAAGACACAGAGTATCATTGGAGTTAATGAAAGCAGGTTTCACTGGAATGCCAAAAGGATGCTAAGAGGTACCTGCACTCAATTTATATTGATGAAGTTTGAATCACTCTCACTTGCTGACTTCCATGTTTTTCCTATCTAAAGGAAATTTACAAGAAAAATACACATTTCATGGTTTTATTTGTCTTATGGGTATCATGCATTTCAGAAGCAGATGTTTGTTAGCTTTTTGGAGGGTATCCCACTCCCAAACCCCAAACCTTGTCCACCTTGCAGCTCCAGGCACACTAGGGGTACATGTTTCCCATGCTCAGCTCACTGTTCCCAGGATGAGATACAGCTTTTGCAAATTTGGCTCCAGAGCTGTGACATTCCAAGCATGTTTTGTAACTCTTCTGTTATTCCACAGCTGTGCACTGCTGTTTCCTTTGTTATGGAAAGTCCTCCTGTCTTCTTCCTAGATATTTGCACTCTGTCCACAGTTAAATCCCCTCTGCACATAGCACGCCTAATTCATTCACTTTTCAAGCTATTTGGGCAACTGGAGATTAGGGAATTATACTTTTTAGATAACCAAAAAAGCTGAAATCACGTTAGTGTTTTCTAATGGGTTGTCCCTTTGACAGTACAGGGCCTCTTTTAAAACTGGTACTTTCTTGTTATAATGCTTTACCAGTGTTTGAAGCAGGGTAAAATGGAAAGAACTAGAGGCAAAGCATGATGAACTGGGCTCTTGTCCCACCTCTCTCACTAACTCAGTGTGTAACCTATTTACCCCTACTCCATTCACTCAGGCCTATTTCTTCCTCTATAAAAAGAATATATTAGATTAGATGATCTCTGCGACCACTTCCAACTCCACAGATTTCTAAAATCTACTAAATCTTTGAGGATTTCTTTCCATTTGCATCCTCTGATCTGGTTTGGCCTGGAAGAACTTCCCACCTGGGGAAGATTTTTCCAGCAGCACATAGAGCCCAAGGCATACATTCCCCACACTCCACTCCCATCACTCAATTTGGGTCGTAGCCTATGCAAATTTGGCCCCAGAGCTGCGAAATTCCAAGGTTGATGCATAACCTTGCATTTCTCCCACAGCTACTAACTGCTCCCTTTCTCTACTCTTGTAAGTCCTCATAGGCCCTTCCATTCCGTTATAGGATTTGTACTCTGTGGTGTGAGAGCCCCACATATACCCCAGATCAGTACCTTCCTCTACCAACTCTACAGCAAGCATCTCTTAAGACAAAGCATGTGATATGGGGCTCACCTATTGAGATACTGCAGAAACAATAGATAATAAACACAGTTAATTCTAATGCAGGTCTCATTTAAGATAGTTTATAAGGGTCTAAGACATTAAGCTGTATTAATGGTCTGAGGTATACCACTTATTTAATATCTGATGTTAAACAAATATATGAAATTATTTAGATTTTTTGCCTCATCTACCAGAGAAAAGATATGCTTCGCTCACTTCAAGGAGTGGTTGTGAGCACTCACCTTAGTTAATGATTTGGTATATAATTATCAATATTGTCTCTACAAACTACATCATCTACATCATCTATATAAAAATAACATTTTTATTCACTCTATGATAATTTCATGAGTCCCATGTTATATGATATTATATATTCCTGTTTTCAAGGAAAACAGTATGTGTGCATAGGTTAATACTAACTGATAGAATGAAAAAGGGAGAGAATGATCCAACATGGGAAGTGAGATACACAGCAGACTCATAGAATGGCAGATGTCCTAAATAGCACTCTGGCTTCAGAATCAGCCCTTAAGGCATTCGGATCTGGCTCAACAGCCCATGAGAATATTTTAGGCATGGAAAGCCAAGACACTCTGAAAAAAAAAAAAAAAAAAAAGAAGACCTAAATGAAAGATCTCTGCGAGTGAGATCCCAGTGGAAAGAACGGGGCCATCAAAGAAGGAGGTACCTTTCTCTGAAGGGAGGAGAGAACTTCCACTTTGACTATAACCCTATCAGAATAAGATCGAAGACATCGAACCCTAAAGGCTTCCATAGCCTAGGCAACTCATGACTAGAGCCTAGGGAGATTACTGACGCCATAAACAAGAGTGTCAAATTGTTAAATCAACATCAGGAGTCACTGTGTACTTACGTCTCATGAGGGATCTGTTCTTAATGTGTTATCCAATGTGAAGTAATGCTATAACTAGTACTGAAACAGTATTTTTACACTTTGTGTTTCTGTGTGGGTGCAAACTGATGAAATCTTTACATAGTATATACTGAATCGATCTTCTGTATATAAAGATAATCGAAAATGATTAAAAAATCTTGGTGTTAAATTGGAAATTGCATAGATAATTAATCAATTTTTTTTAAAAAAAATCATGTAGGATCTCTGTCCTTAATGTGCTGTACATTGTGAATTAATACTATAACTAGTACTCCAACAGTATTTTCACTTTGTGTCTCTATGTGAGGGCAAATTGTTGAAATCTTTACGTAATATGTACTAAACTGATCTTCTGTGTATAAAGAGAATTGCAAATGAATCTTGATGTGAGTGCAAGGGGAGAGGGAGTGGGAGAGGGGAGGGTAGCGCGTGGGAGGGCAGTTATGGGGGGGGAGCCATTGTAATCCATAAGCTGTACTTTGGAAATTTATATTCTTTAAATAAAAGCTTCAGTGGCTCTCACAAAAAGAAAAAAATTAAATAATAAATGTTGAAAGTTTAAAAAAAATCTACATTTTAAGGAAATTAGGCAAAATGTGAGAAAATATTAAATCTAAAATAAATGATGAAAATGCAATGTGAAACATATTCAGCACTATACATTGCATATACTAAATGCTTTCAACATGATTGTAAGTGATTATAATATAGATAGCTTTTACTGTTTAAAAGGTATCTAAAAGGAACTCTGACCATTGCAAATTAGAATGACAGAAGGAAGAATCCCTTCAGGTAGAGAAGACCCCTAATTTATGAACACAAATAAAGAGCTTATCTTTTTTTAAAGATTTTATTTATTTATTTGAGAGGTAGAGTTACAGACAGTAAGAGGGAGAGACAGAGAGAAGGGTCTTCCTTCCATTGGCTCTCTCCCTAGATGGCTGCAATGGCCGAAGTTGCACCAATCTGAAGCCAGCAGCCAGGTGTTTCTTCCTGGTCTCCCAAGAGGGTGCAGAGGCTCAATCACTTGCACCATTTTCTACTGCTTTCCCAGGCCATAGCAGAAAGCTGGATTGGAAGAGGAGCAGCCGGGACTAGAACTGGTGTCCATATGGAATGCCGGCGCTGCAGGCAGAGGATTAACCCACTGCACCACGGGGCCAGCCCCAAGAGCTTATCTTAGTATATCAATTCATCCTCATAGTGCGATACAAGAGGCAAGTCTTGACTAGAAGAAACACAGATTTTGGATTTTAATTCTCCATTGTAGAGCACTTTCAGAACTACCAAAGGTTTTAGCTAGATTCTGCAAAAAGGCCTGACAAATTCCTCTTCAACCTACTTTAACTACTTGAAATATTCCTATGTAAATCTTTTTCTGTTTTTCTATAAATATACATACATGCACACACCCATGTCCATCTTATTTATTTTATTTTATTTCATTTACTTATTTTAGAGATAGGGAGTGAGAGAGAGACTGATGGATATGAAAATCCCCTGTCCAGTAGTCTACTCCTCAAATGCTCACAAGGGCCGGAACTCTTTTAGGCTGAAACTGGGAGCCAGGAACTCAATCCATGTCTCCCACATGGGTGACAGGAACCCCTTTACTTGATATAGAACTGCAGACCCTGGGTTTGCATTAGCAGGAAGCTGGAGTCTGGAGGAAGAGCCAAGTATTGAGCCTAGGCATTCAGATATGGGACACAGATGTCCTAACCTCTGTAGTTTAACTGATGGGAGAAATGCTGGCCCTTTGTGCCTTTCTTTAAAGCCTTGGATCCATTTCAAAGGAAGCAAGGGAACATACACATAATGCATATTAAATAGAGACTTGTTGAGTGTATTAAAATACCAGTTGCCTTTAGTGGCAAGCTGTTCTTAGTCATTGGCATTGCAGGGAGAAACAATGGAGCTGAGGTCACAGCAAGTGAGAAATAGAAGCTTAATGGAGAAAAAGGAGAAGGGGCGAAAAGCTGAAATCTGGGGTGGAGGGGGAGAAATCATGCATTTTCTTTTTTTTTTAATTTTTTTTTTGACAGGCAGAGTGAGACAGTGAGAGAGACAGAGACAGAGAGAAAGGTCTTCTTTCTGTTGATTCACCCCCCAAATGGCCGCTACGGCCAGCGCACTGCGACCAGCGCCAATCCGAAGCCAGGAGCCAGGTGTTTCCTCCTGGTCTCCCATGGGGTGCAGGGCCCAAGCACTTGGGCCATCCTCCACTACCTTCCCAGGTTACAGCAGAGAGCTGGACTGGAAGAGGAGCAACCGGGACAGAACCGGTGCCCCGACTGGGACTAGAACTTGGTGTGCCGGCGCCGCAGGCAGAGGATTAGCCTAGTGAGCTGTTGCACCAGCCGGAGAAATCATGCATTTTCTAGAATTGTCCAGAGCCTCCTGGAAACTGGGCTCTAGTGATTAACAATTACTTTGCCCAAAATACCGGGCTTTGTGCACCTAGAAGCAAGGAGGGTGGATGTAAATGCTTGTTTTCTGGGTTGTTGTGTTTGTTGTTATTGTTTGAAATTTTTTTTTTTTTTGATGAGGAAGTGGATCTCAGTGTAGTGATGGTTTATTGAGGTAAATGGAATTTTTGTTAGAATAACTGTAGCCATTATGATATTTTGTCTTGAATTTCTAAACCCACTTTTCATGAATTTACAGAAAATCCATTATCATGGAATTTACTTGGATACTCTTTATTACCCAGACATAAAATTTTCCTTTGAGATACTGCACTTAAAATTTCAAGGTTTTAAAGCTGATATTTAAGGCACTTACTGGGTTTCATATTTTGGCCTGACCTCTCATATCCTCTTAGAGAGCTCAGTTGGTTGATTGCTCTGAGTTCTCTAATTGCAGGCTTGAACCTCTGGGAAACGGAGTACGAAGCATTGCAGTTTCTCAAATGGCAATCAGGTTTCTTTGAGTGCTCAATCTACTGCTAATTTTAAAATTAAAGAGATGATTGTTTCTGCATTTAAGCTGTCTGCCAAAGTTGAAGATTGGTTAGTAGAGTGCCCTGACTGTGCTTCAGTAAGAGTGATATAAATGCAGGTGGTGATGAGTGCTATAGAAAATGTTTTCAAGGGGTTTCACATCAAGAATTCAGGCATAATAAATTAAACTCGCTGGTTTGGAGAAAGTGGTATAAGTTTCTTTGTTCTTTTTTTGTGTGTTTGCAGTAACATTTCAACATGAGTTTAGTTACACACTTTTTAGCTTAGAAGATAATTATTCTGTTATTTTTGTCTATTAACCTCATTTATTTAGATTCATGAAGTAGGTCCAAGGTGAGGAAACAGCCATGGTAGGGAAAAATAGCTAGTGTATGCTCAACACATTGGCCAACTAACATTAATAGGGCACCAGAATAGTTTGAAGAATAATGAAAGATATTCCCTTTCTGCATACCCAGATCAAAGCTGTCCATTGTCTTTACAACACTCTTAAATTACCATTCCCCTAGATGTTGAGACTATCCAACTTTATCTGCAGTGTTTGCAGTAAGCAAGCTTCTGGAGAACCCACAAACCCTTTAATAAACTCATTTAGAACATGTTAATTAAACAAATGGATGAACAAAACAATGTGGTCTGAGAAATGGGTAAAAAGCAGGGAGGAGACACATTTCAGGGTATGCTAGGCCTTAAAGAGTATGACACACGTTTGTCTCAACAATCTGCATGCCCAAGTTACACGTTTTAAGCTTTGTATGGTGGGGAATTTGTTTGCTTTCCTTGTTCACTTTACCCACTTAATCACAGGTAGAGCCAAAGTCTTACTTTGAAGAGAGTAAGTTGACCCAGTAGGATAATCTTGAGTGTAGTCTGGAGTACCTATTCATGAGATCGTTCTCTATTAAATTTATCACCCAGTAAATTCCCAAGTATATACTTTTCTTCATTAACAGCTAACTACAAATGGGCTTTAAGGGTCTGATATTACATATTTACTTCAATTATACTAGTTACTCTTGTAGGGGATTTTTGTCTTAAAGCCAAGGAAGTGATGTTATATCCTGTTTTTGCCAGTGGTTTATGAATAGCAACCAAAGTTCACTGCTCAGCCAAGTAATGAATCTGTAACCTGAAACAAGCCAGATAATTGATTCAGAAGTTCTTTGACATAGCGCCACTGTATTGAACATGAGAAGTATGAAATACAAGGCATCCTGGGGCCAAAATACTTGGAATAATGCAAAAGAAAACATACCTACTATTCAATAATAGGTTGTCTAACAATTGTCATTGCAATGGTGAAATGGCAGAAATTATTAATGATCACATTAATAGTAGTCCCAAAATACAGAGAAAAAAGAATCCCAGCATCAAAACATTCATAAATCCATTATTAATTTCTTATTGCTCACTTACATCAACCATGTCTTTATTAATAGCTGAGCTTTATATTAATACTAATGATAGCCCCATTTTAAATATTTGCTATGTATTGGTAACTATATTTGATACTTGAAATAAATATGCCATTCAATCTATGGGGTAGATCACTCTGGGCTCAATAGACTAATCCTCCACCTTGCGGCGCTGGCACACTGGGTTCTAGTCCCGGTCGGGGCGCCGGATTCTGTCCCGGTTGCCCCTCTTCCAGGCCAGCTCTCTGCTGTGGCCCGGGAGTACAGTAGAGGATGGCCCAAGTGCTTGGGCCCTGCACCCCACGGGAGACCAGGAGAAGCACCTGGCTCCTGCCATCGGATCAGCGCAGTGCGCCGGCCACAGCGCGCCGGCCGCGGTGGCCATTGGAGGGTGAACCAAAGGCAAAAAGGAAGACCTTTCTCTCTGTCTCTCTCTCTCTCACTGTCCACTCTGCCTGTCAAAAAAAAAGATTAAAAAAAGATTTAAAAAAGGAGATAGACTCAGAAATATTAGTTGATTTGCCTAAGAGTCACACAAATCAATAACAATAGCAAAAGCTCTATTTCTAGACCCTTTGCCTACAATCATTATGCTATGCTCTCAACTCTGCACCAAGCTCCAGGAAAAATTCTAAGAAGCACAAGATTCCTGCCTTCCATTACATTTCAGGCTAGTTGGTGAGACATGACTCACAGTTGGAAAGAATATAATAAGTGATCTGTTGTGTGGGGCTCTAACTTCAATCAGCCAGCATCTGAATATCCAGGTAATCTAACTCAATTCTAAGCACATATCATGATGGATTTTGAGCAGTTTTCACTGTGGTGAAGAGTCAGGTAGGTTTATCAAATGCATGGAAGAAAACCACTAACATATGTTGCATACCTACTCTTTTCAGTTACAAAATTTCATTTTGATCTGCAATAATCCTTATGGGAGAATATTTTACAAAGAACAAAATTTTAATTCATAGAATTTAATTTGCCAGTAAATCCTAGAAGATAGCGAAGAAGCTGAAATTTGGACACTTGTATGTCTGCTTCTAAAATGTAGAAAAGTATGGACATTGAGCCCTAACGTTCCCATTAGTAAAAGTGAAATAATACCAACCACCTTGTAGTCATTAAACATTGCAGTTGGGGCCGGCGCTGTGGTGTAGCACATAAAACTGCTGCCTGAACTGCTGGCGTCCCATATGGATGCCGGTTAAATATTGGCTGCTGTACTTCTGATCCAGCTCTCTGCTTTGACCTGGGAAAGCAGTGGAAGACAGCCCAAGTTCTTGGGCCCCTGCCCACCATGTGGGAAATCCAGAAGAAGCTCCTGGCTCCTGGCTTCTGATTAGCACAGATCCAGCGTTGTAGCCATGTGGGGAGTGAAGCAGAGGTTGGAAGACGTCTCTCTCTCTCTCTCTCTCTCTCTCTCTCTCTCTCTCTCTCTGCTTCTGCCTTTCAAATAAATATATAATTTTTTAAAAAAATACTGCAGTTGTTAAATATTATAGTTATTAAAATACTGAATCATAAAGTTGGAATATCATTGCCCAGTCAATGGTTTTATTTATTTATTTGAAAGTCAGAATTAGAGAGAGAGAGAGAGAGAGAGAGAGAGAGAGAGAAATCTTCCATTCTCTGGTTCACTCCTCAGTTAGTCACAACAGCTGAGGCTGGGCCAGTCCAAAGCCAGGAGCCAGGAGTTTCTTTTGGGTTTCCTTCACAGGTGTAGGGGCCGAAGGGCCTGAGCCATCCTCTGCTGCCTTCCCAGGCACATTAGCAGGGGCCTGGATTGAAAGTGGAACAGCTGAGAATTGAATAGGCATCTGGATTGGAAATGGAACAGCAGAGACTCATCCATATGTGATGCCGTCGACTTCATGTAGGGCCGGCGCTGTGGCATAGCAGGTAAAGCCACCGCCTGCAGTGCCAGCGTCCCATATGCGCACCGGTTCAAGTCCCAGCTGCTCCACTTCCAATTCCTCTCTGCTATGGAAAAGCAGTAGAAGATGGCTCAAGAGCTTGGACCCCTTCACCCACGTGGGAGACCCAGAAGAAGCTCCTGGCTCCTGGCTTCAGATTGACCAAGCTCTAGCCATTGTGGCCAGTTGGGGAGTAAACCAGTAGATGGAAGACCTCTCTCTCCCTGTCTCTGCCTCTCCTTCTCTCTCTGTGTGTAACTCTTTCAAATAAATAAGTAAATCTTTTTAAAAATTTTTAAAAACCCTCCATGTAAAAACTTGTTATGTGAAGTAAGTTAAATTATATATGAAGAGTGTATGCTATTTATTAGGCAATTGATAAATGAAAACTATTGTCATTTTTATTAATGAAATAAATTAACAAGCATATTTATAATGGTACATTGATTTTGAAACATTTGGATATTGATTCCTTTTAAAATGTTCAACATAAAAATACTGAAACAATTTTAGGAGGATCCTTGATTATGTTTCTACAGAGATACTTATAAATTAAGTTTGAGTTTTTTACATATGGAATTCTCAACAGGAAAATTAACTAGTCAGATCTTGATTTATTAAGAGTAAGTCTCTAAATATAATACTACCAGTAATGCTTATTTCCATTACATTTCGTTAGTTATTTACAATAATACTTACTGCCGTAGGCCCTAAGTGCTTTACAATAGACAATGTAAGAAGCCTGATGCTTCCCTCATACTAGGCAAGAAAGCTTTCTATAACTGTGTGATTTCTTAATAGCAGTGAGACAGGACTTCCTTTCCCCAGATTTAGAGGGCTTTGGTCTGAGGGAACAAAAGATCCTCTTAAGTGGCATTGTCTAGTAAGACATTGGAATGCTGCACTGCAGCTAGATACAATATACAAGAAAAATTATACAACTGTTTCCTAAAATATGAAGTAGTCAGCTTAACACAACTTCAAAACCAAGTCAATCAAATCACAAGTTAGAAAAGCATTTTCTTCTCAATTTTCTTTCAACTTTTCTGATTATAACAAATATGAAATCCCTTGTTTTATTCTTTTTTTAAATTTTTTTATTTTTTTGACAGGCAGAGTTAGACAGTGAGAGAGAGAGACAGACAGAGAGAAAGATCTTCCTTTTTCCGTTGGTTCACAACCCAAATGGCCACTGTGGCCAGCGCTCGCAGCCGATGTGCTGCGCTGATCCAAAGCCAGGAGCCAGGTGCTTTCTCCTGGTCTCCCATGCGGGTAAAGGGCCCAAGGACCTGGGCCATCCTCCACTGCCTTCCTGGGGCACAGCAGAGAGCTGGACTGGAAGAGGAGCAACCAGGACAGAATCCGGCACCCTGACCGGGACTAGAACCTGGGGTGCCGGTGCCGCAGGCGGAGGATTAGTCTATTGAGCCGCAGCACCGGCCCCTTGTTTTATTATTTAGTGCTTATCTGATACATGTTAACTTCCTTTTTTATCAAAGAGGGATCAGGACTCAGGCTCCACGGCATGGTCAGGCATAAGTGTCTGGAAATAAGTTTTAATTTCCATTTCTTTTCCCCCATATACATTTGAATGTTATCTTTTATTTGTGATAAGTGTATACTTTTTATATTTATGATAATAATATGTTATATTGCCATTTAATGCCATTTCGTAGTTTAAAATTTATTTTAGTTAAGAAATAACAAAGCATAAGCCAGTGTAGAAAAATTAAATAACGGGTAATGATAACCAGATGTGGCAAATGTAAGAGATGATATGAAGTACAGTAAACACATTGGGCATTGGGAAGGCACATTGAAGAATAAAGTATAATCCTTGTTTTCAAGACCCCAATAGCTAAGAGAAAATGAGCTTCATTTTAATGAGACTTTCAAAAGTATCGCATGGAACTTTGTATTTCCAAGTATTAAGCTTGGGTCTTATAGAGTATTTCTCTTAGCTTGAAAAAAAACATCACTTGGTGTATTGACATTGACTGGTAACTATTTTCTATGTAGTATATAACAACCTGTTGAATAACGTGGGTGAATCACACTGACTGACCTATTAGCTAAAACTGGAATTTTCCACTTTCAAGCACTTATATATGTTGCATACTAGTTTTCAGACCAATTAGTCATAACTGCAGCAGTCTCGACTCAACTGAAGCAGAGCTTTACAAGCATGAAGGACAGAGACTTCAGAGTCAAGATGGCTCCTTTTAGTAGTTTACCATTTATAAGCTGTTCAACAACAAAAAACAGCCAAAGACAGATCAAAATAACAAGAGCTTTGTGAAACAGGGAAATGTCTACAGCAACTAAAATCCCATCGCCTTTCTAAAACTTGTTTTTCCTTGTAAAAATTGGGAATGATAGCAAGAAGATTCTAATAATGAAATCCACATTAGATGATTCTGATGAAGACTGTGTGAGAAAAGCTAACGAAAGTACTTGATGTAGTCCTTACACACAGTACTTGATAAATGGAAGTTTTGTTATAATTCCAAAAGTGGCTTTCTTGGAGTAATAATATGAGACCTAGCCCTCATAAATAAATGGATAAACAAACAACAATTATTCTAAATGGACTCTGTGAACAAATGCTTTTGGGAAATTATGCCAGGCAGTAACCTCCGTTGGGAGATTAGCAATGTAATTAGAATATTAAAGCCTCTGTAAGCCTCTTCAATTAAGAAGCCTCCTAAATTTTGTTTAACTCAGTCAGGAGCCCAGAAGGAAATG
Source organism: Sylvilagus floridanus (assembly GCA_949820135.1). Lineage (NCBI taxonomy): Eukaryota > Metazoa > Chordata > Mammalia > Lagomorpha > Leporidae > Sylvilagus > Sylvilagus floridanus. The sequence continues at coordinate 60,023,099 of OX463223.1, read as the reverse complement.
AGTTTACCTCAGATAGTTTGAATAAAGATATTTTAATAAAGAAACATCTTACAGAATTCAAGGCACCATCTTCGGTTCAACAATGGACGTTGAGGCACCTAGAGACTATCAGAAAATCATTTTTCTCTTGTACATAAAGGGATGAGAAAACTTAACAGTATTTCCTCTCTCTTATTTGATTGGTAAACTCCTAATCATTCTTTAAAACTCAACTGTCATTTCCTATGTGACATTTTCAATTCTCTCCATCGAGCCTCTGATCTCTTTTAGTTGCTTCTCACTGGCTGAGGGTCAAGACAAACCAATAATGGAGTCCTTCAAGAGACACAAATGAAGACAATGAAGGTCGGAAACATGGGTACAGGTGGAGGCCAAGAGAAAACATGCAGCTACCTTAGTGTTTCCTAAATAAATTTGATGACAGACCCTACTGAATATTTTTTCAAAAACTGTGGAATATCCAGTAGCATATTAATTTTTGTGAAACATTTTAAGACATATTACTACAGTGGCAATGATATATCTTAATAGTGTGCTTGATCTAGGAACTTCCAAGTAGTGGGCTTTTGTCCAAATATCTAGATTCAGTGAATGACATTGAAGGAATAATATTATTTATTAAATGTTATAAGCAGATCAGATTTTGAACTACTAAAAACAATGTATTCTAATTTCCTTAATAATTATGAATTCATTTCACAGAAATATCAAAAGCAATCGAAGATAGGTTAAAGTAACAGAGCATGGAAACTGTTACTAAATGAACACTCAATCAAGAAATAGCAAAATCCAAAATGGTATGAATTGTCATGATGCATTTTATGTACCCTACTCTCTCTCTGGCATGATGTGTACTTACTCTGGTGGCGATGGCAGCCTACTTCCCAATTTATTCCCGAGAACTGGAGGGGACAGAGCAGATTTTATTGCAAGTTTTAATCATTGTAGATGGTGTCAGAAGGACTTCTGTGTGTTTTTCCAAACTCCAATATCAGGTGATGACATAATTCAGATCTCAGATTAGTAAAGTGGCAGCAAGACATGGGCATGACTCATAAAAGCTTCAGGGGAACAACACTTGGAGCAACATATTATAGATAGGTGTAGACATAAAATAGACTCTCTAAGACACCAAAAAGAAGTCGGATTGAGACTATTTGAAAATTAAAACATTCAAAGGCAGACATTTATACATAGGAATCTAAAAGATCACACAAAGCTCTTAAAAAGCATGCATTCTCAGGAAGGAAGGAAATCAAGAGATCTTAAGCCTTCCTTTTCAGGTTGATTCCAAGGCCCAAAGCAGGCTCAGCTACCCAGTAGATATTTAAGGATTCCTTGTAAAGACAGAACCTAACCACTAAGCTAATAGAATACAGATCAGTGGCACATGAAAAAGCAGAACAGGCTTTATAAAACTGGATTAGAAAATATACTAAGTAAACAAACAACAAAACATGTAATAAAAACCCACAACAAGCAACAAAACCAAATCCCAAACAGGAAGGGAACTGCATTTCACAAAGCTGATTTCCCAGGTTACCATATTGCAATAACAATGTTTAATTTTCAATAAAAAGCTACAAATAAAGTAAGAAAAAAACCATAAGAGAGTCTGCTCCATTCTGGGGTATGTGTGTGGATAAATGAACATAAACTTTCTCTGATAAAATACAGGCATTGAAACTCACAGACAACAAGTCAAATCAACTACCTTAAACATGGTGAAAGAACTAAATGAAAAAATGGACAAAGAAATCAAGAATCAGGAGACAAATGGATCACCAAAGAACATAAAAGAAGAGTTAGAAACTACAAACAATAATCAAGTAGAAATTCTTTTCTTAAGTTTTATTTACTTTTACTTATTTGAAACCAGAGTGACAGAGTCAGAGACGAAGACAGAAATCTTCCCTATGCTGATTCAGTCCCTAAATGTGTGCAATAGCTGGGTTGGGCCAGGCCAAATTCAGGAGCCAAGAACTCCATCCAAGTCTCCCACATGGGTGGTAGGGACCCAAGTATTTAAGCCATCACCTGCTGCCTCCCAGGGTGCACATTAGTAGGCAGCTGGATTGAAAACATAGTGGGGACTTGAAGCACAAAACTCCTATTTTTGATTTAGGTGTCCCAAGCAACATCTTAACAACTGACTCAAATGCCTATCACCTAAGTAGAAATTCTTCAGCTGAAAAAAATTCTCAAGTAGAAATTATTAATCTGAAATAAAAAATTCTCTGGGAGGTTTTGGTAGCAGATTCGAGTAGAAGGAATTAGTTAACTTTAAAAAAGGTCAATTGAGATCATCCAATCTGAGGGACACAAAGAGGAAAGAATGAAAAATAAAAGTGAAAACAGCCCAAGATACCTGTGGAACATCATTACATGTTCTAAAACACACATAATGGGAGTCTCAAAAGGAAAGAAGTGAAAGAGACAGGACAAATATTTGAAGAAATAATGTTCTAAACTTCTCAGATTAATGAAATACATGAATGTCATATCCTATAAACTCAAAGAACTCCAACCTGATAAACTTAGAGATCCACACAGAGATGTGTTAGAGTGAGATCGCTGAAGGACAAAGAATCCCAAAAGCTACAAGAGTAAAATGATGTGTCACTTAAAGAGATCTTCAAAAAGATTAACAGCTGACATCTCTTTAGAACTAATGAACAACATAAAGCATGGAGATGTGGACAACATAACTTAAATGCTGAAAGAAAAAATGTTATCAACTAATGGTTCTATATCTGACAAAACTATTCTTCAAAAATGAAGACGGTTGCATGCTTGAGCTAGAAGAAGAAAGTAATAGGATATTCCCCAATTTACAAACATTTAAATTGTTTGTTACCAGAAAATCTCTCCTCTAAGAAATTCTAAACTGGATCCTTAAGGTAAAAATGAAAGGATACTGTCTAGCAATGAGAATTCAAACCAAGAAATAAAGAACAATGCTAGGGGCTGAGGCTGTGGCTTAGTGGGTAAAGCGCAGCCTGCAGTGCCGGCACTTTACCCACTAAATATGGTTATCCCATATAGGTGCTAGTTTGAGTGCTGGCTGCTCCACTTCCAATCCAGCTCTCTGCTATGGCCTGGGAAAGCAGTAGAAGATGGCCCAGTGGGCCCCTGAACCTTCTTGGGAGACCCAAAGGAACCCCCTGGCTCCTGGCTTCAGATCAGCACAGCTCTGGCCCTTAAGGCCATCTGGGGAGTGAACCAGCAAATGGAAGACCCCCCCCCCCCGCCTCTGCCTCTCCATAACTCTGCCTCAAATAAATAAAAAAGTCTTTTTAAAAAAGAACAGTGCTAAAGGAAAATTTAAATAGGTCAATACAAAAGTCAATATTATTGAATTATTGTTTTGAAATTCTTTTTTTCTGTATGACTTAGGAGACATGCATGAAACAATACTTGTTAATCTGTACTAAAGATGATATAATGAAGATTCAATCTGTAACAAAAACAATATAAAGGCTGAGGACATAGAGCTGTAAAGTAGTGGAGTTGCTGCATACAATTGAAATTAAGTTGGTATTAATTCAAATTTCAGTGTTATAAGAGTAGGATGTTAATTGTTAATCACTGCTAAACTCCAAAGTAATCACTAAGGAAAAACAAAACAAAAACATAGGGCAAGATGAGAAAGCAAACAAAATAAACACAAAGTTTATAAGACAGGGTCGGCACTGTGGTGTAGCGGGTAAAGCCACAAACTGCAGTGCCTGGCATCCCATGTAGGTGCCAATTCAAGTCCCAGCTGCTCCATTTTTGATCCAGCTCTCTGCTATGGCCTGGGAAAGCAGTAGAAGATGGCCCAAGTGCTTGGGCCCCTGCACCTGTGTGGGAGACCCGGAGGAGGCTCCTGGTTCCTGGCTTCAGATCAGCGCAACTCTGGCTGTTGCAGCCAATTGGAGAATGAACCAACAGATGAAAGACCTCTCTCTCTCTCTCTCTCTCTGCCTATTCTTCTCTCTGTGTGTAACTCTGACTTTCAAATAAATGAATAAATCTTTTTAAAAAAAGTTACAAAACATACAGAAAAATAGCAAAATTGAATAAAATAGATTCTTCTTAATTAACTAGTATTTTAAATACAAATGTCAATTTATTAATTTAATAAAAGTAATACAGAAAATAATTGCTCTAAATATACATGCAAATCTTTAGCTGAATTGGCCAAAGAAAAGAGACAATACATAAATCGCTGAATCAGAAATGAAAGTGAGCACAATACTGTAGATTGTTAAGAACTAGAAAGAAATACGGCAGTGCTACAAGCAATTAGACAGCAAATTAGATAAGCGAGATTAAGCAGATCAATTCCTAGAAAAGCACAAACTATTTAATACATACAACAAATAAAAGGATGCATACTCAATTATCAAAAATTTCCCCCAAACCAGAGAGAGAGAGAAAGCCAAAAGGCTCATTGGTGCATTCAATCAAGAATAATTAAAAAAAAAAGTATTAACACCAAAACTTCTCAACATTTTCCAAAAAAAATAGAAGTGCAAAGGAATCTTCATATTTCATTCTATGAGGCCATCATTATACTGATACAAAAGCCAGATTATGGAAACCCCACGATAAGAAATTATAGATGATTCACCTTGCTGTCATTGTAATAAATGGAAAATAAGAACTTCAACAAAATGACATCAAAGCAAAATACATCACGACAGGTCATTTTTATCCCAAGAATGCAAGATTGATTCAGCATATGAAAATCAAGTAGTAGGGCCAGTGCTCTGCTCTCGCAGGTAAAGCCACCACCTGTGATGCCAGCATCCCACATAGGCGCCATTTTGAGTCCTGGCTGCTCTACTTCTGATCTAGCTCTCTGATATGGCATGGGAATGCAGTGGAGGATGGCCTAGACCCTTGGGCCCCTGCATCCGCAGGGAGATCTGAAAGAAGCTCCTGGCTCCTTGCTTCAATTCGGCACAGCTCTGGCGGCTGAAGCCAATCAGGGAGTGAACCAACAGATGGAGGACTCTCTCTCTCTCTCTCTCTCTCTCTCTCTCTCTCTCTCTCTGCCTCACCTTCTCTCTCTGTGTAACTCTTTCAAATATAAAAAAAAAAATCTTAAAAAAAGAAAAAGGACTCAAAATCATAAAATTAGAGATGAAAAACAAAATATTACAGCTGGTACCGCACTAATACAAAGAAACATTAGGAAGTATTTATAACCAACTGTATGCTATCAATTTGGAAAACCTAGAAGAAATGGACAGATTTCTGGAATTGTATAAATTAATTGAATTACAAATAAATAGAAAACCTGAACAGACCAATAACCATGGATGGAATTGAATCAGTAATAAAGTCTCCCAAGAAAGAAATGGCCAGGACCAGAAGACTTCAATGTTCAGTTCTACCAAACTTTTTTAAAGAAGAAGAAATACCAACACTTATCAAACTATTCCAAACAATGCAGAGAGGGAACCCTTCCAAACCTTTTCAGTGAGGCCAGTATTACCTTAATTTTAAAAGCAGATAAGAATACAAAAAAAAAAAAAGACAGCAATAAACCAATTTGCTTGATGAATACAGATGCAAAAATACTCAACAAAACACTAGCAAATCAAATCCAACAACACGTTATGAAGATTATATGCCCTGAAAAAGTGGAATTTATCCCAAAGATGCAGGGATGGTTGAACACAAGCAAATCAATAAATGTGATTTCTCACATAAACAGAATAAAGGATAAAAATTATATGATTATCTCAAGAGATGCAGAGAAAGCATTTGATAAAATATAAGATCATTTCACGATAAAAAAAAATCTTAAACTAATCAGGCATGAAGTAACATACCTCAAAAAATAAAGTCTATATAGGAGAGCCACTGCAAGCATCATATTGAATGGAGAAAGTCTGAAAGCATTTCTACTAATATATCGACACAGACAAGAATATCTGCTCTCACCATTGTTATTCAATAGAATTCTGGAAGTTTTAGCCACAGTCATTAGTCAAGAGAAAGGAATAAATGATATACAAATCAGAAAGGAGGAAGTCAAATTATCCCTGTTTGCAAATGACATGATTTTCTACATAAGGGCACCAAAAGACCCCACCAAGAATCTATTATAATTGATAAGAGAATTCAGCAAAGTCACCAGATACAAAATTAACACAATAAAGAATTTTATCCACCAACAGTAGTCTTATAAGAATAATTCCATACATAATAGCTTCCAAAAATTAAATTAATTTAAGCAAGAATTTGAAAGACTTCTAAAATGAAAGTTCTAGAATGCAAATGAAAGGAATAAAAGGAGACATAAAAAATAGAAAAATGTCCCAACTTCATGGAATGGAAGAATTATTATTATCAAAATATCCATAATAACCAAATTAACTTACAGATTCAATGAATTTCCATTAAAGTACCATTTACAATCTTCAAAGCACCAGAAAAAAATCTTTATTCACATGGAAAATACCAAAGACCCTGAATAGCCAAAGCAATTTAGAACAATAAAACAAAGCAGGAGGCATCCCTATACCAGATTTTAAGACAAAATACAGGGTTATTAACCAAAACAGCATGACATAAAAATAGACATGTAGAATAATAGACAGGAATAGAAACCTCAGAAATAAATCTACATATCTACAAACAACCTATCTGACAATTGTGCTAAAAACATTGCCTGAAGAAAGGACAGTATCTTCCAGAAGTGGTGCCAGGAAAATTGCATTTCCTGATAAAAAATTTGTAACAAGACCCCTACATTACATCTTGTACAAAAATCAACTCAAAATGGATCCCGAATATAATTAAAAGAAAGTATCAATATACTAGGAGAAAACATGGGAGAAATACTTCAAGACATAAGCATAGGCAATGGCTTTTTGCATTTGACCCAAAGCACTAATAATAAAAGCAGAAATAGACAAATGATGATATCAAACTAAGAAGCTTCTACACAGCCAAGGGAACAATTAACATCGAAGAGACAACAGAAAGAAAAGGAAAATGTATTGCAAACTTCGCATTTGATAAAGGATTAATAACCAGAATATATAAGGAACTGAAGAAACTCAAAAACAACAGAACAAACAATCCATTTAAGAAATTGGCAAAGGATCTGAATAGAAATTTTTCAAAAAGAGAAATTCAAATGTCAAATAAAGACACGCCAGGGCCCGTGCCATGGCTCACTGGGTTAATCCTCCGCCTGCATCCCATATGGGCACCAGGTTCTAGTGCCGGTTGCTCCTCTTCCAGTCCAGCTCTCTGCTGTGGCCCAGGAAGGCAGTGGAGGATGGCCCAGGTACTTGGGCCCCTGCATCTGTATGGGAGACCACGAGGAAGCACCTGGCTCCTGGCTTCAGATCGGCTCAGCACCAGCCATAGAGGCCATTTGGGGAGTGAACCAACAGAAGGAAGACCTTTCTCTCTGTCTCTCTCTCACTGTCTATAACTCTACCTGTCAAATAAATAAATAAAAAAAGACATGCAAAACGCTTGGGATCATTTGCCATCAGGGAAACAGAAGTCAAAACCACATGATGTATCATCTCACTCCAGTTAGAATGATTAATATACAAAAGTCAATACATAAATACTGGTGAGGATGTCAAAAAAAGGGAAGCCTAATACATTGTTGGTAGGAAGACAAATTAGTGCAACAATTATCAAAAATAATTACATTAATTCATAAAAATAATAAGAATACATCTACTATATGACCCAATTACCTCACTTCTGAGAATATTTCCAAGGGAAATGAAGTTAGCGTATGAAAGTCAGCATATGATAGCTAAGATATGGAATCAACCTAAATGTCCATCAACTGATGGCTGAATAAAGAATGTGGTATGTGTGTATATATATATATATATATATATATGACATCAGTTGTGGTTTTGACTTCTGTTTCCCTAGTTTTTATACTTTATACTCTTTATATATTTATCTTCCACATGTGATAGAAAACATGGTATTTGTTTTTCTCCATCTGGCTTATTTCACTCATTCAGTCTCATCTATTTAGTTGCAAATGTCAGCCATATATAAGAATGAATCCTGACATTCTGTGAGAAATATAAAATGGACATCAAGAAAAGCCTGTGTATTTCTCTCATTTTAAAACTGATAATGATAATGACAATAATTAATTAGTACTGAAAACTTACAGAAAGAGCATGCAGTCAAGAGGAAGAGTAAGTAAAAGTGCCTTGAGGTGGGACTTGGTTTCAGGAGTTATAAGAGATGAAGAAGAAGAAGCAAAGAAGAGAGTGATAGGAAAGAAGGTTGTTCCTAGAGATGGTATGAAGCCAATAGTTGAGATTTTGACTCCACTGAAGAGTTTGATGTGTGTTACAAGTGGGACAAGAGTCTGCTGGTGGCTTCCAAGCAACAGAAACATATCACCTGATTCATATTTAAAAAAAAAAACTGGTATTCTAGGATTTCTATGAAATATGGCTTCAGGGGATCAGGAGTATAGTGAAGAGTTGATAAGACAGTTACAACACTTTGGAAACTTTGAAACAGCACAGAAAAGAAAATAACTTTGCTCTCTAGTAACTGCTAGCATGATTCTTCCTATTGATGATATAAACAAATAAAATTTTAAGATTCAAATTGATTTGCAACATGCCTTTTCATCTGTGTTTTGAAGGAATTTTCAATACAACTTTCTAAAAGAGAAGCAGAGGCCAGGCATTTCCTGCTTCCCAGTTTGACTGGACTTAGATCTGTTGGTTCTTTGTTCCTCACTCTCTTCCCTGAAGAACTATAGATTTTTTTTTTATGGGCTAAGTGTGTCCAGGTGAACAGAGAATGAATGACAGAGCCTGGCTACTATGTCAGCAGGCATAAAACACATCATCCTCTAGTATTTATTTCTTGAAGATCTGAATCTTCTGTAATGTTTTGTCCTGCAGCTCAGACACTTATTGCCTTACTATTACCTCATTCTACACACACTTGCATGATTACACCTGCAGTTTTCTGAAAAAGCTTGATGATCCATTTTTGTCACTGAATAGCAAAATTAAAGCAGACACTAGCTATCATTAAATCCAACCCCATACTTTGTCTGAAGAGGAAACAGAGGCCCTGAAAGGGCTAATCATTTGTGTCAGGCCCTAGTAGAGGGTACAGGATCACAGGTCTTGAGTCTCATAACACCCAAGCCAGTGCTTTTCTCTACAGCAGCAGCTCTTTCTCTCATAATTATCAGGAAATTCAGCCACCAGCACAAAGCCATTATCAACAGAGTCAGAGCCATAGAGGAAACAAAAACAGGGTAGAATCCTATACTAGAGGAGTGAAAACAAGTCCAGTTTTCATTACAGATAAATCTCAAGCCATTTTACAGGCTTGAGACTACCTTGGTCTCAAGGTTACAGTGCAGGGAGTTCTTGTGAATTGGTTTCTTTCCACACCTTTATTCTTGATTTACTCTAATCATTTTTATATCACCCTTCCTTCTTTCCTCCTGCCTTCTCTCTCTTTTTCCTACCTTCCATACCTCTTTTCCTCTTCCTTTTTTCTTCCTTTCTATTTTTGTATTTTTTATTTATTTATTTTCACATTGCTATATATATATATATATATAGAGAGAGAGAGAGAGAGAGAGAGAGAGAGAATCTTTCATCTGCTGGTTCACTCCCCAAATGTTCACAACAGTCAGGGCTGAGCCAGACTGAAGCCAGGTGCTCAGCACATATGTGGGTGGTAATAATCCACATATTTGAACCTTCCTCTGCTACCTCCCAGGGATGTGCATTAACAGGAAAGTGAATCAGAAATAGGGACAGGACTCGAACTAAGCACTTCAATATGTGATGTGAGCTTTCCAAACAGTATCTTAACTACTGAGACATATGTTCCTCCACTGTCTTTCTTTTCTTTTCCTTTCCTTTTCTTTTTTTAAGATCTACTCATGTCAATTCTCTATCTTTGGCGACAAAGTCAAATTTTGAGTGTCAAACATCAGACTTATAAGCTGAGTCAAACAAGCATACAGTTATTAAGACAAAATTACTAGTAATAGAGTTCAGGAATTTAGATGACAGTGAATTTCAATTTCCACAGAAATAGTTGTATCACCAGGGCTTATTTACATATATGACCAAGATTAAATGTGTCCATGAATCAGATCTATTATTAAATACTGAGAATTTTGTTTTTTCCCAAGGGCTTAAGTGTCTGCCTGTGCTGGGAACCAGCTCCTAAAAATTCCTTTGATTGCTTACATACTGATATCATGCTTCTGTTTCATTTTGAGCCACACCTCCTAACATCTACCATCTTTCATTCCTTTTGCTTCGTTCTCATGTAAATTTTAAGCTAAAATTGGTAGGCTGTATGGGAAGCAGGATATCGGGTGAAGAGGTTATTCCATGATTTTTCACCATCCCCATCACACAAACTCAATTTCCAGATGGATGAAATACAGTATTAGCTTTACATTAAAAAGATAAAACAATAAAGCCCATACCTTACTAATACCTATTACGCATGATACAGATTGACATCATTAAAATGCCTTGCACATCTAATAGATGCCGTAAACCATACTAAGATCTCTCATATATTTTTGCTTCAACTTCATGATAATTCTGTAATGTACGGTTTGTTCATTTCTCTTTCCATTGAGGAAGTCACATCTTCAAGAGACCAAGTAACTCATCCAAAGTTTAATAGTCAATAAAGGAGCTGATATTTAAGCCCAAGTTTACCCAACTTTAATACCCATACCATTCTTTCAGCTTTCAGTATTAAGAGTGAAAATAAATCATGCCTCACTTTTGGAAATCAAAAGTAACAGAGATAAAGTGAAATTGATTTGTTTGATAAATGGAAGCTTGATCTACCATTTTTGGTGTCTATTCAGCTAGAATTGATCTTATATGAACATTGAGGATTGCATCTTGTTAAGACAGTAATTATTGTCTTATAATTATATATATATATATATATATATATATATATATATAGTGTTTACTTTTTTTTTGAAAGACATAGTTACAGAGAGAGTGGGAGAGGCACAGATCTTCCATCTATTGATTCACTCCCCAAATGGCCACATCGACCAAGACTGGAATAGCCCAAAGCCAAAAGCTTGAATCTCCATACAGATCTCCCACTTAGGTGGCAGGGGCCCAAGTACTTGGGAAACTGGATCACAGGTGAAGCAGTCAGGCACCAATATGGGATACAAACATTGCAGGCAGCAGATTAACCCACTGCATCACAATGTCAACCTCGGAATCCATTCTTTTTTTTTTTTTAACAGGCAGAATGGACAGTGAGAGAGAGAGAGAGACAGAGAAAAAGGTCTTACTTTACCATTGGTTCACCCTCCAATGGCCACTTCGGCCAGCACACTGCATGGATCTGAAGCCAGGAACCAGGTGCTTCCCCCGGTCTCCCATGGGGTGCAGGGACCAAGCACTTGGGCCATCCTCCACTGTACTCCCGGGCCACAGCAGAGAGCTGGCCTGGAAGAGGGGCAACCGGGACAGAATCCGGCGCCCCAACCGGGACTAGAACCCAGTGTGCAGGCACCGCAAGTGGAGGATTAGCCTATTGAGCCGTGGTGCTGGCCAGAATCCATTCTTAAACTAAGTGAGACATATGGTAATGGATGGATGTTGGGATTAAAATAGGTTGGAGAGTAGGGGATACATTCTGGAAAGAGGGGTTAGGAGGCACAGAAATTGAAATGCCTAAGGGATTCCTAGGGGGGGAGTAAAAACCTAATGTCATTAAAGTAGAGAAACAGATGGAGGTGGGAATGGGTAAAGTAATCTGTGTTTAGACTAAATTCCAAGCCAAGAAGTCTGGGTTTGTCTACCATTGTAAGTGGATCAAAGGTGTGCTGAAGTTGGTAAATGGAAGGAGATACTTAATACATTTGAAGCCCATAAGCAAGGAACCTACAAGCTACTGCATCAGTAGCAAATAGCATATCCTAAATTTTCCTTGCATACCCACTCCCATCATGGCCTGGACTGTATGTGCTCCATTTTTGGTCTTCTCCTTGCTCTTTTCCATTATGTGTTTTCACTAATGTTGGAGTCTAGAACGAGATCAGGGCAGTAACTTTCTTGATGAAGACAACCTACTAAAGTTCAGTGAAATTCTAGTTGGGTAGAAACTATCACCCAAAGAAAAGAATGGTTCAGAAGAGATGGAGTGACCTGAGAATGGAAAGCTAGAATGGGAACTGGAGTGGATGTGAGAACAGGAGCAGGCTATTGTTACTAGAGGAAACTTGGATGGAATTCTCACAGGTCCGTATTTATGAGTATTTTATTGGATTTACCAGAAACAAAAACAACATTTGGCAACAGAGATGAAAGCTGAAAAGAGTAACTGATCTTGTAATATTATCTTTAGTCTGCACCTAGTCCCTCAAATCTCCACTTTCCTAGAGAAGAGGGCAGAATGTTATATTTTCTTAATAGCAACAAACATAATATCAAAGCAAGAAACAAGCAATGTTTTAGAAAATTTTTTAAAGCACAGCTTACAAACATATTTTGCAAAACTACAAAAATCAGATCTATTCCATTAGGGTTATTTTTAACCCACAAATTTCAAGTACTCTGCCAAGATATAGTGACTTCAATGGCAGGTACTCATTGAAAGAAGTTTTTTTTGACAGGCGAAGTGGACAGTGAGAGAGACAAAGGAAAGGTCTTCCTTTTCCGTTGGTTCACCCTCCAGTGGCTCCTGTGGCCGGCACGCTGATCTGAAGCCAGGAGCCGGGTGCTTCTCCTGGTCTCCCATGGGGTGCAGGGCCCAAGCACTTGGGCCATCCTCCACTGCACTCCCGGGCCACAGCAGAGAGCTAGACAGGAAGAGGAGCGACCGGGACAGAAACCGGCACCCCGACCTGGACCAGAACCTGGTGTGCTGGCGGAGGATTAGCCTAGTGAGCCCCGGTGCCGGCCGAAAGAAGTGTTTTATAGGCCCTAGCCCCTAGTAGTTGTTATGGTAAATGCAGAGGAAATTTTCGATTTTTATTGATTTTTAAAATTTATTAATTTGAAAGGCACAGAGTCAGAGAAATAGATAGACATGGAGAGATCATCCACTTTCTGGTTCCCTTCCCAAATGCCTGCAATGCACAGGTCTGAGCCAGACTAAAGCCAAGAGAGAGGAACTCATTCCAGGTCTCCCATGTGGACTGTAGGAATACTTTCAAGGGTACACACTAGCAGGAAACTGGAATCAAAAGCAAAGCCAGGTCCCAAACCTAAGCATGCCAATATGGGATGTGGATATTCCAAGCAACATCTTTTTTTAAGTTTTTTTTTTTTAATTTGTTTAGTAGAGAGGCAGAGTTACAGACAAAGCGAGAGATAGGGAAAAGTCTTCATCCACTGGTTCACTCCCCAAATGGCTGCAACAGCTGGAGTTGGGCTGACCCAAAGCCAGCAGCCAGGAGCTTCTTTCACATCTCCCATGAGGGTGCAGAGGCCCAAGCACTTGGGCCATCCTTTGCTGCTATCCAAGGCCATAGCAAAGAGCTGGATTAGAAGAGGAGCAGCCAGGACTAGAACTGGCACCCATATGGGATGCTGGCACAACAGAAGTTTATTATTCACAATCGCAATAGGACAATTGCCAAAAATGTATTAATGTATCTCAGATAGACTTTAAATACAAAAGAGAATTTCAACAAAGTACTTCTGAAGAGGAAAGAGTCAATGTTTTCTAAAAAGCATTACAGAAAATAGAAAAGAATCTCACTAAGAGTAATGAAGTAATTTTGAATAAACTATTCCTTTTTTTTTTCAAGTCTTCCTTCCATTGGTTCACCCTCCAAATGGTAGGTTGTACCTGTCTAGGAATTTATTCATCTCTGCCAGCTCATCCAATTTATTGGCGTATAGTTGTTCATAGTAGATTTTTTAATCCTTTGCATGTCTCTAGTCTTAGTCTTAGTGCTAATATCTCTTTTCTCATTTATAATTTTAACAGAATATTTCTTCTGTTTATCTTAGGTAGAAACTAAACATTAATCCATTTTGTTTCTTCTGTTTTGAAAGCCAACTCTTTTCTATTATTTCTCTAGTCTTTTTCTTAAGTGATTAATAGTATGTTTGATACCTTACCCAAGCATACTCTTAGTCACTTCATGGCATATACTTTTTTTTTAATTTATTTGACAGATAGAGTTAGAAAGTGAGAGAGAGAGAGGCAGAAAGAAAGGTCTTCCTTCCATTGATTCACCCCCTAAATGGCAGCTACAACCAGTGCTGCGCCCATCTGAAGCCAGGAGCCAGGTGCTTCCTCCTGGTCTCCCATGCGGGTGCAGGGGCTCAAGCACTTGGGCCATCCTCCACTGCCTTCCCAGGCCACAGCAGAGAGCTGGACTGGAAGAGGAGCAGGACTAGAACCTGGCGTCCATATGGGATGCAGGCGGAGGATTAACCAAGTGAGCCATGGCACCAGCCCCTAAACTATTTCATGATGAAGCAAATAATGGCTTTGGATATTTCCAAAATTTAAATCTGTATCTATAGCTCTCTATTTATGTCTTTTTCTATCTATCTGACACTATTTTCCAAGAATTTCAAGTGTCAAAAATAGCTAATCACACCTCAGTAATCCAGAATTCAAATACCTGGCAATCTCACCTATCCAAACACAGCTGACAGAGCCAGGAAGGAAGTTAAATAGCTCTGAATTGCCAAAATAGATGTCATAAAACCTATAAATTAAACCCTGTACACTTTGTTCCATAGGAGATTTCCACCTTTCCACACATAACCTCTCCAAATAAAATAGACTTTTACTCATTTTTGTTGAGTTACAACTGCCTTCACTAGTTTTGTTAGTGCTTTGAAAGCCACCAAAGATTAGAAAGAATTCATCTAAATGATAGGACTTCTTAAGAAATGTCCACTGACAGTGGCAGGAGGTAAGAACTGATAGCTTGAAAATGTGGAGATATAAGCACTAAACATATATCTAAACATAAGAATAAAAACTCATGGGCCCATTTTAATGTCAACACAGATCTCAATAGCCCTGGGAGAAGTAATGGACACAGTAAAATAACTGATGTTTATAACAATGATCCTTTGTGAACCTGAAAAGATTACATTAAATGTTAGTGTTCAAATTCTTCAACAATAATAACAACTACAACAAACATTTGTGAATTGATTTAGCAATTAGAAAACATTTTATAAAAAATATACCTCATATTGATCCCAATATTTTCTAGCCCCTGTATATATAGATAATAAAGCTGAAACCTAGAGAGAAGTAATTTGCTCAAAATACATAGCTTAATGTTGGCAGGCCTGAAAGTAGGATCCTGGCCCTTTGAATCTGGATCAGTTCTTCTTTCATATAGCGTTTCCCCTTATTTAACACAAACTGCTTTAGTGGGCCCAAAATATATTTTAGAAATATTTGCACGTAACGTTATATTTTTAAATGTTTGGATACTTATAGAGTTACATGATCATTTCTACAGAATATAACAGTCTAAAATATAGTATCTTACCAGATTTCAGAAAATCTAGGTTTCTCCCTGTTTACTCCCGTGTGGTAAGTGTTACCTGCTGTTGTTTTGATAAGCAATCTGTTACCAAAAATATTTTCACAAATAAAACATTTTGTGGATTTCCAATTAGATACCAGCAAGGAAATAAGCCTTTATAATTTCATGAAGCTAACTACCACTTTTTAATTTCAAGACAGTGATTAGTATTATAAAATGACCTAACTTAATAGATTTAAAAACTAGCAGTTTTTCATTCCCTACCAATAATAGAATTGAATTCAACTATATTTGTTTTACATATATCTTTACTTATGAGAAATGTGATCTGACTAGTGTTTAGTAACTGGAATTCTGTATGAGAGTTTTTTGACTCTTATTAATTCACTGATTGATTCACATCAAGGGAAGTTGTGACTCAGATTGTATTTAGAGCAGTAAATCAACACAGACCGTGGTACAGTTGACTTTAATGAACAAATATAACAAAATGATTTTGGAATGACTGTCATTATATAAAAACATGCATCACATCACAAACACTCAGATGTCCAAGCTAAGAGACATCATTAGAATTCCTGAAACTCAAGTTTGTGAAGTATGATATAATGGAATTTTATTTTGTGTTTAAAGTATATGTGCTGTGCATAAATTCCATGATACTTTTGAAATATTCGGGGTCACTTGAATTATTTATTTACCCAAGGAGAAAAAAGGTCTCATAGATATTTTAAGTTATAGGGTTTTATTTTCATAACTCAAATATATTAAAAGTCTTTTCTCTTCAACATATTCTATTCAAGTAGTGTGTATTTTCTAAATAAAGCTAGGAGTATATTGTTTTGATAGGTAGTTTTCAATGTTAGAAAATTTCCCTATGGCCACCTGTGTTCAACTCACATCTTTTTCTCTCAGGTGAGGGTGAAAAGATTAGACCCATTGCTGAGGAACAGGTGTGCAATTCATCCTGTTGCTCATTATTTTTTTGCAAATAAACATACCTTCTCACTTGTTTCATAGGACAGTGTGTTTCCATCTACACAAAACAGGCATGGATAATTCCTTCAGTGGTATCACTTTTTATTATGAAGGAAAGGGGGCCCGGCCACATTTAATTAAAGCACTCAACAGCACCATTTTTAAAGAATAAGTCTTCGAAGTAATGTAGCTAAATTGATAGGGTATATAGATCACTTTAGCAAATTATGTGATTACATTGTCTTGGAATCGTCCAAACATTCAAGAGAGATGGTTTGAAGGTCCTCCTTCCTTTGATGAATTTCCAAAGCATTGTTTTTGCATCTCACACATGACTGAAGAACCAAGCCACCATGTTCTGAAAATTGATCACGAAATTCTGAGGTCATAAAATAATATATAACTGGATCAAGACAGCAATTCAGATTGGCAAGACACAGGGAAATGATATGGAAACATAAAGTGCTCTTAATAAAAGAGCAATTTGAAAAGACTTCTTGCTTCACCATCATGAAGAATGGGAAGTTAAGATGGTAGGGAGTGAAACACACAATGAACACCACTGCACACATCAGGACCATCTTCAAAGCCTTTTTCCTCTCTTTGGTATTCTGAGGGGCAACTTGAACTTCTCGTAAAGATTTTCTTGTTTTCCATGTGCAATAAGTAATAATAATAACAGGCAATATAAACCCTCCAAGTTCAGCTGCTGTTATCATGCCAATCGAGGAAGCCATGCTAATATTGTGAAGCCCTAAATCAGCAAAGCAGAATTTGGTGTTGTTGGCTAAGCCAGCACTTCTCAGAATAGGGATTGGCAAGCAGGCAGTCCCCACGACGAGCCAGATGGCAGCACTGATGCCCACATCGTACCTACGCTTCCAGTCTCTGGCCCTGAAGGGCTTGAGGAGAAAGAAGCACCTCTGAAGACTGATGCACGTCAGGAAGAAAATGCTGGCATACATGTTGAGATACTTCAGGTAGAAGCACAGCAGGCAAACAGCCCTCTGGAAAGGCCAGTGGTGGCTGATGTAATAGTAAATCCGCAGGGGCAAGGACAGCACGTGAGCAAGGTCAGCCACGGAGAGGTTGATCATGAAAATGATGGCTTTATTTTTCCTCCTGATGAAGCGGCACAGAACCCACAAGGCTGCAGTGTTGGCCAGAAGACCAGGGACGAATATGAGAATGTAAGTGGTAGCATACAGGGAGTATTGAAATGACATTTGAAGATCAGTGCACTTTGCTCTTGTACTGTTTGTGCTGTTACTTCCCATCTCGAGAATTTATGTTCCTTCCTTAGGGAAAGCATTAGAATGATGATATCTGCAGAAAACAGAACAAAAATATGGTCAAGGGCAAACCAGTCCATATATTAAGTATATAGGTATATTTGTTTCCTACCGTAGAAACATTTAGGTGTGAATTTTAATAAAATGAAAACATGTCTATGTAAACCAAAAATATCACGCTCATCTACAAATTGATAACAGCATTTACAAAGATATTTCCATGGATAAAAAAAGATTGGCATTTTGGCAATAACCACAGTAAGATTTTCCTTTTAGTTGCAAGAGGCAGTAATTGAACTTGCAGAGGTAATCAACTGGCAAGACTTCACTGCAAAACAGCCCCAATATATACATCCCAACACCTTTGTGGAGTTCCACAGTTCTGTTTTCCAGTCGTTACCATCTGTATTTTCAATGTTTGAAATGTAACCAAGTTCCCTATCATAAAACCTAAAAGAGAAAAAACTTACTCCATTTTCAACTACACCATTATAAAGGATTCTATGATTGCTGAGGTGTATTTGTGAACTTTGTGAACAAGATATGGGATAGGAGCCTGAGGATATGTTGACAGGTCACTAGGCCTTACAAGAGTACAATCTTGGAAAAGATAGTACAATTCTGATAATCTTTGCCTCTCTCCTTCAGAATCTTACGAAGGACAGACTTAGTCTTGCTTGTATTTCTTGGCGCGTCTAAGAAGCATCTGCAACTGAATTTTTGTGTTTATTAACAAAATCATGGTGTTTTCAGACAATCATGCTAAATTGAGACTATGTTTGTAATCATTTCAGCTACTAAAGTATATGAAGGACTAGAGTGTGTTTGCTATTAGATGCAATAACAAACAAGCAATAAATAAATAAAACAAGAGTGAAAAGGATTATCTTTCCTTCAACTCTTAGGGTAACTCTGGTGAAAAGTTATTAATATAGATGGCTATATTTTTATAATCATACTTTTTATAAACATCTTCCCTCTATGAGTCACAATTTGTTCCTGTCATTTCAACCTAGTTCCTCCTGCCAAACTCAAACAAAAATTGAAATCTACTCCCTTTACACATGAAATCTCTTCAAATGTCTGAAGACAGCGATTCTGTCCCCTATCAAATATTTTTCCAGAACAAACATGCGTTCCTAATATGACATGGGTCTTGTTCTTGGTTTTCTTTAGTGTCAGAACATTATTGCTTCTGGCCAAGAGCCACTACAGTATAGCTTATTTTATTCTTGAAAATGTTAGGTCAATTACTCAAATGTTTGATACTTTTAAGAAATATTATTTATGCACCTTATTGTAGAAGCAAAACTATAAGTGTGATTTTAATACTCCTTTATACTCTTTATTGCTTGCAATGGGAATTTTAGTTTGATACATATTTTACAGAAATAAAAGAAAGGAAGCACAAAAGTAAATTCAAGCACAAAAGTAAATGCACATTTTGCAACAACTCTTGAAATATGAGTTTTTAAAACAATATAAGGTCTGAGATAGTGTCTATTCAACTTCAAACACAGTCAGTTAAAAGAATGGAAAAATGTAGCCAACTTATGTACAGCCTGTACAGTGGGAAACAACATGTTTGATACCTTTGCACTGACCATGTGAGGCTCTCAGAAACACTGTATTTACCAAACTGACAGTTTATTGCAGTCAAACAACCAGGTCATTCAGGCGAACAGCTATTCTCAATGAGTTTTTTCGGTGTTTTTGCATGTAGTTAAGTGTCTTGCTCAATCAACCAATTATTCTAGTAAACTCTAAAGACTCCACGCCATCTTTTATTGCGGTTTATTTGTCTGATTATCAAGTGAACTAACTAAAATAATCTCATGCTCTGTATAATCAATCTAAATTTTAAAAAAGCACACAATCATGAATGGGAAGTGGTCTTGATAGAATTATAGAACAGTTAATGTACATGAAATCTTTCCTAGTCACCTGTGGCTTTGTTATAAAAATGATTAACAATCACAGAGTGCCTACTTTTGACTAGGTGCTCTGCTAAGTACTCTGCATATACTTTCTCAATCAATCTTCTCAGAAATGCTATCAAATAATAACATATCGATGTTACCTTACAGATGAGATTTCAAGAAAGTCAAGACTCACTTCCTACCTGGAACCTTTCCTGACTTCTCCAAACCACAAGTCTTTTCTCTGGCCTCATTGTATGCATGATTTTGAAAATTTTCTTTAGTGAGAATACACTTAGCACATTCAGCATGCAGTGGTTATTTACCTTTCAATGCAATCTATTGTGTTGTTCTAAATACATAATGATCTTTTACGTATCAAAGACTGGTCCTCTTCTTCCTTTCCTCCATAGTAAAGTGTTTAGTAAAGTGCCTTAAACATATGAGGAGTTCACTAAGTTTTTCTTGGGTGAATCACACAATGCATGATGGACAGACGAATCTAGAAGTAAAGAAAAGGTCTCACTGAGAGCATAGGAATGAGTGTCTGGGGGATTAGAATTTAGCTGTGATGTTTGACTTGACCACCAGGTGTCATAAGTATACCAACGTTCAAAAAGCTTTTGATCTTTAACATAAAATTTTTTAAAAATTACATTAAGACAGCAATCTTACTAAGAAAGAGAAGTACCAGCAGTATCCTGTCAAACTTTAGAAGCAAACATCTTTAAAGGGTATTTGAGAGACTTTGGGTTTCTTTTATGCTATGTTTCTCAGCCTCCATCCTTCATACAGCTCTCTAATGACAGCTTGACTTTGAAATGCATTGTAGACCCCTAAAGTATTAGAGCTACTAAAGGCCATTAAGATTGTCTGATTCAGTTACTTTTTATGTGAGAAAACTAAGGCCAGAAAGGGGGGTGCGTACTAAAATTTCCAAACTCATACAAAAAGTTAGTGGCAAATGCTGACCAGAATATCTCGCCTCCCATTACAGAGCTGTTTCTATTTTTCCAGGAACTTCTAAAATGAAAACCATATTTTTACAATTATCTAGTAATAATACAAATGCTCAGAAATGAACTGGTGCCAGATTTTAAACCACTAACCTTGACTATGAACTGTTATAACAAGAGGGATTAGTTGCTTCCAAATATTCTAGGACAAATGCAGTACTTTTTTAAAATAAATATTTCTAGTCCCTAGTGATAAGATTGTGTAAGAAGCCTGTTGAAGAATCTTAGCTTATGCTGTTTTGAAAGTTTTGTATTTCTTCACACAGGGATGGAGTTTCACATTCAAAAACAGAGATAAGCAAAAGAAACACAAATTATATATATATATATATATTTTTTTTTTCTAGAATTTTCATTGCTAACATTTTGGTATACATTGTTTCAGCTTTTTCTATGTACATACATCAGTAAATGACTACCTATGTAATTATTTTAATGAAATTTTACTCATATATGCATACCCTTTTAAAATTATGGTTTATATTCATTCTATAATAACCACAAATGTCTATGTCAATAAATATGCAAATCTAATTTCATATGCTATAATTAATTTAACTGGTAGACAATGAAGTAGATTGTCATTATTTTACTTTTGAAGCAATGACTTGATAAACATTTCTGAGCACTCATCTTTGTAAATTTATCCTTTGGATAAATTCTTACAAGAAAAAATTTAAGGCTTTTGATGCACAGTGCGACATTGTCTCCAGGAAGGCATCTTATATGAAATTTCAAAACTATTGCTTTCTCATAACATCACATTTTCCCATATATAACATATTCCCATATATAACAAATTTTGTTTAGTTGGGAAAAATGTGATAGAGAATTCTGACTCATTTTTAATTTTTAAATAACAAATTAGATACCATTATGATGTACAATGTGACGTTTTGAGATACATATACAGTGTGCAATGTTAAAATCAAGCTGATTAATTCATTGTCAACCCATATACTCATTATTTTTGTGAGAATGCTTTAAATCTAATCTCCTAGCAATTTTCAAGTATGCTATACATATGTCTCATTTTTCAAGATCTAAGCAAAAAGTAACTTCTGTGTTGTCACAAACCAACCCAAAAAAGTATTTTTCATTCCCATCTCAAAACAGTGGTTCTCAAACTTCAGCATGCCTCAGAATTATCAGCGGGCTATCCTATCCAAAGATATTCTGATTAAGTAGTTCTGAAGTAGGGCTTGATAATTTGCATTTCCAATAAATATTCATGTGCTCCAGAGCCCATACTTTGAAAAACACCTTGGGGCCAGAGCTGTTGTTTAGAAGGTTATTCGCTGATTGCAGCTCCCATGTGGACAACAGTTCAAGTCCTGACTGCTTGACTTCTGATCCAGCCCTCTTCTAATGCCTGGGAAAGCAACAGAGGGTGGCCCAACCCCTGCACCCATGTGGGAGACCAAGTTGAATGTCCTAGATCCTTGCTTTTGGCCTGGCCCAGCCCTGGCCATCGTGGCCACTTGGGAAATGGACCAGTGCATGGAAGACCTCTCTCATTGTCTCCCCCACCTCCTGTAACTCTACCTTTGAAATAAATAAAATAAATAGTTAAAACAAAAAAAGAAAATTATTACCTTAACACTTTGTTAATAAAATCAAAGATTGTATTTTATCTGAGAAATCAACATATTACCTCTTCATAAATATTGTGACTCATTTAATTAAAAATAATTAATAATTTCTTTTCCACATGGGACACAAGGAACCCACGAAAACATTTTTGACCTAACATTTATCACTGTGTACTGTGATCTGGTCTATTTATCTACATTCAATTATTTCTGTGTCCTGTAGGGAAGAAAGTGATAGTAAGACAAAACACAGGAGCCGGTGCTGTGGTGCAGGTGCTTAAAACCCAGCCTGATAGAAAGCCAAGACACTGTTGCAAAAATATCCTACATGAAGGATCTCTGTGTATGAGACCTCAGTGGAAAGAGCAAGCCATCAAAGATGGATGTAATTTTCTCTGAAAGGAGGAGAGAACTTTCACTTCACTTATGGCCTTGTCTGAATACTGACGAAATTTGTGGTCACAAAAGGCTTCCATAGCCTTGGTGGCTCATGGCAAGAGCCTCAGGTGATCACTGAGGTCATAAATAAGAGTGTTAAGTGTTAAATTAACAACAGAAATCACTGTGCATTTACTCCCCATGTAGGACCTCTGTTCTTAATGAGTTGTACTATGAGAATTAACTGCAAAACTTGTTCTCAAACAGTACTTTATAGGTGTGTGTGGGGGGGTGCAAACTGTTGAAATCCTTGCTTAGTATAGTGTTGGTCTTCTGTATATACAGTTAATTAAAAATGAATCTTAAAGAAGAATGGGATGGGAGAGGGATTAGGAGGTTGGAGAGGTGTGGAGGAGGGGGGTGGTTATGGGGGGAAAACACTATATTCCTAAAGTTGTACCTATGAAAATTGTATGCATTAAATAAACGCTTAAAAATAATAAATAAAATAAAATAAATGAATCAAGATTTAAAAAATAAATACCAGCATGCAGCGCCAGCATCCCATACAGGCACTGGTTCAAGTCCCAGCTGCTCCTCTTTGATCCAGCTTTCTGCTATGGCCTGGGAAAGCAGTAGAAGATGGCCCAAGTCCTTGGGCCCCTGCACCCACGTGGGAGACCAGGAAGAAGCTCCTGGCTCCTGGCTTTGGATCAATTCAGCTCTGGCCTTTACAGTCATTTGGGGAGTGAACCAGCGGATGAAGACTTCTCTCGCTCTCTGGCTCTACCTCTCTCTGTAACTCTGTCTTTCAAATAAAATAATCTTTTTTAAAAAAAGACAACATACAGTGATTAAATCATTGCATTGTACTTAGATTTTAGAAAGCAAAGTATCAGGATTCTATGGTTTTTCTTTTATCACTGCATTTGGAAGCATGTGATCACTCTCTTAATACCTTAATGAAAAATTAAACTTTTAACTTATTTTTACTACTCTACATCTTTGAGAAAAGCTTAAAAATATTACTAAAATATTCTAACATTCTTACACAAATTATTTCAATTTAAAAATTATTATTAATTTTCAGAATGACCACTGTTTTGGGGCCAGTGCTGTGGCGTAGCAGGTAAAGCCACCACTTGCCGTGCTAGCATCCCATATGGGCGCCGGTTCAAGTCCCAGCTACTCTTCTTCTGATCAGCTCTCTGCTATGGCCTGGGAAAGCAGTAGAAGATGGCCTAAGTCCTTGGGCCCCTGCACCCACGTGGGAGACCAGGAAGAAGTTCCTGGATCCTGGCTTCAGATTGGCACAGCTCTAAGCTTTTCAGTCATTTGGGGAGTGAAAGAGCAGGCAGAAGACTCCTCTCTATCTCTTTGCCTCTCCCTCTCTGTAATTCTGCCCTCCAAATAAATAATTCTTAAAAAAAGAATAATCACTATTTTGTGACTTATGCACTTATAAGAACAATGTTTCTGAAATTTAAGACTATTATAAAACAAAGCATGTATAAGGGTATTTAAAGATGCTCATGGGAAAAATGGACTCATTAGATAATTTGGGGTGGGCATCTGGCATAGTAGTTAGGACACCTGTTGGGACGTCCACATTGCACGTGGGTGTACCTGGGTTCCATAAGCCAACTCCAGTTCCTGACTCCAGCTTTCTGCTAATGCAGACCCTGGAGGTAGCAATGATGGCTCACATAGTTGGGTTCTTGTCACTCATGTAGGGGACCTAGATTGAGTTCTTGGGTACTGGCTTTGGCCCCTGTTCAGTACCAGTCCAGCCCCATGTTTATTGCAGTCATCTGCAGAGTGAGCCAGCAGATGAGAAACCAGTCTCCCCACACAGCTGCCTATTGAATAAATGCACAGGTAATAGCTTAAAATATAAGCTTATGTTGGTCCAAATTTTTGAAATCCATTCACACAAGGAGTCTTCAAAGGGTTCATAGAAAGTAACTAGTTTGAAAAACCTACTATGCACACACTTCAAAATTCTTCACACCAAAAATAAACTTTTATTTTAATTCCATTTCCATGAACTTATAAGTATTCACATATTAAAGTAAGATAAACAATTTTTGAGATAAGCAATCATCTCACAAATCCTATTTTCTTCTTGAATATCAAAAAGTTGAAAACAGTAAGTTCAATCAAAGAAAAAAAGTGCATTAGCCTTAAAACTTTTCATTAAATTTTAATGAAGAATGGGATGGGAGAGAGAGTAGGAAGTGAGACGGAAGTGGGGGTGGGAGCGTGGGTATAGGGGGAAGAACCACTATATTCCTAAAGTTGTACCTATGAAATTTGCATTCATTAAATAAAAGCTTTAAAAAAGCTTTTCATTAGCATTCAAAATGTAACTGATAAGCACTTTGCTAATTTATGACTGATTTTCATTTGTAAAATGGGAAACATAGTTTTGATTTTTTTAATTTTCCCCCAGAAATTGTAGAGGCATATACATTTTCATGCCCACTTTTTGAAACTCCTATTCTGATGTCAACAAGTTTTTAATACAGTTTTCTAGATTTATTACTTTTTTATTGACAGTAATGTACTATAGTGGTTCCAGCTACAATCTTTGGAGTCAGAAAGACCTGAATTTGAGTATTAGTTATATTTCCTAGCTTAGTTGAGCCACAATTTCTTAAACTATATAATTTATACTATTGCCTTTTTTTTACATTCAAAGAGTTAGTCAATGCATATATATATATAATACTTCATATTATCATAACTAGTGTGGTTGTTTTTCTATTTCATTGCATGCAATTTTTGTAAGTTATGAAATAAAACGAATATAAATACATTCCAAAGTTCATCTTAACATTCATGTAACGCAGGAAGCTGCTCCTGATTTCTTTGGTTTTTGTTGACTTAAACTTTCTTGGGATTTTTGAAGTATCTAGCAACTTATACCACATAGCAGCAGTGTTTAATAACAATTACATTTGCTTGTGCCAGGCATTATCTAGCTTATGTTTAACCTATATTTAAACTTAATCTTCATGAAAATCATATAAGTAAGGATATATTGTCATTATGCCCATTTGAATTTTTAGAAATGATTCTTCGTTTTGTTCTTATTGCTAAACTGCTAGTTCATGATGGAACAAGAATTTAAACCCAATAAATCCGGACTGATGTTGTGGATGCAGCAGGTTAAGCCACCACCTGTGACACTAGCATCCCATATGAGTGCTGATTTCCTGAACTGTAGGACCAGGAATGTCTGCTAAGTAAGGAAAGAGAGAGCTGCTGGTTTCAGATAAACAAGGGTTGAGCACATGATCATCTGACTACCATTGATTGTACACCTCAGGCTGTTGTTGAATTTCATGTTTGTTACCAACTTCTCAACCAGCAGATTATTTCAGGGCACTACTTCTTCAGAAATATTTAAGCCACAGACCTATAGTAAACTATCTACTTATGTGAGGCCCACCTCACTGGCCCTATCATTGGAGTATTTACCCATAGAAAATAAAAATTATCATTTTAATTTTTATATTTGTAATCTTTTTTGATAAGGGACAGTCATGAAGTGGCCAAGAAACTTGCCTGAGAATAAAGGACCCTGTTGCTAACTAGATTTTGAATTGTGGCAGTAATCACTCCTCTCACTCTATGAATCATTCTAATTCACCTGACTGTGCCCTAACCTTGATGAGTGAAGGAAGTGCTTAGGATATCCCGTCTACCCCTCCCCATCCAACAAAAATTACAAGGGTCAAGGAAGTCATAGAGAAGATGAATTGTGGTTTTGTGGGGAGAACACAGAGGCATCAATAGGAATTTTTATTACACAGATTTAGCCTTTTCTATCATCTACTTTGCACAAGTGATATTTAAGTCCATACAGTCTTTTAGGACATTTCCCCTAGTTATATCTTTCATGTTACTTCTAAATGCAAAGCTTTCCTTATCTGGGTCTCAGATCACAGCCTTATCTTCAAATATAATAGATATTAACTCATTAATTTAACATCTTTAATGCCTTCAATGTGTTAGGTATTGTTTTAGGTACTGATGATGTCATGGTATACAGACAAAAATGGTCTCTGCCCTCACAAAGTTGCAATCTCCATTGCATTGTGGCAACTCCTCTTGCACACTTAAAGAAATATTACCCATTCATCAAAGTCCCATTTATGTCACATCTCCCTAATGAAGGCTTCTACTGCCACCCAACCAGCGCTGTCCTTCCACAGTCTTCCTGCTGAAATCCCTTCCTAGTAGCCTAATCAATAACATAAAACACCAAAACAAATGCTAATGAATGCCTAAAACTTAATAATATTCTCTGTAAGGATATTTGTACTTAGGGAAAAACATTAAAGGAAAATAATAGCTTTATTCAAATATTTGAATGGTGAAATTTCACATCGTAGAACTCAAACTGAAACATACTTTGGGGGTCAGAGATCTGTCGGACTCCCTCAAATCATAGCTATTTGACTTAAACATGTAAATCCAGACCTGCTATAAAGTTTATGGTCCACTACTTTCAGTAATAGAAAGGACTATGCTGTCTATGTTCATTACATTCTTTCTTTGTTCTTGTTTGCACTCAGGACAGGTGATCCTGGACTATAATTAAGACTCAGGCAGGAAAAGCAGCTGACTAACCTCATGGTCAAAACTCCAGTGCCCTGTGCAGAACCCAATAGCTCATTTGTTTCCTCTTACATGACTGTAGCACAGAGAAACAAAATATTTTACTCTAACTCCACGCCCACTGTCCTGTGGCTCAAGGACACAAGAGTGCGCAAATCTAGTCTGTTAAGGAACTACATTGGCTAATATTCCATTGGTAATGTAGCATTGTGATGAGGAGCATAGACTTTTTTGAAAAACTGAGTTTGGTTACTGGCTTTGCCACATACTAATTTGGGGAAAGTGTTTTAACTTCCATGTGCTTTGATTTCCTCATTTCATAATGGAATTAACAGAACTGCCATGAGTGTCAAGCCCACAGAAGGTAGTTAATAAATTTTAACTATTATCATTGTTATTTAGAAATTACCTGGGCCTGTGATCAGTTGGCACAGCCATGTTACATTGGGGTAAAAGGTAGTACGTCACTACAGAAGGAAAAATAAGGCATCAGTGCAAAATAGACTAGTCTCTTAATCTGGAATAATCCTTATCCCTGGGAGATTTAGGATTTATGTAATACTTCTGGATTTATTTGACATTACAACATTGTCACATATTCTTTTGTTATTAAGTTTTCTTTTGCTACATATTTAGCATTTCTTTGGCTAAACAACGTTCAGAAAATCATAACTCTGGAAGAGAGCCTATGTATTATCTAATCTACCATTTCTGTGCTAAAAATGAGTAATCTGAAGCTCAGAAATTGATGAGCCTTGCCAAAAGACATATAGAGAACTCAAGACAAAACCAGGTCCAGAATCTAAGTCTTATGACTCTCTGTTCATTGTACTTTTCCCACTACATCACATTAGAAATATTGAATTCTATTTATGCTTGAATAATGTTTTTCAGTAATTAAAATAATTTTCTGTAATTATTCCATATTTCACATCTGTTCATATGTAATCTGATCCAAGCCAAATATTGTCAAACTGTGGATCCAGTAAAGACTTTTGAATATGTTGGTTACATTTTGGGATAACTTAGTCACACAAGAGGTGGTATCTCTGGGGTCACTTCAAATGTAACAATATCCTGACTTTGAAGACTACCTTTGGGGAATACATAAGAATGAACTCATACATCTTTTCTGAAAGCATAGATTGATTCATTATAAAATCTAAAATCACACTCATCCCCATTTCATTCTTAGTGTCCATACTGTCTTACTATCCTTAGCTCACTGAAACCTACTTTTATGAAAAGTAATTCATTGTGCAACTAAATATTGAAAACAATTGTTATACCTTCCAGAAGGTTGTAATTTAGCAGAGATAATTGGTAATAATGGTGTATTACCATACTTTTAATGATCTGTGAATATTTTAAAATTTACTGTATATGAGTAAGATACACATATTTTCATTTGATTATTGTTTATAGCCCTTACCCAAATCCCTGCTGAACTATGATCATTTAACTTTTTCTTTATTGAGCATTAAGCCTTCGACTATAATGTAAATTAAAAATATTTTCTGTTCAATTATTGTTTATGACTATTGTCTACATTCCCACTAAACTAGGGTCATTTTTATTTTTACGTGTTAAACTTCTTATTTGGTGAAGTATTAATGATTTTATTGTGATGTAAATTTAAAATATGTTATCTCAAAAACTTTAGAAAAGAAAGGGAGAAGGAATCAGGGTGGGAGGGGGAAAGGGAATATCATTATGTTCATAGAATTGTTATCTACAAACTACACTGAATCTGTTAAAAGCTAATTAAAATTTTGTAAAAACCTAAAAATATATTTACTGCTAAATACATGTTGTCTCAACCATATGCTATCTCAAAAATAAACAAAATTTTAAAAAGCCATGACCTAATTCATTTCAAGTATTTTCCTCACAAAAATTTCCAATTGTGTTCTTGTTGCTAAATGTACTAGAATCACATATAACCCCATTATATCTGAGCTCTGTTCATCGTTTTATTCTGTTAACCACTCCTTACATCATAGAAGACTTTCTTTCTTTGGATTTTATGGTTCCACATTTTTCCATTTTTCTCCTTCTTTTCTGAGTAATTCTTATTTTTATAGAATCTTTTTATAATTCAAGAAATGTCAGGGTTCCCAGTTTTGTTCTAAGGATTCTTTTCTTTTCACACTGCTTAATTTCTCAAGTATTTCTCATCTGCTCTTGCATATAACCTCATGATTCTCAATTCCATTGTTCCAGTCTGTAGCTATCTCCAGAAATCTAGATATACACATACATATATACATGTATAAATCTAACATACATACTTATACATAGGTAAAAGTACCTATTGTACTCCAAAATAGTCCCATAGGCATTTAAGATTAATTTGTTTTTATTTTAAAGTCAGAGTTACAAAGAACGAAGGAGAGAGAGAGAGAGAGAGAGATCTTCCATCTGATGGTTCACTTCCCAAATAGCTTCAATGGCCAGGGCTGGCAGGTTGAAGCCAGGAGCTAGGAACATCTTCTGGGTTTCCCATGTGGCTACAGGGGCCCAAAGTCTTTGGCCATCCTCCGCTGATTTTCCTAGGCCGTTAGCAAGGACTGGGTTGGAAGTAGAGCAGCCAGGACAGGAATCAGCGCCCATTTGGGATGCCGGCATCACAGGCAGTGGCTTTACCAGCTATGCCACAATGCCAGCCCCAAGATTAAAACTTTTTAAACAGAATATAAAGCACCTCTTTTTTTTTTTTTTTTTACTATTATCACCACACGTTAGGTGAATTGTATATATATCCTAATTCGTCTGTCACTCTCCTGGTTTACATGTTATCCCACTCTACAATTAGTAATGACAAAGCCTTTTACTCTTAACAAGTATCTGATTTGGGGTGATATTATATGATTGCTCTGCAATATACTCAACTCACACAATCTAGGTGATATTTTTAGCATATTCATCTGCCGATACCCTACTCACAGTCAACAAATCCTGTTATTTATGTCTTTTTTAAATTTAGCCGGTTCTTTATCCATTATCTTCATTCTAATACAGGCAACCATATCATCTGTTTATTCCTTACTATTATCAGCCTCTGTAAATTATTTCTGCTTATAATATTGCCCATTCGAATCAATATATTTTACATCCCAAAGGATATTTCTAAAGGCCAAATCTATAGTGCCACTTCTGCTTATTTTCCTCAATGATTCCTCCATATTAGAACACATTTTACTATGTTTTATTTAAATCCTGCAGACCTATCTTTCCAATATCATTTCTACAGTCCTCCTCATCACCATTCTCTACTCTTACCATGATGAAGTACTAGCATTTCCATGGATGTTTTCCTTTGTAGCTATGATTTTGCACAATTCTCTGCACCTGAAATATTATTTCCCATTTTGCATGTAGGTAATTCACTTTCTTTCAGTTCCTGGCTTCCAGTGATCCTCTAGGACACCTTTGCTGACTTCTCTCCAGGTCTGATTTCAGCACATCCCTAAGCTCTCATAGGGCCTCATATTTCCTTAAGTGACTCTATCACCTATTAAATTGTACACTCTTGGGCAGAGACTGTGTTTACCTTTATAAAACTTGAACCAAGAGAACTATAAATAAAAAATAGCTATAAATGTTTCAGTCAATAACCAAATAGTCAAAACATACCTGTCAATTAAATTAATTAACATATAGTATAATTTCAGGTACAAAATAAAAGATAAGATTATTACAAACAGGCAGCCTGCATCCTGATTCTTCCTCCCAAATTATTCCAGAAATACCTAATGATAATACTGTTCCATGAATTTTCAATATAAGTTAATATGTAGTAAGTTCATTCTGCCCTATTCCCACTAATAATTATGATGAAAATTTCGGTAAGACATGTGAAACAAATGTCAGACAACTCTAAACTGTGAAGAAAAATTGTGTCTTAAAACTTAAGGAACAGTGTAACAGTGAATTGTGTGTGTGTGTGTGTGTGTGTGTGTGTTCCTTCCTATAAATTTTGGCCCCAGACACTGAAGAAGCTCAGAGGCAGAAAAAAATTCTTTAAAAAATGATGGCTGAGTTTTCGGTAGCATCACGGCACAGTGGGATAACCTGCTACCTGTGATGCCAGCATTCTATTTGGGTACTAGTTCAAGTCCGAGCTGTTCCACTTCTAATCCAGTTCCTTATTAATGGCACAAGTCTTTGGACTCTTGCCACCCAGGTGAGAAAACCAGATGTTCCTGGATCCTGCTTTGGCCTGGCAATCTTGGAAGTGAATCAGGAGATGAAAGATCTCTGTATTTCTATATCTCTCCTTTTCTCTTTCTCTCTAACTCTGCCTTTCAAATAAGTAAATAATTTTTTTATTTTTTGACAGGCAGAGTGGACAGTGAAAGAGAGAGACAGAGAGTAAGGACTTCCTTTGCCATTGGTTGACCCCCCAATGGCCACTGTGGCCGGCGCACTGCGCTGATCTGAAGACAGGAGCCAGGTGCCTCTCCTGGTCTCCCATGTGGGTGCAGGGCCCAAGCACTTGGGCCATCCTCCACTGCACTCCTAGGCCACAGCAGAGAGCTGGACTAGAAGAGGAGCAACCAGGACAGAATCCAGTGCCCCGACCTGGACTAGAACCTGGTGTGCCGGTGCCGCACGCCTATTGAGCCTATTGAGCCACAGCACCGGCCATAAATAAATAATTTTTTAAAAACTGATGGCTCACATTTCCTCAAATTTGGTTCAGGATATAAATTAATGGATTCAAGAAGTTAATTTGCCCCAAACAGGATAAAT
This sequence comes from Sylvilagus floridanus, assembly GCA_949820135.1. NCBI lineage: Eukaryota > Metazoa > Chordata > Mammalia > Lagomorpha > Leporidae > Sylvilagus > Sylvilagus floridanus. The sequence continues at coordinate 59,991,044 of OX463223.1, read as the reverse complement.
GGGCAGAGATACATGTCTTAATCAATCTTATGAAAACAAGACTTACAAACACATATTGAGAGGCATTGGAAGGAAACGATACATCATCAGTATGGAATAATTGCTCAAATAACACAGATTTATAATCTTAAATCATGAATCTCAGCAAAAATATCTCTTGGAAATAGATATTACCAGGCAAGTAATACTAAGCTGACCTCCTCTAAAAGAACTGCTAAAGCAATTTTTTTAAACACAAATAAATGAAAATAAAAAAAGAAAAGCTTTTGACACCAAGAATGAAACAGTATCTAAAACACAAAGAAGGAAGAAAAGACTACTAGTGTAGGTAATCATAACTTAGTACAAAATTAAGTATAAATACCTATTTGTTGTTTAGCTAATGACATGAGGAAATATAAAACAAAGTCTATACCTTTATTTTATTCACTCTTCTTTTAGTTTCTAACTTGAAATATTGCAAAGAGCAACAAATAATGATAAAACTGTGTTAGTGGGTTTATAATGCCTATGGATGTAATTTATATGGCAATAACAGAACAAAACAGGGGGGAATAAATTGGGTTATATTAGAACATTAGCATACATTATTGAAATTGGTATCAGTCTGCACTTGATTGTCTTCAGGTCAGATGTTAATTGAAATACACAGAGGAAGCGCTAAGAAAATACTTCGGAAATAAAAGTAAAAGAAAAACAAATACATTAAAGTGGTATACAATAAAATATCTATGTAACACAAATTAAGAAATGGGAAATTAAAGAAAAATATCATGATATCAGTTGACATTAAGAAAACAAATAGCAATATAAATATTCACTCAACATTATCCCTAATTACAATGAAACTACATAAATTCAACACACCAATAAAAAGGCAGAGACTGGTAGAATGGATTAAAATAAAGAACAATATGCTGCCTAAATATACACACACTATATTCAAAAGAACTGATACTTTGATACCAAAAGGAGGTTAAAAGATATGCCTTATGGGAGCTGCCACTGTGGTTTAGCGGGTAAAGCCACCACCTGCAGTATCAGCTCCCATATGGGCACCAGTTCAAGTCCCAGATGCTCCATTTCCTATCCAGCTCCTTGCTAATGCACCTGGGAGGGCACTGGAGGATAGCTCAAGTCCATGGGTCCCTGAACCCACGTGGGAGACCTGATGAGACTCCTGGCTCCTGGCTTTAGCAGTTATGGCTGTTTAAAGAGTAAGATGGAAGTTGTGGGGAACCACAGGCCGGCCACCTGTGGGGACCTCCTCATTGCACTGCCTCATCCTGCAGAGCAGAACAAGGTCAAGGAAGTGCTGAACAAAAGACTTGCAAACAACCTGAACAAAAGACTTGCAAACAACTTGATGGGATGAGATACACCTTGACCTGAGGCTATGCGTGCCTTGTGATCTGATTGATGGACTGCTCGCCCTAGCCCTAGGGGACCTGGGATGGATAAAAGACTGGGATAGGGGCGGGAAGTAGAGCAGTCTCTTCAGTCTTTCTCCTTCTTTCTCTTGGCTGCTTCCCTCTCATTCTCTCCTTTCCTTCTTCTATCACTAAAAATAAAAGTTCCTTGAGAACCGATCAACAGTGGTCTTGTCATGCGTGACTCCGTGGGTTGGACCCTTGCTGGCGAGGGTTCGACAGGAAGTCTCTCTCTCTCTCTTTCTCTCGCTCTCTCTGCCTCTGCCTTTCCCTCTCCTTCTCTGTGACTCTGGCTTTCAAATAAATCTGTGGATCTTCAAAAAAATATGTCTTTCAAATTGTGTAAACAAAATAAAATAGGTAGGAGGATATGCTAATATCAAGCAAAATACACTTTAGACAACAATTTCTATTAAAGACAAAGGACATCATATGATAAAAAGATCATTTGATCAGGAAATCATATCAATTAAAATATACATGCAATAAACAATAGAACCTTGAAATATGTGAAGTAAAAGCTGGAATAAAGTTAAAGTGAAACAATAATAGTGAGAGGATTTATTATTCAGCTTTCAGCAGTGGATAGTACAACTTGGCAGAAGATCCACAGAATCTGTAATAGTTGAGCAACACCATAAATTAACTAAACTTAGCAGACTATAACACAGCAATTTACATAACAACAGCAGGGTGTGTGAGTTTATTTTTCTCAAGTACACATGAAACATTCTCCAAAATATAACACATGTCAACCCATAAAAGAATCTTAAAAGTTTAAAATGTTTGCCATCATAAAAGTATGTTCTCTGACTATAATGGTATGGAAATCTTAGGAATTCACACTTATGAAGAAATTTGAATATGCACTTAAATAACAAATGGGTCAAAGGAAAAAGCCATAAGAGAAATTAGAAAATGTTTTAAGATGAGTGAAAATTAAAATACAGCATTCCAGAACTTACTGGACAGAACTAATCATATCTGTGAGGAAAATTTACACACTATAGACATATATGAAAGAAGAGAGATCACAAATAAATGATATAATCCACTTTTAGTACACTAAAATATAAATTCAAACTAAACCCAAAGCAAGAATTAAGTAATAATGATTTGAGTATATATAAATAGAAAAAGAATAGAGAAAATCATTGAAATAAAATTTATTCTCTGAAAAAATCAACAAAATCGTGTTTTGGTGTGGGTGCAAACTGTTGGAATCTTTACTTAATATATACTAAATTGATCTTCTGTATATAAAGAGAATTGAAAATGAATCTTGATGTGAATGGAATGGGAGAGGGAGCGGGAGATGGGAGGGTTTCAGTGGGAGGGAAGTTATGGGGGGAAAAAGCCATTGTAATCAGTAAATTGTACTTTGGAAATTTATATTTATTAAATATAAGTTTAAAAAAATCAACAAAATTTATAAAACTTTAAATAAATGGACCAAAAATGGGAGAGAAAAGCTTTAGTTTCTAAAATCAGTATTGAAAGAGGAGATACCATTACTAACCCAAACAATATTAAAAAAATCATGAGAATATTATGAAAAATGCAAATGAACAAATGAAATGAATAAATGTACATAATAACTGAATATAAATATAAAAGAAACTTTAAAAACTGAAGAGTTGTAACAAATTGGTCTTTAAAAACCAAAGCCATTGTAATCTATAAGCTGTATTTTGGAAATTTATATTCTTTAAATAAAAGCGTTATTAAAAAAATAAATAAATAAATAAAAAATAAAATAAAAACCATGCCACAAAGAAAAGCTTAGGCCCAGGTGGTATCTTCTGTGAATGACACTAAACCTTTACATAGCATTTTTTAAAATTATTTTATTTATTTGAAAGGCAGTTACAGAGAGATCTTCTATCCACTGGTTCACTCTCCAAATAGCTGCAGTGGCTGGGCCTGGGCCAAGCTGAAGCCAGGAGCCAGGAGCCAAGAACGCCATCCTGATCTCCCAAGTGGGTAGTAAGGGCCCACATACTTGGGCCATCTTCCACTGCCTTCCCAGGTGCATTAGCAGAGAGCTAGATCAGAAATGGAACAGCCAGAAATTGAACAAATTTTAAAACAAAGTTTGAAAAAAACTCTGTACTTGTGGAAAAACTGATATGTGCAGGCATTTACTTTTCTCTCTCTCTTTTGAAATTAGAAAGTGAGTCCTTCAAGCTTCTTCTTCTATCAAGCAGTCTGTTTTGATATTATATAGCATTTCAATGTAAATTTAGTACTGGGTTATCAGTTTCTGCAAATAAAGCAGGTGGAATTTTCATAGGCATTGAATTTAAACTGTAGATAACTTCATTATATTGCCATATTAACTATCAAGTTTTCCAATATACAACATGCTATGCTATTTCATTTAGTTTGTTTTTTTTTTTTAATTTCTCTGAAAAATGTTTAGTCATTTTAAAAATATTGAAACTCTTGGCTAAATTTATTTGAAGTATTTTATTCTTTTTATTGCTATTATAAATATTATTACTTTCTTAATTTTTTAGGATTGTCCCTTTGTTAGTATATAGAAGTACACAATTATCTTTGCATTGATCATGTGTTCTTTTTTTAACATTTATTTATTTACTTGAAAGTCGGAGTTACACAGAGAGGGAAGGAGAGGCAGCGAGAGAAAAAGAGGTCTTCCATCCACTGATTCACTCCCCAGTTGGCACTAGCATATAGACATTTAGTGGCTAGCATTGTAGTATAATGGGTAAAGCCACCACCTGTGACTCTGGCATCCCATATAGGCTCCAGTTCAATTCCTGGCTGTTCCATTTGCAATCCAGATCCCTGCTAATGGCCTGGGAAAAGCAGCAGAATATGGCCCAAGTGCTTGGGCCCTGCCACCTGTGTGGGAGACCCAGATGATGCTCCTGGATCCTGGTTTCAGCTGTTGCTTAAGGTGTGAACCAGCAGAAGGAAGATCTCTCTCTCTCTCTCTCTCTCTCTCTCTGTCTCTCTCTCTCTCTCTCTCTCCTTTCTCTGTCTTTCAAATAAATAAAATAAATCATTAGAAATAGACTTATAAATTTTTATAGTTTATTTGAGAGTCTAGGAATAAACTCTGGCATTTACGGCCAACTGATTTACTGACCAGAGTGTTAATAAAGTGCAAGAAGAAAGGAAGATTCTTTTCAATCAGTGCTGCTAGGACAATTTGATATCCATACAGAAAAGAATGGAGTTGGAAGCGATGATGGTCTTTTTTGTATGCCAACTTGTCTGGGCTACAGTCACCAGTTATTCAAATGGTAACATCAGCTTTAAGGTATTTTATTGATATATGTAAAACCTATAATCAGTTCACCTCAAGTAAAAATGAATTATTTCTCATAATCAGGATAGGCCTGATTCAACTAGCTGAAAGGCTCTAAGAGCATAGTTGAAGCTTCCCTGCAGAAGAAGTTCTGCCTGGAATCAAAGCCTGACAGCCTGACCAATGCATTCCTGACTTGCCTATCCAGCCTCTACAAATGCATAAACTATTACTTGTAATATACATGTTATTCATATCTCCTACTGGTTCTGTTTCACCGGCTAATTGCTGACTGACACAGATTTTAGTACTGACAGTTGTTTTTGGAGAATTAGCATCTTAAGGATGAGTTTCTGATTTGCATCTGGGTGTTATAAAATTGGTGTTTTCTCTTTTTAAAACAAGATTTATTCATTTATTTGAAAATCAGAGTTACAAAGAGAGAGACAGACAGAGGGAGAGAGAGAGAGGTCTTCCATCCTCTGGTTCACTCCCCAATTGGCTGCAACAACTGGAGCTGCACCGATCTGAAGCCAGGAGCCAGGAGCTTCTTCCTGGTCTCCCACGTGGGTGCAGGGGCCCAAGGACTTAGGTCATCTTGTACTGCTTTCCCAGTCATAGCAGAGAGCTGGATCAGAAGTGGAGCAGCTGGGTCTCAAACCGGCGCCCATATAGGATGCTGGCACTGCAGGTGGTGGCTTAACCTGCTCGCTATGCCACAGCGCCGACCCGAAATTGGATTTTTCTAATCTTATTAAAATGAAAGGAACCAATATTTTTCAAGGCAAAAATATTGTCGTGTGGCATGATGTGGCATAGAAGACAAGGTTCTGGATGGACATGTATTTATTGCTTAAGAAGATTTGAATCAAATGAACAAATACAATGGAATTGCCTTGCTACTCCTAACTGAGCTAGAAAAAGTGTCAAAAGAAAAGATTGAGCCCAGGGATTCAAGTTTTCAGCTCAATCTTCACATGAATGATTTATATGTTTCTTTTATCTTACCTGGAAGAAATTCTTACCACTTTCTGTAACCACAGTTAAACCAACAACAGAGTTTCTTCCTCCAATTGGCTGAATTATAATACAAGTTAAGTTCCCAAACTTAACTATTCTATTAAAGTAACATATTGATTAGGAAGGACTAGATAATAAAAGGGCAACATATCGGCAGATCCTAATGAAGCTGAAGACATTAACTCGTTCTTCTTTACATTAGGAACACACTCTCCAGCCCTGTCTAAAGATTTTCCTGTCCTTTTGAGAATAAGTCATGACCACCCATGAGGCAGTTGTTTCTGATTCTCTTCAACACCTACCCCCATAACACCTCTTACTTCTAGACCTATAAGTATATTCAAATTTTAACAAAGAATGAAATGAAAAATGTGACCCATGATAAGTTACAATGTTCATTCCCCAGAAGTACACGGTTTTCCCAATTTATTTGTTTTTCCCAGAGAAAAATAGGAGAAATGTGTATGAAAATATTTCTTAAGGATGTGGGATAACTGTTGGGGCAGCATATCATTGGAACAGGCTGAATTTATCTACAGAATTACACTAAGCAGAGATTCAAGATTCAAAATTTTAGTTCAGAAGATTAGAAAGGGCTCTAAGACTAAGACTTTGCTTGTTTATTTGGATGTCCTTGATTATAAGGTAGTATATACTAGCATAAGTATAAATTCTACAACAACCTTGGCTTAATGTACAGGAAGTGATCCAGAAAATAAAAGAGATTTTACTGTTAAAAGTGGTTTCATTTTCTATCTGCTCACTGACCTAGAAAGGGTCCAAGATACACAATTTTCATCAACCTGGAAGTAACACATTATCTGAGAGTACCACAATATCCTTTAAGAGGTGTATGGTTGGGGTCGGCACTGTGATGTAGCAGGTAAAACCACTGCCTACAGTGCCAGCATCCCATATGAGCGCTGGTTTGAGACCTGGCTACTCCACTTCTGATCCAGCTCTCTGCTATGGCCTGGGAAAGATGTAGATGATGGCCCAAGTCCTTGGGCCCTTGCACCCTCATGGGAGACCTGAAAGAAGCTCTTGGCTGCTGGCTTCGGATCAGCTCAGCTCTGGCCATTGTGGTCATTTGGGGAGTGAACCAGTGGAAGGGAAGACCTCTCTCTTTGTCTCTCCTTCTCTCTCTGTGTAACTCTGATTTAAAGTAAATAAATAAATCTTTTAAAAGAAATAGCTGCATGGTTGCTCATCTCCATAAGTACATTTAGATATCTTTTAAAAATTTTATTTGAAAGTCAGAGAGAGAGAGGGAAAGAGAGAGAGAGAGAGAGAGAGAGAGAGAGAGAGAATGTTGCATTCACCAGCTCACTACCCAAATATTTGCAACAGCCAGGGTTAGGCCAGACTAAAACCAGGAGCCAAGAACTCCATCTTGGTCTGCTACACGGGTGGCAAGAACCCAAGTTCTTACATTAACAGGAACCTGGATTGAAACTACAGAGTAGCTATGACTCTAACCAGGACTCCAATATAGGATGTGATTGTCCCAAGAGGCAACTTAACCTGCTGTATCACAATGTCTACCCTACATCTCTTGATCTAGGAATCTTCTTCTTTATACCTGCTAGTAAAGACTATCAGAAGCAGTTTGCTTTCAACTAATAAAGACAGAATGAGAGTGGAAGAGAGAGGAGGAAGAAGAAGGGTGGGAAATGGGCAGGAGGAAGTTAGGGTGGGAAGGATCACTATGTTTCTAAATTTGTATATATGGAATGTATGAAGTATGCATTCCTTACATGAAATTAAAAAAGTAACTTAATTACAAAAGAATATGTCATCTATGGATCATAGAGGAGATCATCAGTTGATACCAAGGTGCCTTGATCTTATACTTGTAAGCCTGTATAAAAATGATAAATAAATTTTGGTTGTTGGTAAGCTTCCCAGTTTATGGTATTTTATTAGAGCTGTCCTAGTGCACTGAGATAATCACATTTATTGAGTGACTGAAGAAGCTACTAGTTTTGAGTAGAGTACAGAATTAGAGAGGCTCTTCAACAAGTTGAGACAGGATCATTTAATTCAGCAGACCTGATGATTTTTGAAATGTCATTGGGAGATAAAGCTGATATGTGGAAACTTTGGGGGGCTCTATCTGTGAATCATAACACACTCAGAATTTAGAGAGAAGCTCTGCTATCCTCTGCACATAAATGCTATTCTTTTGTTTAAAAAAAAAAAAAAAAAACAACTTTGATTTGGTACCAGGCCTTAGTGAAGACTGAACATTTAACCATGGGCCTACAAGCTCACCCCGTGAATTGCTCATCATAAAACTCGTTGCTTGACCCTCAAGTCACAGATTTGTGTGCACACAGTGATATGGAAAACTAGACAGGGAGTTAGGTAGAAATAAATGAACTGGAATATTTTCCCACAATTTCTTTCTTTGTAGCCAGACACTACAACTCTACCCCATTACCTATGGATGTAGTATGCCCACTTTTCTGTGATATGTCTCCGTCTCATGCAGGATTGTGAAGGAGGAGACACCATAAGGAACATGTGTGAGCTAAATTCCACATGGAGGCACCACAAAGCTCCCAGAAAAACATCATTCACACTAAACTCCACCCAAACTTCACCCTGTTTGTATGTTCAATTAGGGCACCATCCCTTATTCCATAAAGGAAAGTGTTCATGGCTAGCAATGTGGTGCAATGGGTTAAGCCACCACCTGCAATGCTAGCACTCCATATCAGAGCACCAGTTCGGGTTCAGGTTGCTCCACTTTCAAGAACAAGAGGACCCTAGCAGCCTTGACATCTATCAAGGTTTTTGCCATTTTCTCCAAAGAGGACTCATGCAGTCTTTGCCAACATGGACCCTAGCTGCTAGTGCTGCTCTAAGCCAATGAATTTATCTTATAGGCCTTAATATTTAAGTCTTTAACCTTTTCAATAGATTTTTTTATATAAAGTGATGTAAGGATTCAGTTTCATTAGCATGTGGATATCCAGATTTCCCAATACTACTTATTAAAAAGAACACTCTTTCCCATTTTGTGTTCTTAGCTTCGTTGAAGAAAAGTTTACTAACCATGTATTTACTTCTACGCTTTTAGTCTGTTCCTTGTATTTTTGTGCCAATACCATACTCTGTTGATTTTTAAGGTTTTGTAGTAGATTTTGAGGTCAGGCAGCATGATGTCTCCAGGTTTGTTTTTTTGCTTAGGGTTGTTGGAGTTGTTTGAGGTTTTCTTTGGTTTCATAGAAATTAGGGATGCTTTTTCTATTTCTCTGAAAATATCTCTGGAATTTTGGAATTTTGAAAGGGACTAAATAGAGTTTGTATACCATTTTGAGTTTTTATTCACAGTTTAACAGTATTAATTGTTCTACTTTGAACGCTTTCTGACTTCAATTTCATTCAATTCTTTTTCTTAATTGCTCTGGCTAGGACATATAGTATTGTGCTGAGTAAAAGAGATGAGAGTGGGAATCTTGATCTTGTTCCTGATATTAGAGAAAAAGCTTTCAACTTTTTACTATTATGACAAGTATGATGTTAGCTATGGGCTTGTGACATGGACAATATTGTTCTGAGGTGCATTCCTTCTATATTTGATTTGTTGAGAATTTTTTTCATGAAAGAATGTTGAATTTCATCAAAGGCTTTTCTGTATCTTTTGAGATAATGTGGTCTTTGTCCTTCATTCTGTTAATGTGGCATATCATATTTATTAAATTGGGTATGATGAATCATCTTTTAGTCCCAGGGATAAATTGCACTTGATATTGTTATATGATTCTATTTATATGCTGTAACATATCATTTGCTAGTATTTCATTGGAGATTTTTGAATCTATACTTATCAGAAATATTGGCCTAAAATTTTTAGTGTCTTTGCTTGGCTTTGGTATGAAAGCAATGCTGGACTTTAAAATGAGCTTTGAAGTTTGAGAAAATTTGTGAAAGCTTGCTATTGATATTCTTTTCAATTCAGCTATGAAATCATTCAGTTTTGGGATTCTTTTTCCTCATAAGCTTTTTATTATTGATTACATCTCCCTCTTATTTGCCTGTTCAGGTTTTCTATTTTTTCATTTTTACACCATGGTTGATTATTTGTTACTAGACAACTCTCAATTTGTTGGTTTGTAACTATTCAAAATAGTATCCAATGACTCTATGGGATTTCTGCTGTATCACTGGTAATGTCTCTCCCCTGTTTCATTTCTTACTTTATTAATCACATCCCTCTTGCCTTATTAGTAAATCTAGACAGTTTTGTTAATTTTCTTAGTCTAAAAAAATTCAGTGTTATTGATCTTTTACATTGTTTTTCCAGTCTCTATTGCATTTATTTATGCTGTCATTTTTATTATTTCTTTCTTTCTATTAAGTTTGAGCTTAGAACGTTCTTCCTTTTTTAGTTCCTTGTGGTATTATATTACATTTATTTTATTGGAGGTCTTTATTCTTTTAGGATAAAGTAATGTCTTTCTAAAAAATTTCCTTTTAGAAATTGTTTGCTGCATCTAAAAATTTTTCTATGTTGTATTTAGCTTTTCATTTTTTTCACTTTTTAAAAATTTCATTTCCATTTTTCCCTTTGGTCCCTTGGTTGTTCAAAAGCATGTAGTTTGATTTAAAAATTCCTTCCTTGTTGATCTTGAGTTTAATACCATGGTGTTCAGTAAAAGTACTTGTTATGACATAAATTTTAATTTTGTTAATACTTGTTTTGTGGCTTAACCTATGACTTACTTTGAGAACAGTCCAGGTGTGACTGTGAAGAATAGGTATTCTGCTGCAGTTAGATGAAATGCTTTGTATGCATCTGTTAGGTCTGCTTTGTTTTAAGCAAGTCTAGGGTTTCCACATTGATTTTTGGTATGGATTGTCTATCCATTGTCAATGGTGTGACATTGAATTCCTCTGCTGTTGTTTTATCACTGTGTGTCTGTCCTATAAGATCTATTAATATTTTTTTTTATTTCTATAGGTGGTCTGATGATGTATGCATATATGTTTATAGTTCTTAAGTCCTATAAATATGTAAATCTTTTCTCAGTATGAAATCTTATTCTTTTTTCACATTTTACCATTTTGTCTGATATTAGTATAGCAACCCCTGCTATATCTGTGATTCTATTTACATGGAATAACTTTTCCACCTCCCACCTTCAGTCTTTATGTATCCTTGAAGCTGAAATGAATTTCTTTCAGGCAGTATATAGTTATTTTTAAATTTTATTCAGCTACCATCTGCCTTTGATTGGATAATTTATATTTATATTCAAGACAATTATTAACAAGTATAGACTTACTATTGACATTTTAGCTGTTGATATTTTGTGTTGTTGTAGTAGTAGTTTTGTTGATATTTCTTTTCTTTTTTACTGGTACTACCTTCCTTTCTGATTTGATGATTTTCTGTACTAATGTGATTAATCCCTTTTATTTTATCTTTTGTGTGGCTACTATAAGCTGTTTTTATTTTGTGATTACCATGAGGCTCACATAAAATGTACTATAATAGGATATTTTAAACTTATTACAAGTTAAATTATGTATACAAATTTTACTTTTTTATTCTCCCCTTACCTACATTTTGTGTATTTGCTGCCAATATTGTTACATTGGTCCTTAACATTGAATATATCACTAAATGAATTACTGTGGAACTATTTTAATAGTTTTTTGTCATACTACAGATATTTTGTTTACATACCATCATTTTAGTATTCTGAATTTGACCATATGCTTGTGTTTTAAGATTATTTAGTTATTTACTATGAGAGATACAGAGACTGGCAGACAGACAAATACAAAGACAGGTACATAGAGCTCCCATTTGCTGATTCATTCCTCAGATGCCCACAGTAGCCAATACTTTATGGCTAGTTTTTGGTGGAGAAAGACCTTCCCCTATTAATGGGTGCAAGGAGTCTAGCTGAGTTGCATGCAGCAATTCCGACTCCGGTGAGGACCCAGTGGCATGGTCTTGGTGCAACTTGATGCAACTTGTAGCTGGGATCAACACTGATAAAGATTGCAGGGGTCCTCAGCATCCAGTGTTTTGATTGTCTATAGTAGCAGTAAGGGCTTTTGGAGTTTTCAGTGGTAAATGTTGTGGGATCCTCTTATCTCTTTTTCTACTACCTGGAAAGTTGTACCCGATGAAATTCCTCTTGACAATGGGTCTGGCTTGAAGGTGTGCTTGCACTTGTGTCTGGTGTGTAGTGCTCATGAAGTAGTCACAGAGCTAGAATCTGAAGTCTTGACACCAGGCTCCAGGATTAGGAGGATGGTGGCACTGGTATCGGAAGTACCCACACTTACTCCCACATTGTTAATGGTTAGGAAGATGCAGGGTTTGTGGGGATCACATGCACAGAGCTCATGAGTTTGTAGAGTGACAACATTACCAGAGTGTGGGGGTTCAGACCACCCACAGTAGTGTTTCCAGCCCTGAGGTGTGGGCATGTGCTATGTATCTACGGAGCCTGGATTTGGAACATGGGCACACAAGGAGCTACAGAAGCTCTGGAGACTAGGGGGTGAGTTAGATCTCTAATTGAGACTTAAATTCCAGAGACAAAGGCATTTGTGGAATGACTGTGGTGCTGGAATCCATAAATTGGATGCACTCAGAGCAGTCAGTGGTTTCAGGATCTGTGATAGGGCTATCCCCTAGCTGTGATAGAGCTGGTGTTTGATGTGTAGGTGTGTGCTGTGCAACTTCAGAGTCTGAGTGTAAAATACTGGCAAGGATGGGGCAACCAGGGAAGACAGGTACAGAAGTGTGAGCCTCGGTGGAGTGGCTGGAACCTCAAGGTCAAGAACATGCTTGGGATTGGGAATGATGCAATAATGAATACTTCTTGAAAGGGGTTATAGCTGCATCTACATCTGCAGTGGTCCTCAGTAACAAAGGATGCCAGTGTTCTCCGCAGAGACCACTGGATACTGTGTTGGCACTTGCCACATGGCTGATACTGATAGTTGCCCTGCTGCTTCTTTGTTCCTGCCTGCTGTCAGGTGTCTAAAATATGCTGCTCTACTCAGCAATACTGTGTGCAGTTATTCTCTGGGTTTATTTGATATTTATTTATCTATTGATTGATCGATTGATTGCTGTACTGTGTTGCAGCAGCTGACTCCTCCCAAGGCTATTTTCATTGATAAGCACACATTTATTTGAAGGATGATGAACACAGATACCTCCAACTTTGCCTTCTTGTTGACATAACTTAAGAAAGATTAGTATAGATCACCTGGATGAGCCTGACTCAATCAGTCGAAAAGCTTTAATTTAGCCTTCCCTGAAGAACCAATTCCACCTGGGGACAGAAGTGCTTGTGCCCAGCAGTACAAACCTTTTATTTCTAAAAACTGTCTCATAGATTTTAGAGTTGTTTAGGCAGCATCTAAAATTTTGTATACCATTCCCTTATAATAAATATATATATATGTGTTACTAGTCAATTTTCCACTACAAAGTGCCAGAGACTAGGTGATGTATAAACGAAAGAAGTTTGTTTGCTTCACAGTTTTGGAGTCTGCAAGTCCAAGATTGGTTAACTCTATAAATTAATCCTCCGGTGTAGGCCTCATAGAAGATAGCATCACAATGGTGGGAGTGTGTGTGGATATCACGTGGAAAGACAGGAAGCCAGAATGTGGGGAGGGCTCAGCCTTGCCCTCTTACAACAATTCACTCTTGTGAGAGCTCAGTGTCCCACAAGAATTACACTAATCCTTTCTAAGGGAAGGACCACCAGTGACCTAATTACCTCTCCCTAGGCCTTACCTTTTAAAAGTTTAATCCCCTCTGACTTTACAAAACTGAGGACCAAGCATCAAATACATGAGCCTTTGGGGAACAGACCATGATCAAACCATTATCTATCTATTTATACATCCAGGACAAATGATTTTACTAAGTTCTCTGTCTTTGGGTTATGCAGTGAATTCTTACATATAACAAATACAAACACAACAAAAGAATAGACAAAAGTAAATAAATTTGACTTTACCAAGACTAAAAATAAAATCTTTGTACTTTAAAGGACACCAATAAAGAAAATGATAAGACATCCACATATTGGGAGAAAATACTTGTAAATCACAATCTGGTAAATGTACCTGGAAAATCCTTTTGAAAACTCCCAGAATTTGGGGCCAGTGCTGTGGTGTCATGGTTAAGCTGCAGCCTGTGGCCTCAGCATCTCATATAAGCACTTGATCATGTGCTGGTTGCTCCAATTCCCATCCAGCTTCCTGCTAATAGCCTGAGAAAAACAGCAGAGGATGAACTGAGGTCTTGGGCCCCTGACAAGCACATGGGAGATCTAGATGAAGCATCTGGCTCCTGGCTTCAGCCTGGCCCAATCCAGGCCATTACAGACACTCAGGGAGAGTACCAGTGGATGGAAAATCGATTCTCTTTCTCTCTTTCTCTCTCTCTCTCTCTCTCTCTCTCTCTCTCTCTGTCTCTGTCTCTCCTCCTCTATGTAACTCTGACTTTCAAATAAATAGATAAAATATATTTTTTAAAAACTCCCACAATTGAGCTATAAAAAGACAAATAACAAAATCTTGACGTTAGCAGCACCTGCTGCACATTTGAATGGACATTTCCCCAAAGAAACTACAAAAAGTTAAATGAGCACATGAAACATGCCTGGCTTCATTAGTTATTATGGACATACAAATTAAAACCATGAGATAATGCTTCATGTACACTAGGATAGCTAATCTTCAAAAAAGTCAGACAATAACAAATATTAGGGAACATGAGTACCAATTTGAACTCTTATCTATTATTGGTGAGATTGTAAATTGGTGCAGTTCCTTTGGAAAACAAGTTAGCATTTTCTCAAAATGTTACACACAAAGTCACCATATGAACTAGCAATTCCATTTCTATGTATGTGAGGACATTTTAAAAGTTCATGAACAAATAAAAGATAGAACATGCAAAAAATTTAAATAAATGCAAAAATTTTTCATAATACATATTACCATGAATATTTTAAATAACTCTTCAAAACATAAACTTTAACTCCATATTTACATGAAAGTTTCGAATCTGCCTCATCTAACCAAGAGCAATGAAAACTCTGTCCATGCAAAAAAAATTGTACATGAGTATTAGTAGCAGCAACACATATGATAGTCAAAAGACATTACCAAAATGTCCATCAAGTGAAGAATGAATGAGTAAAATGTAATATGTTAAAAATAGGGTATTTATCCTGCAATAAACAGATACTAGATATTGTTATCCACTGAATTTTGTCCTCTCAGGATAGAATGAAGCTCTAATACCTCATTTTATATAGGGTCATTAAGGAGGTGAATAAATTTATATGAGGTTATAAGAGCATAACTCCCACTTGATAGAACTTGTACTCTTTCAAGCAGAGAAAGAGATACCTGAGCTCTCCCTCTACTATGTAAGCTTACAGCCAGAAGGTGGTTATCTTCCAAGACAGCGTCCTCGGCAGAACCTGACCGCAGTATCTCAGACTTCTAGCCTCCAGAAATGTGATAAAATAAATTCCTGTTGTTTAAGCTATTGTCTGTGTTATTCTATAAGGCCAACATAAATGGATTAATACACATACTGATACTTGGTATAACACAAATTATTATTGGAAACATTATTATAATTTGCAAAATACTGATCAAAATAAACCAACAATGGATATCAGCCACGCTTCAGAAAAGAATTATAAGGGTAAAGAGAGATATTACATAATGATAAAATAATATAACCACTGGAGATAATGTGGCACAGCAACTTAAACCACCACGTACAATGCCAGTATCCAAAATGGATGCTGATTTGAGTCCTGCTGCCCAGCTTCCAATCCAGCTCCCTGCTAATGGCCTGGGAAAGCAGTGGAAGATGACCCAACTGCTTGGGCCCCTGTACCCCTGTTGGAGATCTGGATGAAGCTCCTGGCTCCTTGCTTTGGTCTGGCCCAACCCTGGCCATTGCAGCCATTTTTTTTTTATTTGACAGGTAGAGTTATAGACAGTGAGAGAAAGAGACAGAGAGAAAGATCTTCCTTCCATTGGTTCACTCCCCAAATGCGTGCTCTGGCCGGCGCTGCACCGATCCGAAGCCGGGAGCCAGGTGCTTCCTCCTGGTCTCCCATGCAGGTTCAGGGGTCCAAGCACTTGGGTAAGCCATCCTCCACTATCCTCCCAGGCCACAGCAGAGAGTTGGATTGGAAGAGGAACAACTGGGCCTAGAACCTGGCGCCCATATTGGATGCCGGCACTGCAGGCAGAGGATTAACCAAGTGAGCCATTTTGAGAGTGGAACAGTGAATGGAAGATCTCCTTCGCTCTCTGTCTCTCCCTCTCTTTGTAACTCTGCCTAACAAATAAATAAATAAATATTAAAAAGAATAGATCCACCAAAGCGTTGCAATTTTAACTGTTTGTTATGAAAAATAAAGCTTTTAACTACATGAAACATAAAAGGATTCAACTGAGAAGAAAATCAAATTCAAAATGATACCTGGGGATTTCAATATCCTCTGTAATATATAGAAATACCAGAGAGAAATATGCACAATGTTCAACTGGATGATCACATTAACCAATAAAATCTTTAAAAAGTTATATAACTTTATCTTATAAAAATGTGTATGTGGTCTTCGTCTTCAGTTCCTGGCACAGAAATTCTAAAACTCTGAATGATAAGAAGCAAGAGAAATCTTTTTAATATCCATAATAAGACCCCTTTTGAACAAATGTGAATTCGTGCTAATGAAATGGCATGTGATGCATCCCTAAATCCTTCATGATTGGGGCTAGTAGCCAAGAGAAACCAACTATGTGATGTGAGGGTTGGAACCTGCTCCCCACCCCACATTCAACCTCTAGAGAGTGAAGAAAGGCTGGAGATCCGGTTGAATAACCAAACGAAACTCCAATGATCCGATTATTCTGGCTGCTATGAACTGAACAGGACTTGGCTCATCGTGTTCATGCAGCCCCACAGTCTTATGTTAATAGTTAATGGACTAATGTTTGTGGTTCATGGATTAGTTTGGAAGGTTTTTTCCCCCAAAATATGGCATCTGAAGGTGAAATCTTTCGGTAGGTGATTGGATTGGATAGGGTTGTTAGGGAGGATCCTCATAACAGAGTCATGATGATGTTATAGGAAAAATCATATAGAGGGTAGAAAAAGGGTGTGGTCACTGTGAGTTGGCTTCCTGTTTCACAACTTGATCATTTCTCCACACATGCTCAGCCACTGCCAACATCGACCAGATGTCTGACTAATAGTGCTGCCTGATTTAGAACTGGGAACCTCCAAACTACAAACCAAAATATACCTTTTCCTTCTCAAGAAGCTCCTCTAAGTTATTTTAGTTAAGGTAATGAAAAATTGATCAATATACATCCCTACATAATGGAAATTCCATAAAAACCTAAACAGTGAGCTTTGAAGATCTTCTGGGATGGTAGCACATCCCAAACTCCATGGAGACAGAAGCTTCCACAGCCTAAATCCTTCCAGATATTGCCTACAACCTGTTCACCTGGCTATTCATTTGCATCCCTTATGATAAATAGGTAAACGTAAATAAAGTATTTCCCTGACTTATGTGAGCCATTATACCATTATAACTTATTATTGAACCTCTGGAGAGTATGTGAGAACACTCAATTTGTAGTTAAACAGAAGTATGACTAATCTAGAGATGCACTACTTGTGACTGACATTTTAAGAAGGAAGCAGACTTGTGAGACTGGATATATAATATATAAGGTTTATCCTAAACCAGGTAGTTAATATCAGAGTTGAATTAAATTTAAAATTCTCCATGGAGAATTAGAGCACTGTTTGACATATAAAACCCATACATTTGATGTTAGAAATGTTGTTGATAGTTTTATTTTTTCAAAAGATTTATTTATTTATTTGAAAGTCAGAGTTACAAACAGAGAGAGGGAAAGACAGACATAGAGAGAAAAATAGAGAGAGAGACACACAGAGAGACAGAGACAGAGAGAGACAGAGACAGAGATATCTTCCATCCACTGGTTCACTCCCCAGATGGCTACAATAGCCAGCACTGGGCCAGGCTGAAGCCAGGAGCCAGGAGCTTCATCCAGGTCACCCACATGGGTGGCAGGGGCCCAAGCACTTGGGCCAGCCTCCACTGCCTTTCCCAGACCATCAGCAGGGAGCTGGATTAGAAAAGGAGCAGCCAGAACAGGAACCAGGGCCCATTTGGGATACTGGCATTACAGGCAGTGGCCCTACCCTCTACACTGTAGTGCCAGTCCCAGATAAAACTTTCTGTTAACATATCATCTGTCAAGAGCAAAATCCATGTTCCTTTATAGCAACCATTCAATGTTCAGGAAGACAGACTGCATAGTAGATCCTGAAAAAATATTTAACATTTCTTAAAAAAAATAGGGTGTGTTCTCTCACTACAGTGAAACCAACATAAAAAATCAAGCTAGAAATTTAACTAATAATCAATAATACACTAGAACTCAAGTTAGAAGACTGCAAAAACTTTTCTAAACCTTTGGAAATAAAGAGGCACTTTTCTTTTAACTCCATGAATCAAAGAGTCCTTCTAGAGGAAAATAATATTACACATTGAGCTGGGTGAAAGTCAAAATGTAACATACCAAAATGTGTGAGGTGCAGCTAAAAGACACTAAGAGAGATATTGGGATTATTATGAGCTTATATTAGAAAATAAAAAAGGTTTCAAATCTATATTATAGACTTTCACCTTAAAGAGCTAAATAATTAGAACAGAATAAAACACACAAAAGGAAGGAAATAATAAGGAGAAATCACTGAAATTGAAAAGATAAATTTAATTAGGGAAATAAATCAAACAGAAATCACAAGTCTTTCAAAGATTTTCAAAATGGTAAACACTTAACACTACCAGCAAACAGAAATGAAAATAATACTAACTACCAGTATCAGAGATGAAGGAAAAATGTCACCCTACAAACAGGCCTGTGCAGTTATATTATGAATAATTCTATTAACGTAAATTTTTTTGACAGGCAAAGTTAGACAGGAAGAGAGAGACAGAAAGAAAGGTATTGCTTCTGTTGGTTCACCTCCTCCAAATAGCCGCCATGGCTGGAGCTAAGCTAATGCGAAGCCAGGAGCCAGGTGCTTTCTCTTGGTCTCCCATGTGGGTGCAGGGCTCAAGCACTTGGGCCATCCTCCACTGCCTTCCCAGGCCATAGCAGAGAACTGGACTGGCAGAGGAGCAACTGGGGCAGAATCCAGCACCCCAACCGGGACTAGAACCCGGGGTACCGGTGCCACAGGTGGAGGGTTAGCCTAGTGAGCCACGGCGCCGACCATGAACATAAATTTGACAACTTACATGAAATGGATAGATTTTTCTCAAAAACCACAAATCATCAAACCCACCAAAGATAGAACAGATCATATTAATAAAGTGCTATAACTGTTAAATAAATCAATAAGACAGAAACTTCAAAAAAATAAATCTCCAGGCCCCCATCGTTTCACAGACAAATTTTATCAAATATTGGTAAAGAAATAACCAATTCTACACAATCGCTTTTAAAAACAAAGGAAGAGAGAAGACTCCCAAATCATTTTGTGCAGCCAACGTTTCCATGATACACAAAGAAAAAAAGAGAAATATAACACTGCACCATAAATGTGTATAATTGTTAATGAAATATTTTAATTAAAAAGAAATCAGAATTTCTCAAAAATAATAATATAATGTAACCTACTATATGAATGTGCTGAAGAAGAAA
This sequence comes from Sylvilagus floridanus, assembly GCA_949820135.1. Lineage (NCBI taxonomy): Eukaryota > Metazoa > Chordata > Mammalia > Lagomorpha > Leporidae > Sylvilagus > Sylvilagus floridanus. The sequence continues at coordinate 59,971,541 of OX463223.1, read as the reverse complement.
ACAACACATAACCATATCCACTAATGCAGGAAAAGCATTTAAAAAATTCAAAATCCTTTCACTTAACAAACTTTCAGACAACTAGAGGATCTATCACAACTTGAATGGAATATCTTTTAAAAACACACAGTAACTATTATGTTTAAGGATGAAAAATTTATATCTTCCCTCAAAATTGACCAACAAGGTAGTGATTTTCATTCTCATCTCTTTTATTTAAGATAATCCTGGAAATTCTAGCCAGTGCAGTAAGGCAAGGAAAAAGAGTAAAGGGCAAGTTGAAAAGGAATAAAAAAAAAACAGATTCCTATTTTCAGATGACATAATTATACACGTGGAAACTATCAAGGAATCTACCAAGAAAACACTTAGAAATAACATACACATTTAGAAAGGCTTCAGTATACAATGTTAACACAAAAAACTATTTTATTTGTATACAATAGCCACACACATGTTAAATCTGAAATTAAAAACACAATACCATTTGCAATTGCTCAAAACATCCAAGAAATATTTTGTTGTCAATGTAACAAGTCACGGGAACTGTATGTCTAACAATAAAATGATGATAAATAATCAAATATTTATATAAATATAGAAATATAATATGTATGTTTTTTGGAAAATTCAATAAAGTAAAAATTTAAATTTTCCCTGAAGTGATAAGTATAACAACATTACTATCAAAATCTCAGCACATAGTTTTGTAGGCACAAATAAGTTTATTCTAAAACTTACATGGAAAAACAAGCTACTAAAATAGCTAAAACTACTATGAAAAACAAAAATAAAGTTGGGAGAATCACCATACTTGATTTTATGATCTCTATGGTTGGAGTAATCACGTGTGTGCGTTATTGTTGGAAGACAATAGAACAAGGAAACTGAATAGAGGATGGAAACGGATCTTCAAAAGTAAGACCTTCTTATTTGTTTACACAGATGCAAAATTCAATGAAGCATTATTCTTTCAATAAATGATGTTTTTATAATGATCCACGTGAAAACAGAAAACCTAATGTTTATTATATATAATTATCCAAAATATAGAGAAAACAACACAAAATGAGTGACATATTTAAGTGCAAAAAGACAGAAAAATAACTTCAAATAAAACATAAAAGAGGAAATCTTCAGAATCTGGTGTATAATAAATGGTTCTTAGACTTAACACCAAAAGAATGATTAAGGGACGGATGTTTGTCTCAGTAAACATCACTTGATCAAATTAATCATGATCAACTTGGATTTATTAAAATATGTACAGATGATTAAGCATATACAAATAAATGAACACAATACACCAGAGCAACAGAATTAAGGGTAAAAAAGATGTGGAAAAGCATGCAATAAAACTCAACATTCATTTGTTATAAAAACCTTAAATTAATTAGATATAATAAAACGTATATATGAAAAACCCACAGTCAGTTTCACATTGAATGGGGAAAAGCTGAAATTATTTTCTCTAAAATTTAGAACAAGGTAATGATGTCCACTCTCACTGCTCTTATTCAATATAGTATCAGAAGTTTTAGCCAGAGCAATTAAAAAAGAGAAAGGAATAAAAGGCATGTAAACAGGAAAGGAAGAAATCACATTATCTTTTGAAGATAACATGATTCATCTTTTTGTATTTATTTATATGAAAGGCAAAGAGAAACACAGACAGACTGAGATCTTCCATCTTTCGGTTGACTCCCCAAGTGCCTTCAATGGCTCCTAGCTGGATGTAAAGCTAGGATCCTGGAACCTAATCCAGGTCTCCCATGTGGGTGTCAGGGACACAACTACTTGAGCCATCAGCTGCTGCCTCCCAGGATCTGCATTAACAGGAAGCCGGAATTAGGAGGGGAGCCAGACTCAAATCCATACACTCTGATACGGATTGCAGGCAACTGCTCTGCCAGACACTCACGCTATCATGATTCTTTATATCGAGAAAACAAAGCGTTCCACCACAGACTATTGGATCTGGCAAATTCAGTAAGTTGTAGAATACAAAATTATCACACAAAAATCAGTAGCATTTCATACAGCAATAATGGACACATTGAGAAAATAAATTATAAAGGCAATCCCATTCACCATAGCTATAATAAGTACCTTGGAATAAATCTAAACAAGGGTGTGAAAGACCTCTCCATTGAAAATTACAAAACACTGGTGAAAGCCTTTGGAGAAGACTTCAAAAAATTGGAAATATTTCACATGCTCATGTATTGGAAGAATGAATATTATTAGTAGTATCAGTATTATTAATTATTATTATACTCAAAGTAATTTACAAATTCAATAAAATCTCCATCAAAATAGCAATGGTATTCTTCATAGAAACAGGGAAAAGATACTGAAATACAGATAAAGGAACAAAAGACTTTGAATAGCCAAAATAACCTTGAACAAAAGAACAAACCAGTAAACATCACAATACCTAATTTTAAGACATACTATAGAACTTTCTTAAGCAAAACAGCATAGTACTGGTATAGAAATCAACGCATTGACAAGTGGAACAAAATAAAAGTCCCGAGAGAGAGGACAATCTCTTCAATTATACTCAAAAGTTGGGTGTCAACAATTGGAAAATCTAGAAGTGGATAGATTCCTGGGCTCATACAATCTACCAAAATTGAGGCACGAAGACTTTGAAAACTGAGACAGACCAATAATCAAGATGGGGATTGATTTAATAAAGACACTCCCAACAAAGAAAAGCTCAGGACCGGATGGTTTCACTGCTGAATTTTACCACATTTTTGAAGAAGAACTACTTCCAATTATTCCCAAACTATTCAAAACCAGGATAAGCACCTGGCTCCTGCCTTTGGATCAGCGCGGTGCGTCGGCTGCAGCGCGCCGGCCACTGCGGCCATTGGAGGGTGAACCAACGGCAAAGGAAGACCTTTCTCTCTGTCTCTCTCTCTCACTGTCCACTCTACCTGTCAAAAAAAAAAAAAAACAATTGAAAGGGGAGGAATCCTCCCAAACTCCTTCTATGAGTTCAACATCACCTTAAATTCAAAGCCAAAAATAGACACAACAGAGAAAGAGAACCATAGACTAATATCCTTGACTAACATACATGCAAAAATCCTCAACAAAATACTATCTAAAGGAATATAACAAAACATCAGAAAGATCAATCACCCAGACCAAATAGGATTTATGCAGGGGTGGTTCAACATATGTAAATCAATAGGTGTGATACATAGAATTGACAAATTGAAGAATAAAAACCATATGATTTATCTCAACAGATGCAGAGCATTTGATAAAATACAACATCCTTTCATGATAACAACCTTAAACAAATTGGTTATAGAAGGAACATTCCTCAACACAATCAATTGTTGATTGCTGCAATCAAGGCAATATATGACAAACCCACAGCCAGCAATCATATTGAATGGGGAAATGCTGGAAACATTTCCACTAAGATCCAGAACCAAAAATGCTCACTCTCACCATTATTATTCAATATAGTCCTGGAAATTTTACCCAGGATCATTAAACAAAACAAAAAAAAAAAAAAGAAATCAAAGAGACACAAATGGGAAAAGAGGGAGTCAAATTATTCCTGCTTGAAAATGATGTGATCTTATACACAGGGGCATTAAAAGACTACACTAAGAGATTGTTAGATCTCATAAGAGAGTTTGGCAAAGTTGCAGAATATAAAACCAACATACAAAAATCAACAGCCTTTGTATACACAAACAATGTCATGGCTGAGAAAGGACTTATAAAATCAGTACCATTCAAAATAGCCCCCCTAAAATAAATTAAATACTTTGAAATAAACTTAACCAAGAATGTGAAAAATTTTGAAAATTACAAAACTTTAAGGAAAGAATTAACATACACAAAAATGGAGATATTTTGAATATTCATGAATTAAAGAATTAATATCATTAAGATGGCCATACTACCCAAAGAAATTTATATATTCAATACAATCCCAACCAAAACACCAAAGATGTTCTTCTCAGATCTCGAAAAACAACTGTAAAATTCATATGGAATCACAAGAAACACTGAATAGCTAAAATAATCCTAAACATCAAAAATAAAACTGGATACATCACAATACCAGATTTCAATACATATTACTGGGCAGTTGTAATCAAAATAGCTTGGTACTGGCACAAGAATACACATGTGGACCAACGGAACAGATTAGAGATCCCAGAAATTAATCCACATATCCAGAACCAACTAATTGGACAAACAAGCTAAAATCACTCCCTGGAGAAAGTACAATCTCTTCAACAAAGGGTGTTGGGAAAATTGAATGCCTGCATGCAGAAGTATGAAATAAGACCAGTACATTACACCCTATAAAAAATCAACTAACAATGGATCAGGGATCTAAATCTAAGACATGAAACCATCAATTGACTAGAGGAAAACATAGGGAAAACTCTGCAAGACATAGGCATAGGCAAAGACTTCTTGGAAAAGACCCCAGAAGCACAGGCAATCAAAGCAAAAATAGACAAATGGGATTACATGAAGCAAAGAAGCTTCAGCATGAAAAAAAAACACACTCAAGAAAGGAGCAAGGCAACCAACAGAATGGGAAAAAAGTAGTTATGTATTATACATCTGATAAAGAATTAATACCCAAGATATCATAAGGAGTTCATGAAACTCAACAACAAGCCAAGCAATCTAGTTAAGAAATGGTCTAAAGAAAGTTCATGTTCCAGCTGCTTCAGTTCTGATCCAGCTCCTTGCGAACAGTCTGGTATGAGTAGTAGAGGATGGCTTAAGTGCTTGGGCTTCAGTTACCCAGGCAGGAAGCTCCTGGCTCCTGGCTTTGGCTTGGCTCAGCCCTGGATGGTACAGCCATATGGGGGATGAACCAGCGAATGAAAATTCATTCTCTCTCTCTCTCTCTGTCTCTCTCTCTCTCTCTCTCCTCTCTTTCTCTCTCCTCATTTTCAAATAAATAAATCATTTTAAAAAAGAAATGGTTTAAGGATATGGGCAGATGTTTTTAAAAGGATGAAATTCAAATGGCGAACAGACACGTGAGAAGATGCTCAGGATCACTAGCCATTAGGGGGATGGAAATAAAATAAAAACCACAATGAGGTGGTGAGCATTTTGTGCTGGGTGAGGATGTGGGGAAAAATGTACCCTAAATCACTGTAGGTGGGAATGTAAACTAGTACACCAGTTATGGAAGACAGTATGGAGATTCAACAGAAATCTGAAAATAGGTCTACCATATGACTCAGCCATCCCACTCCTGGAAATTTACCCAAAGGAAATAGCATCAGCACATGAAAGAGTTATCTGTATTCCAATGTTTACAGTAGCTCAACGCACAATAGTTAAGATGCAGAATCAACCTAGATGTCCATTAACCAATGACAGTATAAATAAATTTTGGTACATATACAGAATGGAATACTACTCAGCCATAAAAGAATGAAACCCTGTCTTTCCTAACAAATGAATGCAATGGAAGACTATTATGCTTTGTGAAATAAGCCAGGGGCCAGCACTGTGGTGTAGTAGATTAAGCCTCGGACTGCAGCACCAGCATCCCATATGGGTGTTGTTTTGTGTCCTACCTGTTCCACTTCCAATCCAGCTCCCTGCTAACGGCCTGGGAAAACAGTGAAAGATGGCACACATGATTGGGCCCCTGCACCAATGTAGAAGACCTGGAAGAATCTCCTGTCTCCTGGCTTCAGATCAGCTCAGCTCTGGCTGTTGTGGCCATTTGGGGAGTGAACCAAAGGATGGAAGACCTCTCTCTGTGTCTCTCTCACTGTCTGTAACTCTGCCTCTCAAGTAAATAAGTACATAAGTCTTTTATTTTTAAAATATTTTTTAATTTATTTATTTGAGAGGTAGAGTTACAGACAGTGAGAGAGACACAGAGAGAGGTCTTCCATCCTTTGTTTCACTCCCCAAATGGCCACAACAGCCAGAGCTGAGCTGATCTGAAGCCAGGAGACAGGAGCCTCTTCCAGTTCCTTCACATGGATGCAGGGGCCCAAGTACTTGGGCCATCTTCCACTACTTTCCCAGGCCACGTAAGAGAGCTGGATCAGAAGAGGAGCAGCCGGAACTAGAACCATCACCCATACGGGATGCAGGCACCACAGGCAGAGGATTAACCTACTGTGCCACAGCAGCAGCCCCATAATTTTTTTTTTAAGAAAAGTCTCAAAAAGACAAATGTCATATTTTCCCTAGTTTGTGGTAACTAATATACCAAACACACAAAAAAATCCATGTATATCAGTGAGATCAACATTTTGAGATATGATTACTGCTTATAGATCTTGTCTATATTCTTGAGGAACGGTGGTGTTTCTGACTATATTTGTGGAATCCTTCATTTAGTAGAGGGTTAAGCTTTTGATTATAAAGTGAATTGAAAATATTTCTTTGTAAAAATTAAAAGAAAATGAGAAAGGAATGAGGAGGGAGGTTTGGGTTAGAGGTATCATTAGTCTCTTAAAACTATAAATATGAAATACTTAAGATTTGTTCCATTTATATAAATAAAAATATCTCAAAAACTAAAGAAAAGAAAAAGAAAAGAAATGGGCAAAGGACCTGAATAAACACTTCTTAGAAGAAATCATGGGGCCGGCACGGTGGCGCAGGAGGTTAATCCTCTGCCTGCAGTGCCAGCATCCCATATGGCCGCCGGTTCTAGTCCTGGCTGCTCCTCTTCCAATCCAGCTCTCTGCTGTGGCCTGGGAAAGCAGTAGAGGATGGCCCAAGTTCTTGGGCCCCTGCACCCACGTGGGAGATCGGAGGAAGCTCATGGCTCCTGGCTTTGGATCGGCGCAGCTCTTGCTGTTGCAGCCATCTGAGGAGTGAACCAGAGGACGGAAGACTTTTCTCTCTGTCTTTCTCTCTCACTCTTTGTAACTCTACCCCTCAAATAAATAAATAAAATCTTTAAAAAAAAGAAATCATACAAATGGTCAACCAATACATGAAAAATTAATATTATTAGTATCAGGAAAGCACAAGTGAAAACCACAATGAGTATCATCTCAGAAGTTATAAAGGGTATTGTGAAAAAAACAAAACTAACAAATGCTGAGGAAGTGGAGAAAAGGAAACTCATATACGCCATTAAAAGAAATGCAAAATAGCACAGCCATTATAGTTAAGAGTATGTCATTTACTCAAAAAAAAAAACCCACTAGATCTACCATCTATCTTGCTTTCAAGCAAACAAATAAATCTTTTAAAATAAATAAAGAAATAAATAGGATTTCTATACATGCACAATGGAATATTATTCACCTATAAAAATTATATAATCCTAAATTTGCAGAAAATGAATGAAACAAGATCATATGATTAAGTGAAATAAACTAGACCCAAAAAGGCAATCATGAAAGACTTCACAATCTCTTTTATATGTGAAAGTTTAATAAATTGATCTTAACATAGAACAATGCTTGTTAAAGGTTGGGAAAAATGTGGAGAAACAGGAGAGAGGGAGGTTGGATAATGGAGCTCTAACATAGTCCCATAGTAGTAATAAATCCCAGTGTTCCACATACAAATGGTATGAATGTAGTTCATGGTTACATTTTATACATGGTATAGAGAATTGGAAGACAGGAACTAGTAGACTCCAAATATACCAATAGTAAGGAAATAGAAAGGCTAATTGCTTGGCCTGTTTAGTTTATATGTACATGTCCTGAAATTTACACTGTATACTACAAAAATATGCAAGTATTTCAAGTTAATAATTTTTAAATAAAATGATTTCAGAATTTTCTTGAACTGTAGACACACAAACAAGAATATATGTAAAAACTGATGAAATGGGGCCAGCGTTGTGGGGCAAGGAGTTAAGCTGCCGTATATATTGCTGGTATCCTATATCAGAATACCCACACCAGTCCCAGATATTCTGCTTCCAACCCAACTTCATGCTAATTCACCTAGGAAAACAACAGAAGATGAGCCAATTACTCAGGCCCCTGTCACCCATGTGGGAGACTCAGATGGAATTACAGACTCCCAGCTTTAGCCTGGACCAGATTCAGCCATTGCATTCTTTTGGGGAGTGAACAGATGGAAGATCTCTTTCTCTGTGTGCCTCTCCATCTTTCTGTGTCTCAATGCATTTCAAATAAATAAAATTAATCTTTTAAAAAATAGCTTTAAAGATTTATTTATTTGAAAGTCAGAGTTACAGAAGGAGTGAGAGACAGTGAAAGAGATCATTCATCTGTTGGTTCATATATCTACAATAGCCAGCACTGGGCCAGGCTGAAGTCAGGAGCCCAGAGCTTCTTCCAAGTATCCCATATGAGTGTCAGAGGCTCAAACACTTGGGCCATATTCAGCTCTTTCTCAACCATCAGCAGGGTGTTGGATCAGAAGTGAAGTAGCCAGTACACAAAAATGTGTCCCTAAATCTTTTAAAATAAATAAAGAAATAAATAGGATTTCTATACATGCACAATGGAATATTATTCACCTATAAAAATTATATAATCCTAAATTTGCAGAAAATGGATGAAACAAGATCATATGATTAAGTGAAATAAATTAAATAATTTATAAATAATTTTAAATAATTAAATAAATTAAGTGAAATAAATTAAAGCCACAGGCAGTGGCTTTACCTGCTATGCCACAATGCCGTCCCCTAAAATAAATCTCAAAAAACAAACTGCTGAATTTAGGTGAAATCTGTAGTCTAGCTAATACACAGTGTTATACCAATGTCAGTTTTCTGATTTTGATATTATGCTATAGTCTTACAATTTCTTATCACTGGGAAAGCTGAATGAAGAGTGCTCAATGATTCTATATTGTTTTTACAGCTTAATATGAGACTAAAAATACTCCAAATTAAAAAGTTTAAAAGATGTCCTGTTGAACTGCACTTATGTCAATGAAGAAACTAGTAAAAATGTATCTGATTTTTCATATGTAAAACACTTTTACAGAAGTTATCTTAAGATTTACTACATTTTGACTTTCCACAGAATTTATTGTCACAAATGTTGATCCACAGTCAAGAAATAGGTTTTTCTTTTGGTTTTGTTTGGCATAAAAATTGCTCTCTGGCTTTGGGAAGTGCAATTACAAACCTTCAGAAGCCTCTCTGGAAAAAATATGTGGTCATTCTTCAGCCACTGAACTGAATCCACTGTTAGAGCCAGCTCTAAAGCAAGGCATTCAGAAAGTTTGATTGTTAAGACCAGGCCAACTCTTTACTGTGACTTGCCCACAGAAATGCACAGCATTGCTCCAATTTAAAGCCAGTAAAGAAAAATCCAGCCAGAAAAGGGAACTCTTGTAGACTGTAGTTAGGAATATAAATTAGTACGGCCATTTTGGAAAACAGTAAGGAAGGTTCTCAAAAAAAACTGAAAATAGAAACACCATATGATCCAATCATCCCAATTCTTAGATCTGGAGAAATTGAAATCATTATGTCAAAGAGATATCTGCACCTCAGTGTTTTTTCATCACTTTTCACAATAGATAAGATATGTCTTCACATATGGTTTGAGTTTGTCCCCCAATAATTCATGTGTTGAAAGTTTCGTCCCCAATGTGCAATGCTGGGAGGTGATAACACCTTGAAGAGATAGAACCTAATGTAAGGTGGTTAGAGCATTAGGATCACTGCTTCAGAAGGGATTAATTTAGATTTTATGGAACTCCAGTTAGTTTATGCAAGAGTGAGTAGTTACAAAAGAGCAAAACTGGCTGCTCCCTGCTCTCTCTAACTTCCTACTTCACTATATAAACTGTTTTGCATTCACTACCACCATTGTGAGGCTGTCTGCCCTGCATCCTTATCCAGAGCCTGAACCAATCGAGCTGTTGGATTTTGGGATTTCTGCCTCCAAAACTCTAAACCAAACAAGCCTCTTTTCTTTAAACGTTATTGAGCCTCAGATATTTTTATAGCAGTGGAAAATGGACTAATATATTATGAATAAAATATAGATACTCAATGATGGATGAATGGATGAAAAAAATACAAATGCATATATACACACAATGGTATATTACACAGCCATAAAGATGAAAGGAATTCTGTCATTCATAACAACATGAGTAAAACTAGGGAAAATTAAGCTAAGTGAAACAAGTCAGGCAAGAAAGACAAATATTGCATGGCTTCATGTTCATGTGTAGTATAAATCTTGTTGCTCTCATATAAACATAAGGTAGAAAAGTGGTCCCTAGAGGCTGGAAAAGAGAAGAAAGCTGTGAAGAAAGGGAAAATAGTCACCAAAGTGTCAAAATTTCAGTTAGATTGGATGAATCTGTTTTAGTGATCCATTGCACTTCATGGTGACCACAGAATAAAAATTCATTGTACATTTCAAAATTGATAAAACAATAGATTTCAAATATTATCTCCAGAAAAAAAGACCAGATGTTATAGAGGTGATGGGTATGTTAATCAACTTGATTGAACTTCTCTACAATGTATATATACAAGGATCAAAATATCACATCATGCATGTGCAATTATTTGTCAATTAAAACTAATTTCTCAAAAGAAGATAATTAAAGTAAACTCATCTATAGACATTACCAAGGTAAATATGAAACATATTTGTGATTAATTTTAAGAAGTAATCAGATTCCTCTCAGAACATAAATAAGAAAGAAATCTCACTCTTTGGGTTGTTCATAGGTAAGTTCATAGGTTTTTGGCTTGGTATGAAGCATATATATACATTATCAATGCATGTAGTAAGATTTCCCTTTCCACTACACGGTAACTTCTTCCCCTTCGTTCCCATTTCCCATTTCCCTCTATCACCTAGTATGTTTGGAAATGCCAACCTTCCTCGTTTAAAGAATGAAACAGCCAGCTAATAAACCTAATTCATAAACTCATTGACTGAATTGCCATTAGCTTAACATTTATCAGCTGGCAGGAATATTTGAATTTCAAGAAATAAGAATTTAAAATGGCTTTTAGTAACCTCTGGGAAAATATTACTAATAGTGGCATTTCTGGTTCAAGGCAGTCAGAGGCAGTATAAGGAAACACATCAGAATGGGGGTGCCTCAAAATAATATGCTCAAGCAGTTGGCAATTTGGAAGTCTAATTCTAGTGTTTTGTTATTGGTTTATACCCCTAGAAACTACAAGTATTATTTTCCAATCTTGAGCAGTAATTTTGACCATGTGGAAAAATGTCTCAAGCTCTAGCAGTAATTTCTTTCTCAGTCTTCCTCCCTCGCCCTAGGGCTCTACAATTCAGTAAAGGTCTAGTTCCTACTAAGCACCAAGTTTGAGCTAAACTTTGCGTTTAAGGATACACAGATGATTAATTTCCCCCACCCCCAACACAGTCTCAGTATTTCATTGTATAACTAGCCTCCTCCTCATTGAATTTGATGGGGGAAGGAGAACCAACTGAGAAGAAAAAAATTCCATCCTGAGATTACAAATCTTCTGAGAAGATCCTTTTTTTCCACACAGTTCCACCAAAACTAACTTCTGAGGAAAATCTGTGCAAGGAGTACTGCTGACCTCAGCTCTTCTGGAGCTCCCCAGAGCCATGCAGCTGCTTAGCCTGCTCATACACTGTCCCATGTTTCAGTCACTTTGGAACTACTTTGAGGGAGGAAAAACTCCACCTATACTTGTGGTCGGAGAGATTAAGCAAAGCTACTTTCAATATCCAGTATTATGGTGCCACTTGGCAACCATAATATACAGATAGGGCCATCCTGTGAGTCATGCTCATGTAGTCTACAGCTGTTAGTAACAGTTTTTTTTTTCTGGAAAAAAAGAAGCTAATCATACAATAAAGTCTTTATTCTTATATTTCACAGGAAAAATTTCGTTGAGGCACATTTTAGTAAAAGGGAATTTAGTATGACCAACTTTTTCATATGGAGGAATTCAGTATATACTGAATATATTAATGTGCTCATATATTTATGTGGTGGTATAACTAGGTCTCACTGATCTTAAAATGACTTGCACTAACTTCTGTAGGATTACATAAAATTTTATATATTGGAAATAAAAGTTAGCTGACTTTTAACAAGAACAACGGCTCTTATTATTTCAAATAAGGAAAATTGAGAGAATCCCTTCTTAAAAAAAAAACAACAAAATGTTTGAAGCCGATTACTAAAATGTTTCCCATGTTTTCAACTTAAAAATACACTCAAAGAAATGTTCATTGTAAATTGAGAATCAGCCCCACTGAGATTGGACAGCTGTGCTAGCTTCTACGGTTTGATGAAAATCCTTTTGTGCTATTTGAAGCCATCACATCCCACCCGAGAATGTACACATGGAAAATGTCCCAATCCAAGAAAACATGTCAAATCTCATCTTATGAAAAGATTTAGGTATTTAAATGTATTTACTATCTAATTACCACTTAATTTGGTTGACATAAACCATGGATTTAAAATTTTAACTTTATTTTACCCCACTGCTCACAGTAAAAGAAATGCATTTAATCAACCACAATCTCAATTTTAACATAGAATTGTTATGAGCAGTGTTTAATATAAGTCTGGGCTCCTGGTTTTTGTCAATGACATATTAAATTGTAGAGAAAGGAGCTTTCTATCTAGACAGCCACATTTCCTTTCACAAAGCATGCAGCAGTTTCAGTGAACATTTTAAGCACTTAAATTTATAAATAGATATTACCTCACTGGAGTCTCCATTCTTCAAAACAACATATTCCCCGAAAGGTAAGATTTTAGCAGATTCAGAGTTACATTTTTCAATGGAAGTAGCAGAAAAGTTCACATTGTTTCAATTCACAGAGATTTTTAAGCTCTGTGTGTGTTTTTTTTTTTTTTTTAATGTATAAAGAGAAAGCCAAGAACCTTACCCTTTCTACCCAGATATCCTGTAGAGAAGTGCAGGCTTGTTCAGCTACAAGAGGAAGTAACGTAGTTTATTCAGCAAAACAGGAAAAAAAACAAAATCGTTTACCTCTAACAGGAGGTAGAACTGTTCGTCAGCATCACTCAGTTGTTTAGGAAAGCATTTCCCTCAGAGGATATTGTGGGCAAAGAAAATTCAAATTTTGGCTTTGATAAATTCAGAGTTTCCATGATTTGTACACTTCTTCAATCAGGAACAGAATGTCTGACTTCAATTTGCCACGTATTACCATAGTTTTCTCAGTCTATTTTGAAAGTTTAAATTTTGGACTATGCAAAATCCAGCTTAACTGTCACAATTTTACTTTGTCAATTAAAAAATGAGCGGTAATGTATTTAAAATAAAAATGACTTTTTTAACAGAGAGCAATAAAAATCTATTTTTATACTGATCCCCCATTGTCTGTCCATTGTATTTTGTTCCTTACCATGACTTCTTCCTGCTTCAGTCTTGCAAGGCTGGGGGAACTCATTTTCATCATCGCTCTGAAGGGTCTTAGCTATTCCATAGCTTGCTAAACTTATAGAAGATATTATACTCCCAAACACCATTAGATATCACATGGATACAACGACTGCTGTTTCCATCTAAAGACATGAAAGGTCATATGTCTTTGCTATGGTGCTTGGAAAGAGAATGTGTCAAAAATGCACTGAGCTTCCTGCTATGCACACGCCCATCTTACTATATCATCATCTTTCTTCTTCCTTTTTTTCTTTCATGCATGCATCCATGTGAGTCAAATATAATAGTTAAGCTAGCTGTATGAAATAAATTTTTCCAATCTACATAAAAATGTTTAGGCCACATTGCTGCACTCTACCATATTGTTTGTTTCAAATGTTAAAGCATGGTAATAATAGGAACCTCATTGGGAATTAGGGCAAACCTTATTGGCTCTCCAAAATGGAATGATTTGAGGTCACTAGAAAGATTGTACTTAACATTGCCTCTCATAAAGATGACTAAAGTTACTCCTTTAGGAATTCTTTTGGTTTAAAAATTTTGCTCTGAATATACTTGTCTTGGAAAATGATAATTTTACCACATTAAATCCTTAACATCATATTGGAAATATGTTGTCTGGGTAGCCATGTGCATGGGTAGAAGAGCAGTAAGATACCTAAAATGGGGAAAACTTACCAGAAAGGAGCGGAAGGGATTTCAAGGGATTTCAAAACAAACACGCAGGATTTCATAATCTCATTGGATTGAGTCATTGACTCCTTTTAGTAGGATTAACCAACAGTCATTTACAAACTGTTGCCTGAAAAAATCATTAAATGCAGCAAATGAAAAGTTTTTATTCCAAAAAGTAGGTGAAATATTTAAAATATATCTCATTAATTTCTCCCTAAAATACTGATTTTACTATTGATGCTGTTGTAACTTGAGGATCTAAGCTTTTAAGTGTCCCTCAGGGACTTCCTTTTGCTTTGGGGTATTTTTCCTTTTATATATAAAGGTTATTTTGTATCTGTTTAAAATGAAGAACAAAATTCAAATGGTCATGATATAATCCATGGGGCCTCAAAATATTTAACTTAGAAGAATAATGTAAACAAAGCCAGGGCCACTGAATAAGGATATATAGTGGAAAACAATGAAAATTTGAAATGTGCACAGGAATTGAAATTTAAGCCAATCAGTGCTCTAAGCTGTTCACAGAGCTGCTTCACTTGGCAGAAAATGTGCAATTTTCTAATTCACAAATCACAAAACTATTCTAACCAGAGGACCATGTCAGAATGGAGGGGATTCCTTACTGTAATTTTATAAAGAAGCCACACAGAGTAGAGATGATCCTGATCAAATTATTATTTTTAGACAAACTGAAGATGATATCTGGATAGATTGGTGAGGAAGTGAGTCTGAAGGCAAGTAAATGAGTCATAAGTATCATAATAATCCAAACATGAATTGATAAGGATTTAGAGTTGGGAACTATCATGGACAGTTGTCAGCTAAGGTTAAGAAACACTCAACACCAGAAGGTGAGTTGGAATAGACTGAACTGTTATTTCATCAAACGAAATTAGTCAGGAGATCAGCTGCTTTAGGAGGTGGTTGTAACAATCATATAATGGAACTGCCTAACCACATGACTGAGCAGACGTCTAGGTTTATGCTTTCTTCACACTAGTTTCTCTGATATTCAGGGCTAAATTTAGGCTTCAAATTGCTCATTCCATATTTCTACCATAATCCCCTCCTGCTCTTCATCTAAATTAGGAGATCCTAGTTGTGATTCCCTGAACCTCCCTCTGTAGGTTCATAAAACTCTTGGAACCCTGAGCAACAGTTGACAGGCTTTTACTGCTATTGTAATATTTATTTTAGGCTGGCGCCGCGGCTCACTAGGCTAATCCTCCGCCTGCGGCGCCGGCACACCGGGTTCTAGTCCCGGTCGGGGCACCGGATTCTGTCCCGATTGCCCCTCTTCCAGTCCAGCTCTCTACTGTGGCCCGGGAGTGCAGTGAAGGATGGCCCAGGTCCTTGGGCCTTGCACCCACATGGGAGACCAGGAAGAAGCACCTGGCTCCTGGCTTTGGACCGGTGCAGCGCACCAGCCGCAATGCACAGGCCGTAGCATCCACTTGGGGTCTGAACCAACGGAAAAAGGAAGACCTTTCTCTCTCTCTCTCTCTCTCTCTCTCTCTCTCTCTCTCTCTCTCACTGTCTAACTCTGCCTGTCAAAAATATTTATTTTAAGTGCCATGTTTTAGAATTGGTTTCATTTTACTGCAAATTTCTTTTTAGGGGGGTGGGGAATTGAATATGAGACATATATAGATGATAAAGAAATGAATATAAGATCGATAGATAGTCAGTTTCATTGCAGTATTTGACAGAGAGTTAAATAAATTGATGTCATCATTTTGAGAATAAAATAAACTAACAGTTCAATTAGTCCCAGAATCACAGTTTAAGTAGTAGGGGAAGGGAATGATGGGCTTCTTTTTTAAGTCTCACATTCCATCATACAGAAGTAATTCTATAAAAGTAATATGGAAAAATTGTGATGGTGACATGAGAAGAAATAATTCCCAAACTTCTACTGTCTATTGGCTGTGAGTAAACTCAGTTTAGCAAGATGTGTGCTGAAGAGAAGCAAGAAGACAAGACACTTGTACTGCAGACTGCAGCAAATAGGATTGGTGGTAGTTACAGTTGGACGGAAGGAATTTGAGAGATGTCATAAAGGAAGAAGCAACAGAATTTTGTATCTAACTGGCTTGAAGAGTGAGGGAGAAGGAAGGATTCAACACATACCGTATTTGGGGCCTGGGTCACTAAATGAACGACAGCATCATAAAAGGAAAATGGCGCATCATTCATCTGTTTAATAAGTTTTTACTGAGTATCCACTACTTGCAATTCTCTGCTTATGTGACCTCTACCCCCAAGAATTGTTTCTTTAACATATTAGGATTTATTTTCCTACCAGGATGGACTCCATTAGAAAGGAATCTTAATACTTTTTAGAAGAGTAGATGAGGTATTACATTGTACAACAACAGTCAGCACAAGATCTGATCGAGTCACTGTTTCTCATAGTGTCCATTTCACTTCAACAGGTTTCCCCTTTGGTGCTCAGTTAGTCATCGCCAATCAAGGGAAACAAATGATATTTGTCTCTTTGGGACTGACTTAATTCACTCAGCATGATGTTAAGGCATTCGGATCTGGCTCAAGAGCCCATGAGAATATTTTAGGCATGGAAAGCTAAGACACTCTGGAAAAAACAGAAGACCTAAATGAAAGATCTCTGCGAGTGAGATCCCAGTGGAAAGAACGGGGCCATCAAAGAAGGAGGTACCTTTCTCTGAAGGGAGGAGAGAACTTCCACTTTGACTATGGCCCTGTGGGAATAAGATCGAAGTCGGCTAACCCTAAAGGCTTCCATAGCCTCGGCAACTCATGACCAGAGCCTAGGGAGATTACTGACGCCATAAACAAGAGTGTCAAATTGTTAAATCAACATCAGGAGTCACTGTGTACTTGCGTCTCATGGGGGATCTGTCCTTAGTGTGTTATCCAATGTGAAGTGATGCTATTACTAGTACTGAAACAGTATTTTTACACTTTGTGTTTCTGTGTGGGTGCAAACTGATGAAATCCTTACATAGTATATATTGAATCGATCTTCTTTATATAAAGATAATTGCAAATGAAAAAAAAAATCTTGGTGTTAAACTGGAAATTGCATAGACAATTAATCAATTTTTTAAAAAAAAAATCATGTAGGATCTCTGTCCTTAATGTGCTGTACATTGTGAATTAATACTATAACTAGTACTCCAACAGTATTATCATTTTGTGTCTCTATGCGAGGGCAAACCGTTGAAATCTTTACGTAATACGTACTAAATTGATCTCCTGTGTATAAAAAGAAAAAAAAAAAAAAAAAGAAGAGTAGATGAGGGAGAAAGAAGAAAGGAAAGCTCAAGGATAACTTATCTAATAGCCAAAAGCTATTATTTTCATAAGAATGCAATAAACACATGTAGATTAAGAATTTATTTCCTCTCATTGATAAGAGCTGCTCCCGCACATCTTTATTTGAGCCCACCCTGCCCTTGCTTTCACAAATTTCTCTGATTGAGAAAACAGCTCAAGAGAATCCAGTGTTGTTCACTTATTTGGGGGTGATGGAGGTAGCCTGTAGTCTCCTCTAAACAGCATTGATTCCTTCTTGACACCAATAGAAAAGAACTATTGTCAGAGAAATCTGTGCTGTTGCATCATTGTGTTCAAGGAAATGGTTGATTAGGAGCAGTTGATCTAGATTGTAGGTTGCTTGGTATATTCAGACCAGAGCAAGTTATTTTCCCAAGCCCTGTCATATATTTCTGTGAAATTGAAATATGAGGGTCCTGTTTCCACACTTTCTGCAGTTGTTGATGAGATGTCAATACACTTGTAGTTGTTTTTCAAATTTACAGCACTGGCACAGAGACACTTTTTTTCTTTCAATTTGTTCGAAATAATTTAAAAATGAAATTGTATTTTTCCATGGAGTGCTGAAGCCTTCATATAAGGGCATGGAGCAATTAATTCAGACATTTATAAATTTATTTTTGAATGGGGATTTATTTAATTAATGCCTGTATGGTAGGTCCTATTAAAACACAAAAGCTGTCGATTTTACTTTTTGTTTGTTCCTTAAAAAACTGGCTGTGAATTTATGTCTGCACAAATTGTACCTAATTTGCAAATTAACTACACAAACACTGAACATTTCCCACATACCAGAGACATTTCAGTGGTGCATGACTGCAAAGATTAAAATGAAGTTTGGGAGGAGACTCAAAGCCTAGCTCTGAAATTAGAATTTTGCATACATATATTATCTCATGAAATCCTTAGAGCAACTTCATAAGAGTATTATTGCTATACACATTTCACAACTAAGGAATTTGAGGTTTAGAAACTTCCTCAAACATAGGGTATTTGGCACAATGGTTAAAATGCCACTTGGGACACCTGCATCCCATATTGGAGTGCCTGAGTTTGAGTTCTGGCTCCATTTCTAATTCCGCGGGAGGTAGCAGGTGATGGCTCAAGTACTTAGGCCCCTGTCACTCACGTAGGATACCTAGACTGAGTTTATGGCCCCTGGCTGTTGTGGGCATTTGGACAGTGAACCAACAGATGGAAGATTCATTCTCTCTCTCTCTCTCTCTCTCTCTCTCCCCTTTAAAATACAGAAAATTAAATAAATACATTTGAAAAATACTACAAACAACTTGTCTAAGATAACCTTTACACAAATAGCTTAACTAGAACTTCAAGCCATGTACCTCCAGTGACTATATTCTTTCCACAAAATTACACAGTCTTTCACATGGGAAGAAGACATTGTTTTTATTTATTTTTCATCTTACATAATATTTAACATTAAACTTTTCATACCATAATCATTGCAAGTTAACAAACATATTAATATTCATCAGCTACATGAGTAAACTTACTTTGGCACAGGAAGCCAGATTTGGTTACACATCAACTGCAAGCTTCCTTTAGCTTCTTGGTGAAAGATTATCTCATTACAGATGGGTAGAGGTGTGTTGGGAAATTTAAGGCCTCGTCAACAACAAAAGAAAGAGGACCTTCTCAGAGGGTTGCCTGTAGGTGCTCTATGACAACTCTCAGGCGTATTTGTTTGAGAGGTGAGATCTAACCCATTCTCTCATATATTTTCACTTCTTGAGTCCATATTTGCTAATAAGTCCAAGCACTCTGGCAGGTGCTGGGTGTTCAAAGACAACAATACAAAGTGCCTGACTCTGAATTAGTTAGGAGTTTTCAGTGTAATTGTAGTGTTCCCAGTCTACTTCTGTAAGATTCTTTTGTGATGAATCTGATCTGGAGAACCCATTGACACACATGGAAATTATTTTAGGGTCCTTCAAATACTTCCCAGGGGTGCCTACAATGCCAAAGTTTGACAAATCAGTCGTTGAATTAAAAACTTTGATTTCAATAAAAATGATAACCACTTTGACAGGAATAAAATTTTAAGTTGTGATCTGTGAGTTCCTTGAATGTGGAAATCCTGTTTAATTCATCTCTGTATCCCTGGCACCTGCCCAATTCTTTGTACAAAGTAAAGATACCATAAATGATGAAAGAACCAAACAAGTCATTCATGCCTCAGCATAAATAAAAGACAAATTTTGAGTATGAGGAAAAATAGCATATGAACACCCTTTGAGAATAAGGTGGGGAAAACTAATGTGAAGAGGAAGTTTAAGACAAAATTAGCCTGCTTTGCATTTTCCCAAGAGTTCAATTCTGGTTTTTCTAAAATATCTCAAAAGTTTAAGCTCCACTAATCGTCCTTGACACTTTAACACTTTTCTCTGTGACTTTTCAGAGTCCATGTTCTGTACAATGGCCTTGAGAGACTGGAAGAAGAACTTTCAAACTTTCCTCAGAAGTATATATCCTGAAAGGCCACCCATGGACAACAATGAAACATACTATCTTTTGGAAAACAAACAAGTCCATCATCTCCATGCCTCTATTCTTTCCTGGCTGTCATTACAAGAATCTAAAAGGGTTGTTGGGTATCCAAAATAAATGAGAGAAAGTGAGTTAAGTTCCTACAATTTAGTCTAATGCTTACAATCTTGTGGCCATGGTTTAGGAGGACTCCAGGACAGTCTATTCACAAGAAGCCAAAGGATGATAAGTGTTCGTTCTGTTTGTCTTTCAGAGAAATCTACTCAGTATTTCCTCCAGAAGGAAGTCTAGAGGGGAAGCGATAATTTGGGGTTCTTATGACAGGACTTAACTTGGTTTGATCTGTTTCCACACATTTAATCTCCAAATAGATGTCAGCACATTTTGTAGACCTCTCCAAGACCCTGGCTTCTGAAATCTGTATAATTCTGATATTTAAAATGAATGTTAGTCAGGATCTTGGTTTTTGCAGGAATGTTTCTACATTAAGAGCCAAACCCTAATTCCTAATAATAATGCTGGTCTGCGCTGGGCCTGGAAACTAACAGAGCTGCTTATAATTAATGAACTGGTAAAGGCCCTGCTGACGCTTAATGACCAGGTGTTAACATTTAAAAAGTGTTTTCAGTTTCTCTACAGAAGAGTATTGAAAATCTAAGATTTCAAGAAGCTCTTTGTTATCCTAAACAATTTTTTAAGAGCTGAGATCAAGAGAGAATAGGAAATACTGGGAGAGAGCTAAGTATATGTAAGGATCTAACATTGACTCATGGCACTGTGCATTAAAAGTGAGTTTATTTTATTCTCTGTATATTATACATTAATTTACAAGAAATCCTACTATGATAAAGAAAATAAGAAGTCAAAATTTTCTAAAGGTAAGATTTCAAGCTGGTGGAGGAATATTGAGTTGATATTTACATAATTTTGGAATAGGGAAGGTAAAACACCAAATGCTAAAAAAAAATTTTAAAAAAAGAGCAATAATGTTGACTACATAATTTTTAAATTATTAATAAATGAATAAAAATAAGGAATGTACTTGCAGTGAACATTGGAGTTGTATTATTACCAAGAATTACTTAAGAGTTAATAGAGAAAATTTCAGCTTTTCAATAAAAGCTAAACATAAGATGTGTAGGAAATAAAGAAGAGAGAAAAAATAACAGCTGATACACACTTGAGAAAATGTCCCCTCACTCAAGGATATGAAAATAAAAAGAATTAAATGAATAAATTTTGTTTCTGAAAACATGAAGTATACGTATTTTTCTCTATTTCTCCTAATAAGTACAACAAGAGAAGGGTCTGAAAGATATAAAGAAGGCAGACTGGCTAAAGAAATTAGGACTTGCGAAGCAATAGAAAAATGAGTTTTCCTGGACTTTCTTTTTGCTTCATATATTCCAGGTTTGATGCTGTAAAGGTAGCAGCATAAAAATATCAATAGGTATAGAGTCGAAAAATCTCAAGAAAAGCTGCATTAGTTAAATAAAAGGATCAGGAAAGGGGCACTCAGCAAGGTACAAAGGTACTTTTTGATAATACGCCCCATAAGCTAGTCAAATGCCACAGAAAGATGGTGATCCCAACTCCACACCTGCCAGCATTCACACACACACAAATGATGAACCTAGACTGACTCTGTTATCGGGTTATAACAATTTTTGTTAATGCCCATCCTCCCCACCTAGATTGATGTCAGACAACAGAGGAGTCAAAGCTTTTATCCTCACCATGCCATAGTATGTTCTCTCCCACCTGTACTGTTAGTGAAGAACACAGGTTGGGCCTGTGCGTCCAATAAGATCTGAAGTAAAAAAGCATCCTCCAGCCTTCGGGTTGAGGTGGAATGAGAGGAGGAGTAAGGTAGAGTCATGAATTTCACCAATGATAATGAGGACAGCACCCCTCACTATATCTGTGGAGGCCACACGGGGGCAGAAACAAGGCAATCATTCCCAGGTGGTAGAGTGGGGAGACTGAACTTCAGCCCTTTTTTTCAGTAGTAAAATAGTATCCCCTAACAGCACTGAAGTGGTGTCAGATGAGAAGATTCAGACAGGCCCAGTCTCTCATAACAATAATTAAAACTTTGACATTTCATTTAAAAATATTTCTTATACCAATACCCAGGAAAATCACCACAGGAATGAGAAAAAAGAAGACCAATAGTGTGATAAAATAATTTCTAAAATGATCTAGAGTTGATTTTAAAGTAATTATAATTAAAATAGCAATGAAAGACATACTCGATACAAATGGAAACATAGAAAGTATCAGTAAATAAACAATCTCAGACAAAAGTGAATATAGAACAAAGAATGGAAATTTTACTGGAGTACCAGTGGTATAGCGGTTAAGCTGCTGCTTGGTATTCCCGCATCCTGTATCAGGGTTTCTGGGTTTGAGTCTTGGCTCTATTCTCTATTTTAGCTCCCTGCCAATGCATATCCCGGAGGGCAACAGGTGATGGCTCAAGTATTTGGTTTCCTTTCACCTACTTGGACAACATTGAATTCTCAGCTCTTGAACCAGCAGATAAGACATTCTCTCCCTTTCTCTCTCCCCCTCCGTCTCCCAATAAATAAATACATAAATACATAAGTACATAAATAACATATGGATTTGTAGGGTGGATTTTAAAAAAGACTATATCCTATATACAAGAAACTGTCTTTAAACTTAATGATGCATGTAAGCTGAACAGAAAAATTTGTGCCATGTAAATATTACCAAAAGGAAATCAAGAGGGTCTAACTTCTTCAATGGCAGAATGAGGAGTGCAGTGGACATTCTCCCCAGCAAGACAACTCAAGAAAAATATAAACTATTTATTTGAAGTATTTGGAAATTGGAACATGCATTTAGCCTAGTGGTTAAGACACTAGTTAGGATGCCTGCATCCCATATAGGAATGAATTTGATGCCTGGCTTCAGCTCCTATCATCAGCTTCCTGCCAATGCAAAGACCCAGTGAGGCAGCAGTAATAGCTCAAGTAAGTGGATTCCTACCACTTACATGGGATATGTAGGTTGGGTCTCAGCTATTAGCTTTGGTCTCCAGCTGCTGCAAGAATTAAGGGAGTGAATGAGTGGATAGGAGCTCACTCTCTCTCCCTCTCTCTGTATATATATATACACACACACATATATCCTCAAAACAAAATCTGAAAGGGCCCTAAAGGCATACAGCAAATGGAGGCATTCACTCAAGTAAATCTATTAAATCTCATAACTGTGTGTCATTCAAACAGCAAGAAAAGGAGGACTGAACTAATTCTAGTAATATCAGACAACATATAATTTAAATACAAAATATTACTATACATTAAAAAGACATCTCATAATGATAAATGGCTGAATGTATCAGTAACACATGACTACTATCCACACATACAGATTAAAAAAACAGAGGCTGGAAATACATAAAATAAACATGGTCAATTAAAGATGAAAATAGATAATCAAAAGTCATAGCTGGTAAAACTCATCTTTCACCAGGGGAAAGGACACTAGGCAGAAGATCAACAAAGATATAGAAGACTTGAGCAACATTAAAGTGTATCTATGGAGTATTCTGAGAGCAGAATATATACTTTTCTGAAGTTCATATGTAATGTACTTCAGGATAGAACATACATCACACCATTAACCAAGTCTGGGTAAATTTGAAAGGAGTCACACTACACAGAGTATATACTCACAGAAAAAAACTGGAATGAAATTATAAAACAACAGGAGGACATTTGGAAAATTTCCAAATATTCAAAAGCACACTCCTGAATGACTAATGGGTCAAAGAATAAATCATAAATCATAAATCACAAGGGAAATTAGAAAACACCTGGAAATGAATAAAAATTACAATAACAACAATTATTACATAACAAAAGAAATTTAGGGATGTTAACATGAATATTAAAATTAAGGAAACTGAAAATCATTGCCTTAACTTCTTACCTTAAGAAACTAAAAATTAATAAATAAATAAAAGATCAAATATCCAAATCAAGGAAGAAACTGATAAAATTAGAGCAGAAATACATGAGATATAAAATGGCGAGCCTGAACAAAACTCAACAAAAGCAATGATACAGCCCCAATGTTCATTGTAAGTACATTCCTTAATTTTAGTCATTTTATTAATAATTTGGAAATTACGTAGTCAACACTATTATTCATTAAAATAACAAAATCGACAAACTTTGTTAGACTAACCAAGAACAAAGAAAAAAGATTCAAATTATGAAATCCACAAGTGAAGTAACAGTCATAATTATAGGGTTAGAGTAGAATATAATAGAAACTACATGCCTCCAAATTAGATAACTTACAGTAAAAGAAAAAATTCCTAGAAAAATGCAAATCAAATGGATTCTACAAATTAACAGAAAACCTAAATAGACTAATAACAGTGAAAGGGATTGAAATAACAAGTGAAGTACTCCTATAAAGAAAAAAATAGCAACAATTGATTTCACTTGATCAATTGTTTCACCAAATTTTTAAAGGAGAATTATAGGATTGTGGGAAACGCTTCCAAAAAAATGAAAAAGGAAAGAACAATTTCCAGCTCAATCTATAAAAAACACAATATTACTTTGATACCAAAACACTACAAAGATACCCAAGAAGATAAAAACTACATATCAATATCCTTTAAGACTTTAGATGCCGAATTTTCAATCAAAATATGAATCAACTGAATTCAGCAACACATTTAAAGGATTATAATCAAGCGGAATTTGTCTCACAAACAGCTGATTGATTTCACATTGACTATCAAAAATTGTCCTTAGTCAAATGAACAGAACAAAAGTAGATGAAAAATAAAGCATTTTGTATAATCCAAAACACTTTGATGGAAAAATTCTGGAAATAGAAGGAAACTAGAAATAGAAGGTAACTTCTTCAACTTGATAAAGATCTTCTATGAAAATGTACTAATGATATCTTACTTAATGTCAACTTGAAAGACTATTATTTCCTTCTAAGAACAGCCCATATCCTCTTGCCACTTCTAATTAACATTGATCTGGATGGTCTTGGCAGAGCAAATAGGCAAGGGAATGAAATAAAAGTCATTCAAACTGATTGAAAATGACTTGATCCTGCATGTTAAATATACTGAGGTGTACACTAAAACTTTTAATTAATAACTAAGTTTAGCAAGTTTTCAGGATATATAGATTGAGTGCAAAAATAAATTTATTTCTATATACTAGAAATGAAAAATTCAAAAATAAAATCACGAAAACAATTCCTGCTACAATAACACCAAAAATAATAAAGTACTTAGAAAGAAATTAATAAAAATGAGACTTGTACATCTATAACTGAACTATCACCGAAATGAGTCAAAGTTTTTTGAATAAATGGAAAGATATACTATATTGATCTATCAGAAGAGTTACCATATTTAAGAAGGCAGTGCCCTCTAAACTTATCTGCAGGTTCAACAATATTCCTGTAAAACTTTCAGCATGGTATTTTTCAGAGTTTTCAATATTAACTCAAAATTCATATGGAAATACAAAAAAGTAGGATAGCTACAACAATTTAGAAAAAAAGAACAAAATCAGAGGATTCACATTTCTTGACTTCAACACTTACTATGAATCTACAATAATCAAGACTGATTTATATGCCTGCATGTAAGTGCGAGCATAGTTTCATAGAACATAGAATCCAGATGATTTTCATTAAGAGGGCCACAATGATTCATTAGGGGAAACAGTGCTCTTCTCATAAAACAGTTCTGGGACAACTGTATATCCACATAAATAGAATGAAACTCAATCATTCCCTTAAGCCACATATAAAAGTTAACTGAAAGCGAACCATATATCTAAATACAAGAGCTAAAACTTTAAAAGTTTGAAGAAAAAGTAGAAGCAAATATGTTGACTTACCATTAGGCAAGGGATTCTTACACAGATGTGACACAAAAAACCTAGGGAATAATAATATATTAAAATTTTGAACTACATAAAAATCAAAATTAAATTCTTGGGGCCTGTGCTGTGGTGTAGCAGGGAAAGCCGCTGCCTGCAGTACCGGCATCACATATGGATTCCAGTTCGAATCCCAGCTGCTCCACTTCCCATCCAGCTCTCTGCTATAGCCTGGGAAAACAGTAGAAGATGGCCCATGTCCTTGGGCCCCTGTAGCCACTTGGGAGACCTAGAGGAAGCTCCTGGCTCCTGGCTTCTGATCGGTGCAGCTCCACCCACTGTGGCCAACTGGGGAGTGAACCAGAGGATGGAAGATCTCTCTCTCTCTCTCTGCCTCTCCTTCTCTCTGTGTATAACTCTGACTTTCAAATCAATAAATAAATCTTAAAAAAAAATAAAATCTTCTGAGGCCTGTCGAGCACCTGAGATGTCAGCATCTCATATCTAAGTGCCGGTTTGAGTCCCAACTGCTCTACTTCTAATCCAGCTTCCTATTAATGCACCTGGGAAGAAAGAAAATGTCTCAAGTACTTGAGCCCCTGCCATACATGTGGGAGATGTAGATGGAGTTCTGGCTTCAGGCTTCAGCTTGGCTCAGCCAATGAAATTGAGTTGATTTTTAAAATTAAAATATCAAAAAACATTAACCTCATTGAAACACAAAAAGGTTTACATAAATAACATCAGAAACTAATTAAGACATTCCAGCTGATACTGGAGACATGCAAAGGATCATAACAGATTACTTTGAACAAGTATGTACTAACAAATTAGATAAGTTAGAAGAAACGTGTACAATCCTAGAAGCATATAACGTACCAAAATTAAATCATAATGAAATAGAAAATCTGAACAGATCAATGACTAATGCGATTGAATAATAAATCAAAAACCTCCCAAGAAAGAAAATCCCAGAACTGGATGGATTCATGGCTGAATTCTACCAAACATCAAACGAGCTAATACCATTCCTTCTCAAACTCCTCCAAAAGGATTTGAAGATGAGAGAATACTTCCAAACCCATCTAATGAGGCCAGTGTTATTCTAATACCTAAAACAGATAGACATTATAGGAAAGAAAATGAAAGGCCTATAGCTCTGATGAACAGACACAAAAATACTCAATAAAATACTAACAAATTGGCCGGCGCCGCGGTTCACTAGGCTAATCTTCTGCCTGAGGCGCCGGCACTCCTGTTTCTAGTAACGGTTGGGGTGCCGGATTCTGTTCCAGTTGCTCCTCTTCCAGTCCAGCTCTCTGCTGTGGCTTGGAAAGGCAGTGGAGGATGGCCCAAGTGCTTGGGCCCTGCACCTGCATGGGAGACCAGGAGGAAGTTCCTGGATCCTGGCTTCAGATCAGCGCAGCGCACTGGCCGTAGCGGCCATTTGGGGGGTGAACCAACGGAAAAGGAAGACCTTTCTCTCTGTCTCTCTCTCTCTCTTTCTCTCTCACTGTCGAACTCTGCCTGTCAAAAAAAAGATACTAACAAATCAAATTTAACAGCACAATGACAGGTTTATATATATATATAACAAATTTTATATTGCTCACTTATTTATTTGAAAAGTGCAATAAAGAGAAAGAGAGATCTTCCATCCATTGGTTTGCTTTCCAAATGCCTGGAACAGGAAGGCTGCACCAGGACAAAGCCAGGAGCCTGAAATTTAATACAGATCAAATGATACATAGCATTAAAATTTTAGAATTTTTATTGGAATAAAATGAGCATAACATAAAATTCACAATATTATACACTTTATACAGTTTAGTGACTCTTTATACATTTATAATGTTGATCACCATACTGTTATCTAGTAAATTCATTTTCCATTAAGAAGTCACTCATCCCCTCACTCATCCCCTTACCTCAAACCCAGCCCCAGGCAGTTAATAATCTGCTGTATATTCCTATGGATTTCCTTTTCTGGATGTTTCATGTAATTTAAATCAGACAATATGTGGCATTTTGTATCTTTCTATTTACATTTAGCATAATCTTTTCATTGTAGAGCATTCCTAAGCATGTATCATTATTTCACTCCTTTTTCATGGCTAAAAATATTCTGCATAGCTATACCACATTTTGCTTATCATTCATCAATTTACAGACACTTGGGTTTTTCCATCTTTTTTGACAATTGTGAAGAGTGCTGTACAAACATCCATGTACAGATTTTTGTTTGAACACCGACTTTTAGCTATATATCTAGGAGTGGAATTGTTAAATCATATGGCAATTCTTTTTTTAAAGATTTATTTTATTTATTTGAAAGACAGAGTTACAGAGAGAGGCAGAGAGAGGGAGAGCGGTTTTCCATCCACTGGTTCACTCCCCAGATGGCTGTAACAGCCAGAGCTTCACTGATCCGAAGCCAGGAGCCAGGAGATTCTTCCAGGTCTCCCACGTGGGTGCAGGGGCCCCAAGCACTTGGGCCATCTTCTACTGATTTCCCAGGCCATAGCAGAGAGCTGGATCAGAAAAGGAGCAGCCGGAACTAGAACCGGTACCCATATGATATGCCAGCGCTTCAGGCCAGGGCTTTAATCCACTGTGCCACAGCGCCAGCCCCAGATCATATGGTAATTCTATTTTTAGCTCTTGGTAGAAACTTCTAAATAATTTTCCATAATGACAACACCATTTTACTTTTCCATCAACAAAGTATAGGGGTTCCAATTTCTTGACATCTTCCCCAATACTAGTTATTTTCTTTACTAATGTTATTATTATACTGATAAGTATAAAGTGGTATTTCATGGTAGTTCACATATTCATTTTCTTGCTGACTATTGATAATGAGCATCATTTCATGTGCATATAGGTCATTTGTGTATCTATATTAGAGAACTGTCTATTCAGAATTTTTGCCCATTTTTTAGCTGGAATGTGTTTCTTTATATACATCATTGCTGACACTAATGATCATTGTTTTCCTCTGAAAAATATGTTATGTTACTCCTTTGTTGAACACATTATAAAATATGTCATTGTAATGGTTAATTTTATATGTCAACTGGACTGGGCTAAGGGATGCCCAGATGACCTGTATAACACTGCTTCTGAGTGTGTTTGAAAGGGTGTCTCCTGAAGAGACTGGAAGCAGATAGATTAAAGACAATCAGCCTCATTAATGTGAGCTAGTATCCAATACACTAAGGGAATGAAAACAACACAAATGTAAAGAAAAGGTTACTTGATCTCTCTGGTTGAGCTGGGACTTTCATCGTTTCCTGTCTACAGAAATTGTAAGTCCTGTTTTTTGGACCTTTGGACCTTGATGGAAATTTACATCACTAAGTCCTTTAGTTCTCATGCTTTTGAACATGGCCCAAATTACTTCAATTGTTTTCCTAATTTTTCAATCTTCAGATGACAGATCATGAAACTTCCCAGTCTTCATAATCATATGATGAGAATAAACCCATACCATAAACCTTTCCATCAAGTGAAAAAATATTCTTCACCATCATTTATTTATCTATCATTATTGTTATTGTTATTGCTTTGTAATAATAACATGTAAGAGATACTCTCCTAGTAAATTTTAATATACAGTATGATATTGTTAACTATTGACAGTATGGTAGACAACAGACCTCCAGAATTTATTAATCATTTGTATAACCTTGCCAAAATCAGTAGACCATCAATACAGGGTTTCACTTCAAGACTCTCGACTCTATTCAATAGATCCACTTGTCTATCCATATGTAACTTAAGTACTGCAGCTTTGTGCTTCTTTTTCAAGACTTTAAAGTTTGCAGTATTTCTTGAAATTATCTATGAATTTTATCATCAGCTTTTCCATTCCTGCAAAAAAGAAATTTTGATAGAAAATGCATTGAATTTGCGTCTGTCTTGCCTTGGGGCACATTGTCATTGTAATAATATTAGATTTTCTAATCTATTAAAATGAGATGTTTTTAAATTGCTTTCAAAAATATTTGATTGTTTTCTGCATACAATTCTTGTACTTCCTTGGTTGGATTTATTCCTAAGTATTTTTTATACTATCATTTTTTATACTATCATTCATTTGACCTTCAAATTTCTTTTTAAGACTGTTACTGGTGTATAGGAAAAGAAATAATTTTTGTGTTTTCCTGAAACTTTACTGGATTCATTCATTAATTATTTTTTAAAGATTTATTTTTTTGAATGGCAAAGCAACAGAGGAAAAGGGTGAAAGACAGGAAGAGAGGGAGAGAAACAGAGAGACAAAAGACAGAGAGACAGATAGAGACAGAGACAGAGAGACTGATCTTCCATCTGTGTGTTTACTCTCCAACTTGCCATAACAGAAAATCTGTGCTCGGTGGCAGCCAGGGTCCAGGAACTTCCTCCTGATCTCTCACATGGATGTCAGGAACCCAGATGCTTGGGCCATCTTCCACTACCTTCCCAGGTGCATTAGCAGGTAGCCAAGTTGGAAGTGCAGCAGCCAGTTTACAAACCAGAACTCCAATATTGGATGTCAGTGTTGCAGGTGGTGGCTTAACCCATTGCACTACAATGCTAGATCCTCATTTATTAATTCTGTTAGTTTCTTCTAGGCTCTGTAAGATTTATCATATTTAAGATCGCATCATCTGCAAAGAGATACGGTTTTGTTATGAGATGGATATATCAGAGGTTCTGGTGCCCATGTAAGAAAAAAATTTCAGATGTAAGACAGATTGCTGGTAAATCAACTAGCAAAGTTTAATGAAGCTTGTTCTTCTCAAGAACCTCCTTTACCACCCCTGTTTGCTTTTCGACTTGTAATTAGACTCAAATCCCATAAGGGCCCTAAAGATTTGAAACAAAGTGTGATCCATGGGGATGTGCGCTACACTCTAAAAAAAACAATTTATAAAATTTATAAAATTTATAAAAGTAAAAATTCAAGGAACATGTATGGTAATGTGTATTTGGAGTGTGGGTAATGGTGGAAGAACCATTAGTACATAAGTTTAGATATGGCTGCCATTTTTTAAAAGATTTATTTTTTTTACTTGGGAGAGTTACAGAAAGAGTGAAAGACAGAGGGAAAGCTCTTCCACCCGTTGGTTCACTCCCTAAATGGCCACAATGGCCAGAGCCGAGCTGATCTGAAGCCAGGAACGAGGAGCTGCTTCTGGGTCTCCCACATGAGTGCAGGGGACCAAGCATCTGGGCCATCCTCCACTGCTTTCCCAGGCCATAGCAGAGAGCTGAATCAGAAGAGGAGCAGCTGGGACACAAACTGGTGCCCATATGGGATGCAGGTGCCACATGCCAGGGTTTTAACTTGCTGTGCCACAGTGCCAGCCCCTTTAGTTGCCATTTATTGATGTAAACCCACTATGCAGAAAAAAACTCTATTTATTGTTATGGACAGACTACAAAGACAAAGAACTCTATCAGGTTGGATGAAATATGGATAAAAGATGGTTCACTATGAGCAAACTGGAAATGTTCAATCTCTGTGGTCCTAACATAGAGAAGACATTCAGAGTAGATTTGAAATTTAAGACTTATTCATCCATATCAGAAGGATTCAGATTTACCTTTCAACAATACTTTGACATAAACATTTGTGAGGAGGTCCTACCATTCTTGAAGAGTTCTGAGATTTCTCTTCCCTATAAGCCAGACATTAAATTGAAAACCACAGCCACTTCCAATTGGAAAACCTAAATACAATGGGAATACCGTAATGTACCACATAATGATATTTTAGTCAATGACAGACCACATATATAATGATATTCTCATAAGATTATATTGCCTGGTGATGTCATAGCCATCTTAGTTTGTGTAAGTACAGTCTGTGATGTTTACACAAAGATGAAATCATCTAACTACACATTTCTCATAATGTCTTACTGTTTTTAAGTGATGCATGACTGTAATTGGATTCTAGGATAGCAGGAGCCAAGTGGCATCATTCAACTACCAAAGCAAGGCAGATGCAGTAACCATAATGGACAGCAGAGTCAAAGCAGCAAATAAAATAGTCTGATTTGCACAAACCTATGGCCTTAGCTAATTAAGCACCATGTTTCTAGAAGTGAAATAGATAGGAAGCATATGAAATTCTTACTCGATCTGTATAAGCAGAAAAACTCAGGCTCAAATAAACTAAACTTTAACTCAAATCTTAAAAATAGTCATAGACCCTCAGTCAATTTGCAGACTTGAGCCACTTAAAAAACCCAGAACTCCTTAAGTAAAGGGAAGGCTGGGTCCCCATGAAGGACCTCTGTACACCACAGAAAATGTGTACTATTAATATTTCTTCCAGACCTTCTACAAATGAGTCAATATCATTTCATTTGGGTAACTGTTATTCATCACTGGGTCTGAACTGACATTGATTACAGGAGACCCAAAAAGTCATTGTGGCTCACCAGTTAGAGTAAATCCTTACAGAGGTCACATGACCAATGAAGCTTGAGCTCAAGTCTATCTCAAAAAGGACCCACTGCATCTCTGAACCCTCTTGTAGTTGTTTCTCAATTCCAGAATGCACAATTGGGATAGACATACTCAGATGGTAGGAGATTTCTACCTTGATTCTAGGATCTATAGGACTATTATGATAGGAAAGGTAAAATGAAAGCCATTAGAACTGCCTCCACTTAGAAATTAGTAAATACAGTATTCCTCAAGGAATTGCAGAGACTAATGTCACTATCAAGATTCTGAAATTCCGAGTTGGTGAATCCATTCACCCCACTCAACTCTTTTATCTCTTTTATTTGACCAGTGCAGAATGCAGATGCATCTTGGAGGATAACAGTGGATTACTGCAAGCTTAGCCAAGTGTTGATTTCAGTTGCATCTGTTGTAGCAGATGTGTTTTCATTGCTTGAGAAAAGCAACTCATACCCTGGTGCCAAATGTACAGTTATTGGTATATCAAATGCCCTTTTTTTCTCCATTCTACCTATGAGACCCATCAGAAACAGCTGGTTTTCAGCTAGCAAGGTCATCAACATTGCTTAACTGTACTTCTTAGGAACTTAACAACTTTCCAGCTTTATGTCATACTTTAGTTCACAGAGATCTTAATCACCTTTCCCTTCCACAAGATATCATACTGGTTCATTACATTGATAACTGTATGATGGTTCACTCTATTGAGAAAGAAATTACAAATACTCTAGACTTATTGATGAGGTGCATCTATCAGATGTTACTTCAATAATTTTTAGGAGCCCAGTACTGTGGAGTATATCAATATTTCTCTCTTTTTTTTAAAGATTTATTTATTTATTTATTTATTCAACAGGTAGAGTTACAGACAGTGAGAGGGAGAGACAGAGAGAGAGAGAGAGAGAAAGAGGCCTTCCATCTGCTGGTTCACTCCCCAAATGGCAGCAATGGCCAGAGCTAGGCCAATCTGAAACTAGAAGCAAGGAGCTTCTTCTGGGTCCCCCACACAAGTGTAGGGGCCCAACCACTTGGGCCATCTTCCACTGCTTTCCCAGGCCATAACAGAGAGCGAAATGGAAGAGGAACAGACAGGACTAGAACTGGCACCCATATGGGATGCCAGTGCCATAAGCAGAGAATCAACCTGCTATTTCACAGTGCAGATCCCCAATATCTGTCTTCTAAGGTGAATAATAAATTGTTGCATCTGACCCCTCCTACAACCTAGAAAGAGGCAGAAAATCTAGTGGGCCTGTTTAGATCCTTGAAATTAATATGTTCATCCTTTGGGTGTATTTTACCATGCCATTTACTAAGTGATATGAAAAGCTAACAGTTTTAAGTGGGGCCTAGAACAAAAACAAAGCCTCTGCAAAAGGTCCATGCTGGTATGTAAGCTGCTCTGCTGCTTGGGGGGAGTCAGTAGTAGACAAGAATGTTGTTTAGACTTTTTGGCAAGCCACCATAGATGAATTGCAGTGCAAGTATTTAGAATTTTGGGGCAATACTCTGTTGCCATCAATTTATAACTATTTTTCTTTTGAGAATTGGCCCACTATTGAGCATTAGTACAAATAGTGCTTCATTCATTGGCCACCAAGTGACTAAATGACCTGAGCTGCTTATCATGAACTGGGTGTTAGCTAACCCACCAAGATAAAAAGTTGGGTGTATGCAGCAACATTCCATAATTAAATGAAAATGGTATTCAAGGGTACTTCAAAAAAGTTTATAGAAAGGGTAAACTAAAAGATAATGCACATTTCTGTGAATATTTTGTGGTACTCTCCTCTATATGATTGGGCCCAAAATAAGCCCTGAAGCCTACTTGAGAAGAAGTATCCTAAGTGCCCATTGTCCTCACTTTTTCTACAGTGTCTTTCTCTCAGCCTGCACCTATTACCCCCAAGTCATCATTTAATAGAGGAAGAAAAGACTTGTGCCTGTTTTACAGATAATGTTGCAGGGAACAATATCATATGTTCTCCCTGATCGGTGACAACTAACTGAGCACCTAAAAGGAAACCTGTTGAAGTGAAATGGACACAATGAGAAACAATGACTTGATCAGCCCTTGTCCTGACTATCGAGGAACAACTTACTACTTTATTCCTTTTGGTATTTTTATTTTGTTCTACTTAATACCATTGGTTGAACTCTTTAATTAACACACAATTATTCTTAGTCGTTTAAATTTAACTGAAAAGTGATCCCTGCTAAATATAAGAGTGGGAATAAAAGAGGGAGGAGATGTACAGTTCGGCACATGCCCACTCGGACTTACCCCTAATGGTAGCGTTAGAAACGTGCCAGGGGATTCCAATTCAATCCCATCAAGGTGGCATGTACCAATGCCATCTCACTAGTCCAAGTGATTAGTTTCAGTTCATAATTGATCATAATGATAGGATTAAGTGTCAAAGGGATCACATAAACAAGACTAGTATCTGCTAATACTAACTGACAGAATTAAAGAGGAGAGAACAATCCAACATTGGAAGAGGGATAACAGCAGACTCATAGAATGTCCTAAACAGCACTCTGGCCTCAAAATCAGTCCTTAAGGCATTCAGATCCAGCTGAAAAGCCCATGAGAGTGTTTCAGGCATGGAAAGCCAAGAGACTGTGGGAAAAAAATGACCTAAATGGAAGATCTCTGTGAGTGAGATTCCAGTGGAAAGAATGGGCCATCAAAGAAGGAGGTACCTTTCTCTGAAGGGAGGAGAGTACTTCCACTTTGACTATGGCCTTGTCTAAATAAGATCGGAGTTGGCGACCTCAAGAAGCTTGCCAACTCATGACAAGAGCCTGGGGTGATTACTGACACCATAAACAAGAGTGTGAATTGTTAAATCAACAACAGGAGTCACTGTGCACTTACTCACTGTGCAGGATCTCTGTCCTTAATATGTTGTACTATGTGAATTAACGGTATAACTAGTACTCAAACAGTACTTTATATTTTGTATTTCTGTGTGGGTGCAAACTGTTGAAATCTTTATTTAGTATATACTAAGTTGATCTGTATATAAAGATAATTGAAAATGAATCTTGATGTGAATGGGATGGGAGAGGGAGTGGGAGACGGGATGGTTGTGTGTTGGAGGGAGGTTATGGG
Organism: Sylvilagus floridanus; assembly: GCA_949820135.1. Classification (NCBI taxonomy): domain Eukaryota; kingdom Metazoa; phylum Chordata; class Mammalia; order Lagomorpha; family Leporidae; genus Sylvilagus; species Sylvilagus floridanus. The sequence goes on along the minus strand of OX463223.1, from coordinate 59,936,188 downwards.
GGAAAAAGCCTCTATAATCCAAAAGTTGTACTTTGGAAATTTATAATTATTAAATAAAAGTTAAAAAAAAGTTGACAAGTGTAGCACTCCAAGCCTTTCATGGGATACTACTAAAGTATAGCAGTGAAGGGAGATCTTTCCAGTGAGCAGAACATCAGGCAGTGTATTTGGATGTGAACTTTATTTTGGAGGAGAAATTGCCATATGTACCATCATATACCATTTCATGGGCTGTAGCCAATGATTTGGCTAAATGGTCAGCAATTTGGACAAAACATGATTATTTGAAAATTAATGACAAAGAAACTTGGAGAAAGAGATATATAGGTAGATCTCTCTGGGAAAAATATGTGAGGTTTTATGTATCATATGAATACTCACCAAACGTAACTTTAACAGACAAGGATTTTAATAATCAAGTGATTAAGGAGATCTGTTTGTGGATACCTGTCTGCTCTTTTGCCAGCCACCTCTATTTTCACTCAATAAACTCATGAAAATTAGGCCAGGAACAAAATTTTGGCACACTCCCTCAAGTAATAAAACCACAACCAGCTAAAGGGCTTGATGAAAGTGACAGTACTATAATAAGTAGAAGAAATTACTTATAAATATCATCTACAGCTATGTGATCAATTACAGAGATAAGAATTGTAATTGTCATGAGCATTTCTTCCCTATTTTATTACGGATAATGTTTGTGCAACATGTATATATATGTATATGTATATACTATGTAAATATATATGCTAAGAAATATGATTTATTTTTGTTCTTATCATATTCCCTTGCCATATAATATAAGATACATTGGCTTTATATCAGTATTTAACTATTACAACTTATACATCATAGTACTTAAATTATGGAACATTGAAAGAAAAGTAAACTTCAGTGGAGGACTTTACCACTTTTTCTGGCGAAGTGATTAGTGTGTTTTTGTCTATATGCAGGAGAATAGTATCATGTTATACAGAAGTATGATTTTGTTATTATCCCTATTTATAAATCAAGTATGACTTAAAGGGCACCGTATGGGTGCCAATTAGACAATGGGCCCACATATGATGGTTAATTTATGTGTCAACTTGATTGAGTTAAGAGGTTTCCCAGACACTTGGTAAAAGGTCTATTTCTGGATATGTCTGTAAGGGTGTTTCTAGAAGAGATTAGCATTTAAATTTATAGACTAATTAAAGAGATGACCTCATCAAGGTGGGTATGTACTATCCAATCAATTGAGGACCTGAGAATGAAACAAAATGTAGAAGGAAGGTCTTATTGTTTTTGTTTCTCTGGAGAACCCTAACACACTTGCAGTACTTACTATACATGTTCCCCTGATTTTTAACACTTTCCAACTTTGTAACACAAGACATCATCCTCCTTCAACATCTCACCCACAACACTCATGCTCCTATGCTTGAATAGGTCAAAGCTACAGAATTCTTAAACCCCTTTAGCTACACAACATTTTTCACTAAATACTTGCTGTTTCTTCATTCTCTGATCACTTCATAGAAATATAGGAAAATAGAAGGATCATGCACGTGTGTGTGTTTGTGTACTTGTATATATTTAAGGGGTCTTCAAAAAGTTCATGAAAATACATATTATGAAAAATTATATACAGATTTCAAACCAAAATTTTTGTTTTAATTCAATTTTCCATGAACTTTTTGAAATATATATGAGCTACTGTACTTTCCTAGACTGTTTGATCTAGAGACCCCTAAATAATGTTGAGAGTTTATGCTGAACATTATGAAAGAATCTGCTGATTTCATATTTTTAAATGGAAGTAGAGTGGCTAGTAGAGAAGGCATATGATGATCTGAGACTGTGAAAATGCAACGTCCTTCAAGATTTGCCTCATATCTGAAAGAATGCGAAGTTCCACTTTTGTTAGAGATGATGGAAGGTAAGAAACTGCATACCAAAGATCTTTTAGGCCAAAAGTTTACTGATGTAACTTAACATAGTCACTGCCAAATGTAATTATACCAACAAATCCGAGTTTATTCTTAGAAGTTGTCAGAAACAAAAAATAGAGAAGCTAGGTACCTGACTTCATGCAGTAAGTTCATGAAAGACTATTTTCCAGTTGATGTTCCAGTCTTGAAATGAGCTATTAATTAAGGTGCTCACGTGTGAAGAGAGTATAAAGGATCATCTTGAAAGAAGATTTCCTTTGACAAGTCTCTCTGATTAGTCTAGTGAGCAGATATCATTTTAATAAATAGTTCTTAAACCCCAGAGGGAAAAAATGATTATGAACTTTTCAAGTGTCTTCTTTAACATGATCTTTCATGAAGGTTTATTCTTGTTTTTCCTAATCTACTTTCTCTAATGGAAGTATCTTCTTTTCTTTCTTTTACTTAGAAATAACGTTCCTTTATAATTACAAAAGTTATTCAATTTCAGTGAGAAAATATTATTCAGACAGATATAAGTAGTAAGAAAGGTAAAAAGAAAGAAGAGAGAGAGAATCTTCCCCATGTTGGTTCACATCCCAAATATCTGCAACAGCCTGGGCTGGGACAGGCTGAAGTCGTCTGCATCTCCATATGGGTCTCCCATGCGGGTGACAGGAACCCAACTACTTGGGCCATCACCTGTTGCCTCCCACATGTGTTAGCAAGCAGCTTGATCAGAAGCATGGAATAGCCATGACTCAAAGCAGGTACTCTGATACGGGATGCAGGCATTCCAGGCAGGCGTTTAATCTGCTGTGCTACAATCGCCTCCCCAGTCACCCAAGGCTTTAATGGCTTTTCTCTTCACATTATTAAAGTTTCAACATAAATGTCACTTCATTGAATCTTTCTTTGACCAAATACTGTTAGGTTAGTTTCCTCTAGGTATTTTGTTTTATATGAGTCCTTTAATTTCCATTACTGCACCTCATACAATTAATAACTAGTTTTCTCTCTCTTCTTCCCACTGGATGACAGCAGGGATTTAATGTATCTTGTTTCCTTATGTATAAAAAGTGTCTAGGAAGCACTTAGATAACATTAAGTGTTTGGGTCGGTGCTGTGGCACAGTAGGTTAAAGCCTTGGTCTGAAGTTCCGGCATCCCATATTGGCGCCGGTTCTAGTCCCGGCTGCTTCTCTTTCATTCCAGCTCTCTGCTATGGCCAGGAATAGCAGTAGAGGATGGCCCAAGTCCTTGGGCCCCTGCACCCACTTGGGAGACCCGGAAGAATCTCCTGGTCCTGGCTTCAGATTGGAACAGCTCCAGCCATTGTGGCCATCTGGGTAGTGAACCAATGGATGGAAGATCTCTCTCTCTGTCTCTACCTCTCCCTGTAACTCTGTCTTTCAAATAAATAAAATGAATCTTTTTTTAAAAAATTAAGTGTTCAATAGAGATCTATTAAATGAATAAACATCTTTTTTATTATTTTATTGAAAATATTAATCTATTTTATATAGCTCATTTTCATTGTATATATGACTGCATATTCAAGTAAAATCCAACTTTTAATTTTACTTTAATCAAAATTTTAACATGTTTTCTTACATTATTGCTGTACTTATACCTTCAATGGCTATAACATATCACATAGATATGGTACCATTTTACACAATCACTACTCCATTACTGGTCATTTACACTGCTTGCAATTGTTTGCCACTATTGTCACCAACATTTCTTTTTAAAATTTAATGCACAAAGATATTCCTCAAAACACAAGTTCTAAGGCAAAGTACATCATCATTTTTAAAGTTCTTGATATGCTTTGTCAAATTGCTTTCCTAATAAAGAGTTATAGTTTTTTCATTGCAGTAAAATCTTTGCAAGACTGTTCTCCCACACATCATGAGTACATAAACCACTTCCACATGTGATTTTAGAAAGCTGAAATTCATAGGTGGGGCACTTGAAATTCTCACTGTTAGTCATTACTTTGTTTGCTTCAGTCTCCAAGAGCTCTATTTTAAGTGTCCATTTATCATGAGTAGTACCCTTGATGTTCTCAGGAGGCATTAATATGTTATCGTAGATTATTTTGTTAATTTGAAGAATTTACACCACAGACCTGTTTAATGGGAGACAGATCAGGGAAATTTTGGTATGTACATGTATATTGGAGGTTGTGGGGTAGAAATATCTAGATTTCAGTGAAGTCCTTCAAAACCAAAGATTCTATTTGGTTTTATGCCCTAACAGGTCTAGAAAAATTTCTCTCACTTGTTATACTCTCAGCAAATATAGGTGAACAGTAAGACAAACTGTAGAGCAAATTAGAGAGTCCTTCCATAGCTATTATTCATTTAATCTTCACAACAGTGTAGTGAGATAAATATTGGTAGTGTTTCTTCATATTTGAGAAAACAGAGGCTAAAAGAATTCAGTGGGATGAGTCCAAATGACTTGCCTGAGATCAAACAACCAGAACTTAGAAGAACCAAGACTAGATGCTGTATTGTTTTTCTCCAAAGCCATGCTTCTAGTCCACTCTCTTGATTGTCTGAGGGAGTAAACAAAAGAATGAGAAGACAGAGAGTGTCAAGACAGCAAAGACAAATAAGGCAGACTTTGTGCACCCAGACTGGGGAACTGAAACAAATGCTTAGCTAGGTAGAAGGCAGGAAAAAAACAAGGTAAGGTTAAGACTGATTTCTTCCCAGGCTTTCCTTCTCCCCTTCTCACTTTGTAATATCAGTTTAAAGCTTATTATTCTGATGTGCCTCTCTTATGGTTTGCATGTGTGTTTTCCATCACAGGAAGGATTTGGCCTCTGTCTGTTGGTCTGTGGTTGGAAGGAATCTGTGTCCATGGCATCTTTAGATATATGTCAAAAATCCAAGTATAGCCACACTGCGTATCAGGAACTAGTGATTCATTGCTGTGGCTTGCAGATGACATAGAAAGAAGTTCAGTAATACTTGTTTAAAGTAAGTTTGATTTTCCAAAGAAAAACATAGGCTAAATTCCTTTTTCTCAAATGCTTCATGTGTCTTGAGCAGCAAGAAAAAAGATTTTTCTTAAACATAGTGAAATGAGGACATGCATTTTTGGTGGTCCAGTAATTGTATTTTGAAAGTCTTTATATTTACACTTCCAGAAGACACATTTCTCAGTTTTAAAAATTTGCTAGATGTTCCAGAAAATGTACCATGGACCCATGTTTCACTGCATTTTCTAATTTTGCCATCTTGTCCTTGAGCTTAAACAGAGACTGTCTGCAGAGACTGTTAGTCAATATTTCTTCTTCTCCCAACCTGAATATGACTGAACATGTGCAATGAAAGTTCAAATCTACTACTTTCTATAGGCCAAGCATTGATAAGCTGTTAAGTGGCTAAAAAAAACACTAAAGGTCATTTTTTTTTCTGGGATGTTACATTCACACACATTCCATTTCTGATCAAATGACCTATGTGTTTTTTCTCATATTTGATCATTTGATAACAGCCAGTTAAAACACCTAGGTCATTAAAGTTTGTTTGTCTTTGAAAGGGAAAGAGAGAGAGAGAGATAGAGAGAAAGAGAGAGAGAATGAATCACACATCTGTTTGTTCGTTCCCCCAAATGTCTGAAATAGTCAGGGCTTTGCCAGGCTGAAGTCAAGAGCTGGGAATTCATCCTGGGTCTACTACATGGGTGGCAGGGAGAAGCACTTGGGCAATCTTCTGTTGTCTCCCAGGGGCTCATCAACAAGAAGCTGCATCAGATTCAGAGGTGATACTCAATCACAGGCACTTGCAGTGGCCCATCCCACTGTGTCACAATACCCATCACCAATTAGATACTTACTGCTTTTTTGAACCATCCCTCAAAGATTGACAAGTGTATGGATTTATTCCATGATTTTAATTTTCAGTTTGAAGGGTACAGGATAGAAGAATTGATCTTGTTAAAATCATGTATAATCAAAAAAAAAATTATTTTGAGCTTCCTTACATTCCTAAAATTGCAATTAAATAAATTTCACCATAAAATTACTGCTTAAATATAAGAGCACTTTTAAAAGTTTGTGGAAAATGGAATTCAAAAATAACTTTTTAGTGCAAAACTATTTTGAAATATATACATCATTATTATTATGTAGATTTCCATGAGCTTTTGAGGACCCCTTGTATTACCTTGTATAACCTTGTATGGTAATAGTGTCATATTAATGTGTTGCTGAATTATGTTAGCCAAATAAATAGATTTTTGACTATAAATGACAATTATTATTATATGTTTCTTAATAAGTACATATTTGCATTACACAATAAATTCAAAGTTTACCTCTGTTTCTAGATTTTAGGAATACTTATGAGAAATGGAAATTGTGCATTTGTTGATTTTTTTTAAATAAACCAAGAATAATTGCTTTTAGTGGAATAGCATTTAACACTTTTTAAAATTAATTATGCAGTCAACTGTTTACAATGTCTATTCTTGCTTGTTTTGATAATTATTTTAAACAAATTATCCATTTCAATGAGATAATCATTATTTTTAGATTTTTATCTCATGTTGTTTATTTTGCATCCTTTCTATTTTCTGCTATTACATTCTTCATAATTATAATTTTGACCATGTAGTGCTCTATGAATAATTACTCTTTTTTGCATCTAAAGCTGTCTTTATGATCTAGCATTAAAAGCTTTTATAAATATTCCATCCATGTTTATAAATATTCCGTTCCTTTTTACATGATTTAATGTCTACCAACTATCTGTTATGTATTACTGATTTCTTTTTGAAGTTTTATTTGTTTGTATTTTACTTGAAAAACAGATCAAGAGAGAGAAAGAGAATTTTCCATCTGGTGGTTTACTCCTCTAATACTCATAACATCTGTGGCTGGGCCAGACTAAAACCAGGTGCTGGAACTCCATCTGGCTGTCCATGTGGATGGCAGGAACCCAAATACTTGAGCCATCACTACCTGACTCCCAGAGTGGGCACTGGCAAGAAGCTGGATCAGAAGTGGAACAGCCAGGACTCCAATCAGCCACCCCAAAATGGAATGCAGGCACCCCAACTGACATCAACTGCCACACTAAATATTTGCCCTTTATTTTTTTAGTCTGTTTCCAAAACTTTATTTGTTCTGAAGAAATTGTATTTTTCATCAATACCTAATTACCAACTCACACTTTCTAAATTTTCTGATTGAAAATAGTTTGTTGGGGCTGGCCTTGTGGCACAGCCAGTTAAGCTGCTGCCTGAAATGCCAGCATCCCATATGAGTCCCAGTTTGAGTCACAGACGTTCGGCTTCAGATCCAGCTCTTGGTTCATGTGCCTGGGAAAGCAGTGGAAGATGGTCTATGTGCTTGGGTCCCTGCCACCCAGGTGGAATACCAAGATGGAGTTCATGTTTCCTGGCTTCAGCCTGGCCCAGCCCTGCCAGTTGCAGACATTTGGGGAGTGATTCAGCAGATAGAAGATGTCTTTCTTTTTTTTTTATTTTTATTTTATTTATTTATTTTTTTTTTTGACAGGCAGAGTGGACAGTGAGAGAGAGAGAGACAGAGAGAAAGGTCTTCCTTTTTGCTGTTGGTTCACCCTCCAATGGCCGCGCTCGTCCGATGGCAGGAGCCAGGAGCCAGGTGCTTTTCCTGGTCTCCCATGGGGTGCAGGGCCCAAGCACCTGGGCCATCCTCCACTGCAATCCCGGGCCACAGCAGAGGGCTGGCCTGGAAGAGGGGCAACCGGGACAGAATCCGGCGCCCCGACCGGGACTAGAACCCGGTGTGCCGGCGCCGCAAGGCAGAGGATTAGCCTGTTGAGCCACGGCGCCGGCCTAGAAGATGTCTTTCTGTTTGTCCCTCTCTCTCCGTCACTTTTTCTTTCAGATAAGTAAATAAATATTAATAAAATAATTTGTTTACCAAAGAAATCCTGGAAAATCAGAAAAATAAAAATTGGAAATCAGCAATTATTCATAATTATATATCCAAAAAGTGACTAAATTTACGATTTTAGTGTGTGTTTTCAAGTTCTTTCTTTACAAAAAAATGTTTACTTATCGCTGAGGCTATCTATCTCATCATATATTCATTTACTATAATTCCCAGGACTATGCTGCATAAGAGATTGGTAAATATTTAGAAAGAGAAGTGTGATAAAATTTTTTTCTAAATAGATATAATTTTTAAAACTTGATTGTAAATTGACAAATTATAGTTGTACATATTTTAAAAGGAAGTTTTAGAATGTTGAAAATGTTAAGGACAATGTTAATTATCACAACATTCTATTTGTATGGCTTCGTTCAATGAAAAGGAAAGCCACCTAAAAATGAGAACATTATCTATAAAATTCATTCTGTTCAGTAATATATAGACAAATAATATAGTAATTAAGCACCTGAGCTTTGCACTCAGATTTCCAGAATTAAAAATCTTGGCACTAATATTTCTTAGCTGTATATTCTTGGTAACTTACTTAACCTTTTCATAGGTTGGTTTGTTTTTGCCTTGAAATTGTGGTAATTATAACACCTACATCATGGGGTTGTTGTGAGAATTAAATATGACAATCCATGTAAAGCCCTCATACAGTTAGACTCAAAAGATGCTAGGACATGTGTAGTATATCTGTGATTATCCATGTGATGTTTATAATTATCTATATAATCCAAACCTCAGAATGAATGTGTAAACAATGCTGTATACTCATCAAAAGGTTTTTGGCTATATTTTATGTCAAATCAGTTTCTCAAGGCCTGTTAAATTTCCATTATTTCTAAAATGCGCATTGAGTCATACATGAGTCCAAATTCTATAAGGGCTTCCATATTCTGGGCCTCTAAGTTTTCTAACCTCATTAATTATTTATCCTCTTTGCATTTCTAGTTAAAGGGTGTAGTACTGCTTACCTTCTGACTTTTTCCTCTTTCCACTCTTGGTATAGGAGGGACTTCAACAAGAATGCTGACACTTCCTCTGTATTTAGTGCCAATTTGAAATGTTTCTATCATGCTAGTCACAGTTGAAATGCAATTTCACAGGTAATGAAAATCCACCCTCTAAAAGATCGGGGACTAGATCTTTGCTAACAGCTCCCAAAATTTGGCTACTCTCTGTCTTTCTCCTTAGTACTCATTTTGAAATTCAGTTTCTGTAAAGCCAATTGTTTTGCATTTTTTTTTCAATTCCACACTTTCAAAATTATGCACATATAATTTACTTGGACAAAGTAATACATTGATGAAAGTAGAAGTTATTTTTGCCGGCCTAGCGGCTCAATAGGCTAATCCTTCGCCTGCGGTGCCAGCACCCGGGGTTCTAGTCCCGGTTGGGGCACCGGATTCTGTCCCGGTTGCTCCTCTTCCAACCCAGCTCTCTGCTGTGGCCCGGGAGTGCAGTGGAGGATGGCCCAAGTGCTTGGGCCCTGCACCTGCATGGGAGACCGGGAGAAGCACCTGGCTCCTGGCTTCGGATCAGCATGGTGCGCGGCCGCAACACGAAGGCCACAGCGGCCACTTGGGGGATGAACCAATGGAAAAAGGAAGACCTTTCTCTCTCTCTCTCTCACTGTCTAACTCTGTCTGTCAAAAAAGAAAAAAAGAGAAAAAAAGAAAAAATATTTTAAATTTTCTAAAGTTAAATTACACATATTTTTCACGTAAGGTCAGATTTATTGTGAAACTTATATCCCTCCTATTTTCACTAAATTATTTCCCACTCCTACCAAAGCTTTCAGAAGATTAGGATATGCTGAATGGTTTCTGGGTTTTGCCAGTTGCCTTGTAGACTCTTGGGGAAAATGCAGGGCTTTATTTTTGACTTTTTGAAAAACCAACAGTAGGATATATCCTTTGCAGTCCTCTTTGCCTCACATCACATCCCTGTGGCAAGCATAGGGATAACTCTTAAAGTTGTTACTTACTACAATACCATAAAGCAGTCTTGCTCATTTCTGGAGCTGCCATCTCATCATTTCTACCACTGTCATCTTTCTCCCTCACGTTAGGTAAGGTTCCCCATCTTAGAAAACATCTACGATGTTTTCTCTCTCTCACCATATCAGGGATTTGTATGTCAGAAAAAAACTCAGAGTCCTCTCAAATAGTGGTCAAAGTGAAAGACACATCATTTTATTTGCTCATTAATTCACAAATCCTGTGCTTGAAGCACCATTTCTTTACAATCATTGGAAAGGAGATGATATAAAATATGACTCCTGATAGCTGAGGTTCCTTTTCTCCACAAGTACAGCAGGATTAGGGTCAAAGCCATTTTCTTAGAGTGGGGCTTTCCATACAGTCATTCTGATAATGCTGAGATGAAATCCAAGCACATCTGGACACCCTCTTTAGGCAGTGCTTTCAGATTCATGTTACCAATATGTAAGAAAACCAGTTTTATTACTTTATAATTAAACTCCCCCAAAAACCTGATTCTTTAAAAAAAACTTCCTTTTTTTTTTTTGGTTGTTTCTTATTCCTCTTTCATAGCCATTCTGTTCAAATCGGTATTCTGAGAACTGCCACTTTTGTTCTCCTTCCTGCACATCAAACATCTATTCTATTTAAATTGAGGACATGAAAGATGACAGTGTTGAACTGAGTTAATAAATGCCAACCTGACCAGCTGAGGGGTAGTTTGTATTCCAATCCTCCAGAATGATGCTGAAGTCATACCCATAACCTTTGGAAACACCAAGATTGCTAAGAGACAAACAATCCATTTTTCCTATTTATTCATGAATTAATGATTATATTTTTCTAATGTAATTCAGTGAGTTCTGCTCACAGAAAAGCATCTTAAAGTCTCTTAAACACAAGTTTGCTTAGAGTTATTTTTTTATTTAGTTATTTGAAAGACAGAGATATAGATATATAGTCAAACAAAGATCTCCCAATTGCTGGCTTACAAAAGCCAGGACTGGAGCAGGCTGGAGCCAGGAACTGGAAATCCAATCCAGGTCTCCCACGTGGGTGGCAGGAACCAATCACTTGAGCAATCACTGCTGTCTCCTAGGGTGTGCATTAGTAGTAAGCTGGAATTGGGAACGGAACTGGACCTTGAGCCCTGGCACTGTGATGGTGAGATGTGGTATCCCAATCAGTGTCTTAACCACATGCCAAACACCCATCCCTATTGCTCAGCTTTATAGTTTTATTTCTTTCATCTACATATGGGGATCGTATAGCCTGCATTCAGCTTTAAAATATAGTTTTTTGGGAAATAATGAACTGTTTGTGCCTCCTATACTCCTTATTTCAAGACTCTGCAGACTAGGACAGTAATAGGACAATGTGTCCCTTTATCACTTGAGAACTTGTAGCTTGAAACCTGATACCCCAATCCTGCAGTTCACGGATGTTTCAGATAACACAATTTATGTTTAAATGGTCTTGGTTTCATGTGGCTTAGCTTTATTCTATGTCTTTACCATTGGAGTCAAATTTAGTATCAACCTAACACAAGCAACATTTCTTTTTTTTTTTTTTTTGAAGATTTTTTTTTTTTTTTTTTTTTTTTTGTGACAGGCAGAGTGGACAGTGAGAGAGAGAGACAGAGAGAAAGGTCTTCCTTTGCCATTGGTTCACCCTCCAATGGCCGCCGCGGACGGCGTGCTGCGGCCGGCGCACCGCGCTCATCCGATGGCAGGAGCCAGGTGCTAGGTGCTTATCCTGGTCTCCCATGGGGTGCAGGGCCCAAGCACTTGGGCCATCCTCCACTGCACTCCCGGGCCACAGCAGAGGGCTGGCCTGGAAGAGGGGCAACCGGGACAGAATCCGGTGCCCCGACCGGGACTAGAACCTGGTGTGCCGGCGCCGCAAGGCGGAGGATTAGCCTGTTGAGCCACGGCGCCGGCCTACACAAGCAACATTTCAAACAGAGGGACTAACTTAAGCATATGTTGTGTGTACTAGACACATTTTGGCTCACTACTGTTTTTTTCTTTAGGCAAGTTACTTAATCTCTCTGAGCCTCCATTTATTCATTTGCTTTGGAAAATTCTATAGGTTTATTCAAAGTCCCAGATCAAATGCTATGAAAGAAACTTAAAAGCGGCAATGCAGAACACAATAAACATATGATAGATTTTCAATGAATGAATGTATATCCATGGTCTTCCTTCAATAGCAGGTTTGTGATCCTGAAATTTATGCATACATTTCTTCAAGACTGGAGATTTTTTACTCCAATTTATAAATTAAGGTCTTAAGAGGAAATGGATTTAATTCATATGCTAGAAACAGATCCTTGTATTTACTGTATCTTAATAACATATTTACTGTAGAAGTGTTTAAGATTAAAGTATCCAAGTTCTATTTGCTTAGAAACATCTGTGAAAACTTGATCTATGACTCTTCAGTAAGAAAGTGCCTTGAATTTCAAAAAGGAAACAGGTAAATGCTATCTTCCCCTCCTCTCCCATATTTTCACTGAGCCTCCACCATCCCCCTCCTGTGATCATAACTATCATACAAGAAAACATTTATCTCTATTGTTTCCAAGTTCAATTAAAGAAGTTGGTAATTCTGGCCTTCGGAAAAAGCCAAGGAACAGAGATAAACAGTCATGATTTAAGAGTTATTTTATTTTTAACCATTCATTGATGAGCCACTCTCTTTGCTCATGAGGCGGGAGCGCGTCACAGAGCTACCATGCCGAGACAGTTGATCACGAAACTCTGAGGCTGTGAAGTAATAGAGAATTGGATCCAAAAGGCAGCAAAGACTTGCAAGGCACAGACAGAAAGGGTGGAAATACAGCGTGCTTTGGATAATGGAACAATTGCTAATGATGGTTTCCTTTACCATAATGTAAAAAATGAAGTTAATATGGTAGGGAATGAAACAGATGAAGAAGACTGCAGCACACATGAAAACCATCCTCAATGCTTTTGGCCTCTCGTTGATCCCTTGAAAAGCCACTGGTGGCTGTCGCAAGGATATAGTTGTTTTCCAGGTACACCATGCAATGATTACCACTGGGATTACAAACCCTGCAAGCTCGGCAACTGAGATTAATCCAACCAAAGCCACTGCATTCATTTGCTTGTAACCAAGATCAGCAAAGCAGGATACACTGTTGTTGGCCAAGTTTGTGCTTCTTAAGATGGGAAACGGCAAGCAGGCAGTCCCCACGACGAGCCAGATGGCAGCACTGATGCCCACATCGTACCTACGCTTCCAGTCTCTGGCCCTGAAGGGCTTGAGGAGAAAGAAGCACCTCTGAAGACTGATGCACGTCAGGAAGAAAATGCTGGCATACATGTTGAGATACTTCAGGTAGAAGCACAGCAGGCAAACAGCCCTCTGGAAAGGCCAGTGGTGGCTGATGTAATAGTAAATCCGCAGGGGCAAGGACAGCACGTGAGCAAGGTCAGCCACGGAGAGGTTGATCATGAAAATGATGGCTTTATTTTTCCTTCCGATGAAGCGGCACAGAACCCACAGGGCCACACTGTTAGCCAGAAGACCAGGTATGAATATGAGGATATAGGTGGTTGCATACAAGGAGTAGTGAAATGTTACATTGGTAACATTGCAGTCAGTCTCAGCATTACTGGTACCATTGCTACCCATCTTGAGTATTTCAGTATATTCATCAAGGTAAGCTGTAGATTTATGACACCTGCCAAAAGCAAAGGAGTAAAGACTATAATGGTTAACTAGTTCTTTATCCAGCATCCATTTCTCTATTTTATACTTACCGAGGCAGAATATTATAGTTAAAAGGGCCTTGCATACAGGTGAAGAAGCCGGAGTTCAAGGACTCTATATCATTGATCCAAGATCACTCAATGAATCAGCTGGGAAAACATGGAATTGTCCCAAAAAACTCTCTCCCAAATTTGCTAAGTTATGTCTTGAAAGCAAGGAAATCTTGAACTAGTATATTTTTCTCACCATAGAAAGTGTATCATTTGAGTAAACTTCTTTTGATTCCAAATTTATTTTGCTCAAAACCTTGGTTAGCAGGATACACAGCAGGCTCATAGAATGGCAGATGTCCTAGACAGCACTCTGGCCTCAGAATCAGCCCTGAATGCATTCGGATCTGGCTGAAGAGCCCATGAGAGTATTTTAGGCATGGAAAGCCAAGACACTCTGGCAAAAAAAAAAAAAAAATGAGGACCTAAATGAAACGTCTCTGCAAGTGAGATCCCAGTAGAAAGAACGGGCCATCAAAGAAGGTGGTACTTTTCTCTGAAGGGAGGAAAGAACTTCCACTTTGACTATGACCTTATCTAAATATGATCAGAGTCGGTGAACTCAAAAGGTTTCCATAGCCGTGGAGACTCATGACTAGAGCCTTGGGAGATTATTGACGCCATAAACAAGAGTGTCAAATTGTTAAGTCAACAACAGGAGTCACTGTGCACTTACTCCTCTCATAGGATCTCTGTGCTTAATATGTTGTCCAATGTGAAGTAATGCTATAACTAGTACTGAAACAGTATTTTACACTTTGTGTTTCTGTGTGGGTGCAAACTGTTGAAATCTTTACTTAATATATATTAAATGTATCTTCTGTATATAAAGGTAATTGAAAATGAATCTTGAATGGAATGGGAGAGGGAGCGGGAGATGGGAGGGGTGCGGATGGGAGGGAAGTTATGGGGGGGGAAGCCATTGTAATCCATAAACTGTACTTTGGACATTTATATTTATTAAATGAAAGTTTAAAAAAAAAACACCTTGGTTAGAGTGATTATTGCTCACTTAATCCCAGTTGCAATGTTAGAAGTTCAGCTTCATTTTTTGGGTCCCTTTGCTTCTCCTTTGCTACTTTGCCCATGAGGTACTGGCTTCCTACCTCGGCACCCCAGTACTTGGAAAATATTCCTGCCCCTTGAGCCTTCACCCCTAGTGTCATCGCTAATTTTCAGGACCAGGAAACATGGACTGTTTGTTATTATATCACAGTAGCTTGTGACTCTAAGGTTCTCCTGAAGTTTGTCTCTCCCTTGACTTGGGTCCCATTCCAAACCTATATGAAGTACTTCAATAGAATATTAATTTAAAGTTGAACTAAGGGTACTCTCTCTCATATAATCTTGGAAGGGAATAGGTCACTTTTCCCCATAAGAGGGATTCTGGATTTGTGTGGTATCATTAGCTTTGGAGATTATCCCAGTGGTTACAGTAAACATTGCTTAGAGTATTAGCAACAAACAGCCACAAAAAAAAAAATTGTGGAAACGCTCTAAGATTTAATGTGGTTTTATTCATTGAAGTAATTATTATAAAGGAAGAATTTTTGAAACAACTTAATAATATTTAATGATTTAATATGTATTTTTACATATTATGTTAGAACATGTGGAGGGTAGTATTTAGGGCTTCTCAAGGACTGTGCATGGAATTATGCAGGCTTCTAGCAGGCAAGACCAGTAAGAGAGAAATAGGCTGATTACTTTACATATCTTCTAGAATTTCACACTAGGAAAGACTTTCAGAAATCATGTATTTCAGCCGCCATTTAATACAAGTAGAAGGCAGTCCCAAGGAGAAGAGTTTATTATGGCCACATGGCTAATAAATGAAAGCCCTGAGATTTCAGATGGGTGGACAAGATGTATAATCTCCACACAAACACCAGTCTCCTCATTTTTGTATTACAGAAATGTTTATTGAAATTAAAACTAGAAATAGAAGAAATAAAGTGAGAAAGTAATTGTTTTTTACTATTTTTATTTCGTTTTGTTTTAATTACAAAGGAGTAACCTCATTTTAGATGATTCTTTTTTAATAGCTGGATGGCTTTCTATAACATGTTTAGTCTTGCTCTAATAAAAAGAGATGCGATAAAAGAACAGAATCCCAAGTGATGAGTTCACAGATGAAAAACCATTGATTTGGGGCCAGCCTTGTGGTACAGTAGGTAATGCCACCATGTGCAACATTGGCATTCCATATGGGCACCAGTTCAAGTCCCTGCTGCTCTATCTCTGATTCAGCTCCCTGCTAGTATGCCTGAAAAAGCAGTGGAAGATGGCCCCTGACACCCACATGGGAGACCCCTGGTGGAATTCCAGGCTCCTGGCCGCAACCTGGCCCAACTATGGCCCTTGCACATATTTGGGAACTGAGACAGTGAGTGGAAATGTGCCCTCTCTATCTCTCCCTCTCGCTCTCTTGCTCTCCCTCTGTGTGTGTGTGTATATGTGTGTGTGTCCTTCTTTTTCTTTAACTCTGCTTTTCAAATAAATAAATAAATAAATCTTTTTTAAAGTCCTGGTGTAGTAAGCTGTTATTTCTCTAAAGAGTACTTTAGTTTTCCTTCCTCTCCTATTTCATCCTCCTTCCTTGGCCTGTGATCCTCACACAGTCGCAGTCATCTTGCCAGTGTATGTATGACTTAGAGTGGAGGAATGCTCACAGGTGGAAAGCCAGGAAATGATTATCATACTATAACCGTCACAGATGTGCCCTGGAATCTTCAATGGGAGTTTTCACATGTATTATCTGACTTACTTCTCATAACCATCCTAAGAATTAGGAATTATTACTCTCAAGAGGTCAATGAGGAAACTAGGGTTTAGAGTGATTCAGTAAATTGACGAAATTAACTAAAAGTGGTAAAGGTCAGATATACCGTAATGCCTGGATTGCTCCAAAGTGTATACTGTGTCCACTATGCCACTTGCCTTTCCTTGAATAGGAGGGACTACTTAGTGGAATGCAGCCAGTTTAACTGTCATTTGTTGGACATGTGAAGAACACACGGTTGGCAAAGCCTTTTAATTCCATAGCAGTACCTTATGATATTTTGTAAATATTTATTTATTTACTTGAAAGTCAGAGTTACACAGAGAGAGAAGGTGAGGCAGAGAGAGAGAGAGAGAGAGAGAGAGAGAGAGAGAGAGGTCTTCCATCTTATGGTTCACTCCCCAGTTGGCCACAACGGCCGGAGCTGCGCCCATCTGAATCCAGGAGCCAGGAGCTTCCTCCGGGTCTCCCACGCTGGTGCAGGGGCCCAAGGACTTGGACCATCTTTTACTGCTTTCCTAAGCCGTAACAGAGAGCTGGATTGGAAGTGGAACAGCTGGGTCTCAAACCAGTGCCCATATGGGATGCCGGCACTGCAGGCTGCCGGCACTGCCACCACAGTGCTGACCCCATACCTAATGATCTTATAACACTAGTATTCACTCAGTTAGGCTGTCAGGATAAAACCAAACACTGTCCACATACACATTGACCATCCCTCCCCAGCACTGAGTTTGACTTCAGAATTGGCACTGCCTCTATTCTCTTCTATTATTAATGCAGAGGCTGTGAGCCAGCAAATGAAGAGACATCACAATTTCAAAAACTAAAAACAGCTCACATCCTCTCAAATCATTCTTCCACTTTTGCACTTAACAGACATGACTGTTTGTTTTGGCTTCCTAGGTGTAGAAAGTTTCACTTACTAAAGGAACATGTTCTGTTTGCACCTCTGTGTTAAATAAGAGCCTGATTATATGAGAACAGCAAACTAGAGGTCACATTCACACCTTTGCTTTTATTGTTGGTTTTTATACCTATGCAATTCACAGTTCCTTGTGAGCCTAGAGATTTGCATACTGTACTTTCAAAAACAACTTCTCTATTGCAGATTTGAGGAAGGAATTTTCCCCAAATCTTATTAGTGACAATTACATGTAAAATCTCCATGGCAGCTAAAGGCAGAGGGAATTTATTTTGGGTTAGGCAGAAATACAGATTCTCCTAGGAGGCAATGTTTAGCTTACCATGGACAATTTGTGTTACTTCTGAAACTTAAGAAAGGAGAACAGTCTAAGAAACCACTAACAGGAAAATACTGGGTGGAAGAATTAAAACCAGACTGCATTCTTTTTCTCTCTCTGTCTCCATCTCTCTCTTTCTCTTTCATACCTCTAACACTGGCTCTATTGGTGATTATTTCTGGATGATTTGTCTCTCTTGTGTTGTCAATCTCTCTCCTCTTCAATGCAAACATATATTTGGTTTCTGTCTCATATATACAAGAATGTGAGATTGGAGATTCACTCTTGAATCTGTGCTATCTTCTCAATCAGTTTCATGACTGGCTCTTCACACATTCAAGCTGAAAAAATTGTTGAGTCATTCCTTTTCCCCATATCCAATCATTAAACCAAGTGATTCTCTCTTTTTAGTATACGTGCTGCCGAAGTGAGCATGGTGATATACTTTTTTTTTTTATTTTTGACAGGCAGAGTGGACAGTGAGAGAGAGAGACAGAGAGAAAGGTCTTCCTTTGCTGTTGGTTCACCCTCCAATGGCCGCCGCGGCTGGCGCGCTGCGGCCGGCGCGCTGCGGCCAGTGCACCACACTCATCCAATGGCAGGAGCCAGGTGCCAGGTGCTTTTCCTGGTCTCCCATGGGGTGCAGGGCCCAAGCACCTGGGCCATCCTCCACTGCAATCCCGGGCCACAGCAGAGAGCTGGCCTGGAAGAGGGGCAACCGGGACAGAATCCGGCACCCCAACCGGGACTAGAACCTGGTGTGCCAGCGCCTCAAGGCAGAGGATTAGCCTGTTGAGTCACAGCGCCGGCCGGTGATATACTCTTTTAAAAAGCTCTCCAATCCATCTCCACCCCTATCATCATTCTAATCCAGGCCACTAATACCACTGATCTGAACCACCGTGATATTTGCCTTATGGTAATTCTTTCATTCCAGTCTTACTCCCTGTGATGTATTGTTAAATCATGCCTAACACGGAACATTAAATATGGTTGCAATTTATTGAAGGCTACCATTTATTTATAGGCTAAACAGAAGCACTGATTGCTTCCATATTACAAATGAAATTGAGTCTCAAAGAGCTTAAATAAGTCATTCTGAAATCATAATAGCTGTACAGGGTAGATAGAGGTAATGCATTAGAATTAGAACTCACGCTTGTCTCTGAAGACTCTTACTTCTATCACGGCACTTATTACACTTACTAAAATTTTTCTTAACATATTTTTCTCTTTAATTAAATTTTGCATGCCTTCGGAGCAGAAACTGCATTGTCTCACTGTGATCCAGATAATCTTTTTTTGATATATCATGCCATTTTCCTGCTTAAAATCCCTTGCTGATTCTCTATTGCTTTTATTACTAAGTCCAAACTTCTCACTGTGGCCTAAAGTCCATATATATATTCTGATTCCTCTGCCTTTAAATATTATTTTTTTACATTCTATCCCTTATTCTCTATATTTTACTACTTTCAGATGTTTTAAGTTGTTAGTACAAACCAAACTTTTGTTCTGACAAAGGATTCTGCATATGTTATTCCCTCTGCCAAGGATTCTCTTCTCACAAACTTTCACAAGTCTGGTTCCTTTTAATTGCATCTTGCAAGTCAAAGGGAACTTTACTACCAACTCTATCTATATCACTACATACTCTCATACTCTGTTATTTTTATAGCACATACATTTGCAATTTATGTGTTTATTCACTTGTTTATTGGCTATTTCAACCACTATACAGTTAACTAAATTAGTGCCATAAAACATGTTTTGTTCATCATATAGCCAGAATCTAGCCTGCTACATACTAACCATGCAATGAATACTTGTACAATTACATTAAATTACATACACAATAGTTCAATACTCTTATTTAGAAGAATTCAGCAAAAATGAAAACCTTGAAGTATCAATCCATTTCTGTTGCCTGCTGGTTCCTCTAAAATGTTGTTTTCTGATGTGGGCTTTTTAACATCCACTTGCCCTTTCCAATTCAGAAAATTCATGCATGTAGAGTTCTGAGGAAAGTGCAAAGGAATCAATTTAAAAATCACAAGTGGTCAGCCATAGCTTACGGATATAAACAAGCATAGCGCAGGCTCTCAGGTTATCACCAACACTAGCATTTGGATCACAGGAAGAGGGCAGTTTTTGTGATTTAATTCCAAAGGCATCTCATTTTTTTTTTTTTTTGGTGGTGGCAATGCTTGTCACTATTAAGAGTGCAACTGCCTCATCTCATCAACAAATGATTTCATACTCACCTACACAGGGGCCCTGGAATGGGAAGCTACACCTGTAGTCCCCAAAGCTCTTTTTACTTATAAAGTAACATCAAAGGAAAATAGCTCAATTTACTTTTTTCCATGGCTTCTTGAGGACTCTTGATACCATGGGGCATATCAATCAATTATCTTGTATTTAATAAGCTCCAACCTGTGGTCCCCTTGTTGGGATCTGTGGAGAATATAGAATCATCCACCATAGCATCTGTCCATGAGAAACTTCTTTTGTTTTTAGGAAAACATTAAGAAATTTCCAACAATACACTAGTGCAAAACAAAACAAAACAAAAAATAGGTGAAAGGCATAGAAGATTAAAGGCCCTAATGTTAGCCTAGTGAGGTAAATAGGATACATACTACTCTAGCATAGCTTTATATGATAAAAACATTTAATCAAGAAAACCTCAGTACCTTGTTCAAGGTCACAGTTAGGTTGTGGTGGAAGCAGTATAAGAAGCCAATCTGGGGGCCAGTGTTGTGGCCTAGCAGGTAAAGCTGCCGCCTATCACGCCAGCATCCCATATGGGCTTTGTTTGGAGCCCTGGCTGCTCCACTCCCGATCCAGCTCTCTGCTATGGCCTTGGAAAGCAGTAGAAGATGGCCCAAGTCCTTGGGCCCCTGCACCCACTTGGGAGACCCAGAAGAAGCTCCTGGCTCCTGCCTTTGGATTGGCGCAGCTCTGGCCGTTGCAGCCAACTGGGGAGTGAACCATTGGATGGAAGACCTCTCTCTCTCTCTCTCTCTGCCTTGCCTTCTCTATCTGTGTAACTCTGAGTTTCAAATAAATAAAATAAATATTTTTAAAAAACCAGTTTTATAAACTTCTTATTCAGTGTTCTTCCTATCCTATCAGATGGCCCCTATCGAACTCCAAGAGAATTTCAAATCACAGAAGACATTTTTACTGTACCATCTGCATTCTCTTAGATTTCCATAGGCATAGAGTTGGAAATAAAAATAACGATAGTAGCCAAGTAAGAGATAAAATTAACCTTATTTGCCTGAGTTATCCATCAATCTATAAAAATACTAGTAGTCCTTCAAATTAAGGTCAAGCTTCATCTCTTTAAGCAATTCTTATTGAATAATCAGTCTGTATTGATTATTATCAATATCATTCTTCTGAGGCATAACAATTCATGATGTTATGAAGCAAGCAAATATTCTGCTATGTGTGTACCCTATCTGCTGATTGCTAAGGATGGTGAAGTGATTTTCAGTCACTAGGGAGAGATAGATCTATGAATAAGTAATTGGGGTTGATGGTGCAGCAGTTAATACATTGGAATGCCCGCATTCTCTATTGGAGTTCCAGGGTTTGGCTTCCCACTCTACTTCCAATCCAGTTTCCTGCTAATGCACACCCTGGGAGGTAACAAGTGATGTCTGAAGAACTTGGGTACCTGCCACACATGTGGAAGACCTGAATGGAGTTACTGGCTCCTGGCTTCAGCCTGACACAAATCTGGTTATTACAATTATTTGAAGAGTGAACCAGTGAATGGGTGATATTCTCTCTCTCTCTCTCTCTCTCCTTTGCTTTTAAATAAAATAAATAAAACATTAAAAAGAATAACTACCATAAGAATTTTTAAAACTTACTGTGAAAGAGATAATAAAGAAATTGTCCGGGAAGCAGAAGTAAAGCCTGCCCAGAAGAGGAATATTGGAAGTGCAATTTGAAGGGTAATGGAGAATCTGAAAAGAAATGATTTATCACCACACTTGTGTTTCAGAAGGATCACTCTTGTAGCAATGGGGAAAATGGATTGGAAAGATGGGCACATGCAGTTCAAATCAGTTGGAAGTAAGTAGTGTGACCAACAGTGCAGGTTGACCTTGACTGATCATTTCCTGGAACACAGGATTTTCAGTAGTAAAACCATGACAATCCAATGCAAATAGAGTAGCTGTTCATTCACCTTACTGCCGCAACCATGAAGGTGATACAAAATGATCTCTGGACTTGGCATGAAGAGAAGATAATAATTTTTAAAAGATTTATTTATGTGCCAGAAATACAAATAAGAAGAGGAAGAAGGAGAGAGGGATAAGAAGAGGGAGAGGGAGAGGAGGAGGGAGAGGGAGAGGGAGAGAGAGGAGGAGAGGGAGGGAGGGATGGAGAGGGTGAGGGAGGGAGGGAGAGGGAGAGAGAGAAGGAGAGGGAGGGAGGGAGAGGGAGAGAGAGAAGGAGGTAGGGAGGGAGAGGGAGATGGGGAGGGAGAGGAAGGGAGAGGGAGAGAGGGAGAGGGAGGGAGAGGGAGAGGGAGAGGAAGAGGGAGGGAGGGAGAGGGAGATGGAGGGAGGGAGGGAGAGGGAGGGAGGGAGGGAGAGGGAGAGGGAGGGAGGGATAGGGAGATGGATGGAGGGAGGGAGGGAGGGAGGGAGAGGGGGAGGGGGAGGGAGAGGGAGAGGGAGAGGGAGAGGGAGAGGGAGAGGGAGAGGGAGAGGGAGAGGGAGAGGGAGAAAGATGGAGTGAAAATTCCACAACAGCCAGACCTGGACCAGACTGAAACCAGAAGCCAGGAGCTCCATCTGGTTCTCCCACATGGGTGGCAGGGGCCCAAGCACTTGGGCCATCTTTCATTTAAAAAGTGTGAAAAAGATATCCTAATTTTTGTACTTTCTCCAAAACATTTTCAAATATGGCAATCACTTTACAATCTGAACCAATTAATCCGTTCCTTATTTCAGCTTTCCAAATCTGGCTTTCTGCCTAGCTGCATTATGTTCTGACTCTTCAAAAGTTTTTTTCTCTAACATTATAATCACTGAGGTATGTTACAAATTGCACCCTACTGACTTACACCACACTCCCAGAGATCTTAAATGTCTGAACCTCTTCCATTTTCCCTATTTTAGCTTAACATCCTCCCCACCTTACTTCCTCTTCTACCCAGCCTAGGTTAGTCTAACCACTCTCATGCAAGAACCCACAACTTCCTTGTCCTCCATTCTGCTGCATTACCCTGGCAAGCCTTTAATTCCAGATCACGTCCATAGCCCACTTTCTTTCTTACTACTCAAATGGCTGAATTTCCATATTAAAATATCAGAGTTGAGGCAGGCATTTGACAGGGCAACTCAGAAGCTGTTTAGGATGCCTTCATCCCATATCAGAGTGCCTGTGTTGCAGAGTGCCAGGTCTGCTCCTCATTGCAGCTTCCTGCTAATGTGCACCCTGCAAGTTAGCAGAGGACTACTAAAGTAGTTGGACCCCTGACACCTGTGTGAGAAACCCAATTGAATTCCAAGCTCTTGGTTTCAGCCTGTTATAGCCTCAGCTGTTGAAGGTGTTTAGAAGTAAACTGGAAGATGGGAGAATGATTCTCTCTCTCTCTCTCAAAATAAATAATAAGTGAATAAAATTATAAAGCTAAGAAAAATGCCAGTTATTTGCAATGCTACAACTAGAATTAATGATCTCTAGCCTAAAATGTTTTACTATTGCCTATTTTCTTGTGCACCTGATTAGTACCTTCTCCTATTTCCAATGGGACTATTCAGCACCTTCCCAATTCTACTGAACCTTTCTCCTCTCTCCCCTGCTCTCTTATCGCCCATCTTTGTCAACAGTTGTCTTGCCCATTACCTCACAGATTGAAGTTCTTGGATGAAAAATAACTCAATTTAACCTATTGTCCCCTCCAACACTATCTTTTCTACAACTGTACTCTTCTCACTTCCAACACAGCTACCCTTCCTATTGCTCAAGATGAATTCCCACACTCTTCTTACCTCTCTCAAGATACTCTTTAATTAATCGTCTCTTCTCTCTCCTGGACCATCATGCTATCCTGACTCTCAGGTTGGTCTTTGTCATTAAGTCTCCTTAACCTCCAAAATGTTTCTCCTCTTGTCTATGCACCTTATTCTAGTTCTTTGTCCCTTTCATTATTTGCTTAAGTAAACTCCTTAATGTAGTTGCTCACAATCCTTCCCTTTTCTCACTTCTATTCTTTTATTTATCAATGTACTTCCAGGTGGTATACATATATGCACAACTTTACTCCACTCCATAATTATATGGTTGAGAGCCTTCAGAGGACAGAGAAAAGAGCAGAAACGTCAATGCCTCCAATATCAGTTTATTGAAGTAATCTCTTCGCATATTCAGTTTGTAGTGTTCTGACCAGGGTACACATTGCCATGTAAGAACAATGAGTTTATTATGATTATACCCCTTCACAGATTAGAAAATGATGTATCATCAGGATTAAACGGCTCTCTCAAAGTCCAAGAGTTGTTATTATTTTAGTTGTAATAAGGCTCTTCGTACAGGAAGAAAGCTGAAATTCTCCTTATCCAAACAACTGGCTGCAGTGAATGAAAGATATTTTAAAGTGGCATTTGTGTGAATAAGACTTTCCCTCAAAGATGAAGAAACCATTGTCCGCACTTCTAATCCTAGCAATTCTATGTACATATACTATGCATATATGTTAATTATTGCCCACCAGGTGTCAGAGTGGGGTTATATCTGAGCCAAGGATCTTTATGGAGTTTTGATTATGAGCCCAAATCATAATAGATCTGTGAATAGAAGGACTGAAAAAATTAATTTCTTTATAATAGCAGTGAGTTGAACGGGGCAAGAACTGTAGGATAGGAAAGACTCAAATGTAATAGAATATATTGACAAAAGTGCTGGATTTGAAGCTAAGAGACTTGAATTCAAGTAACTGTTCAAATAGCATCTCTTTGTGTGACTCTGATAAACTCTTTATATTCCTCATTGTTAAAATAAGATGATTTGAACTAGATGATCTTCAACTATCTTCTGTCTCAAACTTGGCATGATTTTATGAGCATTGTCCCTCTCAATCTCTGCCTCTAGCTCACAGCACCAGCAATGCCATGGACACCACTAATACAACTACCATCCCCTCAACCATCATGCGGATTTTTATTTTACAAAACATTTTATACATCTATAAGTGTATTTTTAAAATTCATTGAAAATGAATTTAAAATATAAGCTTATTTTGGTGAAAAATATTTTACATGTATGTATATCTTTTTCATAACACACATTTTCCATGACTGTTTTGAAGACCCTATGTGTGTGTGTGTGTGTATAAATGAGGGTACATCAAAAAGTTTGTAGAGACGGAATTAAAAGAAAAGTTTATTTTGGTGAAAAAATTGAAACCATGCATATGTTTTCATAATGTGTTTTTCATGAAGTTTTTGTAGACCTAATGTGTATGTGTGTGTGTGTGTGTGTGTGTGTGATTGCCATTAAACAATATTAAAAACAACATGTATTATCAATGAACACATCAGGGCATACTATCCCTGTTTTACAGATTAGGAAAAACGAGGCTCAAAGAAGTGGTCTCATTTACATGTGGATGCACTGGAGCTTATACTTTTCTGGGTTTAGAAAATTGTTCAAAACTATAGTTAAGAGAGACAATTACAAGGTGTAGAACAATTATTCTTAAAGTGAAAGGGTAGAAAACGTGTTACTTGAAAAAAAGCATACTCTATTATAATTACTTTGGAAAACAATCATTTTAAAAACAAAATTATTGCTCCTATAATACAAACTTCTTGAAAGTTAGCAAATGATAGAATCAAGAGTGTGGAGCTTAGGTTCAAGGTGACTGTTCTTTCCCTAAAAACAACCTTACAAGTTTTAACCCTTTAAATCCTTTCCATCTTTTTACCTCTTACCATTAAGTCACTAATATCATTAAATAAACATATTTATCAAGTTGTCTTATTTGTTGATAGGGCCAGTCTGTGGCTTCTTGTCTTGGGAGGAGACATTAAACAGAAAAAGAAACTTACTGATGGGAATCCCTCCCACTCTCCAGGGGACAACTTTTCCAGGGCATTTAGGAACTTAACTTGTTTTTGCCTTTTCTTACCAGTTCCATGTAAATTACCCAAGCCAGTCTGATCTTCATAACCATGATGTTCTTCATTCAATCACTTACATTCAGAGTCAAAATATAGCAACTAGAATTGGAGATGCTGCTGTTTCCTGAATTAATTCAGATTAACTCCAAGTAACTCTGCTTGATGTCAGAGCACAAAAATTTGGATATATTATGCAAATCTAGACATATTTTCTCTTAATTATAGAAAATGATATTTATTTTATACTTAAAATGAATTAAAGCAATTGGATAACTCATGAACTAATCTTTTGAAGTTTAAATTTGAAATTCCTTGAATAAATCTTTATTGAAGTTTTGATGTTTTAGGAGGAAGGACAAATTCAGCAGCATTTATAGGTGAAAAGAATTATGCTCTTAGTAGAATCATGTCTCTCCTTTGGAGATCATTGGCAAGATCAAATGAAAAAATTATGTGAAAGTATCCATTTTCTTGCCTGATGGACAGTAAGCATTAAATAAATGTGAGTTCCTTTCCTTTTTACTAGTTCATAGCACAATCTTCTAGAGATTGGTTTAAAAAAATTCCCCCCAAAAGCATAGTTATTAAACATGGCTAGAAGGTCCTAAGTACTAATTCTTAAGGTGGGAGTGTGCAAAACATGTTCCTTAAAATATTCCCTACTATAATAAATACAATTGGAAAGCAAAATTATTCTCCCTCTAATGCAAACTGCTGAAATTACAAATCCTTAATATCTTTTTAGATATTGAACTCAGAATACTCAGTGTGATGGAACACATCTTTCTATACACCCAGGGTCTGGTTCCTAGGGAGGTAATTCTGCAATAATCTTGTAGTGAAATTTTTATGTTTCTCAAAAGGAGCCTTGGCTTTAAAACTTTGAGAAATGTTGATTAAGCATCATTGTCATTGTGGAAATCAGATTTCAGAAACCATTTCCTTGTTTGTGTTTTAGCATTTAGGTAAAAATGTAAAATTTTAATTTAAATATCAAAAGTGTAAAATTTATTTAAATTTAAGAAGTGTAAAATACTTTGTACTCTAAAGGTTGAAGCTCTTATGTAATATATTATGAAAGAAATATAGTGGCCATTGGGAAAAGTTATTAGATTCTTTTGGAGACCTGAACTCCATTTTCAGAAGATCCTATCTAGTTAAAATCTTCTGCTATGGCCCCAATATTCACCACTTCATGACATATGACTCTCCTCAGGTACCTGGCAGCTAAGGATCAAGTAATTTTATTATTAGGAAGGAAATTAGAGACCCTCAATTCTAAGCCCTCTCCCATTATTAGAAGTGAGATTATTGAGAATCATTGCAATAAAGCCACTTGCCCAGAGCCACACTGTGAGTCATAGGCAGAACTTGAACTGTAATCCAGACCTCTTCACTTCTTGTATACTGGTCTATCTACTGCATCACTCTGCCAATGAAGGCAAGTTTTGAAATCAAGCATAACTTCCTTGACATCTGTCTCTCTGATTATTGGAACTCTTAAAGAGTAGTTTCACAATAGCTGTGTTCTCTTTGCTAGCAGCATGGCCTGCCTCTTAGGACTCCAAATATCTCACCTCAAATAAAACTAGCTACCAAGAAAAACCCAAAACCACACAGAAATCTGCTCTTTTTTTTTTAGTTAATTTTTTTATCTCTTACTGCTAGAACCCAGGTAGTCTTGTATAACTTGAACTCAACATCTTTCCTAGCTTAGCCCAAAAAAGGAAATGCATTTAAGCTACAAACCTTTATTCAACAGGAACCACTACAAAAAAAAGAAATTTCCCTGTAGTATGACCTGATTCCCAGTATAGGTTATACCATTTTCTACTTTATGAGCATATCGCATAGTTTCAGAAGTGAATAACTTCACTGTGTTGCAATTAAAGTCCTCGATTAAAAGAAATGGCAATGACTCATCACATCCTCCTGACCAAGCAAAATAGAAATATTCGCACAAGGATCCTTGGAAACGAGACTGCTCCCCATAAAAGCACAACAAAGTCTGTTATTCTATTTAGACTGAACCTGGTGCTAATCGACTTGGCAGAGTCCACTTTCAGGGACTCCAACTGCAAGTCTCGTTTTGTCTCAGTCATCTCAGCCCAGAGCTAGAGAGGTACTGCAACTCATATTGATATCAATAAATACTAAAAAAGCTTCACTTTTGGGCTCCGCTATCCAGTATGATTAACCTTCGGTCAAAAAGTAGTTTTCAAAAAATCAAGGGACCCCTCTGAGCAGACTGTAATCATCTAAGATAGTCTATACTTTCCTAATCTAAAACCAAATGGGGAAACAAATGCATTTGTAAGTATTGTCTGGTAGATGACCTTTACATTAGGGGAAAGGGAACATGAGTTCCTTGTACTAGTTGCAGCTCTGCCACTAAGTGGCTTGATGACCACAAGTACCTTCACTTCATTGGCTCTCAGTTTTTTTTCCCATATGAATTTTGAAAGTTTTGGTCTCTGAACACACTTTGAGCTCCGAAATCCATGATCTGCTTTTCTTTTCTCTTTCTGGGAAGAATTTACCATTGATCTCAGTATCTTTAAATGCTAAACTTACCAAAGCAAGGATTTTATACCCATACATCTTCCTTTGCTATTTAACTAAGTAAGATATACAGAGCAGAAATTCAAATCCTTTTTTATTGCCTTAATATTGTGAGTTGTACCAATGGCTATCGATGTATGCTCTTTTAATTTTGTGCCCTCTTCTTGGTCCCTGGTCTACAAAGAGCTCTCAGCAAAAACAGGCTACATCAAAGACTCCATAATCCTGGAATAATGGTGAGGACTGACAGCATTCACCCTATCTTTGGATGCTGGTCAGACTCAAGGACAGTCATCGTTGCTCCTGCTATAAGAAGTCTGAGATGAGAAACTGGGGAAAATTTCAATTCAGATAATGGCCCACACATTGGTCTATGTATTGATCTGTATTCTCCCACCAAACCTCCCACAAGAAACCACCAATTCCGGTAAATAGGTAGGCTCTAACTTACCTTGGAGTTCAGCTGGAATAAGCACTCTTCTTTCTTTGCATGAATCTGGAGGTAAAAAGCTTAGCTCTGAGTGACACAGATCCTGCTGATAACTGAAAAAAATTGTTGTTGAAAGAGGAAGTTGACTACACTTGTTGTCTCACCACAGAAACCTTATTTGCACGGACTGAAGGTAAGTCCCTTGAGCAAATGACGCTACTCTTGTTTTATTTCTTTTTCATTTCATTGGTGCAGAGAAATTCAAAGAGCAGAGTGTCAAGGGCTATGCGCACTCAAATTATGACTGTATGTCAGCCTTCATCAATTTTCTCCATACTATCTGTTTACACAACAGCCCACATGCCTATCTATCTCACTAGATTCCAGTAGGTTCCATGGGAAGATGGGATTTGCAGTGAAAATCTGAAGAGCATTTACCTAAGAACAGGATAGCTGCAGCTCCTTTAAATCAGGATTTTTAGAAGACTGTGTGAAAAGAGATATATGACTAATTACACAGTGAATATACATAACAATCAAATTAAACGAGTAGGAAAATAGTTTTTTGAGATAATAAAATCAGATAGGAATCTTGGGTCTTCCTAGGAAACACAGAATATAGTAATGAATAATGCCCTCAACATTAGCTATTGTTCCTAATCTATTGCTAGTCTAGGAGAGACCAGACAAAAAGCCTTTGAAACACCAAATCATATTTTTTCCAGAGAAGACACAATCCAAAGTAAAGTAAACTTTCAGAGGAAGAGAAGAATTCAGAACTATGGGCAAAAAGAGACAACTAAGTACTTAAAAATTTTTTTGTTTATTTGAAAGAGTTACAGAGAAAGAGGGAGATATACACACACAGAGGGGAGAAAGGAAGAGAGAGAGAGAGAGAGGGACTTTTCTATGCCCTGGTTTACTCTCAAATGGCTCCAAAGCCCAGGGCTGGACCAGGCCACAGCCAGGAGCCTAGAACTCCTATCCAGGTCTCTACACAGGTGACAGGGACCCAGGCACTTGAGCCATCTTTTGCTGCTTTCACAGACAGATTAGCAGACAGATGGATCAAAATTGGAGTGGCTGGGATTTTAACTGGTGCTCATATGGGATGGCCTGTGATACAGACAGTGGCTTAATCTGCTGTGCCACTATACCAGCCCCAACTGAGTACTTTTTATTCTTTTGAATAGGATAATTATTGATTTCAAGTAGTAATGATTCCTAGACCATCAGTCATACCCAATACCTAGAAGACTCTCTCCTGGAAATTGCAGGTGACTGTTAAATTATAAGCTTTTCTGGTTTGTATATCGCTTTGTTTCTTCCAATTAACATCAAAACTACTTGAGATGATTTTTTTTTGCATAAATTGGGAAATTTATCCCCTATCTTCATTTGCTTCCCTTTTTGGGGCCAATGGCAGGAGAGACTACTTGCATACAAGAGAGAAATGAGGTAAGCTGACAGGCTTTGTCTAGTAATGTTAAGGTGTTGTTTGTGAAATAAATGTGAGATGTGATGACAGCTCATTATCAGGAAACGGTTCCTTTTCTCCCTTACCCCCAAAAGTTTGGCATAAAAACTCAACAGTTCTGGAAATTTCTTTGTTCAGAGAATAATCGTACCCTAGAAAAACTGGCTTACATTGCCCAAACTCACAGGGGACAGATTTGTACCAGAAAGCCAATTTAATAATTTATGGAGAGAAGCAGTACTGCCAAATGCACTGAGATGTGTGTTGGCCTGTGAGTGTATTCTCTTTTCAGCAGGGATGCCAAGTCAGAAAACTAAATTAACAACAGATTAGGGCTGGATAAATACAAGAAATCAGAATTAGGAAGGGGACTGCAAGGTTAAGCTTGTTTCATTTGACATACATCAGCCAGGATGAGAACCCTCTCTCTTTGCCAGTCCTCACAAGTCATGGACTTTTCATCAAACAGCCCAAGCTTAGTTTCCAATGCTTCTCTGTATGTCCTTGTGATTTGCATTGGACATTTCTGAGTGTTTGGTGTGGCTCCACCTACTTCTTTAATTGTTCTGGTTCTAGGAGAGCTTCTTCCTTACTCAGCCTTAATCATGAATCAAAATGCTCCTCTTTGACCTAACTCACAGTAATTTCTTTTTCTCCTTTGTGTATGATATTACCCAGAAAGCTCTTTCCACCTCCAGGCTCTGAGTTCAGAATGTGCTCTTTTCACACCAAAGAGTTTGAGGCTGCTTTGTACACCTTGCTTGTCAGAACTACTGTCAAGCTTGGCTGAGACTATGGTACCCAGTTGTATGATTTTCCTTTAGGCTCATAGACATTGTACATACTGACCAAAATTTTAATACACTGTAAGGAGACTCTGCAATCAATACTGTTTATTTATTTACTTATGCATTAATTGAACATTTTATAAATGTACCCCTTCCCTCACTTTTTAATTCAATACTTATTTATGAAAGAACCTTGTCCTAGACTAGTTCAGAATACAGAAATGAGTCAAACATAATCTTTACTCTCAAGCAGATTTCAGTGTTAATAAGATGATAATACTTGAATATAACTGCTTAACTTACTGACCTAGAAATGAAAGGCTTGGGAAAAGAGCACTTTAGATGGAGAGAACAGCTTAAAGAGAGGTTGTCCTGTTGTTAATTTGAATTGTGTTTCTGAAATTTCAGCAGTTATTGGAGCTATTCCATAGGATTGTTTGAAGAATTGAGATGATATCTGTGAGTTGCCTAGAATGGTGACAGAAAACAGAAATATTGAGCAATTCTTCTTCATTAAATATAATACAGAAAGAATTGGTGTCACAGCTTATCCTATCTTTTATTTATTTATTTACTTACTTACTTTTTCATCCCACTATTGCTCCAAAAGGATTAAAGAGGATTTAAAAGGACACATAGTACAGAAAGATAATATAAATTAAAAAGATATTTAATATAATAAAGAAAGATGTAACAAAGGTAAAGGGTTTTTTAAGTTTACAATATAACATTATAGGTTTCTTGTAGACAGTAAAGTTACTAGAGTGAAGCAAACATATTTACCATCTCACATGATCTTCATATCTCACATCTCACTTTTCTTCTGTCAGAAGGGTAACTAAATTCTACTTAGTTAACAAAAATCCTTAATACAAAACAATTGTAATAACTGCAATCCTGGTGTTGTATATTGGATTTCTAGACTTGTTAATCCTCTGTATCTTCTATTTTGTAACTTTTGACATACATCAATTTCATCCCCCACACTCATATCTGGCCATGATGAACACTGTTCTATTCTCTGTCTCTGGATATTTGAACTTGTTTTGTAGTTCTACTTACTATATTTGAAGGACTAACTTTAAAAAAAAATTAATGAAAATGACAATTTCCTCATCAAGATCACATGAACATAAACAGTAAAACAAAGTCTTTGGAGGGGGTATATGGAGGTAGAACAGGCTTCTAAGGTACTGACAGCCTCCTTTTTATTGTGGGTGATTGATATCTCTTGAAGGATAGGCTATTTCGATTTGTTGATTCCTAGGTCCTCTTTCCCCAACTGTCTTTCCTTTATAGATATCCTTAGGTTTAGTGTTGGGAGGACAATTTGAAATTCAACAGAAATCATCTGAAAGTGATGGGACAAAGGGACAGAAGTGGAAAGGAGAAATGAAAGCTTAGGTTTCTTCATTCTCACTGATTGGCAAGAAACGTCCAGTGAATTCTTGGGACTTCTTTTCCCATTTCTGATTGAGGTCAATGCTTTCTTCCTTCACCTTCTGAACAAATTATTTTGACTTTTCCTCCACATCTTTCACCTTCTTCTCTATTTCATCAACCCACTCCTGCAAGTGTTTTTTTTTTCCTCTAATTGATAAAGTTGACATTGAGCTCCTTTGCTGTGTAGTCTCTCTGTAGGTTTTGTCTCACATACACATAGTTGCAGACAATTCTGGTGTTGATGTCTGCTGTGGATAAAACTTTTGTCCTCTGTGTTGAAGCAAACATGACTGCCTTCTAGATGTGCTTATAAAAATCATTACTACCAGGGCCAGCGCTGTGGCATAGCAGATAAAGCCACCGCCTGCATTCTGGCATCCCATATGGGCGTTGGTTTGAGACCCGCATGCTCCACTTCTGATCCAGTTCTCTGCTATGGCCTGGGAAAGCAGTAAAAGATGGCCCAAGTCCTTGGGCTCCTGCATCCACATAGAACACCTGGAAAAAGCTCCTGGCTCCTGGCTCCTGGCTTCTGATTGGTGCAGCTCTGGCTGTTGCAGCCAATTGGGGAGTGAACTAGCAGATGGAAGACCTCTCTCTCTCTCTCTCTCTCTCTCTCTTTCTTCTTCTTTTTCCTCTTCTTCTTCTTCTTCTTCTTCTTCTATCTTTGTGTAACTTTGACTTTCAAATAAATAAATAAATCTTTAAAAAATCATTACTCCCACCAGAAGAATAAAGGATATAGTTATGGGCTACACAATCAGTCCTGTGTTCTGCCAGGAACTGGAGTGTCAGGGTTCAAGGGGCATTTCTCACCACCTCATCCATGTAGCAGCAGTATTGCACTGTGTTGTAGTGCTCATTTTCACTCATCACCATGAAGCTTTTGAAGTTGTGCATTAGCTCAAAAGGTTGTTTGCTTCTATCAGAGCCTGGGCATGACCAGAGTGAAATAAATCAAATATTCCATCTGCAGAAAATCTCACAAGCCGTTTTCAAGGAGTTCCCCTGTTGCCTTCTTCCATGGCATAGGGCTTTACTAAAGTTAACATCAATTTCATCATAAAAAGGAGCTGGCTCCCATAAGCCAACTGGACAGCTTTGTACTTTTGAAGGAATTCCATCCATCTCCCTCTATTACCCCACTGGATACTGTGCTACTTTCCTCCTCTTCCTTTCATTGACTTTGACTGAATGCAGCACATCCATTTTTTTTTTTTTTTGCAACTTATCCACTTTCGCAGGAACACACCCTGGTCACAGATATTCCACAACAATAATCCAGCAGGGTACGATCCCCAGCCCCTGTCCCATCACATTTCTGCCGGGTTCCCTGCATATTTGAATTTTTAAAGAAACAGATTTCACAAGTGCCAGCTCTGAGGCATAGCAGATACCAGCTGCCACTTGCAGTGCTGGCATCCCATATGGATGCTGGTTCAAGTCCCAGTGGCTCCACTTACAATCCAGCTCTCTGCTGTGGCCTGGGAAAGTGGTAGAAGATGGCCCAAGTGCTTGGGTCCCTGCACCCTCGTGGGAGACCCGAAAGAAGCTCCTGGCTCCTGGCTTCAGATCGATCCAACTCTAGCCATTGCCCCCCATCTGGGGAGTGAACAAGCAGATGGAAGACACCCCCCCCCCGCCTCTGCCTTTCTGTAACTCTTTCAGATAAAGAAATCTTTTAAAAAAATAAAGAGGAATAGATTTCGTATACCATGCAAGATTTTCCTGTGCATGGCTTATATCATTTAGCATAAAATTCTTCAGTTCTATGTAGTAGCAAATGGCAGGAACTCCTTTTTGAGAAATAGTATTACAATGTGTTTTTCTGGATTGGCCTTTTTGTGATTCAATTTTTATGTCCCTGTGCATCTCTCTTTATGATTTTAAATATTTTACTTAATATTATCTTGCTATACTATGCTTTCTTTTAATAATCTTGAATCCTTTTTGTCACAGTGGTGGAATCAAAAAGTGAATATGAATTACTTTAGATAAAATGTCTTTTAGCATTTCCCATGTCTGATTACATATTCACATATTCCTGTGCATTTTTAAAACAAACCATTCAATAAATATTTGATAAACTACAGCAATTTATTTGATGCTGAATAGAAGGGATGGGATTCAGATGCATAAAATGTGTTCTTTATTCCTTTAAGAGTCTATAGTTCAAGTGACTAGCTGAAGACTTACAAAAGAACTAGAAAACATTGCATAGTGTATGATTTACTATTTTTTTAACTTTTATTTAATAAATATAAATTTCCAAAGTACAGTTTATGGATTACAATGGCTTTCCCCCCGCCGCCATAACTTCCCTCTCACTCACACCCCTCCCAACTCCCACTCCCTCTCCCATTCCATTCACATCAAGATTCATTTTCAATTATCTTTATATACAGAAGATTAATTTAGTATATACTAAATAAAGATTTCAACAGTTTGCACCCACACAGAAACACAAAGTGTAAAATTCTGTTTGAGTACTTGTTATAGCATTAATTCACATAGTACAACACATTAAGGACAGAGATCCTACATGAGGAGTAAGTGCACAGTGACTCCTGTTGTTGACTTAACAAATTGACATTCTTGTTAATGGCATCAGTAATCACCCTAGGCTCTTGTCATGAATTGCCAAGGCTTTGGAAGCCTTTTGAGTATTAAACTATGCAGAAGTTAAGAAGAATCTACCAGGGCTGAGACTGTTGGAAATATTGGTAGTCCTGGCTCAATAAGCAAGTTTTGCTGTTATGCAGTGTTTTATTTGAAAGTCAGATTCACAGACAGAGAAGGAGAGGGAGAGGGAGAGGGAGAGGGAGAGGGAGAGGGAGAGGGAGAGGGAGAGGGAGAGGGAGAGGGAGAGGGAGAGGGAGAGGGAGAGGGAGAGGGAGAGGGAGAGAATCTTCCATCTCCTGGTTCACTCCAAAGACGGCTGCAGCATCTGGGGCTGGACCAGGCTGAGCCAGGAGTCCAGAGCTTCTTATCAGGCTCTCACTTGGGTGGCAGGGGTCCAAGAATTTCAACAATTTTCTGCTACTTTTCCCAAACTATTAGCAGGGAGCTGGATCACAAGTGAAGCAGCCAGGACTCAAACCCATCCTATATGTGATGCTAGCATCTCAGGCAGCAGCTTTACTCCCTATGCCACAGCACCAGCCCCTGATACTGCCTTTTTTTAAAAAAAAGATTAAATTTATACACTTGTTTAAGCCTGGAAATGTAAATAAATTAGCGATTCAAATCTGTAGTTTTATGGATAATATTGTTTAAGATGTGGCTAAAGTAGGTAGCTAAGTTTTAAGAATTGTGATTATTTAAGTAAGAGTATCTGACTCCAGAGTCTAAACTTTCCTTCCATTCCTTAAAAGATCACTGAGACAATAGTGCACAGAATGAATTAAAAAGGGGGGAGAAATAGGAAGTTGTGAGCCCTTTTGGAGGATACACTAATAATTCAAATTTAAATTAATTAGAGCACGGATTAGGGCAATGGTACTAAAAATGAAGACAGAGGGTAATTTCAAGAGCTAGTTTTCATAAAAGAGTCCTTAAAACTGCAATCAGTAAAATGAAAGAGGAAATGAATCTTCAAGAATAGGAATAAATCAGTCTTTGAAGGGGCTCATTTTTGCATGTTTTCCATTAAAACTTTCTTGAGTTGTACTCTAAGTATCTTCATACAGTAACAAAAACACACTTTGTAACTGCAAGAGAGGTTCATTTTCCTGAACCCTAGAGGCTTGTTTTTGAAACAGGTGTCAGCACATGGGCACTTCTTGAGGAAGGGAAATGATTGGTCTTACAGGATGTGGATTTCTCAAGAATTTTTCAAAAGAGATGTCTATCATTAAAATAGCTGGTCATTTGGGGTTTACATTCTGTGAATTAATCAGAATGATGAAATGTCAAAGCCATAAAAATTGAGCAAGAAGTGAAGGATACAACAAAGAAAGGTATATCTTGTCGAAGTTTCTTATTTCAGACATCTTACAGAAGATTTGCTGACTACATACACATCACCAGGACTGGTAAAATGGGGGAATAAGAGAAGAATATTTCTGCTCCACCTTCCTTAATAGTTTTTTATTGTTGCTCAACTTTCTCCCCAAAGATATTATGCTTTTACAGAATCTCTGGGTTCCTTTTGTTACAAAACCATGTGGTCTGAGTATGTCCTTCTTGGCAAGAAGGAAGGAATTTTAGGAAGAGAGCAGCACTGCTGACACAAAGAATGCATTCTAAATGTCTTAAATTTCAGACCTGATAAATAGCACACGACTCCTCAAATCAGCATTGCTCAAGTGGGCATTTCTCTGATCAGTAAGCTTTTTGGTATCAGACCACTTTATATTCTTCAAAATTCTTAAGGATACTAAAAACTCTTGCTAATGTACAGTAAAGTATATATTTTGTTATTTGCCATAATAGACTAGAGTCTAAAACTATTTTTGAACTATTCATTCATTATTTCACTTAAAATAGATCCATTATATGTTAATAAGTATATTTTAGTGGTCACTATAAGCTAGGGGGCTAGAAGAGCCTGATAAAGAGTGGTTAGGTAATAAATACCAAAAAACAGGAGAAATTAGTTATAGTGTTCTATAGCCCGATAGGGTAACTGTTGTCTATAACTTCTTAACATATAATATACCCTATATTTCAAAATACCTGGAAATTAATACAATCTTTCCTAAAACATAAAAATGATATATGCTTGAAGAGATGAAAATGTTAATTGGCCAGATTTGATCATTACACACCATATACATGTAACAAATCATCATACTCTCACATAGATGTATACGAGTATCACCTTAAAAACATAAAAAGGGGAAAATAGCAGCTTGCACATCACAAAAATTAAAAACTTATATGCCCCAAAGGACTCTATCAAGTTTGAGAGAGAAAATAATTGCAAATCACATACATGATGATAGTTTTTATATTCAGGAACCGGTGTTGGGGTGCACCACATTAAGCTGCTGCTTGTGAAACCACCATCTCATATCATAGTGGCAGTTGGAGTGCTGGCTCCTCCACTTCTGATTCAGCTTCCTGCTAATGCATCTTGGAAGGCAACGAAAGATTGCCCAAGTACTCAAGCTATGGCCATTCTTGGGAAGACAAGGATGGAATTCCTGTGTCCTGGCTTTGACCTTGTATAGCTCTTGCTGCGGTAACCATTTACAGAATGAACCAGTGTATGGAAGGATGGAAAATCTCTCTCTCTCTCTCTCTCTCTCTCTCTCTCTCTCTCTGTGTGTGTGTGTGTGTGTCTCTCTCTCTGTGTGTCTCTCATCCCTCTCTCTCTTTCTCTCTCGCTTACTTGCTCCTTCCCTCTGTGTGTGTTCATGTGTGTGTATGTGTATGTGTATGTGTGTCTTCCTCTCTGTCATTCATTTTTAACAACAAATGAATAAATAATTATTTGATGTACAGAATACTTTAAGAGCTCCTACAACTCAGGACTAAAAAAGCAAATAACATAATTTAAAACTGGTAAGATAACTTGAATGGACATTTCATCAAAGAATATGTACAAATGGCCAGTAAACATGGGAAAAATGAGCAACATCATTACTTTTTAGTGAATTGTGAAACCACAATGAGATATCACTTCACATTCATTAGTATAACTATAGTAGATAAACAGAAAGCAGCAACTGTTGGTGAAAATATAAAGATATTGGAACCCTTGTACTTGCTTTTGGGAATGTAAAATAATATAGCTTCTATGAGAAACAGTTTGTCAGCTCTTCAAAATCTTAAATAGAATATAACTCAGCAATTCTCCTAGTTATATACCCAAAATAATTGAAAACAAGGAATCTAATGGATGCATGTACAGACTGGAAACACCGTAACTGTCTATCAACAGATACATGGGTTAAAATGTGATATATATATATATATTTATGTACATATTTTACATATATGTATATATATGCGAATATTATTCATGCCATGAAAAGGAATTAACTCTGATGGATACTACAATATGGATGAACATTGAAAGCATCATGCTAAGTAAAATAAGCTAGACACTAAAGGACAAATATTATGATTCCACCCGCATGAAATACTTAGACAAATTCAGAGACAGAAAACAAATGAGAGATTACCAGGAGCTGAGTAGAGTGGAGGGAATAAGGAGTTAGTGCTTAATGGGTACAGAGTTTCTGCTTGGGATGACGAAAATATTATAGAAATAATGATGATGTCCATACAATTATTTCTTTATGATAAATTTCTATAATTAGAATTGATGTGTCAAATGGATATAATAAAATACTGAGCAATATTCAAATGTAAATTTTTACATTATTAATGAAGTTTATCATATTTCCACTTAAAACATTTTATGACATAAACTACATTAAAAATATTGACAATAGCGACATTGCTTTACATCTTTGCAAACATTGTTAATATCTGTTTTATAAAAGGTTTACTTTTTATTTACTTATTTTAAAAGCAGAGTGACAAAGAGATTCACAGACACAGACAGAGGGAGAGGGAGAGAGAGGGAGATCTTTTATCTACTAGTTCACTCCCCAATGGCTGCAACAGCCAGAGCTAGGCCAGGCAAAAGCCAGGAGCCTGGAATTCTATCTTGGTCTCCCACTAGGTTGGCAGGGACCCAAATACTTGGGCCATCATCTACTGTTTTCCCATGTGCATTAGTAGGAATCTGGATCAGAAGCGGAGCAGGCAGCACCAGAAATGATGCTCCTACAAAGGATTCCACTGTCACAGGTGGCAGCTAAATCTGCTGCACCACAATACTGGCCCCTAAATACTGGCCTCTACTAACAGAAAATATCTGGATTTTGATATCTACTTTGCTTTCAATTTGTTATAATGTGGCTTTTTTTTTTTGTAATATAAGGGAAAATCTATTCTCATATGGATATATAGTTGAAACAGGAGGATTATTTTAATAGTTTTTTCAGAAAAGTATATAAGTTCTTCTTTGATACAACACCAAAACGAGAAAAATAGATTATTTTTACAGGATAATTGTACTGCATGTTCTGAAAATACAGCAAGGAACGTTTCCTACTCCATTTTATTAAAATGTGTTGGTATATCTTGTACTTTGAGTAGGTATTTTAATAACGCATTATTCATAAAACATGCATAGAACTTTTGTAAAATGTTGAATAACTGAGTCATGTAACTGTTCATATTTTAATACAGTATCAAAATGCATCACATTTCTGACTATCACCACTAATCTCCTTAGAAAACTCTACGTTATAGGGAGTTCTGCAGCTCATGGTAATAGATGCATATCATCTGAAGTTCAATTTTTATTTGAATTATCATTAACAACAAATATTTGTCAGTTATTTTCCAGTCAGTGACAGGCTTGCTTTGATCATTTGCAAAAAAACATCTGCCAAAAATCTAAATACATATGATCATAAAAATTTTGTCCTTTTTAGTGAAAGTGATAGCCCATTGAAAATATTTGTTCTAGTCCAATGCAAAGCTTTAGAAGTTTACAAAGACTTCCCTCTGAGACAACCATCATATTTCAGTATGCAGCGAAGTACATTATACATGCCTCCCATTTTGTCACAATATAACCTGTAAAAGATGGAGTTGAGGTCATGGTTTAATAAAATGGTAGACTAAAGACTTTTGAAAGTACTCTCTCTAAAAAAGCAATAAACACTGGAACTTGCTAAAAATCAACATTTTTATGAATCTAGAAATTAGTTTAAGGCTTGCAACAATCCAATGAGCCTTTAAAACTGGGAAATTAGTTGAACTTTGGTGAGAAAAGTGTTCTTGTGGTGTTTTAACTTGTTCTATTCCTTTTATCCTCACTGGAGCCCCGAAGTTAACCTTTCACAAATAGTTTATATCCATAGTGAAAACCAGCAGCTTCTGAAACACTGGATGGGTTAGAAAAAGGTTAAGGCTTTCTAAAGTGCAATTCCTAGATAATTGTCTTTATTGGACCTATATAAAAATTTCATGAAAAATACCAGTAACAAGATTTGTTTGAACTGACTCAGAGATCTTTCTTTCCAAATAGGATTTTCCTTGGGAGCATTTGCAATATATTGTCAATAATTGAGATTACAGGTACCTGAAGTGGTAAATAACAATTAGGGCACACAATAATCTAGCCAAAATGTTTAAAATGAAAATCCAAGTAGCAAAGAGTCCATACTGGGATTTGAAAGTCTGCAGCCTAGTTCTAAAAATCTAGAAGACTGCAGCCATTTCTAGAACTAGGTGCATAACAAGTGCTCTGCACATGCTCAAGAAACACCTGAAAACATGTTCAGCTCTCACTTCTCATCAAACCTAAGACTGCACAAGGAGGAAGTGAAGGGTGAGAAAGGTTTCAAATGGTCAGGTTGAGTGCT
The DNA here is from genome assembly GCA_949820135.1 of Sylvilagus floridanus. NCBI lineage: Eukaryota > Metazoa > Chordata > Mammalia > Lagomorpha > Leporidae > Sylvilagus > Sylvilagus floridanus. The sequence goes on along the minus strand of OX463223.1, from coordinate 59,895,290 downwards.
GAAGGTATGCCACAACATGCACACAGATCCTCTTTAAAAAGTGTAGGAGATCTATTTGTTCCAGGCAATCGCTACCCAATCACTGTATGTCATGAAAATAACTGAGCAAAGACCTTAGAGCCAACACACAACAAAGAATTTAAAGAACTTTCATTAAAATTTCAATATATAAGTTTTAATAAAAGTTGCTAGCCAAATAAATAGCAACTTCAACCAGCAACATCAACAAACCCTGAGAGAAAGTAACTCAATTTTTAGAATACTCAGGTTATATAATAGTAGTAGTTTATAAGAAAAAACTATCGGAAATGTGAAAAACCAAGAAACTATGGCATAAGTAAAAGAAAAAATAAAGCAATTGATAGGAAATCTTCCCAAGAAGCCCAGAGAGTAGACTTACTAAAAAGAGAACTTAAATGTTCAAAGATGTCAAAGAATTAAACTATGAAAATAACATCTTGTTAAAGAGAAGATACCAATAGCGACACAAATGTTTCAAGAGAGTGAAATAGAAATCCTGAAATTGAAAGTACAAACATGAAATAAAATCCAATACAAAAATAATCAGATTAAATTATGCAGGAAAAATCTGAATACTTAAAGATAGAATAATTGAGATTGTTTAATAACCTAAGTGACAGAAAAAAGAATGAAAAATGAATACAACTCCAGATTTGTGAGACATGTCAAGCAAACCAATGAATGCTCAGTGGGGGCTCCAGAAGTGGAGGAAAGAAAGGGACAGAAAAAGTATTCGAAGGAATATTCAAAGAAAAAAGGGCTGAAAACATTAATTTGGTGAAAACTTTCAAATGGTATAAAAGTAAATTATTCCACATATACATGAAGCTCAATAAACTCCAAATTTGATAAATTCAAAAATATTCACACATAGACACAACACAATTAAACTGTGAAAAGTGGAAACAAAGAGGGTTTTGAAAATATCAACTTCTCATCAGAAACCATGGAAACCAGAGTCAATAAAATATGAAACAACAAACTGCAACATGTTAAAAAGAGTTGAAATTACACAGAATATGTTATGGATTCAAAAGCACCCCCCATTCTTATGTTGAAATGTAAGGACAGTAACTCCCAATGGAGATAAATTCTTTAAAGAAGAGATTTGGGGTAGGCCCTAATCCAATCTAATGGGTGCTCTTATAATAAGAGGAAACTGGGATAAATGTACCATATTTATATTTTTTAAAAAATTAATATACTTCCATTTTTCATTTGAAAAGCACAGAGAGAGAGAGAGAGAGAGAGAGAGAGAGAGAGAGAGCGAGAATCTTCCATCCCTTGGTTAACTCCCCAGATGCCCACAAAAAACAAGGACTGGGGTCATGCTGAAGCCAGGAGCCTGGAACTTGATCCAAGTCTCCCATGGAAATGGCAAGGACCAACCTACTTGAGCAATCAGTTACCGGCACCCAGGTGCATATCAGTAGGAAGCTGAAATCAGAAGCAGAGTATGTAAAGTGTCATTTTTAAAACTGCCTTAAATATTAAATGCTTTCCCCTTACTCTAGTTTTGCCACAGTACACACACACACACAATCAATAAAAAGTAAACAAAAGGAATCCAGATTGCAAAGGAAGAAATAAAACTATTTTAATTGCATTTCGTATGATACTGCATACAAGTAGGAATCTACTGAATAATAATGTGAACTGATTAATAAATAAAGTTTACAGGTATAATCACAACAGTTTAAAACATTCAACAGTACTTCCATAGTAGTTCAGTTTGGAAAGCATCAACATCTGGCTATTTGTATTTCATCCTTTGAATATTGCCTGTTCAAGTCCTTTGAGTCCTTTGCCTATTTCTTACCTGGACATTAATACATTATCAGTTGGACAAACTGAATGAAAAAATTATTCCTTTTCCAAATCTCACTACAATGCAAGAATAATGAATATGGTGTAGTACTGGCAAGGAAATAGACATATAGATTGAAGGAACAGAAATGAAAGACTAGAAAAAAATCCTGTGTGTGTCAAAATTTACTGTTGACAACATTGTCAAAAAAAATCAATGAGGAAAGAATAGTTTTTTCAACAAATGTTGCCCTGAAACTATATCTACATACAAAATATGTAGAAAATAATTCACATCATTCACAAAATTAAATAGAATCACATCACAGATATAAATGAAAGAATTATAACTGGGAATACTTTGGAGGAAGACATGGTAATGTATGATTTTGACCTTGGATTAAGCAAAAGTTTCTTAAATATGAGCAACAAAGGAAAACATACGCTTTAGAAACTTTGGAAAATTTTGGGCTTCAAATGACATCATGAAGAAATTGAAAAATAACTCATAGAAAGAGAAAATACTTGCAAATCATAGACCTGCTAGTGTTTTTCTGTTCAGAATTTATTAAAAAAAATCAAAACTCAAAAAGACAACCCTAATAATATTAATTTATCCAACAAAGTTATACAATCAGTCAACAAACACATAAAAACCCTCAATAATAACAGTAATTTTCCATCAATAATGATTAGGAAAACACACCAAAAATTCAATGAGATAATATTTTACATCTATAAGAATAGCCATAATTAAAAGCACTAGATAATTATATACATTGAGTACATGAAAAGAGTAGAATCATTACACTGTAGGTAAGAATGTAGTTTGGTACTTCAGCTTTGGAAAATAGCTTCACTGTTCCTCAAATGGTTAAAGACAGTTACCATATGATCCAGAAATTTTACTACTAGAAGAATGAAAACATATGCCCACATGTTCATAATAGTATTATTCATGATAACCCCAATGGGGGAAAAAAAATGTCAATGAATAGATGAATGGACAAATAAAATATGGTGCATCATACAATGGAATATCACTCTTAATTTAAGATTTTATTTATTTATTTGAGAGGCAGAACTACAAAGAGAGGGAGAGACAGAGAGAAAGGTCTTCCATTTGCCAGTTTATTCTCGAAATGGCTGCAATGGCTGGAGTTGGGCTGATTTGAAACCAGGAGCCAGGAGCTTCTTCCGGGTCTCCCACATGCGTGCAGGGGACCAAGCACTTGGGTCAATCTTCTACTGCTCTCCCAAGCCACAGACAAGAGCTAGATTGGAAGAGGAGAAGGCAGGACATGAACTGGTGCCCATATGGGATGCTGGCACTGAAAGTGGAAGCTTAGCTTACTACACCACAGCACTGGTCCCGGAATATAACTATTAAAAACCAGATCCTGATACATGTGACCATACCAATGAAACTTGAAAACATACTAAAAAATGAAAGAAGTCAGACTCAGACACAAATTATTCTGTTAATATGAAATACCCTGAATAGTCAAATCTATGCAGAAAATTGACTAGAGATTGCCTAGAGCACAGTGGAGGATGGGGCATCATTGCTAATGGATATAATTCTAAAGTGTACTATTCAATGCTTTGTAATACATTTACCATAATATGTAACCACCTCTACTACTTAATTCTTGAACATTAGCATCAATTTCATATCACATGGTATGCCACAGGTGGCAATAGCTTGAACTAGTCAGGTACAGTAGAATTAAATTATACTATATGATACTTTAGTTCATCAATTATAACCCAAAAAATCATGAAAAACAAGAATGATACATATGATTTTTATTGCTTTTTAAATTATCTGTGATCACCTATTCCTTCACCACAGAGAGTTTTATAAGACCATATCCATGAAGCAGTATTCCAGGATTTTTGAGGGAATACAAAGATGAATATGACACTCATTGATTTCAAGTGCCCCCCACCATTTTCTATTGGATAAGAAACCAGTAGTTACTCATTAGCTCTAGTTTCTTCATTTGTAAAATGGTAGTTAATAGATAGTCACTTGAGACTTTTGGAAAGAATTAGGCAAGATCATGTATTGAAACTACTTATCACAATACATGATTCACCATAAATACTCAGTAAACAGTAGTGTCTGCTACTCCAACAACTCATTTGTGTTGGGGAAGAACATTCGTGGAGATGAATAATAATGTAAGTTAGCATGCAAAATATGTTTCAAAAGAAATATGAATAAAATGAGAAAATAGTTCAGGTTATAGGTATCATTTCAGACGGGAAAAATTAGAAAAAAACGTTTTATGTAGGAGGTAATAAAGATCTTTGAATGATCGATGGAAATTTTTTAAGATTTTTAAAATATTTTTTGAAAGGCAGAGTTACAGAGAGAAAAAGAGGCCAAAACCAGGACCCTTGAATGCCATCTGAGTCTCCCACTTGGGTGCAGGGACCCAATTACTTGGGCCATCCTCCACTGCTTTCCCAGGCTTATTAACTGGGAGCGGGAACAGAAATGGAGCATCTGGGACTGGAACCTGTGCCCATACAGGATGCTAAAGTCAGAGGCAACAGCTTTTCAATGGAATTTTAAAACACAGATAAGTGTGTATGAGGGTACTTCAAAAGTTCATGAAAAATAGAATTATGGTGCTCACCTCCACCACAAGAAAGAATGAAAACAACAAAGGAAATATGTCATTCCTAGGATACTGACTGAAGAAAAAGTGAAGTAAAGAAGTGATAGGAATTCTGAACAGCACAGAGACTCAGAAAGCCAGGACAGAGATAGCAACAAAGCACAATGACTCCATACACTGACTCCTTGGGCAGGGCAACTCCATCTTACTGGGAAATGGTAGTCAGAAAACACTACAACCCCTACCATCACCACAGAACAGCAGCCCCAACTACAGGAGAATTCCACAGGCATCACTGGCTTTGAATCCAGCATAGCAAGGTGACTGGGGTTTGAGGCATTGTTTTGTTCCAAAAAGGGAACTCATATCACCTTCCACCACCGAATCCACTACTCCCAAGACCCAAGCTACTGCAACACAGCCACTACTAAACTCCATTCTGTCATGGAACAGAAAGCAGCTCCAATGTCAGCAGAGTCCGGGCACTTCACAAGGCAGAGAGCAGGTTCCTCTGCATCCTAAAGCTGTGGGATCACTCAGCACAAAACAAAGAACCACACTTGCTTGCTCTGAATAAACAAGGAAAGTCCCCCTCTGTTTTGGGGGGTTTGGAAACAACAGGAGCCTATACGCAAAATAGAGGACCACATAACAAGAAGTCCTTTTCTTCATCTCTTGGCACAAGGTTCTGGGTATCTACAGCATAAACCCCATGATCATCCTTATAGCGCTATGAGAACTGAAGGTAATTATTTCATTTCCTGCATCTCTGGGACTGTGGTTGTTGGAATTAGAATCGCTGCAATGGCTCACACGAATGAGTGAGACCTGGAGAACCCTATCTGCATTCATCTTCTCAGGCTGGTGTTTGCTAACTAAATATCCACAGCATGACTTGCACTCATCCTATGAGAGCTGAGTAAGGAACTCAGCTCACTTTGTAGCTCTGAGATGGTGGTTATTGATTTTAAAAGTCCTAGAGACATCTGTGCTCCCCCATGGGGCTGGAGAAGGACCAGTCTTCATTCCTCTGTGAAACGACTACAACTTGTAGTGCACAATCCTCAGTATAACCTGCGGTCATGGTGTGGGACTTGGCAAAGCCACACTCCAAGTCCTGCAGCTCTGGAGACTGGAACTGTTGGAACTATATTCCACAGAGCCACTTGAATTCACCCCAAGGGACTGGGTAATGATCTCACCGCATCCTTCAGTCCTGGGTCTGTGACTGTTCTGTATGTCCTCAGAACACCTGTGCTCACCCTCTGAGGTCTGAAGAAGGACATATCTGCATTAAAGTGCTCCATATTTTAACATGTTAGTATACAATCCCTGACATAATCTGCAATCACCCTGTGGGACTTCAGTAAGGAACCTTTTGAATCCTGTAGCTCTGCAGCTCTGGGCCTGGGATTCCTGGAACTATATTCCACAGAGTCACCTGCATTTACCTGGTGGGACCTCAGGTGTACCACGTATACATTCCACTGCTCCAGATTTATGCCTGCCAGTGTCTACAATCTCCAGCAACAGGAGACCTGGGTAAAGAGACATTTACATCCTGCAGGTTAGGTTCTGTGATGGTTGGCTACATAAATACCAGGATCACCTCTATTTGCCCCTTGGGACCTGAGGAAGGCTCTATCTCCATTTCATTACTACAAGTCATGGTTTCCAGTACACAATCACAAGCACAATCTACAATTTTTCTATGGCATATTGTGAAGGTAACCATTCTTTCGTGCAGTTATGAGACTGGGATTGTTATTATTATATTCCTCAAAATCATCTGAACAGACACATTGGGGGAGAACCTGCCTACACTCGACTGCTCCAGTAGAATGATGCCAGTGCATCATACCAATAATAACTTGTATTCACACCACGGGACCTGAACAGAGTCACCTTCATATCCCCCAGTACTAGCACCGGGACTTTTGATGATATAAGCCCAAACACCAAGCAGGAACTAGGGAAGTTCCCATCAACATTACACAGTTTCAGGGCCACAGCTATTGTAGCCACAAGCACAAGAATAACACAGGTTTACTTCATTAAATAAGTGAATAACCCCCACTGTATCCCAAAGCACTAAGAACATGGCTACTAACATCACATATTCCAGTGTAATTCACACCCAACTCTCTGGGGACTAAAGACTCATACATTTGAAATCCCATATCCCGTTCAAAGCCATACTACTACCTCTATGAACTGCTCAAGACTAGACAACTATGATATTCACAGACAGGCTGATGTTCATTACATCCAAAGAAAGCACTGACAGTTTACGTTTCCTGGCTCATATAGAAGCAAAGTGAAAGAAATTACCCAACTGACAGCACTAACTCCATCTGAATCAAAAAGCGTTTTCCAACTAAAGCAACTCCATTAAAAAGGAATTGTTGGCAACATAGGGACAAAGAAAATGAGAAGATGCAAGGAAGCATGAGATAAAAAAAATAACAAAACAGTTCTCTATAAATACATTCTGACTTGAAGGAAAAACATGAAATGTCAGAACAGGAATTCAAAATGATGATCCTAAGAAACTTTAGTGAGATGTAAGAGAATACAGATAGATAGTTCAAAGAAATTAAGAAAACAATGCATTTTATGAATGAGAAATTCAACAAAGAAGGAATCAATTTTAAATTCTGGAGCTGAAAACATCAGCCAAGGAAATAATATAATTGAGAGCCTTGACAACAGAACAGACCAAACAAAATAATATATTTCTCATCTTGTGGACAAGGCTTTTAGAGTAACTGAGTCAGACAAAGCACAGAGAATAACTAAAATGAATTTAAAAAGCCAACAAGACATATGGAGCATCATTGAGCAAGCAAACATTGGCATTCTAGGAATACCTGAGGCAGAAGAGAAGTAAAGGGGAACTAAGAGTCTACTGAGTGAAACAGTAGTTGAAAGCTTCTCTTGGGGCCGGCGCTGCAGTGCAATGGGTTAAACTCCAGCCTATAGTGCCAGCATCCCATATGGGCACTGGTTCTAATCCCAGCTGCTCCACTTTCAATCCAACTCTCTGATATGATCTGGGAAAGTAGTAGAAGATGGCTCAGTTCCTTGGGCCCCTGCACCCACGTGTGAGATCTGAAAGAAGCTCTTGGCTCCTGGCGTTGGATCAGCTCAGCTCTGGCCATTGTGGTCATTTGGGGAGTGAACCAGTAGATGAAAGACCTCTCTCTCTCTCTCTCTCTTTCTGGCTCTACCAGTCTCTGTAACTCTGTCTTTCAAATAAACAAAATAATTCTTAAAAAAAAGGAAAGCTCCCCAAGTTTTTGAAAGTGATGTAGACATCCTGACACAAGAAATTCAAATGACTCCAATCAGAAGCTGGTTTTTGTAACTCAGTAGGTTATACTTTGAAGGAGGGAGGGGATAGCCACGCTGTGGCACAAAGGGTTAAGCCACTGCCTGCAGTGCTGACATCCCATATGGGTGCTGGTTCAAGTTACAGCTGCTCCACTTCCAATCCAGCTCCCTGCTAAAGGGCTTGGGAAATGGATGGAAGATGGCCCAAGTGCTTGGGCCCCTGCACCTACTTGGACAGTCATGAAGAAGCTCTTGCTTACTGGCTTTGGATTGCCCCAGCCCTGGTCATCGTGGCCATTTAGGGAGTGAACCAGTGGAGGGAAGCTATCTCTTTCTGTATCTCTTTCTCTTCCTTTCTAACTCCAACTTTCAAATAAATAAATAAATATTTTAAAAAAAGAAAACTGTGTTTGGGGCTGGCTTTGTGGTGTAGCATGTTAAGTCACTGCCTGTAGTGCTGGCATCCCTTATGGGCACCAGTTCAAGTCCTGGCTGCTTCACTTCTGATCCAGCTCCCCGCAGAAAGCAGCAGAGAATGGCCCAAAGTACTTGTGTCCCTACACTCATGTGCAAGACCCAGATGAAGTTCCTGGCTCCTGACTTTGGTGTGGCCCACCCCCAGTCACTACGGCCATTTGAGGAGTTAAGAAGTAAGCCAGAAGATGGAAGTCTCTCTCTCTCTCTCTCTCTCTCTCTCTCTCTCTCTTCCTCAACCCCCCTAGTTCTCACTTGCTCTCTGTCACTCTGCACTTTAAATTAATAGATAAATATTTTTTTCAAAACAGAATTAACTAGAATAAAGCAAAGAAGTCTTTCTCAAAGGCATGCTATAGTGAAATTGTCAAAAGTTAAAGAGAAGGCAAGAATCCTAAAGACATTAGAAGCAAAGTGTCAAGTTACATGTATAAGAAAACCCAAAGACAGGGCAAGAATCCTAAAGACATCCAACCTTATTATGACAAAAAACTACCAGAACATAAATAGTGAGAGTCAGAAAGAAACAGAAACTATACAACACAATCAGTGAACAATAGGAAAGTGATAGGAGATAGTTCTTATCTATGAGTATTAACCTTGAATTTATATGGATTAAATTCCCTAGTCAAGATATATATATATATATATATATATATATATATATATATATATATATATATTTGGGCCCAATGAATTAAAAAACAAGGCCCAACTACATGCTGTATACACGAAACTCACTTCATAGGTATGTATATGCACATAAACTGAAAGTGAAGGGTGGAAACAATATATATCGTGCAAATAGAAATAAAAGGTGAGCTACAATCTGAATAAATAAAACAGACTTTAAACCAAAAATCTGTGAAAAGATACAAAGAAAAATTATATTTTAATAAGGGAATTGATTCAGCAAGAAAATATGACAGTTATAAAAATATACACACCCGGGGCCAGCGCGGTGGTGCAGTGGGTTAACACCCGGGCCTGAAGTGCCGGCATCTCATCTGGGTGCCACTTCTAGTCCCAGCTGCTCCTCTTCCAATCCAGCTCTCTGCTCTGGCCTGGGAAAGCAGTAGAAGGTGGCCCAAGTCCTTGGACCCCTGCACCCACATAGGAGACCTGGAAGAAGATCCTGGCTCCTGGTTTCAGATCGGCGCAGCTCTGGTTGTTGCGACCATCTGGGGAGTGAACCAGCAAATGGAAGACCTCTCTCTCTGTCTCTACTTCTCTCTGTAACTCTGCCTTTCAAATAAATAAAATAAATCTTTAAAAAATATGCACCCAACACCACAATAACCTAAATATAAAATATATATTATTAAAACTAAAAGGATAGACTTCAATTTGCTTTTTGGTAAGGGAATTCAACACCCACACTCGCATCAATGTACACATCATATACACAGAAATTCATCAAAGACACATCTGATTTGAAAAATACTATAGAACAAATGCACCTAATAAACATTTACCAACAATTTCATCCAACTATTACTGAAAATACAGGCTTCTCATCACCTCATATTTTAAGCCAGAAATCAAGTCTCAGAAAATTTTAAAGACTGAAATTAAAAGAAAAACAGGGAGATTCCATGATGGCTGAATAGAGAAAAGACATACTGATTTTGACCATGAGAATATAACAGAAGAAAAATGGAGGAGCTGCGTGCCTAGGGAAGAGTATCAGAGATGTTTGCAGTGGAAATCTTATAGAAAAAAGAGATGCTGTGGAGCAGTATGGACAGTACAAACACACAAGAGCGAGTAGGGATACCACCAATGACTACCATAACTGGGGGCTGGAGGACATACGAGCTTCTGAGAGCAAGGTGAGAGGAGACACAGCAACCCATGTCACTGGTGGTATTGGCTGAGAGAGAAACTTGTGGACTACACTGACTTTGAGTCCAGCGTGGAGCCCTAAATGTGGTAAGGGTACCCACATATCCCTGTGAAGAAAGAGCATATTTCTTTCTCCCTGTCCCCCCACCCCCGTAAGGGTGCCCAGTGACCAGCAGGGAGAAAGTACCATCTTGAGGTCTGGAAAGGGATAAATCTGTGTTCCCCACTGACTTTAAGTTTGGCATGGAGCATTGGCAGGGGGCTGGGCATCCACTTATGACTGTGAGTCACTCCCATACCCACACCTTATCAGACTCTCTGGGTATCAAATTGCCCAGGTGGAGCACCCACAGCAGCTGATTCTGGGAACACCTCTGCTCTCTCCATGGATGTGAACGGGGCAGGCTCATGGGACTGAGAGTGGATCCCCCACAACTTGTGACCATGCGAGCCCTGTGCACTATGATTGTGGGAATTCTGTGACTGCACAATAAGGCGTGGGGTGTAGCTGAGTCTCTGGGCAATCACTGTGTCTAGCTTTAAGGCTCAGAATGCCCTGACAGCCTGGGGTGTGTCATTGCAGAGGGTTCTGTGCTCACACTGGGAATCACACAGATCTTTGTGTGCTTCATGTACCTGTGTGAACGGGGGTTGTACCCAGGCATTGATCACCTGGGAAGAGAGGAGGTGAGACTGTGATTAAGTCAGAAGATGTGACCAAACCCTCACCCCTGCTAGCAATAGAGGAGAACTACTACTCCCAACATTAGTGTCACCATAGACCCTCACCCCAACATTGAGCACTGAACAGAGCTCCATTGCCCAACTCAACACACACCTCTGGATATCTAATGAAGGAGCAGACATTCCACTAAGCTACAGAGAAATAGTTCAAATACAAAAGCCATCAGAGGAGAAAACCAACAAGTATTTCTATAAATGCCTAAAAATAAACATAAAAATACAAGAAACAAGAAAATGAAGATGATATTATTCCCCAGAAGTAACATAATAACACTTCAATATTAGAATGTGAAAATGAAGAGATTGATGAAACGCTGAAACTGAATTCAAAAGAATCATAAAACGGTTACTCAAAAACACAGAGAAAGAAATTCATGATATAAAGAAATCCATACAGGATATGGATGAAAAAGTTTTGCAAAACAGATATTGAAGATAAATCAAACTGAAATATTACAAATCAAAAATTTGGGAATGACACTGTGGTGTAGCAGGTAAAACCACCACCTGCAGTACCAGCATCTCATATGGGTACTGATTCGAGTCCCGGCTGCTCCACTTCCAATCCAGCTCTTTGCTATGACCTGGGAAAGCAGTAGAAAATTGCCCAATTCCTTGGACTCCTGAACTCATGTGGGAGACCTGGAGGAAGATCCTGGCTCCTGGCTTCAGATCAGTCCAGCTCTGGCCATTGCTGCCATTTGGGAAGTGAACCAGCAGATGGAAGACCTCTCTCTCTCTCTCTCTCTCTACCTCTCTCTCTCATTCAATGTTATCTCCATTAAAATATCAATAGCATTTTTTTTGGTTGAGAAAAAAAAAAGCTAAAATTGTCAAGGAAACACAAAAGACCCCAAATAACTAAAGCAACTTTAAAACAACAAAAACAAAACCACAGGCATCACAATATCAGACTCCAAGACATACTATATGGCAATTACAGTCACAACAGCCTGGTACTGGCAGAAAATCAGACATGTATGTCAATGGAACAGCATAGAAACCTCAAAAATTAACCTACACATCTACAAGCAACTAATTTTCGACAAACAAGCTGAAATTAATCACTGAAGAAAGAACAGTCTCTTCAACAAATCATGCTAGGGAAATTGGATCTACACATGCAGAAGTATGAATCAAGACCCCTACCTTATATGGTTTAAAAAATCAACTAAAATTGGATCAGCGATCTGAATCTACAACCTGACACCATCAAATTACTAGAGGAAAGCATTGTTGGAAAGCTGTCAAGATATTGGCATAGGCAGAGTTCTTGAAAAAGACCCCAGAAGCAATAAAAGCATTGACAAATGGGATTACATTAAGCTAAGAAGCTTCTGCATTGCAAAGGAAGCACTCAACAAAGTTAAGAGGCAATAGACTGGGAGAAAAATTTTTGAATTATACAATTGGTTGAGGATTAATATCCAGAATATATAAAGAGCTCAAGAAAGTAAACAACAACAAAACAAACAATCCAGTTAAGAACTGGACTAAAGATTTGAACAGGAAATTTTCAAATGTTGAAATTCAAATGGCCAACAGACACATGAACTAATGATCTGAGATCACTGTCCATCAGGGAAATGCAAATCAAAACCATAATGAGGTTTCACCTCACCCCAGTTAGAATGGATGTAACCCAGAGTTAAACAAAATAATAAATGCTGGGGAGGATATGGAAAACAAGTTTCCCTAATCCAGTGTCAGTGGGACTGTAAACAATTACAATCATTATGGAAGACAGTATGGATTTTCCTCAGATATCTGAAAATAGATCTGCCATATGACCTAGCCATCCACCTCCTGAGAATTTATCCAAAGGAAATAAAATATGCATATGAAAGTGTTATTTGTACCCTTCACATTTATTGCAGCTCAATTAATAATTGCTAAGATATGGAGTCAACTCAGATGTCAATCAATTGTTGACTTGATAAATAAAATGTGATATATATGTACACTATGGAATACTACTCAGCTGTAAAAAAGAAAGGAAATCCCATCGTTTGCAACAAAATGGCTGCAACTAGAAGCCATTATGTTTAGTGAAATAAGCCAGTCTCAAAAAAAATCATATTTTCCTTGAAAAATGGCAGTAAATACAGAATCCCAAAATATGTATAGAAGGCTGGCACCGCAGCTCACTTTGCTAATCCTCTGCCCGCGGCACCAGCACCCCGTGTTCTAGTCCTGGTTGGGGTGCCAGATTCTGTCCTGGTTGCTCCTCTTCCAGTCTAGCTCTCTACTGTGGCCCTGAAGTAAAGTGGAGGATGGCCCAGGTCCTTGGGCTCTGTACGTGCATGGGAGACCAGGAGGAAGCACCTGGTTCCTGGCTTCAGATTGGTGCAATGCGCCAGCCATAGTGGCTATTTGGGGGGGGTGAATCAACAGAAAGGAGAACCTTTCTCTCTGTCTCTCTCTCTCACTGTCTAACTCTGCCTGTCAAAAAAAATATGTATAGGGATAAAATCATCTTTTTTAGATATGATTATTGTTTTAACCTTTGTTTATACTCCTGTGAAACTGTTGTCTTCCTACTTTTTACTTGCTGACCATTATGATTAGTGGCAAATTAAGCCTGGGAATACAGATTGAATCAAAATTATGTCTTTGCAAAAACTGATGAAGAGAAAGGAGGATGGGAAGTGGATGGTGAGAGCAGGAGAGTGAAGGAAGTGTGGTTATCTTCTTGGAAATGTATCTGTCAAATGTAATATTTAAAGAGTAAATGATGTTAGAAAAACAAAAAAAAGGATTGAAATAATAACAGGCATCTTATCAATGGAATAAAATAAGAAATCAACAAAAAGAACAACAGAAACTTTAGAATCATATGTAAGTTAAACAGCATGCTTCTGAAGACCAATGTATTAACTGAGTGAAATTAAAAAAGAAAACTAAAAATTTCTTGAAACAACTGAAAGTGAAATTACTTACCAAAATCTGTGAGACATAGCAAATCATCTTTAAGAGGAACATTTTTAGCAGTAAGTGTACAGATTTAAAACATAGAAATATTTCAAATAAACCGTCTAGTAATGCACCTTAAGGACTCATAAAGTCATGAGCAAACTAAATTAAAAATTACTGGAAGGCTAATAATAAAAATCAAGGAAGAAATCAATGAAATTGAAACTAAAGAAGCAATACAAAAGAAAACCACACAAAAAGCTGCTTTTTTCAAACCATAAACAAAATAGGCAAACCTTAGACTAATAAAGAAAAAAAAATTCAACTAAATATAATTAGAAATGAGAAAGGAGGCCTTACGACTGATACCATACAAACACAAATGGGTTTAAGAAACTACTATGAAAACCACATAATAACATATTGAAAAACCATGAAGAAAGGGATAAATTCCTGGATAAATACAACTTACAAAAATTAAAACAAGAAAATGTAGGAAACTTAAGTAGACCAATAACAACCAACTAGATTGAACCATTGATTAAAAACCTCATACCAAAGAAAATTCAGAGCTGATGGCTTTACAACTTAATTATACAACATATTTAAAGAGAAGATAACTCCTATATTTTTCAAAATATTTCAAAATATTGAAAAGGATAGTACTCTGAAAACTGTTTTTATCAGGCCAGAATTACTTTGATAGCAAAATTGACTAAAGATGCAACACAGAAAGAAAACTACAAATATTTTAAATGAACATAGATGCAAAATTTATCAATAAAACTTTAGCAAATCAAATCCAGCACTGCATTAAAAAGATCATATATCATTATCAAGTAGAACTTATTCCAGAAAAGCAAGTATTTTTCAACATTCACCAGAATGAAGGACAAAATTTTATCATTGAGGCCAGCACCTTGGCTCAGTGGGTTAAGCTGCTGTCTGCAGTGCCAGCATTCCACAAGGGTGCTGATTGGCTCCCTGGGAGATACATCCCAATCCAGCTCCTTGCAAATGTGCTTGAGAGAGCAGCAGAAGATGGCCCAAGTTCTTGTGCCTCTGTAAGTACATGGGAGACCTGGATGAAGCTCTGGCTCCTGGCTCCTAGCTCCTGGCTTCAGCCTGGTCCAGCTTTGGCCACTGTGGCCACTTGGGGAGTAAACCAGCAGATAAAATACTCTCCCTCTCTCTCCCTCCCTCCCTGTAACTCTTTCTTATAAAATATACTGAATAGGGTAAAATTGAATCCTTTCCACTCAGATCTGAAACAAAACCATGACTTCCATTTTTTGCAATCTCTTATTCAATATAATTTTGGATGTATTAGCAAGAACAATTAGGGAAGAGAAGAAAATAAAGGGTATTTAAATCGGAAAGGCAAAAGTCAAAATATTCATGTTTACAAATGATGTCATCTTATGCAAGAAAATCCTAAACACTACACAAAAAGCTATTAGAATGAATAAACTAATTCACTAATGTTGCAAATCCAATGTACACAAAACCATGAACATTTTTAGCCAGTAATATCCATGTTCATGTTAAAATCAAGAAAGAAATTGTGTTCACAATAGCCATAAAAATTAAATGTTTAGGAATAAATCTAACCAAGGAACTAAAACATCACTACAATGAAATTATAAAACATTGATGAAAGAAATCAAAGACACAAAATGCAAATTTCTTTCATGTTCAGGGAATGGTAGAATTAATCTTATTTAAAAAGTCATACTACCTAAAGCAATACACAGATTCAGTGCAATCTCTATCAAAATGTTCTTTACAGAACTAGGAAAAACAATACTAAAATTCATATGAAACCAGAAAAAACTGGAGCAAGCATAGCGATCCTGAGCAAAGAAAATCAAGCTGTAAGTATCACAATAGCTGTACATACTCCAGAGCTGTAGTAATCTAAACAGCATAGTATTGGCATGAAATAGAATGGGATAGAGGACTGAGGACTGAGAATTTAACCCACATGCATACAGCCAACTGATTTTTTATAAAGCTGCCAAGAATATACATTGGATAACAGATAATCTTGCCTTCCTTCCTTTCTTCGTTCTTTCTTTCCTTGCTTCCATCCTTCCTTCCTTTTAAGGATAGCCTTTTTTCTTCAATAAATGGCTTGGGCAATACTGGATGTGCATATGTGGTAAAACTAAATTAGAGCCGGCGCCGCGGCTCACTAGGCTAATCCTCCGCCTTGCGGCGCTGGCACACCGGGTTCTAGTCCCGGTCGGGGTGCCAGATTCTGTCCCGGTTGCCCCTCTTCCAGGCCAGCTCTCTGCTGTGGCCAGGGAGTGCAGTGGAGGATGGCCCAAGTGCTTTGGCCCTGCACCCCATGGGAGACCGGGGGAAGCACCTGGCTCCTGCCTTTGATCAGCACAGTGTGCCGGCCGCAGCATGCCGGCCGTGGCTGCCATTGGAGGGTGAACCAACAGCAAAGGAAGACCTTTCTCTCTGTCTCTCTCTCTCTCTCTCTCACTATCCACTCTGCCTGTCAAAAAAAAAAAAAACTAAAAAACTAAATTAGAGCCCTACCTCTCACGAAATACAAAAATCAACTCAAGAGCCCGGTGCTGCAGCATAGTGCATAAAGCCACCGTATTGATGTTGGTTCAAGTCCTGGCTGCTCCACTTTCAATCAAGCTCTAGTCTATGACCAGGGAAAGCAGTAGAAGATTGTCCAAGTGCTTGGGCACCTGCACCCAAGTGGAAGACCTGAAAGAAGCTTTTGGCTCCTGGCTTTGGATCAGCCCAGCTTCAGCCATTTGGCCATCTGTGGAGTGAGCCAGCAGATGATTCTCTCTCTCTCTCTCTCTCTCTCTCTCTTTCTTTCTCTCTTTCTCTCTCTCCCCCCTTCTGCCTCTCTACAACTCTCTGTCTTTCAAATAAATAAAAGTTAAAAACAGACATTGTCTTTATAAAAGCATGAGCTCAAGATGGACCAATGACATAAATGTAACTTATGAAACTGTGAAATTGCTATAAGAAACCAGGGGAAATACTAAAAGACATTGATGTAGGCAATATTATTTTGAGTAAAATTTATTCCAGCTAGATTCTTACAGAGAAAATTCAAAACAAATTCATTCATGCCTGTGACTGAGGAAATTAAAGATATTCATTGTGAAATATGTCAAAAATGTTATTTTCTTCTTAACAAGACTTGCTATCAAGGGAAACTGTTTCATGCAAATCTAACCAGCTGGAATTTTACTAGAATCTATTGGACCTAGGGAAAGAATAAAACCCAACTTCAAACCCCAATAACATTCCTGACTCATCCAAGAGGGAAAAAGCTGAGATGCATTCATGAAGATAACAGTGCAAAGGCATCAGATCACTAAAAGATGGAGACATAATCACAGGACACATAGAAGGCTTTTCCCAATCCTTAGTGAAAATTCTATATTTATAACTATTTACCAAATGATATAGCATACACACCATTTTATACTTACCCTGTATATTAACTACCATATAAAAAAAGAAAACACCTGATATTTGTCTCTTGGGGTCTGGTTTATTAAAAATATGAAACAAAGGACAGTCAGGACTATGGGGGTACTACTAATGTGTTGTTCTTAATTTGGATGTTGGTTATGAGCATCATCAGAGTATTTTTGTATGTATACTTTATTTTAATAAACTGTATTTTAAAAAGAAAAAAGTCTAGGGAATCCTGAAAACAACAAGGAATATTAAAATGACACCAGAGGAAATTTTAGCCTCTGATATTCTGGCTACAGCAAGTAGTAAAAAAATAAATAAATAAAAATAAAAATAAAACTTCACATTAAAAGTCTACTTACCTTAGTTCCTTCTACTCATGACATGGTGTCCAACTTTTGTCAAAAAAATAGTAAAATGTACTAAATACAATCATACATGATTTGAAAAAAGAAAGACAAAATTGAGACATGACAGAGATATTGAAATGACAAGATTGGGAATTTAAAACACAGTAATTAATATTATAAGGGAAGTAATAGAAAAAGCAGATGACTTTCAAGAATAGATAAGCAGTGTAAGAAGACACAAACAACTGAGAAAGAAAATGTAGAAATCAAAAACACTGTAGCAGGCACAAGTGTTTGGACCCCTGCCACCCATGTGGGAGACCCAAATGGAGTTCCCGGCTCTGCCTGACCCAGCCTTGGCTTTTGTGGGCATTTGAAGAGTGAACCACCAGATGTAAGATTCATTCTCTCTCTCTCTCTCTCTCTCTCTCTCTCTCTCTCTCTCTCTGTCTCTCCCTCTTTGTCACTCTTTCAAATAAATAAGTAAATCTTTTTAAAATTAATAAAGATAAGTCAAATAGAAAACAGAAAAACCTAAGGCCATAAGTTGCTTTTGACAATTCTTGCAATTGACAAACTCATAGTTACTCTAAGAAAAAATGAGAACATATTCAATTATATAAAATTAAAGTGAAAGTGAAAAACATAGAATAAATGTCTCAGAAATAAAATGAATCACATTGACCTATGTGAAAATCTATATCCCAATGAATTGAGAAACCTAGGGGTAATTGATACATTCCTAAAAAAAATAAAACCTACTAAGACTGAGTCAAGAAGAAATAGAAAACCTATGGAGATCTATAATAAATTTAGAAATTGAGGGGCTGGTATTGTAATGCAGTGGGTTATACCAATGTTTGTGTAGGCAGTATTCCATATCTAAGTGCTGGTTTGAGTTCCAGATGCTCCTCTTCTGATCCAGCTCACTACCAGTGCACCTGGAAAAGCAGCAGAGGATGGCTCAAGGGCTTGCTTCCCTGGCCACCCACGTGGGAGACCTGGATGGAATTCTGGGCTTCTGGCTTAGGCTTAGCCCTGGCTGTTGCTGATCTCTTTCTCTCTGTGTCTCCCTCTTTCTATCTGATGCTCTTTCTTTCAAATAAATATATAAATAAAATATAGAAAATGAAGAAGTAATCCAAAATCTCCAAAAGCAGAAAGGCTCAGGATTAAATGACTTCATGACTGAATTCTACAGAACAATCAAAGGAAAACTGATAGCAATACTTCTTAACCTCTTTTTAAAAAGAGAGAGAAAATAGCACTCTGGCCTCAGAATGAGCCCTTAAGGCATTCAGATCTGGCTCAAGAGCCCATGAGAGTATCTTAGGCGTGGAAAGCCAAGACACTCTGGAAAAAAAAAAGACCTAAATGAAAGATCTCTGCTAGCAAGATCCCAGTGGAAAGAACGGGGCCATCAAAGAAGGAGGTACCTTTCTCTGAAGGGAGGAGAGAACTTGCACTTTGACTATGACCCTGTCTGAATAAGATTGAAGTCGGCGAACTCAAAAGGCTTCCATAGCCTTAGCAACTCATGCCTAGAGCCTAGGGTGATTACTGACACCATAAACAAGAGTGTCAAATTGTTAAGTCAACAACAGGAGTCACTGTGTACTTACTCCTCTCATGTGGGATCTGTCCTTAATGTGTTGTCCAATGTGAAGTAATGCTATAACTAGTACTGAAACAGTATTTTACACTTTGCATTTCTGTGTGGGTGCAAACTGATGAAATCTTTAGTTAATATTACTAAATTGATCTTCTGTATATAAAGATAATTGATAATGAATCTTGATGTGAATGGAATGGGAGAGGGAGCGAGAGATGGGAGGGGTGCGAGTGGGAGGGAAGTTATGGGGGGGAAAAGCCATTGTAATCTATAAGATGTACTTTGGAAATTTATATTTACTAAATAAAAAATAAAATTAAAAAGAGAGAGAGGGAGCATGCTATAGGGAATACTTACTGACATATTCTGTGATAACAGCATCACCTTGATCTCTAAAGCAGATAAAGACATTACAAAGAAGAAAATTACAAGCCAGTATTTCCGGTGAATATTAATGCAGACATACTAAAAAAAATCACCCATTCCATATGGGTGCTGGTTCAAGTCTTTGCTCACTTCTGATTCAGCTCTCTGCTGTGGCCCGGGAGTGCAGTGGAAGATGGCCCAAGTCCTTGAACCCCAGCACCACTTGGAAGACCTAGAGGAACCTCCTGGCTCCTGGCTTCAGATCCACCCAGCTCTGGCCACTGTGACTATTTGGGGAGTGAACCAGCGGATGGAAGACTTCTCTCTCTCTCTGCCTCTGCTTCTCTATAACTCTCTGTCTTTCAAATACATAAATAAATAAATCTTTTTTTTAAAAAAATGAACAACTTGGCCAGTGCCACGGCTCAATAGGATAATCCTCCACCTGTGGCGCCAGCACACTGGGTTCAAGTCCCGATCGGGGCGCCAGATCCTGCCCTGGTTGCTCCTTTTCCAGTCCAGCTCTCTGCTGTATCCTGGGAGTGTAGTGGAGGATGGCCCAAATGCTTGGGCCCTGCACCCACATGGGAGACCAGGAGAAGCACCTGGCTTATGGCTTTGGATCAGCGTGCTGGCCGCAGCGGTCACTGGGGTGTGAACCAATGGAAAAAGGAAGACCTTTGTCTCTCTTTCTCTCACTTTTCACTCTGCCTGTCAAAAAAAATATATTCAACAACCCATCAAAAAGATCATACATAATAAACAAAAGGGACTTACTTCTGTCAAGCAGTTAGTTTTGCATATGCAAATCAACCAACATGATGCACCACATTAACAAATAAAAGATATCATCACACAATCATCTCACCTACTGTAGGAAAAAGTATTCAACAATATTATTGACAAAAATGTTCAATAGTTTAGGTATAGAAAAAATTTCCTTAAGATAATGAAGATGTTTATGAAAAATCCAAACCTAATATTATAATCAAAGGGGAAAGCTGAACATGTATCCATTAAAATCTAGTTCAAAATAAGGATACCTATTTTCACAACTTATACCAATCATAGTACTGAGAGTACTAGCAAAATCAATCACTGAAGATAAAGAAATAAAGTGCATCAAATTACAAAATAAAAAAATGGTTTGCAAATGACAATATCTTATATGTAAAAACCACAAAGATTCCAAACAAAGCTTTTAGATTAATACATGAATTTAGTGAAGATAGAGAATATAAAATCAACATAAAAGAATCAGTAGCACTCTTTTATACAAATGGTGACCTAACTGAAAAAGAAATCATGAAAACACCCACAAGGACGGTAGAATCAAGAAAAATAAAATATGTAAGAATAATTTTTTCCCCAGGAACTGAAAGATCTGTAAAGGATGTCGATCAAATGAATTGAAGGATAATAAATAAATGTAAAAGATATCCTATATTCATGAACCACAATATCTAATATTGTTAAAATGCTCATATTTAGCTAACAAAATATATGTATTCATCACAATCTCCATCAAAACAATATCATCCTTCTAAGAATTAAAAAAGAAATATAACAATAACTTTTTTGTATGCTAATGATGAGCATATGCTAATGATGAGAAAAATCAAAAAAGAAATTCCACTCACAATAGCCACAAAAGAAAACACAAAGAAATGAAAGCTCTCGACAGTGAAAATTATCAAACCTTCATGAAAAAAATCATCAAGGAAACAAAAATGGAAAGATATTCCTTGCTCATGGATCGGAAGGATCAAATTCATTAAAATGTCTATATTACATAAAGAAATATACAAATTCAATGCAATCCCTATCAAAATGACAAGGACATTCTTTACAGAATTACAAAAAGCTATCTTAAAATTAATATGAAATCACAAAAGATCCGCAATAGCCAAAGCAATCATGAACAAGAAAAATCAATCTGGAAGCACCACAATCTCTGACTTCAACATATGCAACAAAGGTATTTAATTGGAAGCAGCATGGTAGTGGCATAAATAGTTATACATAGACCAATTGGACAGAATAGAGAGCCCAGAAACTTACCCACATACATACAGCCACCTGATATTTGACAAAAGTGCTCGAACCATAAGTGGAGTAAGGATAATCTCTTCAACAAATGGTGCTGGCAAAAGTGGATGTATATATGTAGAGCATGAAATTAGATCCATACCTCTTGCCATATAAAAAAGTCAACTTAAGGTGGATCAAAGACCAAAATTTAAGACCTGGAATTATGAAGTTACTGGAAGAAAACATAGGAGAAGCACTCTCAGACATTGGTGTAGTGGACAACCTGGACAAGACCCCTAAAGCACAGGCAACAAAAGCAAAACTAAACAAATGAGACTACAGCAAACTCAGAAGCTTTTGTACCACAAAAGAAATGATCAGTAGAGTGAAGAGATATCCAACATAATGGGAAAATGTATTTTCAAGTCACTTATCTGACAAAAGATTAACATCCTGAATATATCAGCAACTTTAAAAATACAATGAAAAAAACAACCTATCCATTTGAGAAATGGGCAAAGGACTTCAAGACAGTTCTTAAAAGAAGAAATACAAATGGTCAACAAATATATGAAAAAAAAATGCTCAACCATCAGGTAAATGAAAATCAAAACCACAATGAGATAACACCTTAGCCCTGTCAGAATAGCTAAAATCCAAACCACAGAGAGTAGCAAATGCTGATAAGGATGTGGACACAGGGGAACACTGATATGCTATTAGTGGGAGTGTAAATTAGTGCAGTCACTGTGGAAAATAGTGTGGAGATTTCTTTTAAAAACTAGAAATAAACTTACCATATGATCCAGCAATCCCACTACAGGATATACACCAGAAAGTCTTGAACACAATGAATCAAAGAGATAATTGCATCACCATGTTTATAGCGGCAGTTTTCACAATAGCCAAAATTTGGAAACAACCAAGATATCTATTATCAGATGAATGGATAAAGAACATGTGGTGTATATACACAATGGAATATTATTCAGCTATAAAAATGAAATTCTACCATTTATAGCAAAATGGACACAACTGGAGGACATAATGTTGAGTGAAATAAGCCAGACCCCTAGATAGACAAATACTGCATGTTTTCCTTTATTTGTGGGAGCTAAAATAAGAAGAAAGGAAGACAGGAAGGAAGGAAGGAAGGAAGGAGGGAGGAAGTGAGAGAGGAAGAAGAAGGAAACATCTTTGTGTATCAGTATTGCTGCAAATAAAGTGTTGTAAGACTTTGGTACCTTTGTCAAAGGTTACAGATGTTATACTACTGTAGTTTTAAAGATCTGCGATTCTTTAAAATTTGCTGTTTAAAAGTGAAATGGTCATTTTTCCATTCAATTATTGTTTATAGCTGTTGTTTATATTCCCATGAAACTAGGATCTTTTTGCATTTTACTTGTTAAACTTCTTATTTGGTGATGTATTAAGCCTTTTTACTGTAATGTAAGTTTAAAATATGTTATCTCAAAAACTAAAAAAAAAAAAGAACAAAGGCAAAAGGAAGGAAGGTGGAAGGGTAGGAGACAGAAAGGCAGAGGAATGAGAGGACTGGAAGGAGGAAGGGAATATCATTTTTTTTTAAAAAAAAGCTTTATTTATTTATTTATTTATTTAAAAGGCAGAGTTACAGAGAGAGAGGGAGAGACAGAGAGTGAGACAGAGAGAGAGAGATATCTTCCATCTGCTGGTTCACTGCTCAAATGGCTCCTATAGCTGGATCTGGGCAGATCCAAAGCCAGAAGCCTGGAGCTTCTTCCGGGTCTCCCAAGTGGGTGCAGAGGCCCAAGCCCTTGAACCATCTTCTGCTTCTTTCTCAGGCATATTAGGAGGAAGCTAGACTGGAAGTAGAGCAGCCAGGACTCAAACCAGAGCTCATATGGGTAGCCGGCACTGCAGAAAGTGGCTTTACCCGCTACACCACAGCACTGGCCCCTGATTATATTCTCAAACTTGCGTCTACAAAGTACATTGAATCTGTTAAAAAAAACTAATTAAAAATTAAAAATAAATTAAAAGTAAAACTTTCAAAAAACAAAAAAATCCAATTGAGATAGAAAAACAAAACATGACACTTCTTGATTTAAAATATTATTGTAGAACTATAGTGATCAAAAGAATGTGAATCTGACATAGAAATAGACACATAGGTCAGTGGAACAAAAGTAGAGGAATGAGAAATGCATTAAAACATACATGAAACCCCTGTGCAATTATATTTAATATGTATTTTCAAGAACCTTTTGAACACTCTTGCATATATGCTTTCAAAAATACTTTGCACAAAAAATAAACCCATCTTCTAATTCCATTTTTCACTTTGCCTTTAAAGCACCATTATGTAGGTCAACTAATTTCTGACAAGGATACCAATGAAACATAATACCAAAAAATGATAGTCTCTTCAAGAAATAGTGCTGGGCCAGCTGGATTTTCACATGCAAAAAAAAAAATGAAATTAAACATCTATCTTATCTCATACACAATAATCTACTAAATGTAGTATTAATACATATGGAGTAATCTCCTGGACATTGACATGTGCAATAAATTTTTGGATATCATAGTGAAAGTTCAAAACACATAAATAAAAATAAACAAATAAGACTATGTAAATCTAAAAAGCTTTTGCACAGCAAAGGAAACAATGAAGAAAATGGAAGAGTGCCTTTGAACTGGAAAGGTATAATTGTAAACTATCGAGGAGTATCTGATAAGTGGTTAATATCCAAAATTGATAAAGAATTCATAAAATTCAATAGTGGAAAAAAAGTAAATTGATTTTAAAAACTTGACAATTACCCAAACAAGATTTAAAAATGGCCAACAAGGGAGGGGGAGCATTTGGTCCACTTGGGATGCCCGTATCCTACACTGGAGTGCCTGGGTATGAGTCTTGGCTCTTTTCCCAATTCCAGCTTTCTACTGATGCCTACCCTGGGAGGCATCCAAAGAGTTTTATCCCTGCTATCCATGTGTGAGACCTGGATTGAGTTCACATCTGCAGGTCTGTTCCAGCCAACACTCCTGTGGGCATTTAGGGGATGACCAGGAAATGGGCGATCTCTGCTTTCAAATAAGTAAAATTAGTGTAAAAGTGGTTAACAGGCGTGTGAAACAGTGCTCAACATCATTAGTCATAAGGGAAATTCGAATCACGGACACTATATGATACCACCTCACTAACTAGTTGTCTAGCTATGATAACATGTATCAATAGATAATAGTGTTGATGAGGGTATAGAGAAAAGGGGAACTCTTGTGCACTGTTAGTAAAGATTGTATATTGGCGGCCGGCGCCACGGCTCACTTGGCTAATTCTCCACCTGCAGCTCCGGTACCCGGGGTTCTAGTCCCAGTTGGGGCGCCAGATTCTGTCCTGGTTGCTCCTCTTCCAGTCCAGCTCTCTGCTGTAGTCCGGGAGTATAGTGGAGGGTGGCCCAGGTCCTTGGGCCCTGCGCCTGCATGGGAAACCACAAGAAGCACCTGGCTCCTGGCTGGAGATCACGTAGCTCCGGCCGTAGCGGCCATTTGGGGGGTGAACCAACGGAAGGAAGACCTTTCTCTCTGTCTCTCTTTCTCTCTCACTGTCTAACTCTGTCTGTCAAAAAAAAATGTATATTGGCATACTGGTTATGGGAAAGTAGTTTATAAATTAAAAACAGAACTACATTGTGCCCCAATAATCCCTCTTTGGGTATGTACCCAAAGTAAATGCAATTATGAGCTTATAAATAAATCTGCACTCTCATGTTCATAGCAGCATTATTCACAAAAGCCAAGAAATGAAAATAAAGTGTCCCCATCAGTTAATGAACAGATAAAGAAACTGCACTAAAATAAAATGAGACCTTGCCATTTGTCACAATGTGGATGGGTCTGGAGGATATTATGCTAAGTAAAATAAACCAGACATAGCAAAAAATATTGTATGAACTTCCTTATGTGTGGAATCAAGAACATCAAATATACAGAGAACAAAACAGTTCTTAGAAGTGGCATGGGATAGAAAATTAATCAATTTTTTAAAAATATCATGTAGGATCTCTGTCCTTAATGTGCTATATATTGTGATTTAATGCTATAACTAGTACTCCAACAGTATTTTTCACTTTGTGTTGCTATGTGGGGGCAAACTGTTGAAATATTTACTTAATATATACTAAACTGATCTTCTGTATATATATAAAAAAAGAAGTGGCATGGGATGGTGGGAAGCAAATGGAAAGATGTTGAGATGATATCAAGTAGTAGATTTGTAGCACAAACAAGTCTACAGAACTAAAGAACAGCACGGTATTAAAATTGTATTTTGTTTGACATGTGTGCTAAATTAGATTTTAGCTGTTATTGCTGAAAAAAAAAAAAACCCTGCAACTATATAAGATGGTGAATATGTTAATTTGCTTTACTATAGAAATCTTTTTACTATCTGTATGTATTCCATAACAGCAAGTTGTACACCTTAATCTATACAAGAAATTTATTTTTTTAAAAGGAGATTATTCCAATTAGAAGTGAATTCTTAGAAACCAGCTTCCAGGCATTATTGAAACCAACGCTGAAATCCCTCCTCTCATTACAGATGGTGTGGGAGTCTCAAGTCTATTCATCTTCTTTTGACTGCTGTTTTGCTTTCTCTGCTTCTGAATAATCAAGAAAAGATCCAATGCTTACCATTTAATGAATACTTAATCTCTACACAGTAAAATTATTCAAACTTCAAAAAAATATTAAAAACAATTGGAAACCATCTAATAGCTTCTTAATCTCAGACTTAAAGATGAATGTAAACTGTAGTCTTTTGAAATGTGCAAGTGTTTGATTCATGCCATTTGAAAAATCCCCGCCTTGATGTCATTGTTTAATGGGACCAACTTGTAAAGTTTGTAGCCTTAAAGAAATATCCATACTAAAAGTTTGATCTGGTACAACCCCAACACATGAAGGAACTGAGTTTGGAGTTAGTCCTAGTGTTAGGGTGGAAACAGAGTTGAAAGCTTTCCAAAGAAAAGAGCCAAAACACACCAACATTATCTTCTGTAGGAATTACTGGGCTGAACGCTGATCAAAAATGTCAATGATGAGAAAGAGCAAAAAAATAGCCCTCGAGCAAGGCTCTGATACTAATTAGTAAACATAGGAGAGTTAAGATTCTGTTCATTAGGCTCTCGACAGAATTTGTCTTTTAGGAGTCAGGTTATCTAACATAATTATTTCTGCAGGAAAATGGGTGTTTGATGCTCCTTTCTGAACTTTATCTTGCAAATGTTTGCACAAAAATTGTCTTCATAGTTGTGCTTATTCACCTGAGACATCTCCACATTCCCAACAGCTCTGCATATTTTTTTCTTTTCTAGCAAACTTTTGCTTTTGCCTTAAGATTTCCCTGGGGAATTAACATGTCTTTTCATTTTATACAGTTTTGCAGCATTGATCAAACATTAGCTTACTGTGCTAATGTGTGAAGAGAAAACATTACTTACAGCAGAAAAGCTTTAAAGACCAAATACATATTTTCTCTAAGTTTGAATAGGGTGTGTGCGTATTGGTCTCAATTGATATAAAAAAAGTAAATCCAGGGCCAGCACTATGGTGCAGTGGGTTAAAGCCCTGGCCTGCACCTCTGGCACCCCATATGGGCTCCAATTCGAGTCCCAGCTGCTGCACTTCTGGTCCAGCTCTCTGCTATGGCCTGAGAAAGTAGTAGAAGATGGCCCAAGTCCTTGGGCCCCTGCACCCACATGGGAGACCTGGAAGAAGCTCCTGGCTCATGATTTTGATCGGCTTAGCTCCAGCATTGCAGCCACTTGAGGAATGGACCAGTGGATGGAAGACCTCTCTCTGCCTCTGCCTCTCTGTAAATCTGCCTTTCAAATGAATAAACAATTAAAAAAAAACTCAGTCGAATTCTCACAAATATTAATCAGTTTTTTAAGGTTTATTGATTTATTTGAAAGTCAGAGTTACACAGAGAGAGGAGAGGCAGAGAGGGAGAGAGAGGTCTTCCATCTACTGGTTCACTTCCCAAATGGCAACAATGGCCAGAGCTGTGCCAATCCAAAGCCAGAAGCCAGAAGCTTCTTACGGGTCTCCTACATGGGGGCAGGGGCCCAAGGACTTGGGTCATCTTCTGCTGCTTTCCCAGGCCATAGCAGAGAACTGGATGAGAAGTGGAGCAGCCAGGACTCAAACCGGTGCGCATATGGGATGCCAACACTTTAGGCAAGGGTGTTAACCTGCAGCGCCACAGTGCTGGCTCTCAATCAGTTTTTTAAAGAAAAAAAATTCCTACTTTTTCTTGAAAAAATACAAATGTATAACTTGGAAAAATACTAGAGTAGGAGCTAGCACCATGAAAAGAATGTTTACCAGCAGGTTCATTTTTTTTTTGTTTTGTTTTGTTTTTTTTATATAAAGCTTTTATTTAAAGAATATAAATTTCCAAAGAACAGCTCATGGACCACAATGGCCCCCCCACACACAACTTCCCTCCCTCCCCCCACCCTCCCCTTTCCCGCTCCCTCTCCCCTTCTGTTCACATCAAGATTCATTTTCAATTCTCTTTATACACAGAAGATCAATTTAGTACATATTACATAAAGATTTCAACGGTTTGCCCTCGCATAGAGACACAAAATGATAATACTGTTGGAGTACTAGTTATAGTATTAATTCACAATGTACAGCACATTAAGGACAGAGATCCTACATGATTTTTTTTTAAAAAAATTGATTAATTGTCTATGCAATTACCAGTTTAACACCAAGATTTTTTAATCATTTGCAATTATCTTTATATAAAGAAGATCGATTCAATATGTACTATGTAAGGATTTCATCAGTTTGCACCCACTCAGAAACACAAAGTGTAAAAATACTGTTTCAGTACTAGTAATATCATCACTTCACATTGGATAACACATTAAGGACAGATCCCTCATGAGACGTAAGTACACAGTGACTCCTGATGTTGATTTAACAATTTGACACTCTTGTTTATGGCATCAGTAATCTCCCTAGGCTCTGGTCATGAGTTGCCGAGGCTATGGAAGCCTTTAGGGTTAGCCGACTTTGATCTTATTCCCACAGGGCCATAGTCAAAGTGGAAGTTCTCTCCTCCCTTCAGAGAAAGGTACCTCCTTCTTTGATGGCCCCGTTCTTTCCACTGGGATCTCACTCGCAGAGATCTTTCATTTAGGTCTTCTGTTTTTTCCAGAGTGTCTTAGCTTTCCATGCCTAAAATATTCTCATGGGCTCTTGAGCCAGATCCGAATGCCTTAAGGGCTGATTCTGAGGCCAGAGTGCTATTTAGGACATCTGCCATTCTATGAGTCTGCTGTGTATCCTGCCTCCCGTGTTGGATCATTCTCTCCCTTTTTCATTCTATCAGTTAGTATTAGCAGACACTAGTCCTGTTTGTGTGATCCCTCTGACTCTCAGACCCATCAGTGTGACCAATCGTGAGCTGAAATTGACCACTTGGACTAATGAGATGGCCTTGGTACATGCCACCCTGATGGGATTGTATTGGAAACCCCTGGCACAATTCCAACTCCATCACTTGGGGCCGTTCCGACTGATCATGTCCCAAGTTTTACATCTCCTCCCTCTCTCACTCCCACTCTTATATTTCACAGAGATCACTTTTCAGCCAAAATTTAAACACCTAAGAATAATTGTGTGTTAATTACAGAGTTCAACCACTAGTACTAGGATAAAGAAAAAAAAAATACTACCATGGATAAAGTATTACATTGTACAACAACAGTCAGCACAAGAGCTGATCCAGTCACTGTTTCTCATAGTGTCCATTTCACTTCTACAGGTTTCCCCTTTGGTGCTCAGTTAGTCATCGCCAATCAAGGGAAACAAATGATATTTGTCTCTTTGGGACTGACTTAATTCACTCAGCATGATGTTTTCCAGATTCCTCCATTTTGTTGCAAGTGACCGGATTTCATTGTTTTTGACTGCTGTATAGTATTCTGTAGAGTACATGTCCCATAATTTCCTAATCCAGTCTACTGTTGATGGGCATTTGGGTTGGTTCCAAGTCTTAGCTATTGTGAATTGAGCTGCAATAAACATTGCTGTGCAGACGGCTTTTTTGTTTGCCAATTTAATTTCCTTTGGGTAAATTCCAAGGAGTGGGATGGCTGGGTTGAATGGTAGGGTTATATTCATGTTTCTGAGGAATCTCCAGACTGACTTCCATAGTGGCTTCACCAGTTTGCATTCCCACCAACAGTGGATTAGTGTCCCTTTTTCCCCACATCCTCTCCAGCATCTATTGTTGGTGGATTTCTGAATGTGAGCCATTCTCACCGGGGTGAGGTGAAACCTCATTGTGGTTTTGATTTGCATTTCCCTGATTGCTAGGGATCTTGAACATTTTTTCATGTGTCTGTTGGCCATTTGGATTTCCTCTTTGGAAAAATGTCTATTGAGGTCCTTGGCCCATCTCTTAAGTGGGTTGTTTGTTTTGATGTTGTGGAGTTTCTTAATTTCTTTGTAGATTCTGGTTATCAACCCTTTATCTGTTGCATAGTTTGCAAATATATTTTCCCATTCTGTCGGTTTCCTATTCACTTTCCTGACTGTTTCTTTTGCAGTACAGAAACTTTTCAATTTGATGCAATCCCAGTAGTTAATTTTGGTTTTCAGTGCCTGTGCTTCTGGGGTCTTTTCCAAGAAGTCTTTGCCAGTACCTATGTCTTGCAGGGTTTCTCCTATGCTCTCTAGTAATTTGATGGTGTCGGGTCGTAGGTTTAAATTTTTAATCCATGTTGAATGAATTTTTGTGTAAGGTGAAAGGTAGGGGTCTTGCTTCATGGTTCTGCACGTGGAAATCCAGTTTTCCCAGCACCATTTATTAAACAGACTGACCTTACTCCAGGGACTGGTTTTGGATCGTTGATCAAATATAAGTTGGCTGTAGGTGTTTGGATTGATTTCTGGAGTTTCTATTCTGTTCCATTGGTCTATCCATCTGTTTCTGTACCAGTACCATGCTGTTTTGATAACAACTGCCCTGTAGTATGTCCTGAAATCTGGTATTGTGATGCCTCCGGCTTTGTTTTTGTTGTACAAGATTGCTTTAGCTATTCGAGGTCTCCTGTGTCTCCATATGAATTTCAGCATCATTTTTTCCAGATCTGAGAAGAATGTCCTCGGTATCTTGATTGGTATTGCGTTGAATCTGTAAATTGCTTTTGGGAGAATGGACATTTTGATGATATTGATTCTTCCAATCCATGAGCATGGGAGATTTCTCCATTTTTTGGTATCCTCTTCTATTTCTTTCTTTAAGGTTTTGTAATTTTCATTGTAGAGATCTTTAATGTCCTTAGTTAAATTTATTCCAAGGTATTTGATTGTTTTTGTAGCTATTGTGAATGGGATTGATCTTAGCAGTTCTTCCTCAGCCGTGGCATTGTCTGTGTATACAAAGGCTGTTGATTTTTGTGCATTGATTTTATATCCTGCTACTTTGCCAAACTCTTCTATGAGTTCCAATAGTCTCTTAGTAGAGTTCTTTGGGTCCCCTAAATAAAGAATCATGTCGTCTGCAAAGAGGGATAGTTTGAGTTCTTCCTTCCCAACTTGTATCCCTTTAATTTCTTTTTCTTGCCTAATAGCTCTGGCTAAGACTTCCAGCACTATATTGAATAGCAGTGGTGAGAGTGGGCATCCCTGTCTGGTACCAGATCTCAGTGGAAATGCTTCCAACTTTTCCCCATTCAATAGGATATTGGCCGTGGGTTTTTCATAAATTGCTTTGATTGTATTGAGGAATGTGCCTTCTATACCCAGTTTGCTTAGGGTTTTCATCATGAAAGGGTGTTGAATTTTATCGAATGCTTTCTCTGCGTCTAGCGAGATAATCATATGGTTTTTCTTCTGCAGTCTGTTAATGTGGTGTATCATGTTGATTGTTTTGCGAATATTGAACCATCCCTGCATACCAGGGATGAATCCCACTTGGTCTGGGTGGATGATCTTTCTGATGTGTTGTTGCAGTCTATTGGCCAGAATTTTGTTGAGGATTTTTGCATCTATGTTCATGAGGGATATTGGTCTGTAATTCTCTTTCAATGCTGCATCTTTTTCTGGCTTAGGAATTAAGGTGATGCTGGCTTCATAGAAGGAATTTGGGAGAATTCCCTCTTTTTCGATTGTTCTGAATAGTTTGAGAAGAATTGGGGTTAGTTCTTCTTTAAATGTCTGGTAGAATTCAGCAGTGAATCCATCTGGTCCTGGGCTTTTCTTTGTTGGGAGGGCCTTTATTACTGATTCAATTTCTGACTCACTTATGGGTCTGTTTAGGTTTTCTATGTCTTCCTGGTTCAATTTAGGTAGGTTGCATGTGTCCAGGAATCTATCCATTTCTGATAGGTTTCCCTGTTTGCTGGCATACAAGTCCTTGTAGTAATTTCTGATGATTCTTTTGATTTCTGTGGTGTCTGTTGTTATATTTCCTTTTTCATCTCTGATTTTACTGATTTGGGTCTTTTCTCTTCTTTTTTTAGTTAGTTGGGCCAATGGGGTGTCAATCTTGTTTATTTTTTCAAAAAACCAGCTCCTTGTTTGGCTGATTTTTTGTAATGTTTTTTTGGATTCAATCCTGTTGATTTCTTCTCTGATTTTGATTATTTCTCTTTTTCTACTAGATTTGGGTCTAGTTTGCTGCAGATTTTCTAGATCCTTGAGATGCATTGAAAGCTCATCTATTTGGTGCCTTTCCAGTTTCTTGATATAGGCACCTATTGATATAAACTTTCCTCTTAACACTGCTTTTGCTGTATCCCATAAGTTTTGGTTTGTTGTGCTGTTATCCTCATTTACTTCCAGAAAATTTTTGATTTCTCTTTTAATTTCTTCAGTGACCCATTGTTCATTCAGGAGCATGTTGTTCAATCTCCATGTGTTTGCATATGCTCTAGAGATTCCTGAGTTGCTAATTTCCAACTTCACTCCCTCATGGTCTGAGAAGTTGCATGGTATGATTCTAATTCTTTTGAATTTGCTGAGACTTGCTTTATGGCCTAATATGTGATCAATCCTAGAGTAGGTTCCATGTGCTGCTGAGAAGAATGTGAATGCTTTACGTGTAGGATGAAAAGTTCTGTAGATATCTGTTAGATCCATTTGGGCTATAGTGTTGTTTAAATCTACTGTCTCCTTGTTGATCTTCTGTCCTGTCGATCTGTCAATATCTGTGAGTGAAGTATTGAAGTCCCCCAGTACTATTGTGTTGGGGTCTAAGTCTCCCTTTAAGTTTCTTAACAAATTTTTTAAATAAACCTGTGGCCTGTAATCAGGTGCATATACATTGAGAATTGTTATATCTTCCTGTAGTATTGATCCCTTAATCATTATATAGTGCCCCTCTTTGTCTCTCTTAACAGTTTTTGTGTTAAAGTTTATGTAGTCCGATATTAAGATGGTTACACCCGCTCTTTTTTCATTTCTGTTGGCGTGGTATATCTTGTTCCATCCTTTTATTTTCAGTCTGTATGGATCTTCGTTGGAAAGATGTGTTTCTTGTAGGCAGCAAATAGATGGTTTTTGTTCCTTAACCCAATCAGCCAATCTCTGTCTTTTAACAGGACAGTTTAGACCTTTAACGTTCAATGTGACTATTGATAAGTGGTAAGTTTGCCCTGCCATTTGCCAGATATTTTCTAATGTATGCTTTGAATTCCCTGTGATCTTTTGCCGTGAGGTTCCCTTCGTTTACCTTCTTTCATGTTGATGGTCGTGTTTCTGTGTTTCTGTGTGTAACACGTCTTTAAGTATCTTTTGCAGGGCTGGACGAGTGGCAACAAATTCTTTCAATTTTTGTTTGTTATGAAAGGTCTTTATTTCACCTTCATTCACAAATGAGAGCTTTGCAGGGTATAATATTCTGGGCTGGCAGTTTTTCTCTCTAAGTACCTGGGCTATGTCTCGCCATTCCCTTCTAGCTTGTAGGGTTTCTGTTGAGAAGTCAGCTGTAAGTCTAATTGGAGATCCTCTGAGAGTAATCTGACGTTTCTCTCTTGCACATTTTAGGATCTTTTCTTTTTGCTTCACTGTGGTGAGTTTAATTACAATATGTCATGCAGAGGATCTCTTTTGGTCATGTTTATTAGGGGTTCTATGAGCTTCCTGGATTAGGATTTCTCTGTCTTTCTCCAAGCCTGGAAAGTTTTCTGCTAGTATTTCCCTAAAAAGGCCTTCTAATCCTTTCTCCCTCTCCATACCTTCAGGAACACCTAGAACCCGAATGTTGGGTTTTTTAATAGTATCCTGTAAATTCCCGACGATATCTTTTAGTTTTCTAATTTCCTCTTCTTGTCTTTGGTTTGACTGTTTCCTCTCCTGTTCTCTGTCTTCTAGGTCCGATATTCTCTCTTCTGCTTCACCCATTCTGGTTTTAAGGCCCTCAAGATTGCTTGTCACTTGATCTATTGAATTCTTCAATTCATTAAGATTTTTTGTCACTATCGTAGCTTCTGGTTCTACTAGTTGTTTCATTTCGTTTTGATTTCTCCGTAGTACTTCATTCTCGCGAGAGAGATTTTCTATCTTATCCATTAAGGATTTCTGTAGTTCAAGAATTGTTTTTGAGAACTTCTTAATGTTCTTATCAATTCTTTGAGATCTGCTTCTTGCATTTCTTCTATCTCATTATCTTCATAATCCTGACTTGGGGTGTCTTTTCCGTTTGGGGTCATCATAGCGTCTTCCTTGATCTTGCTCCCTCGGAATCTGTTTTTATTTGGCATTTTTTTTTTCCCCACACTCTTTCTCTGGGTTGTCAAGGTAACGGAGTTTGTGTGCGCGGTGTGTTCCCAGTTTTTGGATCCCCTTCAGGTTTCTACAGCCTTGGGTTTTTGGTTCCGTCTGCCTCAGTGATGGGCGGGCGGGCGGGCGGGCGGGCGCGCCTTGTCCCACTGCGTTTAATCTAGCTCGAATTAGCAGGGTGGGTGACGAGAGAGGCTAGTGTCCGTGCAGGCTCGCCTCAATTGTGCTGTTTCCCCCGTGGGGGGTCTGCTTCCCCCCGCCACTGTCTCGGGATCCCTGTATCGGCCCCCGTTCAAGCGCTCAGTTCCAATGGCGAC
The DNA here is from genome assembly GCA_949820135.1 of Sylvilagus floridanus. NCBI lineage: Eukaryota > Metazoa > Chordata > Mammalia > Lagomorpha > Leporidae > Sylvilagus > Sylvilagus floridanus. The sequence goes on along the minus strand of OX463223.1, from coordinate 59,860,591 downwards.
TGTGTTCCGCCCGGCTTCCGGTTCAGCCGGCGGGCGCGCGCCGTCCCACTGTATTCAGTCTAGCTCGAGTGAGCAGGGTGGGCAACGAAAGAGGCTAGTGTCCGTGTGGGCTCGCCTCAATTGTGCTGTTTCCCCCGTGGCGTCTGCTTCCCCCCGCCAGTGTCTCGGGATCCCTGTATCGGCTCCCGTTTAAGCGCTCGATTCCAATGGCGACTGTGTTCCGTCCGGTTCCCGTCCCTCCCGGCAGCTCCCGAGCCACTAAGGCACGATTTGCCGTTCGCAAACTTACTTTCCCCTAGGTCCTCTGCGTCTCATTCACTGGGTCCGGAAGAATTTCCACTGCATTTTTTTCCGTGAGATTTTTCCTGAGGCTACAGTAACTCTGTTTTTATTAAACTATCTTTTTGCGGACTGCTAGTGCGCGTCCTCACTATTCCGCCATCTTGGCTCCGCAGCAGGTTCATTTGTTACTTTGGATCTAGAACTTTTTTTTTTTGATAGTGACAAGAATAATGCAATACTAAGAAAGTTCTGTAAGATGCTGTCAGTTTTACTTTAAGTTGAGAATTTTGTGTTTCTGTATTTTGTTTCTTAAGTGTTTTTGGAAAGAAAGGAAATTACTCTGGATAGGCTTCATTTAATCTGGTTAAAACTCTCAAATATATGTTTAGGAAGTCCTGGAGTTCAAGTATTGTTTTTCAGACCTGACATAAGTAAGAAACCATGTTCAAGTTGGCATTGTGGTGTAAAAGGTTAAGCCACTGCTTGCAACACAGATATCCTGTGTCATAGTGCAAGCTTGAGTTCTGGATGCTCCACTTTGGATACAGCTTCCTGCTAAACCTTCCTGGCAAGGCAGTGGAGGATTGTCCAAGTCCTTGAACCCCTGTGGTCCACCCGGGACACCAGGATGGAAATCCTGGCTCCTGGCCCAGACATGGCTGACATGACTGTTCCTATTTGGGAAGTGAACCATGGATGGAATTTCTCTCTCTCTCTCTCTCTCTCTCTCTCTCTCTCTCTCTCTCTCTCTCCACCTCCCTTTCAAATAAATAAATAAATATCTTTTCATTTGGATAAAAATCCCAGGAGTGGAATGGCTGGGTCATATGGTAGATTTATTTTCAGATTTCTGAGGAATCCCCACACTGTCTTCTATAATGGTTGCATTAATTTACATAGCAACCAATAGTGAATTAGGATACCTACTTCCCCACATCCTCACCAGCATTTATTAATTTTTTTTATTTTTGGATGTCAGCCTTTCTAACTGAGGTGAGGTAAAACCTCATTGTGGTTTTTATTTATGCTTCCCTGGTGGCTAGTGATCCTGAGCATCTTTCCATGTGTCTGTTGGCCATTTGTATTTTACCATTTCCTTGACTCATTTCTTAACTAAATTGGTTGTTTTGTTGTTATTGAGTTCCTTGAGCACCTTATATATATTGGATATGTATCCTTTATCAGATGTAAAATTTGCAAATTTTCTCCCATTCTGATGGTTACCTCTTTACTTTGTTTGAGTGTACTTGAACCCTTGCTACCCACGTGGGAGACTAGGATATAGATCTTGGCTCTTGGTTTGAGCCTGGCCCAGACATGGATGTTGCCATGAGGGAAGTGAATAAGCAGATGGAAGATATCTCATCACCTCAGTCTCTGTCACTCTGCCTTTCAAATAAATAAATGAGAAAACCTTTAAAAACAAAGAAATCAAATTGGAGAAGCATACATAACAAGGTTGTCTCTAAGAATTGAGGCCAGATGCTAGCAAGAAAAGAAGTTCCTCAGTCCTCCACCTGCAAAGGGAGGAATTCTGCCAATAACCTGAGGAATATTGGAAACTATCATTATCCACTTGAACCTCTGATAAGCTAAAGCCTGAGAATTTAGATGATGTATTTACAGACTTCTGACATGTAGAAATGATGAGGCAATAAACATGTGTGGTTTTAAGCTATTTAATCCCTTACACAGAATGCAAAACCAATAAAGACCTGAGGGAAAATTTGTGTAAAGGATGCCACTCTGAGAAAATACTCTGTACTTCTTAGTTCTAGGACCAGCTCAAGGACAAATTTATTAGTCCTATCTTCTACTCTCCTAGACTTTTAAACTTGGAAATTCATACAGCCAGATCATGGGATCAGATGTAAGAAGTCGAGAAAACAATTCTACCAAGTAACAATACAAGTATGATAGGATAACCAAAAACACCCAAAACATATTATTCCTAGGAAAACAATATAAACCCAGAGTGTAAAGTATTCAAGATAATGGGGCTGGCACTGTGGTATAGCAGGTAAAGCCACCGCCTTCAGTGCCAGCATCCCATATGGGCACCAGTTCGAGACCCAGCTGCTTCACTTCCAATCCAGCTCTCTGCTATGGCCTGGGAAAGCAGTAGAAGATGGCCCAAGTCCTTCGACCCCTGCACCCACGTGGGGAACCCAGAAGAAGCTCCTGGCTCCTGGCTTTGGATCAGCATGGCTCCAGCCATTGTGGCCATCTGAGGAGTGAGGAGTGAACCAGCAGATGGAAGATCTCTCAGATCTCTCTCTCTCTCTCTCTCTCTCTCTCTCTGCCTCTCTGTAACTCTGCCTTTCAAATAAACAAATCTTTAAAAAAAATAAAGTATTCAAGATAATATAGGAACCCAGTGCAGAGTGAAATTTCTTCCCAGCTAAGGGCAAGTAGCATAGTGAATAGGTAGAGATACAATATGTCTCATACATATGCACTATTACTCATTAGTAACTACTAAGTCATGAGAGTTTTAGCTGAATATTGTTAAATTCTCCATTTCTGCCAATATTATTCAGCCTAATACCACTAAGATCACATCTGTCTTTGAACAGCTTAGGTTTATTAGTTGATGCAGCAATGGAGAACACACATCATAGAGAACTATGAGATATTTCTATTAACAGGTTATTAGAAAATACTTATAGAATGTGGAGATTTATTAAAAGGCTTGATGAGAGTTTAAGGAAACAAGCCCTTGCTCTCTATTAGATGCTATCAGGGAGTGAGATATCCATCACTTCTACCATCAGGCATCTTAATAAATCTTTTCCAGGAAGGCCGGTGCTGTGGCATAGAAGGTTAAGCCTCCACCTGTAGTGCCAGCATCCCACACAGGCACCAGTTCGTATTCCAGCTTTTCCTATTCCAAGACAGCTCTCTGCTTATGGCCTGGGAAAGCAGCAGAAGATGGCTCAAGTGCTTGGACCTCTGCAACTGCATGGGAGACCTGGAGCAGGTTCCTGGCTCCTGGCTTTGGATCGGCCAAGCTCCAGCCATTGTGGCCATTTGGGGAGTGACACAGTGGATGGAAGACCATTCTCTCTGTCTCTCCTTCTCTCTGTCTGTTAACACTACCTCTAAAATAAGCAAAATATTTAAAAAATAAAATAAATAAAATATTTTTTCCAGAGGAGAGAAGATAAGAGTGAAACTGAAGACACAATTGGTAAGTAAACAGAAATCATCCATAATAGCTGGGAGAAGGCAATGTTTGGTATTTTGTGGAAAGGATAATGTTTGTGTTTTTTATGTGTTCATACACCATTGTGGACTAGTTGTGTTTTTGTCTTGATCCATCATAATCACAGAGTACTTTATCTGGAATCGGTATTCTATAATAATGTTCATGTTCAACATGAAAATATGGCTTATCTGGAAATACCAGGCCAGCCAGGATGTCATGAGCTGCTTTTTACTTATTTTCTCAAAATAAGAACTAAAGTAGCCTCCTTATCAGTTCAGAGTACTATGACTTGATGTACAACGTTTTGCTGATTCCAGAGTAGACTTCGTTAAAGTTTATGGTTTTTATTATAATCATTGAGAATATACTATTTTTAAATATACAAAGCACTTATATAGTCATTTATTAATATCGCATATTATAAAGTGTATAAATATGCACACTGCACTTTTATATGACCGGCAGTACATAGGTGTGCTTACGTCAACATCACCACAAATATTTGAGTAATGCATATAAAGGCTGTGGTATCTTTCCCACTTCTTAATTCTGAGAATATGCTATCTTTAAAAATTTCTGTTCATTAGTCTTGTCCAGTTTTTGGCCTGACTCACAACAAACAGGGCTAGCTCAAACCAAAGTCAAGAGCCCAGAACTCCAATTGAGTCTCCCATATGAGTGGCAAGTTTCCAAGCACTTGAGCCATTGTTCACTGCCTTCCATCATTCACAGCTTCCATTAACAGGAATCCGTATCCGAAGCAGAGTAGCTGGAACTCAAGTTTTCCCTCCAATATGGGATACAGATGTCCCAAGCAGCAGATTAACTCACTGCACCAAAACATCTGCCCCAAACTCCTTCGTTTTAAAGTTGAATAATAGTCTATTTTACACACAAGAACACATACACATTTTCTTTATCCATTCATCCATCAGTGGATGCTTAGGTTGTTTCCATGTCTTTGCTATTCTGAATAATATTCAAGGAGTTATGAAACCATCTAATCTTTGTGACTATTTTCTAGCAGAGCTGGAAGAAAAGTGATATAAAAGGCCAGGACACATGGAAACATTGTGAACAAAGACTACTTCCTTGGAAAAGGTATTGATGCAATGAGGAAGACAAAATCAACAATAGAGAAACTGGTTTTGCACCATTAATTGGGATAGTGTAGTTATAGAACACATCAATAAAGAGGTTGAAGTCCAACAACAGACCAGGGAGGGAGGAAAAAGACTACTTGGATGGAAATAGAAGTCGCCTTGCCATTGTCTTCTGAAAATGGACACAAACTGCGAGTGAAATCCAGGATCTCTAGATAAACACAGCTTAGCCAACAGTCTTTCAGAGGCAATATACTCCTATGTGGGATACTGTCAGAGCAAATGTTCAAGACATTCTACTCTGGTGCACACATCAGTGTGAGCCTCTGTAAGGCACTCATAAGGAGTAAATATAGCCCCCAAACTAACATTCAGTGACATCTTTATTGATTACCAGTCACATAAAGGTGATTCTTCAGTACCTACTCAGCACATTTTTCTTAAAGAGCCAAGTAGTAAATATTTTCAGCTTTGTGAGTCAAGTTGTCCTCAGTTCTGCCACTGTAGCAACGAAGTATCCACAGAAAGTATGTACAATATACATGTGGCTCTGTCCCAATTAATATTTTTGAACACTGAAACTTCAAATCATGTTTGTGCCTCAGCTCAACTACTGCATTATTCTTCTAATGTCTCACAGTACATGACATACTCAGAAGCAGCTTCAGTTTCTTTAAGTTCAGTTTTGATCATGTCCTTTTTCTTGCTAAGGAACTGGCAATGATTCATCAGTGTGAAACAGTTCTTTCTTAAACTCCTTGACTTAGCTCTCAAAGACTTCATTATTTTTACTCTACTTTTCTAGCCTCCTTTCTGCCCACATTACTAAAGTTACACTGTGTCTAGGAAGGACGGTAGTATCACTATTCTCCAAGCAAAATAAATTTTTCTATGTCCAAGCCTTTGTGTGTCACTTTAACCTTCTGGAGCCCACTTCTCTCTTCTGCCAGTAAAAATTAAATCCATCTTTCTATCTAGGCTCTGTCCAAATTTCACCTCTTTAATGACACCCTCTGAATCTCCTTTCACTTACCTTTTTGGATGGAACTTTTCCGTTTACTTAAACTGCAAAACATTTAGGTATTTATATTCTGATCGACATTTTAATTCTGTGAGGGAGTCTTTTAAAAGTTCATTGAAAATCAGTGTTACAAAGAAATCTATGAGTGGATTTCAATAAATTTTGCACCAAAATAAACTTCATTTGATTCCATTTTTCCACAAACCTTTTTTGAAGTGCTCTCATATGTGTACTTGTGTGTTATCTACTTCACCCCCTCCCTCATTAAATTGCAAGTTCTGGCCATAAATATGGTAGGTGCTCAAAAATTCTATTGGATTGAATTTAACCTGGTGGTCATTGAGTTAGGATCCATTTATTATGGCAGTGTAAATCTTGCATTTGTATTTCCTGAACATGGAAGAAGAAACAAATATAAAATGTCTGCATATCTTTGTAGTAAGGGCACTTTGACTTGGAAAAGTAGTCTCATCTATTTTCTTATAATCATCCCAAATTTAGAGAACATCATGGGAGTGAATTGAATTGAAAAGATAAAAGTCCCAAATTCCCAAAGTGTGTTTTAAAGATTCTATTATATTTTTATTTTTTGAAATCAAATAATCTTAATCCTGTTTTCACATTTTTACAGCAACTGCCATGCCTCTATTCACCAGAGGTTTCCTCTATCTGTCTAGGGGACAGCACGAGAGATAAATGATCTGGGCTGCAATTCCAGTTCTGTTGTAAAATACAGATAATAACCCTTGCCTAAGAGAATTTTTTCAAGAATTGAGAGCAAGATTACGTGCAAAAGAAATGATTTTGAAAGAGAACAAAACAAGTCAGGTATTGTTAGATGGTTCACTGATCTTCAATAAAAATATTAGATCATTATAACCCATTAAAAGTCATAGTTAGATTAAATCACGGAAAATCTCTCTTTCTTCCTTGGTTGAAGAAAAATGTATAGATCCCAGAACAGTTGATCTAATCAAGGAATCTTAGCAACCAAAAGTAAACAAGAATAAACAATTCAATTGCTAAGTGATTAACATGCCAAAAATCAGTCTGGCTTGTAAACCTGGATCTAGCTTTATTCCAAGTGTTTTCCCTTGCTCTTTGCATTTCAGCCTAATGATATTTTAGAGTATACAGAAACAGGAAGCCAGTAATGCTTTTGCTGAAGTCATCTTTGGTCCTTTTCCTTGATCAGATCTCTTGCAGCTGTGGGGTAACTTATACCAGATTGTCATGCGGGAAAATATGCTTACTGATTCAAGAAGTTACCATAGAACTTGGCAGCTTCACACTAATTTTTCAATAATTCAATCATTTGTCTCATCATCCTGATATGGATTAAGTTTGTTGCACAAAATGTAGAGAATTTCGCAATTTATTCAGAATTCTTAAAAGTCAAAGAGAGAGCAAAGAGGCTACCACTTCAAATTGGTTATATATGCAAGCTTTGTCAAGGTACTAAATTGTTACTCAAAGGAGATGCAAGTTAGCTATTACTAAAATATTCAGTACATTTCACGTTCCAGAATGGAAGATATATTTAATCACATTTTTAATAAGGAATCATCAGTCTGCTGTCTTCTAAAGTCTTCAAAAATGTTATCCTCACTCTAAAAAGGTGTGAGTGAAATTGAATTTTTAAAAGATAGACAAAATATTACATCACAAATGCAACCCGGTTAAAAAAATGTAGATGAGGATGTGAGGAATCATCTATTTTCATATAATGCTTTGAAGAGCAATTTGGCAATTTCTAGAAATATTTTAAATGCATGTATTCATTAACATAAAAATCTACTTTTTAAAAATTTTTAAAGGAAAAAATGAACCTATTTTAATTATTCTTCCCCCTTTTCCTTTACATTTTCATGTTTTACTCATGAAGAAATAGTTACCAAGAGAACTGTGATTTGTCCAAAGTCACATTGTGAATTTCATGAAAGACCTTAATCTCATCATGCTCAACCTTCCACATCACATTCGTTGACTGTGTAACCTGGTCTGCAGAGTCTCTCATTAGGATCAAATATGCACAAGAAGCCAGAGATGCTGAAAATGCTAAGGGGTATATTTTATTACCTGAGAGATTCATTATAGATTAAGGCTTCCCAAATCTCTATCTCCAACCAAGAGCTCTTTCATGGACTTCAAATTTATTTCACAAATGCCTGTTAAATATAGCTATTTCAATGTCTCACACATACTCAAGTTCAGTATGTCCAACACTGAACTTGATATTTTCTCCTCAACCCCTCTTCTCTCCCTGTGTTCAATAGCATTTCCATATAGATGGTTTCTCAGGCTAAAAATGTAAATGTCATCCTTGATTTCTCTGTTCCTTTTAATCCTAATAATCAATCATTTTTGGTGATTATCTCTCCAAAAAGTCTCTTGAATTAATCCACTCTTAACTATCTCCATAAAAGCCACTCTATTGTGGGTTACCAGCATTTAGCCTGACTACCATCTGGAGAGAATCCAACATAAAAGCCTACTGTTTTTATTCAATACCCTGTCTCTGACAAAACAGTCCCCAGTTGCTTCAGGATAAATCTGTACTTCCTGGGTGGTTTTATTTTTAGCTTTATTCATCTTATATTTTAATATTTTTATGTTTAAAAATCACTACTATAAAACAACAGACCTCATAAATTTCATAGGTACAATTCCAAGAAGACAATCATACTTTCCTCCCGCCTCAATCCCCCTCCTGCTTTCCTTTCTTTACTTTAATTTTTGTAAACAATTTCAGTCCACTCCACAACCACAGGCTTAATACATCACTAACCTTAATATTAAACAAGTTAAAAAAATAGAAAAACAGTTCCACAGGAGTATAAACAAGGGATTAATACAAGGAATGAAAGGCATCTTGAGATTTTAATTGAAAGAAATTCAGAAAGAAAGGAAGGGACAAAGAGAGATATCTTCCATTCACTGGTTCACTCTCCAGGTGGCTACAATGGCTGGAGTTGGGCCAGGCCAAAACCAGGAGCCAGGAGCTTCTTCTAGGTCTCCAACATGGTAACTGGAGCTCAAGTACTTGAGCCATCATCTGCTGCTTTACCCATGTCACTAGCCGGGAGTTTTAAATCCATATTTGTTAAATGACTAACAAGATTCTTCATAGCTCAGACCTATAGAACCTGTCCAGTTTCATCTCTTATCAGTTCCTATCTTGTACTCTCACCTCCACCTATATAATAGGGCATTTTTTCCAGTTCTTAGGTTGGGTTAGCTGTATCTCTATGCCCCTCAGGCAATTGTAATATTCCATAGCACAAAACTATTTTGCAAAAAACCTGTTCATCATCCTCTTCACTGTGAGAATTTACAGTTGCATAGGAACAGGAACGATCATCTGCCTTGGTATACTCAGCATATGGCTTAATATATGAAGGACACCTTGATAAATAGTTGTTGAATGAATGAATAAATGAGCTTAAGTTTGTACAATCAGTGTAAGGTAAAGTTGACGGCATTTCAATTCAAGGCTAGCTAATGTTTTCATTCAACAATTATTCAAAAAAAATTATCTAAAAACGGAATATTATTCCTCTACATTTGCTTTGATCTAGCAGGTTTTGGTTATGTGTATAACTATTTAAGGGTGGAAACCGTCTGATTAAAGAAATACATTTTGCAGACACTGTAATCTCAAAAAGAACTGTTAATTTTCAGTGATTAATTCACAACTTACTGCAGATAAATCAAAACTGCCTCTTCCCTCTCTTTGATCCAGGTCAGTCTTTGTGCATTTCTTTCTGAATCGGTTGTGCTTGGAAGACTCTTTTCCCTGGAATAAGTCACTGTCTCTTCCAAGGGTGTTCCATCATTCTACCACTTTCTTCTAGTCTCAAGTCTCTCAGGCATTCTATCCTAATCATTGATTAAGTTTAGGCCGTTTCTAATGGAAAATCACCTTTGACTTGAGAGCCAGGCCTTTCTTTTTAAGGAAACATTTGAGGACAGTGTTTTTGTGTATGTTTTATTAAAAAAATTACTTTTATTTATTTGAAAGACAGAGTTACGGAGGGTGGGGGTGGGGTGGGTGGGGAAATAGATGGAGATAGAAAAGATCTTCCATCTGCTGGTTCACTTCCTTAATGGTCGAAAAGACCAAGCCTGGGCCATGCTGAAGCCAAGGGCCAGGAGCTTCATCCAAATCTCCCACTTGGGTGCAGGGGCCTAAGGACTTATGCCATCTTCCACTGCTTTCCCAGGCCATTAGCAGGAAGCTGGATCAGAAGTGGATCAGCCAGAACTCAATCCAATGCCTATATGGGATGCTAGCATTGCAGGTGGAGGCTTAACCTATTATGCCACATCTCCAACCCCCAAGGCAAATCTTCAGGCAGTCATCCAGGTAGGATGAGGGAATCACATTTTCATTAGTCTTGACAGATGTGGAACCAATTACTCTTAAACATCAATGATTCTTGGCTTTTCATTTGTTTTCTATTCAAATTCGTAACTTTACCAGGAGATTCATAGGCATTGATTTTGAAAAAAAAAAGTCTCACTAAAAGTCACACATACAGAGCACAGATAAACCCTGTTTACTGACTATATAGCATTGGACAAATTACTTAAATTAAAAGTGTATCAATTTCTCTATATGTAAAATGGAGATTTTTTAACAACACCTCACTTAAAGGATTGTAATAACTAAATAAAACAATAGATCTACAAAGTATATAGCACATGCTCAACAGATCACCATGATCATCATTATCCCCTTCATCATCTTGCTATATGTATATATATGAAAATTTTGTCTTTAATATTTCCATCTTCCTCTTTCACCATGCCAAAGCAACCTTCAAGTTTTGATAACTCTATTTTCAAAATGTCCCTCTGATTCATCTTTTCTTCTATTCTCACTGTTACAATATATTTTCAGCCCTTCACCCATTCTTTTTATTTCGACAGCTTCCTAAATATTTACCTCTCCCATCAATATCACTCATATTAAAATGCAAGTCCGATCATGTTACTATCCTGATTAAAATCACGTTGGTGGCTTCCTATTTACCACTAACTCAGATCCAAATTCTTTAAGTTGACTCTGGATCTCCTCTGTATTCTTGCTGTCCCAAATTCCAAATTTCATCTTAGCTTAACTTTCCCCAGCTACAGTGAGGAACTTGGTTTCCGAGCATGCCTCTGGACATTTGTTCAACAGATACACAGTAAGAACTCAGCATTTAATTCAGACAAACAGAAAGTAAACTGAAGCACTGAACTGAATTTTTAAGTTGGTAATATCAATTTCCTGGTGTTGACACTGTGACATGGTAGGTTAGGCCTCTGCCTGTGGCACCATCACCCCCTATAGGCATGCTGGTTTCAACTCCCTGCTAATGGCATGGGAAAGCAATGAACGATGGTCTAAGTGCTTGGGCTCCTGCACCCATGTGGGAGACCTGGAAGAAGCTCCTGACCCCTGGCTTCAGATCAGCCCAGAGTGCACCAGTGTGAACCAGTGCAGCCAGAGTGAACCAGTGGGAGTGAACCAGTGGATGGAAGACCTCTCTATGTGTCTTTCCCTCTCTATACAACACTGCCTTTCTAATAAATAAATACATATTTTAAAAAAATTCCTGAAACTCAATAAACTGTGAAATAGAAAACACCTTTGGAGGCTGGTATCATAAAATTTGGGGTTATCCTTGCCCCATCCATCTTGAATGCTCCTGTCCCTGTTGATTTTCTACTTCTTCCCCTCTGAGCAGAAGGATAAAGACTACTTTCCTCTGTGAGAACTTTTTTTTACATTGTTCATAAGCATTACTCAGGCCTAAAGAACTTAGTTATACTTTCATGGAAAATTCTTCAAGTATGCTTTATATTATAGATCATATTAATGATATTCCTTAGACTATGAACTTATTGAGGGCAGGGATAACGTAGAGCCCAAAGAAATATCTAGAGTTGATCTCCTTGTATAATTAGTAGGAACAGACATCCCTCCTACACCCACATGTACATCCAACACATGTATGAATGAATAGATATGCATACGACCACTTGTTGTTCAACTGTGTGAGAAGGAAGAAGTGTTTGTAGAGGAAATTTGTAGGGAAAAAAAGTGAAGGAATTGAGTGTTATATCTGCCTTGGTAATGGAAAAAGGGCCCTGAACAACACAATATGAAACGATCTGAGGATTATCTATTTTCCATGCTAGATGTCATACCCTCACATGACTTCCAGTAGGCTTTGGTGATGATAACTGCATTCAGAGGCAAATGACAACTGAAGCAGTAGACTGCATGGGGTTTGAAGTCTGAATTGCATGGTACAGTCATTTCTCTTCTTTTCTCTGGATTTTTCTATTACATACAAAATCCTTATCAACATCAATCAGTCTATGGTGTTTCAGCTAGAGAAAATAATAGGGTTTCTCAGTCATTGCATCTTTTCATTTTGATCTAATAATATCCCACCCCTTTCTTTGTGCCACTGATTATAAGCTGGACTACTAGCTTCAGAGGCTAGGTTGACAGAAACTATAGGCTGTAGAGTAAGCAACACTGTCTCATTATGGATCAACAGCTGGGAAATGGAGAAGCAATTCAGTAGAAAATAGAGAAGTAGTTCACAGGTTTTCTTGAAGTACTGAACTCTAAGAAGATGCTCTCCAGAGCTAAATCTTTGGGTGCTTTCCAAAGTGTAAATAAAACTCAGGCCAGTGTGGGGGAGTTCCTCAGTGCAGTCCCCAGACAGAAATGGCTATCTAATGAAGGTCAGGTGCTGGGCTAGGCGGTGAGTCAAATCAGTTCCACAGAGGAATCAAATTCAATTGGCCCGTCCAAACTTAACATGATGGGGATTGGGGTAAGTCACAAAGAGGTCACCAAATTCCCATCAAGGGCCATGGTAGGCCATAGAAAGGGATATTAGAGCAGAATGTTACTGGGTCAGCACTAACCAAATGAAGCTTATGAATTATAATTCATGTTCATGCTGGGAACTTCAGTTCTGATTTTCTTCAGAAGTATGAGGAATTTATGAGGAATGAGATCTGTGCCCTAATCTTGGTCACTAGCGTGGACTAGACTTTGGTATGCCATAAATATAAGGAGACATTAGTTGTTATAAACATCCACGGTGGGCAAGTATTTGTTACAGTGATTAAGCCCCTGCTAGAAGGCCTGTACCCTGTATTTCAGTACTGGGTTCAAATCCTGGATCCAATTGCAGTTTTCTGCTAATGTGTATCCTGGGAGGCCCTTTAGTACTCACTATTCACATGGATGTCCTAGATTAAATTCTGGATTCCTGATTTCATCCTTGCCCTGCCCTGGCTATTGTGAAGACTCAACAGGCATATAGTGTACAGGAGAATCTTTCTCTCTCCCTCCCTCTCTCTCTCCCTCCCTCTCTCTCTCTCTCCCTCCCTCTCTCTCTCTCTCCCTCCCTCTCTCCCTCTCTCCCTCTCTTCCTTTCTCCCTCTCCCCTCTCTCCCTCTCTCCCTCTCTCCTTTTCTCTCCCCTTCCCTTACTTCCTGTCTCCCTCTCCTTCTCCTTTTCTCTCTTCAAATAGATAAAATTATAAGTTAAAAAAGAAAAGCTAAAACAGGGCTTCTGTTTCAGACATGGAGTTTTCACTTCTATTAGAAATATTAGCTTTGTTTCCTAATCTCTACTGAGGAAAAAAAGTTCTCTGAGATCTGAATCTGTTTTATACATGATTTTCTTTAAAAAAAAAAGATTCACTTCTAAATATCACATCAGCCAAATTACTGAATAGCACACTTGCTTTTCATTTTTCTCCTTGTTCAGGCTAAAGGTCTCTGTACTGATATAAACATCTTACAGAATTCTCTTACTCCCACTGGAACTGATGTATGTGTAAGAAGAAAAGGATGAGTAAATGTCGTTGGACACAACCATTGCCTAAATGAAACTTAGATTCTAACATTTTGGCCTAGGATAATGGTGAGCTGACCGTCTCTGAGGTTAGAGCTTCTTGGACCTTGTGTTCAAGGGAGTATAAATTATCAGTGACACTTTTTTGAGGAATATGATAGGGAAACATGTGCTGGCCAAGAAGAATGCATAAACTTTTGAAAAACAGATACTTGAGGGGCCAGTGTTGTACTGCAATGGGTTAAGCTGTTATTTGCAACACTGGCATCCCATATTGGAGTGCTGGTTTGAGTCCTAGCTACTCTGTTTCTGATCCAGTTCCCTGCTAATGTGCCTGGGAAGGCAGCGAATAATCGTCCAAATACTTGGTCCCTTGCTATCCATGTAGGAGACCAGGTTAGAGATCATGGCTCCTGGATTTGACCTGGCCCAACCCTGGCTTTTGCAGCCATTTGAGGAATGAACTAGTGGATGAAAGATTGATCCTCTCTCTCTCTCTCTCTCTCTGTGTGTGTGTGTGTGTGTGTGCCTCATTCTGACTTTTAAATAAATGTTTTAAGAATGAAATATATATATATATATATATATATATATATATATAGAGAGAGAGAGAGAGAGAGAGAGAGAGAGAGAGGCATACATAAAGGAAAGGAGCAGCATGGAAGAGGAAGAAATTACATTTATAACAATAATAGTATATAATAATAAAACAAGGGTGGTAGTAAAGAATTTAAATGTAAAACAGTAGAATGGGTAATCAAATGGGTAATTTTCTTCATGCTTTATAACCTACTTGGAATTGTGACTACTTGAAACAAGTTGTTTTCTGGATAAAAGAATTGGCTGTCATAGGTCCCATGTTCTCTAGAGTGGAATGCCACTGGACTTTTGTCCTTATGGATAACTGGTGAGAGTTACCATTGTGATAGTAGAAACTCTTCCAGTGGCATTCACATTAACTTTCTTTAGATTGAGGAGCTGAGTATCCTCACACCTAGAGAAAATTGTATTCATAGAAAATTCTGGAGTGTTGTCTTCTTTCACATGCCATGCTGGAGACCCGGCTCTGATGAAACAAGGCAGAGGAATCCCTCAGTTATACAGAAGAATATTTACGATCCAAACAAACAGAGTAAATGTAGAGCACAGGACTGATGTGACTTCTGTCTGTGGGACCTAAGACTAAGAATGTAGAAAGCTTCTCGTCACTGGGTTAGCTAACCATTATTTGGGAGAGGGTGTAAAGTTCATCCATACAGGCTTTGACAAAATAATTCTACCCCACTGTCTCCACGAAACCCAAACTTTATTTTTCATTAGCCAACCTCAACCTAATGGAAATCTATTTGTTACAATTTAAGAGAGTAAACAATAGAAAACTGAAACAAGCATTTCACTAGCTTTTCTTCACTCCAGGGCTACACACTTAGCAAAAGTAGCGCCACAGCTCACTGGGCTAATCCTCCGCCTGCGGCGCTGGCACACCGGGTTCTAGTCCCAGTCGGGGTGCCAGATTCTTTCCCAGTTGCTCCTCTTCCAGTACAGCTCTCTGCTGTGGCCCAGAGGTGCAGTGGAGGATGGCCCAGGTGCTTGGGCCCTGCACCGAATGGGAGACCAGGAGAAACACCTGGCTCCTGGCTTCCAATCGGCACAGCTCACCTGGCACAGCTTGCCTGCCGCAATGCGCCGGCCATAGCGGCCACTTGGGGAGTGAACCAACAGAAAAAGGAAGACCTTTCTCTCTGTCTCTCTCTCTCTCTCTCACTGTCTACTCTGCCTGTCAAAAAAAAAAAAAAAAAAAGAAGTAGCACCTGTATTGTAAGAGTTTGAGAGCTGATCACATGGCAGCTAAGAGGCAGTAAAGCAAAAGTTAAATGTGTTCATAGAGAAACAGAAGGAGAACTTAAAAAATGTGGAATTTCATTTTAAGTCATTGCATTGCTTTTTGCATTGTGGCTGATTACACATAGTAGATTTTTGCAAAACAGCATTATTTCAATTGATATTCAATGGAGATATCTGTTGGGCATTGCTTAAAACCTCCATTACAATATGGCACCTGGTGGATGTTGGAGGGGCGTGTCTGCGGCTGCTGTGGTTAAACTACATAAGATCAGACCACCGGCAGGGATAGGTCCACTTTAGTTCCGGACACGTGGACAGTGCGTGATCCCTATACTTTACTTAAGGTGCCCCTGTGCGTGGTCCACCTGTGTCTGCATGACCTTTTCTCTGATTGGCTCCCCTACTGCGCACATCCTTCGTAAGCTTTATAAGCCTGTATGCTTCCTCAGTAAAGCGGTTCCTACTTCAACAGAACTCAAGGGTGCTTGCTGTGGTGTGCTTGACCCGTCGACCTTACCTCTTCCGTCTGCCTTGTTGGGGAGTGTCTGCACTGGCCCCTGCTGGTTAGGGGCCAGTCTCGGGTCTGAGACCCCAACAGATGTCCTTCTCTTCACTCCTCCCTATAAGGTGTCCTGGGGTCCCTTCATTTACACAACTCGTTTTTACTTGATTACATTTGACATAATTGTCTTGATATTTATACCATGCAGATGAGTGACAGGTTTCAATGTGCTAGAAATAGATTTACATTTCCCAAAGCAGCATGCATTAAAAGAGAGATGAAATATTACAAATGATGGTAAGTGAATGGGAATGTTTGTGGTGATTGGAAAAACAATGAATCAAGTATTCCTACCATAATTACTTCACCAAATGTAACAGTGAGCAACAAATAGAGTTTGCCTTAGGATCTGATCATAAAGGACAATCTAGAATGTCAGACCAACTTTAGGCTTTACTCAAATACTGTGAGGCTATAAAATAAGATGAAATTCTGTCTTTAACAACAACATGGATGCAATTGGAGACCATTATTCTTAGTGAAATAAGCCAGTCCCACAATACAAATATCATATGTTTTCTCTGATAGGTAGTAATAGAGTAAAAAAATATAATGCATATGAGTGAAGCTAACATTTTGAGATTTGATTATTGTTTACAGCCCTTGTCTATACTCCAGAGGAACATTGGTCTTTCTACTTACTATTGGTTGAATTCTGTATTTAGTGGAGAATTAAGATTGTGATTATAAAGTAAATTGAAAGTATGTCATTGCAAAAATTAAAAGTAAAAGAAAGGAAGGAAGGAGGGGATTTGAGGGAGGGATAAAGGGATAGAGGGAAGTAGGGTTATCTTCTTAGAAGTGTACATATTAAATATATGAGATATGTTTCCTTTACATTCATAATTTTTTTAAATTCTCTGAAAAGAAAAAAATATATGTGAAATACATGAAATTTGTTCCTTTTATATAAATATTTTTATAGAGACCTACTGAAAATTTTTGAGCAGAATATGACTTGAAAATATCAATGTTATGGGGAACAATCATCATGAAATTAGGGATTTTTGGAATAGTGGAGAAGGAGAAGACATGGAAGGCAGAGATATTGGAGAAGTCGTTGCAATAAGCCAGGCAAGAGATAACAGGAGACTGAATTAAAGTGGTGACTGTTGGAATGAATTACAGGAAATTCACTCACACAAATTTTATAATGAAAGGAATTATAACAAGACCTGTGGCTTGCAATGCTTCCACCTTTCTGAACATACAAGGATTGATAACCCCTCACAGATGAGGACCATGACATAATTACCTAGGACTCAGATAACATATTGCCCTACGAGAAGAGTGCTAGATGAATACTGACAGTTCAAAATAACTGGAAGGAGGTGGAAAATCTGCCATTTTGTCCTAGAGTTTTTAGCTTAAGTTATTAAAGCAATTTATTTTTGGAGAGAGATAAAAATGAGTCACTAGAGTAGCTTATGGTATATATATTCAAAGGAAAGGTTGATCTAGGAAACAGATGAAGTAACATATTAATGGTCTGTTATCTGACGTGTCTCAGTACACATAGCCCTTTCAAATTGGGTTAGGGCCCCGGTCTGCAGTACCAGCATCCCATATGGGCACTGGTTCGAGTTCCAGCTACTCCACTTCTGATCCAGCTCCCTACTGGTGCCCCTGGGAAGGCAATGGAGATTGACCTAAGTCCTTGGGCCCCTGCACCCCTGTGGGAGATCTAGAGTAGGCTCCTGGCTCCTGCTTTCAGCCTGGCCCAGCCCTGGTTGTGGGGGCCATTTGGGGGCTGAAACGATGGATGGAAGATCTCTTTCTCTTTCTCTCTCTTTCTCTTTCTCTCTCTGTCTCTCTCTCTGTCTCTATCTCTCTCTATCTGTCTCTATCTCAACTCTACCTTTTAAGTAAACAAAAATAAATATTTTTTTAAAAAAACTAACATATAGAAAACCCGTGAAGTTGGAGGTTGTCATTATTTCATGATTACTCTATTTGCTAAAGAATTCCAGATAATTTGCTGAGCCATGTATCCATTTTCATCATGTGAATTATCTGTTTTGGAGGCCTGCAAGGAACTTAATTCCAGTTAGTAAGATTGAAAGATAACAGCAACAGGTTTGAGCTCAGAGCTAATAGCAGAAGAAATCATCATCTGAGTATGTACGCATACATATTATCAAGTATGGATTCATGTTAACTGAAATCACAGTTGGAAATTGGCGGGGAATGGACCAATAGAGATGATTTGCTAACTCCGAGCAACATTCCCTATCCATCGGACTGTACTGACCAAAGTATTTAATGGATCCTTCCATTCGACTAGTTCCATTTATTCATTTTTCTAATTTCAGAAACAATCATTTGGATTAAATGGTATAACAAAACACCAAGACAGAAATTGAACCCACATAGACAAATTACATCCAAGGAGTCAAATCGGTTGTAAACACAAAACCAATGGAAAAAAAAAAAAAAAAACTTTCCCCCTAAATCCAAATATAAGTGTTGTGGGGGAGCATTCTTCATTTCGGATCATGTGTTCTTTCTTTCCATCATTATCAACTGGGCCAGCGTTAGTGACAATGTTCTTAGATGCTCTCTTTTCATTAGGATACTATTCAATCTATAATCCTCTGTGAAAATTAGTTCAACTGGAAGTGTGACTAATCTAAGACTTCCTCTGTCTAGATGAGTTATTCAAAATTGATTTTAGGAATATCTATAATAGGTAAAAGTTGAATAGATGTATATGATGATATATAAAAATGGTCAGTGATCACATGAAATAATGCTTAGTATCATTAACCATGAGAAAAATGCAAATGGAAATCACAATGAGATACCAATTTATACCCATTAAAATTACAATATATTTATATATTTTTTAAAAAATCTATCAGCTATATAATACTTTATTGGACTTCTTTTTTAAAAGATTTATTTATTTGTTTGAAAGGCAGAGAGAGAGAGAGGTCTTTCAACCACTGGTTCACTCCCCAGATGGCCGCAATGGCCAGAACTGCACCGATCCAAAGGCAGGAGCCAGGAGTCTCCTCCAAGTCGCCCATGTGGATGCAGGAGCCCAAGGACTTGGGTAATCTTGTACTGCTTTCCCAGGGCATAGCAGATAGCTGGATCAGAAGTGGAGCAGTCAAAACACGAACTGTCACCCATAAGTGATATAGGCACTGCAGGAGGTGGCTTTACCTGCCACACCACTGCACAGGCCCCTACAATATATATTTTTAAAGAAGAGAAATTAACAAATGTTGTGTAAAATGTAGAAAAAATGGAGCCCTTATACACTACAAATAGGAATGTAAAATGATATGGCCACAATGGGAAACACATTGTTAGTTCCTCAAAATGTTATACCTTGGTTATGATATTACTCAGAAATTCTACTAGATCTATACACAAGAAAATGTAAAGCATATTCACACAGAAAATTTCATATAAAAGTTCATACCAGCATTATTCATAAACCCAAAAAGTAGAAACAACCCAAAATTTCATAAGTTAATGAATGGATAAATACAGTATATAATTACAATGGAATATTATTCAGCCAGGAAAAGTAATAAAGTACTGATACATGGTACAATGTGGATGACTATTTAAAACATTATGCTAAGTGAAAAGTACAAGTAAACAAAGACCACTGTATTAGTCATGCTTTTCCAGAAAAACAGAACCAATGAATGCATACAGGTATGAAGAAGGTTGGAGAGAGAAAAAGAGAGATTGATTCTGAGGAATTGTCTCATTGATTGTGGACACTCCTTAAGGCCAAAATTTGCAGCATAGGCCAGCAGGTTGGAGATCCAAGAAGGAGTTACTGTTATAACATAGTTACTGTGATAAAATTCTATTCTGCTCAGTGGAGAATAATCTTTGTTCTACTAAAGTCTTCAACAGATTGGATAAATTCCAACCAAATAATGGAGGTTAATATACTTTACTAAAAGCTACCAATTTTAATGTTAATATAATTCTTCCCAAAAAATCTTCACAGAAACATTCAGAATAATGTTTGACCAAATATCTGGACACTGTGGCCCACTCAAGGTGACAGAAAATTAACCATCACAATCACCTATTAAATGATTCTGCTTACATTTAAAGATATATAATATGCACTACATAGAGACAGAGATTAAACTAGTGGTTTCCTCGGAACAAGAAAGAATGTAAGAATTAGGAAATGGTACTTCTGCTGATGGGTATGGGGATTTGCTTGGGAGTGTTAAAAATGTTTTCAAGTGATTGTGACACACAGCTGAATATATTAAAATCCATCAGATATAACACCTACAATACGTAATTTGTATGCTATTTGATTTATATCTCAATGATATGAAATAATGAAGCAGAATGTACCTCATGGTTTATAGCCTTGCTGTTCTTCACATAGGATGCCCAGCCACTTTAGTCACCTCTTAAAAAGCCCTTGTTAGGAAAACACATTTGCTTCCATTTTTGTAACTTAGGGAAATATCATCATCTACAAACAACCTTTGAAAAGAGGTCTTTTTTAAATTAGAAACAAAAATACTACAAAATGGTAATAGTAGTAACAGGAGAGCTATTGCTTTAGCTAATACTTACTGCATACCATGTGCAAAGCACAACACTCAGTACATTAAGTTATTCAATTCTCACTACAGTTCAACAAGTTAGACATGATTATTACTATTTCCACTTTATAAATAGGCACACTGGAACTCCTAGAAATCAAGTAGGATGTCCATGATCACAAAGTTAATAACAGAGCATAAATAGAATCCAAAAAAGTCAATTTGATTCCAAAAGTTTCACGTTTTAAAAACATACCTTCATACATTTAAAAATACATACTTTTCCATCACCACTTTCCAAACTTGTAACACCAAGTTTAAAGAGAAAAATTACTTTTCTTGATTCTGCTAATAAAGAATACCCCTTTTCTCAACTCTTATCCTTTGCCACCTTTGGAACCTACTTCAAAATACACTCCCCCTAAGAAAACTTCTATAATCAGGCAGGCGCTGGGGCTCAGTAGGCTAATCTTCCGCCTAGCGGTGCGGGCACACTAGGTTCTAGTCCCCGGTCGGGGTGCCGGATTCTGTCCCGGTTGCCCCTCTTCCAGTCCAGCTCTCTGCTGTGGCCCGGGAGTGCAGTGGAGGATGGCCCAAGTGCTTGAGCCCTGCACCTCCATGGGAGACCAGGAGAAGTACCTGGCTCCTGGCTTTGGATCAGCTCCATGCACCAGCCACGGCGGCCATTGGAGGGTGAACCAACGGCAAAAGGAAGACCTTTCTTTCTTTCTCTCTCTCTCTCTCTCTCTCTCTCTCTCTCTCTCATGGTCCACTCTGCCTGTCCAAAAAAAAAAAAAAAAAAAACCTTCTATAAGCATTCCTAACAACTAACTCCTTTTTTTAACCTTCATCTGATGTGTGTGTGTGTGTGTGTGTGTGTGTATGTAGGTGTTACATATATGTGCCTTATCTCCCTAAATATTTATTGAGGTACTATTCTGAGTTCAGTGAATGAAGCTTATAGAAAATAAAAAGACATATTATTTCTGTACCCTGAGTGCATGCAAACAAAATGTACAACTAAACATAGCCACATTTTTATATATAAATGTTGCCAACACTACTGTATAAGATACAGTTAAATGCCAAATAGTTACGAGCTGCAGTTACTAAAGGAATTCAGAGAACTATAATAGCCAGTAAGCTCCCTTATATGAGATGTGATGTGAACTATGTCATGAAAGATGAATGTGATTTAGATAAGAAAGAAGCTGAGAGACAATTCAAAGTCAGGAGACAAGATCAATGACATAAGGTTGAGAAATATTTAAGGAATATTTGGATAAGAGCATAGATAACTGCACAAAATAAATCTTCTGAATTGTTTGAAGATCAGTATAAGCTTAAGTGGAGAAATGTCATAGTGAAAAGCCTTGAATACTTGGATAAACAGTTTAGACTTGATTCTGTATACAAGTTGTCTGAAATCTTCTAAGGACTCACGACTCTATCAAAAATACATTCCAAATGTATTCCTTTATTTATTAATAATATTCACATACTAGTATACTAATATACTGTATATGTGAGAAACATACACAAAGTACAATTTTAAGACAGCAATGTTAAGCAAATAAAATGGAAGTTCTAACTTTTTCATCTCTGCAAATATTATCTCGCATATTCCCTGAACTGTATTCATTCCCCTTTGATAACATTATTATAAGATATAGGGAGAGTATTCTCAAAATATTGACAGTATCAGGGAGTACACAACATTGCTGTTAGGAAAAGAGAGACAGGGAGTGTGCTTTAATCCAAGAATGAGTAATAATAAGTTCTTGAATAAGGATAATGGCACTGGGAGTGGACAGGGACACGTGTGAAAGATACTACTAAAAGAGAATTCACAGCATTGTTAAGTAATATAGGCATAAAGAAAATGAGAAATAAGAATATATGAAGACATTGGAATCTTTACCTGGAAAGCACAAGCCCTAGAATTCCAGGATTTCAGGAGGGAGTCCTGGGACTGAAGGGAAAATGAGTTCCATTAGATTAGGTATTTTGGCATAGATATAAAATATCCAGCTGGGAAACTTTTAGAATAATATTCTCCTCTAATCTGCTATTTTGTCTACACCCAACACCTTATTAGTGAAATCTGGAGGTCTCACAGACTAGGAGGCCGTTGCAGCCATTCATTTAGGGAGTGAACCAGCGGAAGGAAGGTCTCTCTCTCTCTTTCTCTCTCTCTGTGTGTGTGTGTGTGTGTGTGTGTGCGTGTCTGCCTTTCAAATAAATAATACATTTTTAAAAACAATTTTTTTAATTGTTAATATATCTAAATACACATTCCTCAAAAGAAGACATAAAAATGGTCAACAAGTACATGTAAGAATGTTCAATATCACTAGCCATCAGGGAAATGCAAATCAAGATCACATTGAGATATCACCCTTGCTCCAGTTAGATAGGCTATTATCAAGAAGACAAAAGATAAGTTTTGCTGAGGTTGTAGAGAAAAGGCAACTGTACACTGTTGATGAAAATGTAAATTAGTAGAGCCACTGTAGAAAACAGCATGGAATTTCCTCAAAAAACTGAAAATAAACTACTAGATGATCCAGCAATCCCACTCCTGGGTATCTTTCCAAGGGAAACGAAATCCATCTGCACTCACATGTTTGTTGCAGCAATATTCACAGTAGACAATAAATAGAAACAACCTAACTGTCCATCTACTGATGAGTGGATAAAGAAAATGTGGAATATATACACAATGGAATATTACTCACCCATAAAAGGGTAAAACCTTGTCATTTGCAAAAACATTGATGGAGCTGGTGGTCATTATTTTAAGTGAAATTAGCCAAGCAGAGAAATACAAATATCACATTACCTCACTCATTTGAAGTATAAACATATAGGTGATTTCACAGAAGTTAAAAACATAAGGGTGACCATTACTAGAGACCGAAGAAGGATGTGAGGTGGGAGAGACTGAGAAAGGTTAATTAATGGGTACTAAGTTTTATCTAGATAGGAGAAAGTTCTGAGATTCTATTGCACAGTAGGGTTAAGATACATGATATTAATGTACTGTGTATTTCTCTATGAAATAAACCTAGGAAACAAGATTTATGAGTGCTTTCACCATAAAGAATGCTAAATGCCTGAATGGATAAATGTATTACCTGGATTGGACAGTATACAATGTATACACATAATGAATCATCACCTAGTACCCAATGCATATGTACATTTTTTGCATGTAAATTTTTTAATAGAAAGGTTTTTCAAAAGATGTAGCAGGAAGAGAGGCCAGATATTTGTGGTAGAAAGGGTGAACAAAGAAAGTCCTAAAATGTTAGAGATTAAGGGAGTGTCTTGGCAATGTCTGTTAGTCCAGATTGAATATAATGTAGAGTGTGTGATTGAGAGTTGTGTGGGAACAGTCAGAGCAACTCTATGAAAGCCATATGGAGAAAGGGCTGGCACTGTGGCACAGCAAGTTAAACTGCCACTTGGGAAGTCAGCATCCCTTATCAGGACACTGATGAGTCCTGGCTGTTCCTCTTTGGATCCGGCTGCCTACTAATGTGCCTGAAAAAGTAACAGAAGATGACCTAAATATCTGGACCCCTGACATCCATGCGGGAGACTTGGATGGAGTTTCTGGCTCCTGGCTTTGGCCTGGCCTAGTTTCAGCTGTTGCAGCCATTTGAGAGTGAACCAGTGGAGAAAAAACTCTCCCTCTAGGGCCAGCGCTGTGGCACGGTAGGTTAATCCTCCGCCTGTGGCGACGGCATCCCATATGGGCGCCATTTCTAGTCCTGGCTGCTCCTCTTCCAATCCAGCTCTCTGCTGTCACCTGGGAAAGCAGTAGAAGATGGCCCAAGTCCTTGGGCCTCTGCATCCACGTGGGAGACCAGGAAGAAGCACCTGGCTCCTGGGTTCGGATCAGTTCAGCTCCGGCCGTTGCAGCCACTGGGGAGTGAACCAACGGAAGGAAAACCTCTCTCTCTGTCTCTCACTATCATTATCTGTAACTCTACCTCTCAAATAAATAAATAAAATCTTTTTTAAAAAGTTTTTTTAAAAAAGAAAACTCTCCCTCTCCCTCTCTGTCTCCCTCTCCCTCTCCCCCTCTCCTCCTCCCCCAGGGGAAAGAAAGCTCTCTCTCTTTCCCTCTCCCTCTCCCTCTGTCACCTTGCCTTTTAAATAAATAAATCATAAAAAAATTGAGAAGACTCTAGAATGTCTGAGAAGACTCTAGAATGTTTAAAATGAAGTGTGAATGCAATGAGAAGGTGCTCAGTATCATAGAATGAGTGAAATTGAAGAGCTCAGGGTTTTGTTAGACGCACAACAGGAATTCAGAGCACAAGATGATGCTTACCTTGACTATTTTGGCTGGATCTACCCATTTCTATAGCCTTGGAAGATCCTGTAGAACATGACCATTCCCACTTATCCACCTTCATCTTTATAGTATTTGGTTTTTTAAAAACCCTCATTTCACCTCATGGGAGTGGGAAGACATCTAAATGTGCCAGTGGATATTGTTGAATTAAATATACTGACGTTAATATTGAAGCTGTAATAGAGCAAGAAGAACAACCATTAGAGATGTTTTATTATGGATATTATTCAGTTAGAAGCTTTAAAAATTAGGCCTAATTATTCAATCAAGGCAAAAGAAATTATGTATTATAAGTAATGTTAGTTTTTACATTGTTTTTATTGAAAAGAATACATGTAATGTAAAACTTAACTTACTAACCATTTTTACATGTACAAATCAGTATCATTAAGTACATTCATATTGTTGTTTAACCATTGCCACTTTGCATCTCCAGAACATTTTTGTCATCCTAAACTGAAACTCCAAACTTAATAAATCTTAACTCCCTAAATCCCCTCTCTCCACCCCAGAAAACCAGAATTCTATTTGTTGTTTGCATATTTTGACAATTCCAGGAACCTCATGTGGGAGGATAATATAGTATTTGTCATTTTATGTCTAGTTTATTTCACTTAGAATAATATATTCAAGGTTTATTCATTTGTAGCATGTATCATGTTTTCTTCCTTGTTAAGGCTGAATAATATTCCATTTTATGTGCAAAGGTATTTCAGAACATTCATGGAAATGGAATTAAAAGATAAATTTATTGTGCTGCAAAAATAGAAATCCTTGCAAATGAGATATCTTAAAAATGTTCATGAAAATATGCATTATGAAATAAAATGGATTAATCTCAAAAATTTTTGCACATAAATTTATTATTTAATTTCATTTTTCTATGAACTTTCGAAAGTACCCTTGTATATTCCACCATTTGTTTATTCAATCAAGGGACAATTAGATTGCTTCTAGCTTTGGGCTGTTGTCAATGCGGCTATGAACATTGGTGTCTAAATATCTACTGACTCTATACTCAATTCTTTCAAGTATAGTATTCCCAAGTGGAATGGCCACATCACATGGTTATTCCATGTCATGGAATTATTTTGATAAAAAAGGAGAGTAAGTTTTCAAGAAGTTATTCAACAATCTAAAATATATAGGAAGTAGTACACTTCACAGAGCATGCTAAGCCTTTATTTGGCCAAAGGAAGATCTAGCCCCTTTACTGACCCCTAGTAACTCAATCCTTTTATCCTATAGTTGGAAGATACCCTGATTTAAAGTGAGGCTAACAGAGGAACCAGGTCAGAGTTGACGGGGGAAAAGGCAAGCTCTGTGGTTCTCTTTCAGTTGCCCCAGGAGGACCCTGAATGTAGACAGTGATGAATGTCTGTGGGTTAGAGCACCAGTGAACCTGTGTCTGAGACTTGCACAAGCAGAGCAAGAGATACCGTTCATGGTTTCTTTGGCAATCAAAGGGCTCTGGGGATGGAGATTTGTGTCCTATTGTGGATGGAGCAACACCAAAGGAGTATAACATTGGAAGTCCATGTCAAAGGACTTCAAATCACCCTCCTCATTTTAGCTCAACTTCCAGTAAATTCGTGCATGCAAGAACTCCTTCCCAGAATCTGAGCCACAATAATCTTCCTCTCTGATATTTAGAATCACCTGAATTACCACCAAGAAACTGGAACTCTCTGGGCCAATGAGAAGCAGTTATGGGTTTTTTTCCAAATACTAAATTTACCCAGAGACAAACATTATTTACAGAAACCTAGGAATTCAAAGACAATTTGCCCTGCTCCCTCTCCCCACAAAGCTCAAGTTAACACAATCTTTCCAAAAGTAAAGCAAACCAGCTTAACTGCCCCTATTATAATTGTCTTGGAAAGGAAAAGTAGATTTTTTATTTGAATTGGTGCAAATGAGCACGGCTTTTAGAAACATGCTATTCTTCCTGAAATTCTTCCACTAGGCTTGATTGTTGTGGTTTAAAGCACCACTATATCTACAAGCTGTTTGAGGAACAAATAAATCCTACTCAATCATTACCCTTTCATTCCTCTGGTGTCCTCCATTGTGTGTTTCATGGACTTCTTTTTTCCCCCTTCTGTCTTCAAACAGATTCAGGGCTACTTTATCTAAAAAAGAGTAACAAAATCTCTGCATTCATACTGTCGAACCACTCCTTTCCTTCCTAACTTTCTCTAATCACACTTCTCCTAGAACCCTCCCTATCATTCTCCTGCCCTACCATTCCATCCCATTTGCCAACCTGTTCTCTTCAAAGGCTCTAATAACTTTCCATTACCAAAGCCTCTAGTATGGATTCTACTCTCAATCTCCAGGTCTCTTTTAATTTTAATTTTTAACACTTTTGGCATTGTCCATTGAGTCAATAAACATATATTCAGTGCCCTTTATGTGCTAGACATTCTCTTCCCTTTTAAAGATTTTTTTTCATTATTTCTTTGTTTCATTTTTCTCCCTTCCTCTCTTCTTCCTTCCCTCCTTTCTTCCCTCTGTTTTCTTTTCTTCTTTTTCTCCTGCTTCTCTTTTTTTATTCCCCTCCTTTTTCTTCTTTTTTTCTCTCTCCCAACCCCCCCTGTCTCTGCAGGGAGGTTGCACCATTGCATTAATCATGTTTGCATCTGTAAATCTTTGCAAAATATCCCTATTTAGAAGCCTAGTCAACAAATCTAAGTAGAATCAATATCTTCTCTCCAGCTACAAAGCTGAATCCATATTCTCATATTTGTTCCTGTTCACATACACTCATGATTTTTTAATTTTCTTATTTTAATTTTAATTAGTCTTTAACAGATTCAATGTGATTTGTAGATTCTAAGAACATAATGATATGCCCTCCTCCCCTCCCTTCATCTCATAGTTTCTTCTACTCCTCACATTTTAAAATTTCAGGCTGCTCTTTTAAATTTGTTCCTTCCCTGCCAGCAACATGACAGCCCTGTATGTTCTCACCCCTTCTTGTGAAATGCCTCCTAGGTTTGTCTCTTGCTCTCCTTTTTCATTGTCTCTTCAATTCCCTAGTCCTTCCTGAAATAAGCCCACGCCTGAAATATGTGTAGCAAACTTTTGGCTGTACTTCCTGGCCTTAGGCATTGTTTCCTACATTCCTCTTACATTATCAATCACTAGCTGATGAATTTTCTGTAAACTTAGCATTCACCAGTTCACTTCTTTTTAAACATTTTTTTAATTTATATAAGGTGAACAAATTTCATATATTTCATACATACAGATCCCACC
Source organism: Sylvilagus floridanus (assembly GCA_949820135.1). Taxonomy (NCBI): domain Eukaryota; kingdom Metazoa; phylum Chordata; class Mammalia; order Lagomorpha; family Leporidae; genus Sylvilagus; species Sylvilagus floridanus. Next base: position 59,832,532 of record OX463223.1, on the reverse strand, counting down.
CATGCTCTCACCTTCCCTCTTCCTTCTTTTCTTATTTTTTTCTTTTAATTTTTATGGTGACATACTTCCAACTTATTTTATAATCATAATCTTAACCCTCCACTAAGAATTCAACAAATACTAAGAAGAAAAAAACACTTCTTCAACAGTAGAGACAAGGGACAAGGACTGTGCCTATAATGACTCTTTATCACCTACCATGACGAATGCCAATTCTTTTATCTGCCTTTTCAAGACTAACTCAAGCTGTTCCACTCATCTATCCAATATCATTCCCTTACTTCCACCCAACAGCTGTCTTTCCTTACAGTAAGCTTCATCTTCCTGCTGTGGATACATTCCCTGTCCATTTTCTTTGACTCTTTGTTCACATTGTTGCTTCAATCTTGAATATCCACATACCTCTTCTGTAGCTATCCCTGAAATTTCTCCCTACATACTGTACTGAAAACCATATTAGGTGCTGCATTCTCTGTACAAACATAGCCTCCCTGAATATCACTTCTCTTTTATTTAGTGTGTGTGCAACCCAGTTTCCTAAATTCTCATACTTTGTTCAGTTACTAACTCAGGAATCTAAGCAAAGCATCTGTGAAATACTTGTTGACTCAATTCTTTGAACAACTGACACAGTGTCTAGGACACAAAATGTGTTCTGTAAATATTTGCTTGGTAAATAGAAAAATTCTCAAGTACATAGCTGGATATATAGTTTGTTCGGTAAAGACTTAGACACTTACTAAAAACTATCTGACAACATGATGCCAAAGAAATACCAGATTATCAGAGTCAAGCCTTTTGTCTTCTATAGATATGAATGTTTTGCAGTGCCTAGCACAGAAAAGTGTAGTCAGCATTCAGAAATTACTCCAGTTATATAAAAGTATTATTGATGTACAAAAAAATTTCACATTTAATGCATTCAATTTGATGAGTTTGAGCATATGCATACACCTGTGATACCATCACAACAATGGAACTAATAGACATATATAACACTTCCAAAAGTTCCCTTTTGTTTCTTTTTTGGTGTGTGTTCATGTTCATGTTCATGTTAAGAACACAATATGGGGGCTGGTGCTGTGGTGTAGTGGGCAAAGCCACTGCTTGCAGTTATGGCATCCCATATGGGTGCTGGTTTGAGTCCCGACCACTCCACTTCCAATCCAGCTCTCTGCTATGGCCTGGGAAAGCAATGGAATACGGCCCAAGTGCTTGGGCCCCTGCATCCATGTGGGAGACTTGGAGTAGGCTCCAGGATCCTGACTTCGGATTGGCCTAGCTCTGGCTGTTGCAGCCATCTGGGAAGTGAACTAGCAGATAGTTTGTCTCTGCCTCTCTGTAACTCTGCCTTACAAATAAATAAATCTTTTAAAAAAACTAATTCTTTAAAAAAAATAAAAACAGAAGGCAATATGAAACCCATCCTCTAAGGAATTCTAAGCATGTGATACTATATTATTAGCTACTATATTGTACAAAAAATCTCTAGAACTTACTCATCTTGCTTAACTAAACCTTTATATCCCCATTGAACAACGATTCTGCATTTCCCCCTTGCTGTAGCTCTTGATACCAACCATTCTAATTTTTACTCCTATGAGTTTGATTATTTAAGATACTACATAAAAGTGGAATTGTGCAGTATGTGAGTGTTCAAAAAGTTCACAAACAATGCAGATTAAAAAAACTGTGCACAGCTTTCAAGAATTTTTACACCAAAATAAACCTATTTTTTAACAACATTGTCCTTCAACTTTTTGAAGTCCCTTCATGCTTGCTTTTCTATCACTGGTTCATTTCAGTGGCATGCCTTCCAAGTTCATCTGCATTGTCAAAATGATATAATTTCCTCTTAAAATGTTAAGTAATATTTTATTCTAAGTATATGTCGCATTTTCTTTATCCTTTCATCTGTTTATGAAATGTAGGTTGTTCTATATTTTTGCTATTGTGAATAATGCTACAATGAACACAGTAGTGAAGATAATTCTTTTATTTTCTAATTTCATTTGGTTTGGATATATAAGTATATGCAGAAAGGAATTACTGAACCATATGATCATTCTATTTTTAATTTTTTGAGAAATTTCCATATTGTTTTCCATAGTGGTTACATCATTTTACATTCTCACCAACAAAATATGGGAGTTCCAATTTCACTACAAACTTGACATTATTTGTTATCTCTTGTTTTTTGAGAATAGTCGTACTGACAGTTATGAGATAATATCTTATTGCGGTTTGAACTTGCATTTCCTTGATGATTAGTAATACTGAGAACATTTTCATATATCTGGTTGTCATTTGTGTCTTTGTAGAAATATCTACTCAAGTCATTTACCAACTTTTAATTGGATTATTTGTTCTTGTCGTTTAACATTGAATTGTAGTAGTTTCTTGTCGTTTAACATTGAATTGTAGTAGTTTCTTGCATGCTTTGGAGAAAAACCCCTACTTGTAGAAAAGGTTTGCAAACATTTTCTCCCATTCTGTGGATGGCCTTTTCATTCTGTTAACACACACTGGATTCAAACATGAGGAGAAACAAAGTATTTTGATCTTCCTTACTGCACCAAAGTGTGATCACTTCATAAAGTAGTCATTTCCTTGTGTTAAAATGCTTTTTTGATACCTTGCTCTCATTTCACTTGTTTGCTTCACTTTCTGTACCTTCATTTTACATGCCCCTGCTGCCAGTATAAGTAAAATAGACACCACTTCTTGGGAAAAAAGGTGATTTCACAAATATGTTCCCCACCAACATTAATATTGTTCAAATTTTCACCATTAGACACTCATTCACTTGGAACCTAACAAGATTTTTTGTATTTCATGAAACTCGAAATTTCAAGTTTGTGAAATTACTTCTCTCTAATAAACAAAAATTAAATGAAGTTCTCTTTGCAAAAGATTTATGTCTGAAGAAAATAAGACACAGGATTTATGAGAAGAAAAACATCCCTGAGGAAGAAAGGCAAACACAGATTGGAAAATATGAGGTATAATCCATCCATCATTATCCCCATCCTATGATAATACACTTACTGTTAATTATTATTTTCAATAGATTCCATTTTATTTCTTCCTTATAACCCTTCTTCTATATCTTTGATATACACTAGATGGCAGTGCAATGACAGAAGAAAAAGTAGAATCTAGACTCTATAAAGGAGTGTGCAGAGATCACATCTGCCAGCATCTTCTCTTAACAAATGAAGAAACTGAGGCCCATTAGGTAGGCAACGTATCCAAAGTCAAAGCTAGTTACTGCCAGCTCCCAGTCAATTACTCACCCATCTCTTCCAACTTCTTTATTCTCTTCAGTCTCTCAGTCCCTACTCCACTCTCGTATTTCACTTTCTTGCTCACCCAGCTCAGTCTCCTTACCCTTTGGCCCTGCAGTCTCATTCAGGTTTCTACAGTGAAACTACCTAAAATACTGCTGGGAGAATCATCTAAAAGCACAAACTTTCACCTTTGGATATACAGTGTTCAAATTTTCCTAGACACTCAGTAGTAAGCAGGGATCCTCTTAGTTGTATCAATGGCCTTTTTTTTCTTCACAGTGGAAAGCACTAAGGACTCCTCAAGTCCCTCAAGCCCCTACTTTCTACAAACAGTCAGATCTCATACAGAGAAAAACAAAGCTAACACGACAGAATATTTCACCCTCTATGCTCTTGTTTATCTATAACTTTATCTACCTCACCTTCCCCTGATCTCAAAGAAATAGCTTTCTTGCTATTCACAGCTGTGCTTTTTATTTTTCTCCCTTTAATTGTAGGCCACAAATTGACCCTTACTTTAATCATATTCTGAATCTTTCCCTTCTTCTCAATTTTTAATTCTTTCTTTTCACATACATTGTGGCCTATAATCACAATAAAGTTTCTTCAACCATTAAAACCTCTTTCTTCCTAAATATAATGTTAACATCTATAAAACAAAGTATTTATAATTTAACAAGTATATTTTAAGTGATTTTCATAACCTAACTAATTTAATCCTCGCAATAACTTTGCTAGGTAATCAAATAATTAAAAAAAATTTTTTCACAGATAGGTCAAGCACCTTGCTCAAGATCACACAGCTAATAGATAGCATAGATGGTCCTGAACTCTAGACAATCAGAAAACAAAATCTATGCCAATAATTGCTATTATGTCCTGCTAAATTGAAATAGTCAACCAATGTATACTGGTCCATGTTCCTTCTCTTATGTTCAAACTTTACCAAAGAACAATTTCTTTTCCCTGTCTTCACTTTCCTATGCCCTTTTCCCTAGTAGTCCACTGTAATCAGGCACACACCCCTAATCACTCCACCAGAACTATTCTGGCAACTCATTGTTTCATTATATTACACACTTTCCTATCTTTCTCCCATTAGGTGTTTCTTTGAATTCAGTGTTATTACTCATTTTCTTCTTAGTCCTCTGCCCTTCCTTCATTTTCTGGAGTCTTTTTCAAACTTGCTCATATCTCTCTGCCAGTCTCCTTTAACTTTTTTCTTATTCTACCCATCTCACAAATGTCAGCATTCCCTAGTGTGCCATTCTCTGTGTTCTCTCAACAGTAAATTCTGAATTTATATCTAAGCTCCATCATTAACCGACTTTTTTTAACCCTGAATAAATCACTTCACTCATCAGAGTGATGTGAAAAATAAATTATACAATGCATGTAAAGTACTTACCATAGTATCTAGCACATACTAATTATTCAAGGTATTAGTTTTTGTTGTTGTTATCATTATCATCATCATCATCATCATCATCATTACTATTATTATCTCATTTGTGGTCCTAGGTTCTACCAATTCCTTATGTTGATCATTTCAATAGATAGATCGGTGATAGAGAGAGAAAGAGAGAGATAGTTCTTCCCCTTGAATTCCATTACCATATTGTTGTATCTGATTATCTCCTAGCATTTTGAAACTCAACAAGTCTAAAATACCATACATGATCTTTGCTACCTTTTGAAAAGTCTGGCCTTTCTCTTGTATTGCAGATATTTATAAATGGCAGCCACTGATTTAAATCAAAAACTTCAGAAACGTTCAACCTCTTCTGTTGCTGACCAAGTATGTATACAAATTCTACATAACTCTTGTACTTCATATCCATGCTAACTGCTCCTTTTTAACAAGTATTGCCAGTGCAGTACTGCCTGATTGAACTCAAATGTACTCTTCTCAATAGGACAACTCTTCTCAAAGTTAGAGAATTATTAGCTCAGGAGTCACTCCAACTAAAATATATGATACTCTCCAGCTTTATTGTTTGAAAGTCTGAGCTTTCAGGTCAATATTATTTATAAGCATCAGACAGGCTTTAAGTCCAATTATCCTACTACCAAGCGATATGATACTCTGGAACCTGTTGCAGAAAAATCCACTAGAAACAACACAAGCTATTTGCAATTTCAAATTGAAATCTCCTTGGCCTTAGAATACTTGGAGGGAATTTCTTTTGTTATGAGTTAGCTTTATTTTCACACCCAATGCTACAAAATCACAAAGAGTTGTTCATCGTACATATCCATTTCATACCTCCGTGCACAGAAGTAAGAATTCATATTGCGAACTGAGGAAACGTGAGGACTCATTTTCTACAGTGGAGTCCTTTTTCCCTTTTAAGGAAAGTTCTGAGAAGAGAGTTTAGTTCAAATATGTACATATATCACTGAGCAAGAGCACTGTGCTAAATTAAGCTGTAAGAATATGATGTCAGGTATAGAAACATGATTTTGATGGGAGTTCTATCCTGGAAAAAAAGTCACATGTCTAGTAAGGGAACTGATAAATGCTAACATGTAATTAATAATGAAAAATGAATGCATCTTCTAAACAATATGGCCAATCAGAACTAAGCACTGTAGGACAGGGCATTAAAATGTTTAGGTTCTTTGAAGAAATGGAAAGTCGGACACAGGAGCTGGCACTGTAGTTTAGTAGGCTAAGCTTCTGTCTGGAGTGCCAGTATCCCATATATGCCCCAGTTGTTGTCCCGGCTGCTCCTTCTCTGGTCTAGCTCTCTGCTTGTGGCCTGAGAAAGCAGTGGAAGATGGCCTAAGTGCTTGGGCCCCTGCACCCACGTAGGAAATCTGGAAGAAGCAAATAATTTGTAGATTGGCATACATATACATATCATATCCTTGCAGGAATTCATGATTCAAAAATAGATCAATGACCATAGCTGAAAGTCTCAAGACAGAAATTGCCAAGATCATTTCTCCCAACCTGACTTGACTTTCTTACCTTCTACCAAATTGTTGCTCCAGCATCTGCTACAGCATGTACCATGAATAACAAAGCCACACAAGTTCTATGCTTGTTGCTTTGCCAATATTGTCAATATGCTGGGAAAGGGAGCCAGTTAGGGGGCGAGAAGTAAACAGTAGGAAGAAGCACCATGACTCTAATTTCTATTTTGACACATACCAAAGAAGTCATTAAACTTCTCCAGGTTCCACCTTTCCTCCTAAAATAATAAGGATAGGATAATGGAGACAAAATTTCCATCTGCCTACTTTATAGGATAGTTTTCCAGATGCAGTGAATTGATAAGGAGAGAGCTCAAGCTTGGAAGCCATCCATCCTAGATTTAAATCACAGTTCTTTGTTTATCTGATTGGCCTTTGGCAGATTAACCATCTGCACCTACACTTTCTATTATAATATGTGTATGATATTCCTTACTTAGTAAAGCTTGGGGTTTTGATTAACTAGTATGTATAAAGAACCTATCACAGAGCGTCCGTGTAATTGCCGCTCCGTAATAGTGCTCATCCCTCCACTTCTGCCTCTCCCTGAAACCTGCTCAAAGGTATAATAGCTGCATTGCACTTGATTCAAAATAAGAGTTAGCTCTTCTGCTCCCAATCTTAAATGTTTACATATTTTATGTGTAGAGTGTGATTCCATTATAGGTCTAGGGAAGAAGGAAGTAGATTTGGAGTAAAATTTCATAGAATCCTAAACATCTAGAGTTAAGACAAGAGAGAATTAAAATTTGTGAGATAATTACTATTGCCATCCCCATTTTACGAATGAGGAAACAGAGCCTACATGTGGTTAAGTGATTTCTTTCCCAAGGTGATACAGTCAGTAAGTAGGGCAGTGTTAAAACCAATACATGCATGACCTCTAACCTTTTAGGACTTAAGTGTCAAATATTACAATTTTCCACCTTGAAGGGGCACCTCCTCTATGATATGCCTCAAATCGGATTTATGACTCCCTAAAGAGTGCCTGGTGTTGTTCTGATGTGCTTATTCTCTCTTGCTTGTTTCTTCCACTCATTTTTCCTTTGCCCATTCTTTGGATAAGTCTCTGGTAGAAAACTCAAGCTGAGTTGTTTAAGCCATCTCTACTCATACCTAAGCTTTAACTCGGTAAAGTGGGCTAGGAAAGGCATCGTTTTTCAAGATTAAAATATGAGCCAAGGCTACAGTGTGGCTCTTTGATTATCAGTTACACATGAGAATCATTAGTTTGTACTATACGGTCACTGAGGCAGAAGCAGTACCCATTATGTGCTAGGTTTCCCCTCTCAGGACAACAAAAGTATTTGCAGCAAAATAATGAAGATTTCATTCCTCACCCCCATTCAACTATTTTACGTGAAAATCTAAAAAATGCTTTGTTTTGTGCTCAAAACTAGAAACAAAACACAGATGGCTCTCACTACAAACAGTTTTCACATCTGTACTTTTTCAGGTCATAATTTTGCTTATAATTGTCGGAGGTACTACCTCCAACTGACAAAGCAGAGGCGTCACTCCCAGACAGAGAGTCACTTCCAGAAATCACGGCGACCTCTACTGATCTTGATTATGCTACCTTCAGTTGCTCAAAGATACTGTTGCTTAAATATCACTTCAGATCTTTTCCTGTCTTGAGGAGTCTATATATATCCACACTGAGACTTATCTTGAAACTTGTGTTGGTGAAACAGCTAGAAAGGAGAGGTCAGGGGGAAAAAAAAAGTAGGCTCATTTGGTTAATAACACTTATGACCTTGGCCTCATTAACTCCATATTCTGAATGCTGACTTAGAAAAGCCAGAACTTCATAAAGGATGAAGAAATTCTTAACCCCTAAAAAATGCAGCAGGTAATTCTCACAATTTGTGGGGATATTGTCACCTTGGGCAACTGGAGCAAAATGACACCAAGCCAAGGCAGATAAACTCACTAATGTATCTCACTAGAACTCTGGAATGTCAAATTGGGAAGACGGTTGAAGGATGACCTATTCCAAGCTCCTTATTTTACAGATGAGGAACTAAGACACACAAAGAAAAACAGCTCTTCCAAATTCTATTTAGTGACAGCACCAGGACAAGCCCCTTAGTTCATACTTCAGTATATCACATATATTCCATTGTAAGACAATGATTCTTTGTTCTCAAAGGACAGAGAGTGATTTAGAAATATACATTAGATCTAACTGTGCCCCGAAGGAGACAAAGGTATTATAGGGGCCAGTGAGTAGGCACATTGCCTCAAGGATCCTGAGGAAGTTTGTATTTCATTGTCCCAAATCTTATGTGAAGTGACTTACATGTCACTTGAGGACAAATGCTTTGGGTTAACTCCAAGTCTAAGATTGTTTCATAAGCAAGAGCAAGTAAATTTTAGAAGGAAAGAGGAAATATAGGCAATTCAAAGCAGAATGCATGCATATAAGGGGTTTTTAAAAATTAATTTAAAATGCAGAAATACTATGTATAGGTTTCAAAAATATTGCACCAAAACAAACCAGTTTTAAAAGTCTATTTATTGGGGCCAGCACTGTGGCTCACTTGGTTAATCCTCCACCTGCAGCGCCGCCATCCCATATGGGCACTGGGTTCTAGTCCCAGTTGCTCCTCTTCCAATCCAGCTCTCTGCTCTGGCCTGGGAGGGCAGTGGAGGATGGCCTAAGTGCGTGGGCCCCTGCACCAGCATGGGAGACCAGGAGGAAGCACCTGGCTCCTGGTTTCGGACCGGCGTAGTTCTGTCAGTAGCAGCCATTTGGGGTTGGTGAACCAACAGAAGGAAGACCTTTCTCTCTGTCTCTATCTCTCAATGTCTAACTCTATCTGTCAAATTAAAAAAAAAGTCTATTATTTTATTTGAAATGCAAAATGACAGAGAGAGAGGAGATATACACACACAAAGATATATACACACACACAGAGAGAGAGAAAGAGAGAGAGAGAGAGAGAGATCTTCCATCCACTGGTACATTGCAATAGCTAGGGCTGGGCCAGAGTGAAACCAGAAGCCATGAATACCATTTGAGTCCTCCACATGGGTGGCAGGAACAAAAGTACTTGGGACATCATCTGCTTCCTCCTATGCACATCAGCAGGAAGTAAGTATTGATCCAGGCCCTCTGATACAGGATGCAGGATTCCCAAGCAAGTACTTAACTTTCTGTACCACAATAACCACCCCAAATCTTGTTTTGTAACTCCATTTTAAATGTTACACAAGCCTTTTTTGAATTTTAAAAGTTACACAAACCTTTTCAAATACCCCTCTTATATAATCAGTCTCATAACTTACCCCAGATTATCCCAGGCCATGAACATCTTCTTTGTTCCATGAGTCAGGCAACCAAAACAGATGATGTCTTAACTATGTCAAGTGCCATCAAAGAATACTAACACTACTCATGTATTTTAAAAATTCTCTCCTAGCCTGTTGTCAGAGACTGATGCATATAAACCACATACTTACACTGACAGCATATTTCATTAGTCCAAAATTATTTCATTAGAAAATATCTACCTTGAAAAATCTGTATTACTTGATAAAACTCTAGCTTCTCAATAATTCATATCCAATGACATTACTTTTCTTTCCTTGAAACCTACTTGTCACTACAAATCGCCATCCTTTTTGAAGGTACAAATTACATTTAGGCTTGACAAGAGGTATCAGTAAGAGGTGAGGCAGGAGATGTTAAAGGGATTTTAAACTTTATAAAGGCAAAAATCCTGATAACAGTTATACCCCTCAGTGCCTATCCCAGAGATTTGCTCACAGTTGATGCTCTATAAATATGTTTAGTTTATTAATTAACTAAAATGTATCAGTGTGGTCTGGAAGGGAGTAAGTAAGAGAGTAATCAATCTAAGGTTTGGAGTTTTTTAAAGATAATTGGAAATGATTAAAAAATTGGAAGTTACATAAAAATCAATCAATTAAAAAATAATATCATGTAGGATCTCTGTCCTTAATGTGCTGTACAATGTGATTTAATGCTATAACTAGTACTCAAAGAGTATATTTCACTCTGTGATGCTATGTGAGGGCAAATGGTTTAAAATCTTTTCTTAACACATACTAAACTGAGATCCTGTATACAAAGAGAATTGAAAATGAATCTGGATGTGAATGAAAGGGGAGAGGGAGTGGGTAAAGGGGAGGGTAGCGGGGGGGGAGGGGAGGTATGGGTGGGGAAGCCATTGCAATCCACAAGTTGTACCTTGGAAATTTATATTCTAAATAAAAATCAAAAAATAAAATAAAATAAAATGTCATCAGAAAAAAAATATTTATTTTATTTATTTGAAAGGCAGAGTTAGAGAGAGAGATAGAGACAGAGAGAGAGGTCTTCCATCTGCTGGTTTATTCCCCAGATGGCCCCAATGGGCGGAGCTGCACTGATCTGAAGCCAGGAGCCAGGAGCTTCTTCTGGGCCTCCCACACTGGTGCAAGGGCCCAACGGCTTTCCCAGGCCATAGCAGAGAGCTGGATTGAAAGTGGAGCAGCCAGGACTAGAACCAGCACCCATATGGGATGCCGGCACTTCAGGTCAGGGCTTTAAGCTGCTGTGCCACAGCACCGGCCCCAAAGGTTTTGAGTTTTGACAAATGGAAGTGCCATTGCCAAAACCAGGAAAGTCAACGGGAGGAAATTAGAGACACAGTGGAAGAGTTATCAGTCCCATCTTCAGAAATGCTGGTTTGCAACAATAGCATGATTTCCCTAGTTCACAGTGGTCTTGCCACATGATGCTTAACATGAATGTTTAACATATGAATTCATGCTTAACACATGAATGTTAAATTCTTTGTAACAATGAGACTTGCTGAGTCTGTTTGGGGCAAGAGACAGAAATGGGATTTGTCCACGTGGGTTATAATCAAACTGAAAGTAAATGTCTCATTCAAATGAGAGAATTATTAGAATTGGAGCCAGAAAGCTTTTAACTGATGAGAGATAAATATAAAGAAGAACGTACACAGAAGACCAAGAAAGAGTAATCATAGAAGTAAAAGGAAAATTCAAGATTGTTTTGGGTAATAGAAATCAAGTCAGAAGCTGATGTTAAGAATTTCAAGAGGATCAGCTCTGTGGCCCAGACGATTAAAGTCCAGGCCTGCAACACTGGCATCCCTGATGGGTGCTGATTCGAATTCCAGCTGCTCCACTTCTGATCCATCTGCCTGCTAATGCACCTGGGAAAGTATCAGAGAATTCCTTGAGGCCCTGCACCACACCCATGTGGGAGACCCAGAAGAAGCTCCTGGCACCTGGTTTCACATTGGCTCAGCTCCCGGTCATTGCAGCCATTTGGGGAGTGAAACAGTGGATGGGAAGACTGACTCTCTCTCTCTCTCCCCCACCATAACTCTTTCAAATAAATAAAATACATTAAAAAAAAAGATTTTCAAGAACAGATACAGAGGCACTAAATAGATACTACCGGATTGCACTATAGCACCACTGAGCTCCAAAAGCAATACTGGGAGAAAATATGGAAAAAACACCATGTGTAAAAAACATCAACTCTGGAGCCAGACTGCCAGAGTTTGAGGCCAGCTGTACTGCTTGCTATTTGTGTGACTTTGAACAAGTTGCTTGACCTCTTCATGACTATATTTCTTCATTTTTGAAATTGGTGTGGTAATAGTGTCTACTCCATAGGATTATTATGGGGGTTAAATTAATTAAGATATATAGGTAAACATCACTTATGATTTCTATGTGGGCAAGTGAGGAAATGGAAGTAATGAGTATTTCAGGGAGTGATGAAATGGTAACAATGAATATTTTGGCAATGAAAGAATGAAGGGAACAAAAAAATGCAAATGGACACAAGGAAACTTTCAGAAATGAAGAATATATTTATTATCTTGATTATGGTGTTAGCATCATGGATATATGCATATATCCAAACTTATCAATTGAATATATTAAATATATGCAGTTATTTGTTATCAAATATACCTCATAAAAGCAATAAGAAATGATGAAGGCACCTAGCAAACAGGAGAGGGAAGCCAGAAAAGTGAAACATTTTACCAGATGTGGAGTAACTGAGCATGTGCAGACAGTAGATAACAAGAAGTCAGGGTTCAGAGGAGGAGTGGAGTCGAATAGAGGATGAGATTAAAGATGGAGCTCAATAGATTATTCAGAATGAGAAGGAAGATTGGGGACAGAAGGGGCGACAGTGCTAGAGTTATTTAAACTTCCATTGAAAAAGCTTACAACACATGGTCTCAATTGTGCCAGAAAAAAAATAAAAATAGTCAGCTATCAAAGGAGAGGGACTGGGACTGGGTTCCCAGAGTCTTTGAACAAGTAGATGGCTATAGTGAAGCAGGTGTACACTGCAGAAGCAAAGGGACTTATTGCTTCCTAGTACACCAAATTTATAAGACGTAGTCTCTCATCCATTCATTTTTGGCTTCAGTGGAGCTCTGGATTTGCATGCCCAGAAATAAAAATGACTCTTCAACTGCCGGGAATTCATACAAAAGGACACTCTTTATAATGTTTCTCTGTAATGTAATTCATTGCATATGTCAAAGAGAATCCCAAGCCAGTCCAAGAAGACTCAATTAGAACCGTATGGCTCAAGCAGTAAGGAACACTTGGCACATTTTCTAAGTGAAATGCAGGTGTGTTAATTACCCTTCTCGGACCTGCGCCAGTGTGGGCAATTCCTAGAGGAATACTTGGGAGAACATTACAAAAGTTCACTGTTTCAAAAGAAGTCAACTTGTTTTTTTAAATTTCCTGATTGCTCATTGATTGTTACTATTCTCCTTCATTCTCCAAATCACATTTTTCTACCTGGGTCATCTCCTTCCACTCAACTCGAGACAAAAAGAAAACAAATACACATTTCTATGTCAACAATTGTATGGAAATCTACATAATATGCTTGGGTGGGTGTGGAAATACACTGCAAATATCTCTTTCAGGGACAGCTTTTCCTTAGACCGCATCAACATGCAATGGCAAGATTAGATCACAGCTTGTTCACACACTATTTTTCATTTCATAAAAGGCAGAATCAGTGATTATCATCCCACGGTTTAATTTCACCCCATGAAAGGTATCTATCTGTTCAATGTCAATGCCCTACTCAAAAGCATTCAGTGTCCTCTATGCACATGAACTTTGTCCTTGCAATCAGGAGCCTTCACAATCTGGCCCCAAACCATTTTTTAAGGTTATCTCCAACTGCCCTTCTCATTATGTACACTACCCATTCCAATCTTCAGTATTCAATATTTTCCCTACAATCTCCAAACTTGTATCTCTGCTTTTACTTAGGCTGTATCCTCTTCTTCAAATCTCAATCTTACCCCTCCATATCCAAAAATCTGCTTTTAGATGAATCTATGACATAGTTTTATTGTCATCATCTACATAAAGCTTTCTCATCCTCCACAAGCTGATTTTGAGATCCCTCTGCTTCTCACCATTTCTCGCTCTCTCTCCAGAACATTTTAGCCATATTTCTAGCACATTCTTCTTCTTTTTTTTTTTTTTTTGCATAAAATGGTTCTTCATATGGGTGCCTTAAGAAAGCTCCTTGAGGACAAGAAACTACTGGTGAAATGAATGACCAAGTCCAGAGACTAAAGTTCAATCTAGTAGCTTTCAAACTTTTTATTTTTGTAAAGAAGCAATTTTTCAAACTAAATATTGTATACAAACCAAGTATATAAAATTGATACAAATTCTCACTAAAGCTGAAGTGGAGGATGGAGAAGGGGACAGGGCCTTATCCACTGTCTCCTTCCCAGTGATCTACATAGCATCTTTTGAGATACCTATCCAAAATCTTCATACCCAATCTGAATACAGTTTTAGAAATAGTGGCCTGATTCATGAAAAATTTAATTTCTTTACACATAGGCCCAACTTTGTAGGTCCCACTGTATATGATGTGAATGATGCTTGAATTCCCTCTAAAAATCAATCTACAAAAACAAAAAGAAAGAAATCCTTTACTGATCTCCCTCATTATCTAGTATTCCTTCCTTCAAATGTCTCCAAAGTTCCCATGAAAACATGTCACCAAAAATTCCTGTAGCAAATTAACTGCTTTTTGTTACCTCAATTGTCTCCTCATACATACAATTGCTCAAAACGTAACTTTTAGAGTTATTCTTGACTTTTCCCTCTCCTTTATTTCCTATACTTACTCATCAACAAGTACTTTTGATTCTACCTCCTAAATACCTCTCAAATCTGTTTTTATCCTTCCTTGTCCATGATAATCACCCCAGTTCATATCACTCTTGGCTCGTGTGCAATGGTGGCTTCCTAATTTCTCTCTGTGGTTACATTCATGACTTTATCCAACCTACTATATAAAATGTAGTAGAGGAAATATTTCTAAAACATGAATTTGAAATCATTCCTTGTCTTAGGATATGCTGGTGTTTCACTACTATAATAAATACAGCATCCAAACTTCCTGACATAAGCTACATGACAGTATATAACCTAACCCTTGCTTCCAAGTCCCATATGTTGGCACTTCCCACTTCCTACTATTTGTTCTGGTCTCATGAGACTACTTTAATTTCTTGGATGTGTTATGATCTCTTTCACCTCAGGACCTTTGCATATACTATTTCCTCTGCCTAAACTCTCTCTCCTCCCCTCATCAGACCTCAGTCCTTTACTTCTAAATAATCCCTAACTCTTCCTTTGGAACTTAAACTTAGTTTTTTCAAAGATAATTTTCTTGATCACAATACTCCCATCATGCCCTGTTTTGCATAGGTGATCCTCCTACCTTCTACCATAACACTCATAAATAATTAGTCACCATTTAACCCATTGGCTTACAAGTGATTATTGCTATTTCTGCATCTTCCACCTAAATATTAACTATGAAATTATAGACCATACTTATCTTTTTCACAGTTCTAACTCCAGCAAAAAGCAAGGTACAGACGTGTAGTTCTGGCACATAGCAGGTATAAAACAAATATTTGTTGCATGGATGAAGAAATTAGTGGGCATTTAGTCATGATGGAAACCAAAAGTGTGGGATTTAATAAAAGCAATAGAGGATGGGTGGCAATAGTCTCAGGTACTACATGAAGGGGAACAACCTGGAGTAGCATAAATCTTCAAAATTTAGTTCTTCAAATTAAACTACCTTTCTGCATTGCTTTAATTTTTATTAATGTACTGATAGAACCAATAACAATGAAGTCCTACTTCTGCTATAAAGCAATCTATATTTATTTGTTCTCAGAAACAGGGTTTTGACAGAAAATAATGTATTTTCCACATTTAGTTGTTACCACATTTACCAGACCCAAGCTTGTGCTTATTTGATTGTTCTATGCCTTCCTGCCACTGAAAAATACTCAAGGACGCCATAAAATAAAGCAGCAAGTTTGTGAATAATTGAGATCTTTTGGGACTACTTAGATCCTATATGGCACATGCATATATCAACCTCAGAACTGGGCAGCCTATGTCTGTGTAAAGAAGGGAAATTATCAGTGAAAGAATACAGACTACTTTGTATGATGGTTTCTCAGCTGGGTAAAGTATACAAGGTATAACTGTAGTGGCTTGTTACTAGGTCCAAGGAAGAGATTTATGCAAAATAAGCCTTTATCAATTAACCCAAGGTTGTCAACTGTCAAATCTGCTTGGTGCTAAGTGCTGGGGAGGACATAGAAAGTTAGCCTCATCTATGGTTACAATAATTGTATTGGGAATACAGCATCAACAGAGAAATCTATTAACAAGTGTGATGAGAGTTCTGATTATGTGCACACTGGCTCATTGAGTGGGATAAGATATAAGCAACATTGGAGTGTGCCTAAGACTTTTGTGATAAAGCAGAGCCTTATTTAAGTCTTTAATCCTGTATTGGGCTGTATTGAAAAGAAGGAACAGTATGAAAAAAGAGGAAACAGTTGAGGGGGCAGAAAAGAAGCTCCAAAAACTGAGGCTGAAGGAACAGTAACATTGTGCAGCTTGGAACTGCAGCTGTAATTACAAGCAGGTGTCTGCTTGGAAATGGCAGGAAAATAGCAGGATTCCTCACTGTGTTACCACAAGCTTTGGTTCAGCTCATTTCTCCCATGTTTGCAGATCCAAGTATTTGTCAGCAAGGCTCTGAAAAGCAGTGATGGACAAGCTTGGAATATCCATTAGTATGCTTTGTAGATGCAATGGTCCCCCTGCCACAAAAGACTCAGGTTAGAGACAATGAACAGACTCTGAAGTCATCTGAGGAACAGTACCACCTGCCTCACCAACAGCCTACATATAATGTTAGCACCAAGGTGTGAGGAATTTTTGTATTCTGAATGACCAGCACAATAGATTTTTCACAGAGATTGTTTGGGTAGTCAGAAAGCAATCTCATGGTTTCTTTAGGTAATGGGAAACTACTCCCAGAGTGAGCAGGCTTGCTTGAGATAGAGTAAAAAAAAAAGGGAACCAATAATTATTGTGTGTCTTCTCCAGGCCAGATTCTGTGTTCCCTCCTTCACTAACCGCTATCTCATTAAATCATATTAAAACTGTAAAGAGTATAATGATGTCCCAATTTTGCTGCTTGTTGAAATAAAAGCTGGGAGAGATTGAACAACTTGCCCAAGATGAAATAGCTATTAAGTTTCAGGTCAGAGACCCAAGTCTATTTGCTGAAGAGCACAAGGATGGCCAACTCATACTGGTTTACCCTGAACTGTTCTGCTTTTATAATGAGAAGCCCTGTGTTCTGAAAGTCTCCTGAAGGCCGGGTTAGCCAGGGTGGTTGGTCACCCTAAGAGAAAAAGAGAAAATCATTTAGTAACCCTTGAGCAGGTCACATAACTTCCCTAAACCTCAGTTTTCTCTTCCATAAAATACTGATAATAACCCCTCCTCTAAATAACTCAACCGGGCTGTTGTGAAAATTCGGTGAATCACAGGTATAGAAGGACTTGAATATATAAAGAACTAGATGGGAGCTGACTCTGTGGCACAGTGGGTTAAGCTGTCATCTGTGACACCAGCCTCCCATATGAGTTCAGGTTCCAGTCCTAGATGCTCCGTTTCCAATCTAGCTCCCTGCTAATGAGCCTGGGAGAGAAACTGAAGGCTGCATAAATACTTGAGCCTCTGCCACCAACACAGGAGACCTGGAAGGAACTCTAATTTCCTGGCTTTGGCCTGGCCCAGCCTTGGCCTTGGAAGCCCTTTGGGGAATAAATCAGTGGATAGAAGATTCATTCATCCTCTCCTCTCTCTCTCTCTCTCTCTCTCTCTTTCTCTCTCTCTCTCTCTCTCTCTTTCTCTCTCTCTCTCTCTCTCATCTCTAACTCTGCTTTTCAAGTAAATAAATCTTAAAAAAAAGAAATAGACAATTGAAAAGGATTCATGTTCTCCTTTCTACCTTATTCTCTTATCAGATACAATTAAAAAACAATTGGCGAATAAAAAAATTCTGAAAGAGAGAGAAAGAAAGAAAAACAGAGAAAGAAAGAGAAAGAGAGAGACAGAGAGAGAGAGACTCCTCTTATTAAATTGTT
The DNA here is from genome assembly GCA_949820135.1 of Sylvilagus floridanus. Lineage (NCBI taxonomy): Eukaryota > Metazoa > Chordata > Mammalia > Lagomorpha > Leporidae > Sylvilagus > Sylvilagus floridanus. Next base: position 59,814,735 of record OX463223.1, on the reverse strand, counting down.
GACATTGGGGGTGGGCGTAGTGGTGCAGCACATGTAGCTGTTGCTTGGGATGTTAGCATTCCATACTTGAATGCCTGGTATTGAGTCCCACCTCTGCTTCCAATTCAGCTTCCTGCTCTTGTGCCTGGGAGACACCATATGATGGCCCAAGTCCTTGGGTTCCTGACACCCACGACATGGGAGACTTGGATGGATTTCTTGGCTCCTGACTTTCAAGTTGGCCCAGTTATGTTTGTCGTGGGCATTTGGAGAGTAAATCAGTAGGTGAAACATTCTCTCTCTCTCTCTCTCTCTCTCTCTCTCTCTCTCTGTCTCTTTCTATCTCTATCTCTCTCTCTCTCTCTGTCTCTTTCTATCTCTATCTCTCTCTCAAATAAATAAAGAAATAAATAAATAAAAACAATTTTTTTTAAAAAAGCTGGCATTAGAATCTAATGGATACTTTATAACCTGGATATTGGATCAGATTTTGTTCATATGAATGGAAATATGTTGTTTAGAAAAACATGTTATATTTGGGGAAACATGAAACCCACAGTAAGGAAAACCTCCTAAATGTCATTTATGATGCCATCTCAGCTTTACTATTGTTCTTTTCTGGATATCTTATTAACATGCCGAAGAAATGAACAGAGAGAAGTATATTAGATTTGAGCACTTTAACCAAAGTAACTAGGCTGATTGGTTAGAATTACTTTAGCAACTTATCAGAGATCAATAACTCCACTTCATAGTGGTTAGTTAGTCATCAATTTGTCAATCCATTAACAATAAGTAAGTAACAAAGGACTAACTTCCAAGTTTCTTAAGGTAGGGCCAATTTCTTATTTATATCTCTATCCTTCTGTTTCTACTATGTGACTGTCATAAATTTGAAGCTCAATTAAATATATATATATATAGTGATTGTGAATGAATGAATGACTTGAAGCATGGACTAATGATATTATATATTGATATGTATATACATATATATACATATTCAGAGAGGTTCTATGTATAGTAACAAGAATTATTGGATATATACGTTGATTTGAGGAACTCTTGGTAGGCTGCCTACCCTGAAATACTCACTCTCTTCATTGAAGCAACTTTTACACCAGTTGTGTCACTATGAGAAAACTTTGCAAATGTACTTTTTCATGTCTAAGAATCATATTTTTCTGGAGGTATGTATTCAAATGCAAACTTCTTTAATATTTTGCCATAAAATCATGCTGATAGAAAAAAAATTACTGGTTTGCATAACTATTCTGGTCCTGGGCCACATATTATAAGGGATTTATTTTTACTCTAGTACATCCCTTGACAAAATTATATTCACATAATAAAAACTTAAATATTAAACAGAATTGGATGTAAAAGGGCCCTAAGAGTAGCTGAATTCATCTACTTTTAGAAAGGAGACTGAAACCCTAAGAAAGAAAGTGAGTTAGCCAAGGACCTCAGTAACTCAAACAAGGCACATATGTGGGTAGAAAAACTGGATGACTTTTGAAATGTTACATACATTACTACTATTAACTTTTACCAGTCAACAACAAACTTAGAATGAAAAGTAGATTCATTTGACAATCAGTTCAGTTCTCCAACTGCTGTACTACATGGCTGTTCTTGTATAACTGGGCAAGATTCTAGATGCCCATTATTCCTAGGGATAAGATTGAGCATTGACCTTGAACTTAAATGCCACAATCTCTTTTCTCCAGTAAACTATAGCCTTAGGTGGCTAGTAGGCTGTAATATGATCTGGTCCCATGATTGCATCATTTCTTCCCAAGTTATAGGCCTATCACCACCTACAATACCTGGAGGGTTGGTTGTATTTTTGTTTTTGGTTGGTTGTTTGCACATCATGTATAATCAGAAGCCCCTAAGCCATTGTGACTTGAGAATATAAGACTGAACACTTTTGACATAAATTGGAGCAGAAGGATGGCTTTATTGTGTTGATATATAAACTGATTTAATTAAGAAAAGCTTATACACCACAACCCACCCTGTCTATACAGCACACACTCACTCTGCCTCTTTCCCTCTAGACATACACACAAAAAGCAAAAAGCATGGAAATTCCTGGAATTGGGGAGCTCTGTCACTGCTAATGCGCAAGTGCCCAGGGATATCTTCGATAGGATGCTGGCTACACCTTTTGAAGAAAATATCCCTGCAACAATAACAACTCCCTCAGAACAACTTCATGGAACAGTCAACTAAGCCTAAGTCTTCCAATCCACTTAAACAGAAAACCCACTGTCTCCAACACTCTGCAGCAGTCCATGATTTTTCACACCTTGCTTACAAAGGACCCAGATTTAGAACAGTATACACAAAACCCTGAGTCAGTTAACCTAGCCCCTTGCCAACCCAAGGAGTATCCCTCCCTGCTATTGTTTTTTAAAATATGAATGCTTTGGGAAAATCTATAGGTTCTTAAGTGGAGGATGAGAAAAAAGAAAGGAAGAAGCTATGAAAAGCAGGAACAGCCTAAGGGAGTTGACTGGGGCCCACTCTCAGGCGGATTGCTTTTGGTAATACCCTGAACCAAAAATACCTTCTCTCACACTGCTCCATTGTTGCTGTTGTTTTCACTTCATTTTGTCACACAGTCAGAAAGTCTACCAATTGAAAAATCCCATGACTTAACAAAGCACCTTCTTACAGTTACTTCTAAGAAGGCTCAAGAACCATTCCTCATTTACTCATACTTTTGAATGCTGTAAATCACATTGTTCTCCACCAAATTGTTTCTTCACTGAGCTCTACCACCCTGAGGGCAGAAGTGGGAGTGAAAATTTGAAATTCAGGAAGGGAGGAGGTGAGATTCTAGAATATAGAAATCCAAGCATGGAAAATATATCCTCACCCTGTGGAGAGCCCCTAAGTAGCAAAATGACACTGAATACCTCAAGAATTGGGCAGGGAGTCGTGGGAGAAGACTGCAAAAGGGGACAACAGCAAGGAGCACCTTCATGCACTGCAAACAGGTTGACCAAGGCCAGCCCTTCCGTCAAAACAAGATAAAAATATATCTCCTTGTCTATGTAAGTGTATCTTTACCCCTACTCAACACCAAATGACCAACACTAAGCCTAAAATAAATTGACCTAGACTGATTGCCTTATAAAGGTCATAAAATACTATTCTTAAATCATTTCTAAGTTTCAAGTATCTAAAAAATGCAGTGACCTTTGAGAACTTAGCTTGTATTCTATTTGGGGCTTCCATTCTGGGCCCTACTTCTCCCATCTCATTTTAGTTCCTCAACTAATTTAATTTGCAACACCATTCTTCTATCTTGCAGTGGGGTAAGCTGAAATACAGCCATTTGATATATATTTTACTGTATTTTAAGATTGTTTACACACTTCTCTGATACTTGCTTTGGAATTAGAGTTGAAATGTCCCCTTCTTTCACTTCTCTTAAAATTTGCTTTTGTTAAATCTTTGCCATTAACATGAAAAAGTATGATTTGCTCTTTCTGTCCTAATAACTTTGCCATGGGATGTTTAAAATCTATCACAATAAATATTAGTAAACCATTCTCATGTTTGGGATCTATTTTATTGTCCTAATGAGAAGTAGTTTGGCAGAAAAAAATCAGTGAACTGGAGATTTAATAAGACTTTGATTCTAGGCCTGTCTCTCCTACTAAGGAACTTCCTTATTTTTGCCAAGTTGCCTAATTTCTGTGAATCTCAGGTTCCTCATTTGTAAAAATTGGCATAACAATCTCTATTTTATCATTTTCATAGGTTTGCTTGAGATAGTCAAAAGAGATAACTTCCCCAAAAGAATTTATTATTATCAATATACAGTATGATTGTTATGAGTTGTCATCAGCTTCTAAAGTGGCTGCATTCCAAAAGTCTGTTGCTGTGTTTTAGTGATACAAATCTAATACTAAGGTGGATGGGGATAGGAACCCCAGCCCTGCCTATCCCCACAGGGATGTTATAATGATCAAATGAGATAATGGGTCTCAAAATGCTTAGTAAACCCTAAAGTACTACTGCAAATAACAGGGGGGTTCTGTTTTGTTTTGTGAGTTTTCAGTTCAGTATTTATTTTAGTTTCAGCGATAAAGCGGAAAGCCAAAGTATATAAACTGATTATCTGGATTCTGGAGAGCATTGTCCTATGTAAATCAGTCTCTTGGTGGTGATTAGGGCCCTAATCCAGCTCATCAACCCTCTCCTCTTCTCACTCCACATACTCTCACTGGGTGATCTCATCACACATATAGTTTCAGCCACCACCTATATGCTGATGATTACCAATATTTATCTTCAACTCCTATCTCTTCCTTGAGTTTCAAATCCATATCTCCAACTGTCTACAGGGGTTCTCCACCTGGATAGCCTACAGGTAATTTAACCTTAACACGTCCAAAACTGAAGTCTTTCTTTTCCAGCATCCTTTCTCTTGCCATTCCAACTCCTTCCCTACCACACCAAAAACGTGCTCTTTCTGAATGTCTCAGTGCAGTGAATTACAACCTCACTTTTTCTCTCTTTTTTTCTAAGAAGTCATCACTAAATCTTACAGCTTCAAAATCCACAATATATGTCATTGCTATCTCCTCTCTTTAATTCAGATTCTCAATCTTTCACCTTGCTTTCAGAATGATCCGAACAGCCCACTCCTCTGTCCATGTGCTTTCACTGTCTTCTCCTTAAAATAACATTCCAGGCCTTTTCCTGCCCAGCTCCATAGCTTTATGCTGCTTCAGTTTTCTAAGTAAATCATGTGGTTTCATACATCTATTTCATATATTTTATGCCTTACATATGTTGTTCCCTCTGTTTGGAATGCCCTTTTCTACTTATTTATCTGGCCAATGCCTATTCATCCTTTCAGATTCAGCTCTTTTTTTAAATTTTATTTATTTGACAGATAGACAGTGAGAGAGAGAGAGAGAAAGGTCTTTCTTCCATTGGTTCACCCCCAAATGGCCGCCACAGCCGGAGCTACACCAATCCAAAGCCAGGAGCCAGGTGCTTCTTCCTGGTATCCGACGCGGATGCAGGCGCCCAAGCACTTGGACCATCCTTCACTGCACTCCCGGGCCACAGCAGAGAGCTGGACTGGAAGAGGAGCAACCGGGACTAGAACCCAGCACCCATATGGGATGCTGGTGCTGCAGGCTGAGGATTAACCAAGTGAGCCACTTAAAGATTCAGCTTTAACTTTACCTCCTCTATAAACCTTTTTTGACTCTTGATCCTTAAGGTAGAGGGCTACCATGAAACATGGAAGGTTTTACCATCTTTTCTTGGTTTGTATCTCCCATGAAACTGTGAACTCCATGAAACAAAATTATCTTTTGCTTACCATTTACTCCTAGGGCCTAACACAGTATCGGAAACAAAGTACATGCCTGGTGAATATCTGTTGCATTGATTTTTAATTAAAATAATTAACATATGACATTGTTTCAATAGGAACGTACCTTCTAAATTCCAACTTTAATTTTTTTCAAGATTTTTTAAATTATATGAAAGGTAAAGTTATAGAGAAAGAAGGAGAGAGAGAGAGAGAGAGAGAGAGAGAGAGAGAGAGAGAATCTTCCATCCCTGGTTCACCATGCTACAGCAGATAGTAACTTCCTTCTCTTTTATAGTGAGAGGTAGGAGGAGGAAGGGTTGGAGCATAGTCGGGGAGGGGGGAGTGTCACTATGTTCCTAAATCTGTATATATGAAATATATGAAACTTGTATACCTTAAATAAAATTTTTTAAAAATGGAAAGTCAAAAGAAAGAACAGTATTATGATCAAGCACCTGGCATTGCCATTTATCTGGATTAAAGACTTTCAACTACCATTTATTAGCAGTGTATTTTTTTTAATTTTGTTTATTTTCCTTTGTATCAGAAAAAAAAGGAGAGCGATGTGTTCCATCTGCTGATTCATTCCCCCAGATGCCCTCAAGAGCAGGGCTGTGTCAAGCTGAAGCCAGGAACCCAGAACTCATCCTAATTTCTCATGCCATTGGCAGGGTCCACATACTTTAAGTATCATCTGTTGCCACCCGGGGTATACATTGGCAGTATACTGGGTCAAAAGCATAGTACCCAGGACTCAAACCAGGCACTCCAACATCAGATGCCAGCATCCCCAAGAGTTGAGTGAACTGGTATGCCTAAATGTACCCCTAACTGCAACTTTTGTAGGTAGTCATTTAACTTCTCTAAACTTCAAATTTCTCTTTAATAAAATGTGGGGAAATAGTATTTCATAGCTGTGTTGTTGAGGATAGAATAAAGAAGAGGAGAGAGTCTTATAGAGGCCAAATTTTTGATATTTGTCAACTGGACCAACTATCATTTATATAGCCATCATTTAATTTAAAAAAAAAAACTTAAAAATAGGAGATGAAAAATATATGTACATTATCCCAGATTTTAAATATTAAAGAATTTTTCGGACCTGCTCCAAATGATGGAGTTAGAATTGTGCCAGGGGATTCCAATACAATCCCATCAAGGTGGCATGTACCAAGGCCATCTCACTAGTCCAAGTGATCAATTTCAGTTCACAATTGATCACACTGATAGGTCTAAGAGTCAAAGGGATCACACAAACAAGACTAGTGTCTGCTAATACTAACTGATAGAATCAAAAAGGGAGAGAATGATCCAACATGGGAAGCGGGATACACAGCAGACTCACAGAATGGCAGATGTCCTAAATAGCACTCTGGCCTCAGAATCAACCCTTAAGGCATTCGGATCTGGCTCAAGAGTCCATGAGAATAGTTTAGGCATGGAAAGCTAAGACACTCTGAAAAACAAAAAAAAAAGAAGACCTAAATGAAAGATCTCTGTGAGTGAGATCCCAGTGGAAAGAACGGGGCCATCAAAGAAGGAGGTACCTTTCTCTGAAGGGAGGAGAGAACTTCCACTTTGACTATGACCCTGTCGGAATAAGATCGAAGTCCACGAACCCTAAAGGCTTCCATAGCCTCGGCAACTCATGACTAGAGCCTAGGGAGATTACTGACGCCATAAACAAGAGTGTCAAATTGTTAAATCAACTTCAGGAGTCACTGTGTACTTACGTCTCATGAGGGATCTGTCCTTAATGTGTTATCCAATGTGAAATAATGCTATTACTAGTACTGAAACAGTATTTTTACACTTTGTGTTTCTGTGTGGGTGCAAACTGATGAAATCTTTACATAGTATATACTGAATTGATCTTTTGTATATAAAGATAATTGCAAATGATTAAAAAATCTTGCTGTTAAATTGGAAAAAAAAAGAATTTTTTCTTTTTTCTGTTTCATTTTTCTTTTTCTTTTTATAAAGGATTTACTTATTTGAGAGGTAGAGTTACAGACAGAAAGAGAGGGAAAGAGAGAAAGGTCTTCCATCTTCAGGTTCACTTCCCAAATGGCCACAATGGCCCGGGGCCAGACTGAAGCCAGAAGCCAGGAGATTCTTCCAGGTCTCCCATGAGGGTGTAGGGGCCCAAGTACTTGGGCCATCATCTACTGCTTTCCCAAGCCATAGTAGAGAGCTGGATTGGAAGAGGAGCAGTGGAGACTCAAACCAGTGCCCATATAGGATACGGGTGCCACTGGTGGAAGCCTAGCTTACTATGCCACAGCACAGGCCCCCTTCATTTTTCTTTTTAACAGTTTTGCTGTGGCTGGCACTGTGGTGTAGCGGGTAAAGCCGCTACCTGCAGCACCCAGCACCAGTATCCCATATGGGTGCCGGTTCAAGTCCCGGCTGTTCCACCTCCTATCCAGCTCTCTGCTATAGCCTGGAAAAGCATAAGCTGGCCCAAATCCTTGGGCCGCTCCACCCACGTGGGAGACCTGGAAGAAGCTCCAGACTCCTGGCTTCAGATAGGTGCAGCTCCAGCCATTGCGGCCAATTAGGAAGTGAACCAGCGGATGGAATACTTCTCTCTCTCTCCCTGCCTCTCCTTCTCTCTCTGTGTAACTCTGACATTCAAATAAATAAATAAATCTGAAAAAAATTAAAAGAGTTTTGCTGAGTATAATTCATATACAAATAACTGTACACATTTAATAGGTACAATTTGAGGGGTCTAGACATATGTATTCACTGTTATATTATCACCACAATCAATGTGGTGGATAAATTCAACATCTCCTATAAGTTTTTCTGTGTCCCTTTTCTGTTTTGTTTTGTTGTGTTTGTGGTAAGAACTCTTGACATTAGATCTACTCTCAACAAATTTAAAGTGTAAAATACCACATTGTTAAAGGTGCTGTATAATTACAACATAGTAAAAATACATATTAACTATACTACAACTATGTTGTATGAGTACAGCAGATATCTATAACTTATTCATTTAGTTCTACTGAAGTTTAATAGCCATTGACCAACAATCCTTTACTTACCCCACCCCGTAGCCCCTGGAAACTACTATTTTCTCTGCTTCTATGGGTTTCAGTATTATTGACACCTCATATAAACACACTCATGCAGTATTTGTCCTTTTGTGACTGGCTTATTTCATTTAGTATAAGATCCTCCACATTCATCTATGTTGTTTCAAATAGCAGGATTTCCTTCTTTTTTAAACTGAATAATATTCCATTGTATGTATAAACCACATTTTCCTTGTTCATTTATCTTTTGATAGATTTTCATACCTTCACTACTCTGAACAATGTTGCCATGAACATGGGAGTGCAGATACCTCTTCAAGATCCTGACGTCACTTCTTTTGGATAAATAATCAGAAGTGCATTTGGTGGGTCATATAGTAGTTCTATTTTCAGTTCTTTAAGGAAACTCTGTATTGTTTTCCACCAATGTTATACAAGAGTTCCAATTTCTTCATAATCTCAAAAACACTCTCTTTTTATGTATAATAGTTGTCCTAAGAGGTGTAAGGTGAGGTAATAATCTCATTGTAATTTTGATTTACATGTTCCTGAGACTCAAAATTGATATGTTGAGCATATTTTCATAAATCTGAATTTGTATGCCAGACGGGCGGGGGAGAGATTGAATTATAAGAATTGCTTAAATATTTTGGAAATTAACTGCTTATCAGATACTTAAGATACTTGGATGCTAAATATTTTCTCCAATTATGATTGTTGCCTTTTCACTCTGTTAATTGTTTCCTTTCCTCTGTGCAGAAGCTTTTAATTAGATGTAATCTCACTTGTATATTTTGCCTTTGTTATCTGTATTTTTATGTCATACTGAAGAAACTGTTGCCAAAATCCTTATGAAGAGTGTTTCCCCTATGTTTCTTTTAGCATTCTTTCAGTTTCAGGTCTTCTGTTTGGCCTTTAATACATTTTGAGTTGACTTTTGTGTATTGTGTAAAGTAGATTTAAATTTTTTAACATGTTGAATATCTGGTTTTCCCAGCATCATTTTTTGTATTTTCTTTGGATTTTGAAAATTTAATTTCTTTTTAATATAAGCCACACTTTGTATACTGGGAAACAGAATTAGCCCAAGGTGAGATAGTCACCTAGGAATCCAGGCTAAATTTTGTAATCTTTGTCAGAATGACATCAGAATACAAGGCATTAACATTTCGTTTATAAACTCCAAATAATAACCACTTATTAAGAAACAGATAAAATCCACTACTTAAAGGCTTGATATTCAGAGCATCTTGATATATAAGAACAGAATGACCCAAATTATATGCTAGGCAACCTACTGGGGAAGTAAATTGGAGCTGTTGAACAAAGAAAGTATTTGCATTTTAGAAACATACTTGGCAAAATGTTTAAAAATTATGTTGTTGTAATTAAGAACATGAGTGAAAATATTACAGATATACCTACATTGATATTTGATTTTAACAAGGTCTTCCAACTAAAACACCAGGTAGAGATAAGTGTAGTAGATAGACATTTAATTTTTTAATGTTACTTAGTAATGAGAAATTAGATATATTGCATTCTTCCATTTATTAAAAGAGCAAATTGTTAATAAAGAGTGCTTAAAAAGAAACGCTTGGGGTGTGTTTTGCCTAGCAATTAAAACACTAGTTAAGACACCCACCATGGAATTCCTGTGTTCGATTCCTGGCTCCAGCTGTTGCTAATGTAGACAATAGGAGGAATTAAGTTCCTGCCACTCATGTGAGAGACGTGGATTGAGTTCCTGGTTCCCAGACTCACTTCAGTCCCGGCCATTGCTGGCATTTAGGGAATAAACCAGTTGATGGGAGTGCTCTCTATCTCTGTCTCTCTCTCAGGTACATACACACACACACACACACACACACACACACATGCAATGCTAAACTTTAAAGATGGTGATGGCAACAGCACTTTTACTACAGAACTACCTCCCACTTTCCCAGTTAATATTGTCATTCTTCTATGGTACAAATTCATGTAGAAAAACTTGTCAGGAGTATTTGTAAGGGTTAGGAGATGAAAAAGAGAACACGTCTTAATTAGCTAACTGAAAGCATACTTACCAATTTGGGGGATGGGTTCATAAAATCTGGCCATTGTGTCATTTAATATCTGCAAACTGTAGAATTCCTTAGTCCTTAGCCATTTTTGGTTCAATAACATAGAAATGAGTGCAGTCCTACTGTGACTGTTCACCTCAGTGCTTATGAAGTGGCTCCCCATGAATACCACCAGAAACCCTTGTGAGTGGCACGTGGACTCACCCACTATTGCTTGCCTCTTTGTAAACACAATTTTGTTCTCTTTTACAAATGATGTACTTTGAAGATGTTAGTGTAAAACAGAATGTGTGTTTGTTTTCTGTTTGATTTTAAACAGAGAACATAAAAAGGATTGCAGCTCCCTTCTTTCTTTTTTCATTTCAAAATTGCTACCAGTGTATTCAGTGACAGACAACAGAGGGACATGACGTAGAGTGTCTTATTGCCTAGTTGACAAACCTGCTTATGAATGCTGGTAGTTCAATTCATTTGACACGATACGCTTTTATAGCATGTGCTAATGCTATATAAGATGCTATATATATATATGTAAGATGCTATATAAGATGCTCTGTGATCTCTGTGCTCTGATGTATAGTGCCTAATGTTCAATTCAGTATTTATAAATCAATACACTCATCCATTTGTGATCTTTTTTATGGTGCTTAAAGTAAGGAGTCCATGCTTGGCAAGTCATCATGTTGTTCCTTAGACATTTTATCTTTGATCAAATTGTTGAAGAATAATGGTTTGGTTCATGGTTTTGTATTTGTGTTTAATGCATGTTTAACACAATAGACACAATGCATTGTGTAGCTATAGTTTTCTGGAAAAGTTGATCTTTTAGGAATTGTAGTTCAGACATTCAATAAAGTTTTTCTTTAAGTTTCAAAAACTAAGCTGTTTACTATGAAAACCATTTATTAAAAGTGAGCCAGTGTTGTGGTTCAGCAGGTTAAGCAATTGCCTGCTATGCCAGCATCCCATATGATTGCCAGTTTATATCCTCGCTGCTCTACTTCCAATCCAGCTCCCTGCTAATGTACCCGGGAAAGAAACAGAAGATGGCCCAAGCGCTTGGACCCTTGCCACCCATGTGAGAGACCTGAATGGAGTGCCAGGCTCCTGACTTCAGCCTGGCCCAGCCCCAGCTGTTGCAACCATTTGGGGAGTGAACCAGTGAATGGACGTTCTCTCTCTCTCTCTCTCTCCCCCTACCTCCCAAATAAATAAATCTTTTTAAGTGATAGAAACAATCTATCAAATACACAAATATCAATGTAGAAACACAGAATGTATGTAAAATCAAGGCAGTATGATACGCTTGCAGGAACAGAACAGAACAGAACAGAACATTTTAGAAAACAGACTCCAAAGAAAAGGAGTTCAACAAAATGCTTGAAAAATAATTCAAAAGGCTGATTATAAGAATAATCAGAGATAATGATTATATAGGCAGACAAGTGAACAAAGTCAGTAACTCAGTGCATAATTTGAATAAGAAATTCAAAAAATGAAAATATTAAAAGTGAGCAAATTAGAAATCTGGGAAATGAAGAACTTAATAAGTCAAAAAGAAATATATAATTGAAAGTCTCAACAGCAGACTAGATTAGGCAAAAAAAAAGAATATTTGAACTTAAAGACATGTCTTTTTGAAATATCTCAGTCAAAAAGAAGATAAAGAGATAAAAAATAATGGAAGCTTCCTAGACCTTGGGGACACCATTAAACCAACAAATATTTAAATTATGTGGATCCCTAAGAACAGAGAGGATCACAGGTATAGAAAATCTGTTCCACAAAGTAAAGCTGAAAACTTCACCTATCTTGAGAAAGATTTGAGCATCCAAGTACAAAAAGACCACAAGACAACAAGTATCCATGAGCATATAATATCCTCACTGTGACTTATTACAGGTAAACTCTCAAAAGCACAACACAAAGAGAAAGTTTTTAAATTTGCAAGTGGACAATGTCAAGTAACATTTAAGGGATCCCTCATTATACTAACAGCAGATTTTGCAGTAAAAATCCTACAAGCTAAGATAGAATATAATGATACATTGCAAGTTCTGAAAGGAAAAACACTTCCAAACAAGAACATAGTACTTAGCAAAGCTACCTTACATAAATGAAGGATAAATAAAGCCTCTCTTAGGCCATCAAAATTGAGGGAATTTGTCACCACCAGACTAGGTTGGAGTCCTATACACAAAAGAAAAGAAAGATAATTACCATTATGTGGAAGTATAAAACCCACATGAAAACAAATAAGGATAGTCAGAAGAAATAGAAGAAAAATTTTAAATGTCAGGACCTAGTCATTATTCATCAGAATTAACCTTGAATGAAAATGGACTAAATTCTACCAACTAAAAGATACATATTGACTGGATTAAAACAAAAAGACAGCTATATTCTCCTTCAAGAGCTCACTTCATGGGGCCAGCACTGTGGCACAGTAGGCTAAGCCTCCACCTGCTGTGCTGTTATTCCATGTGGGTGCCAGTTACTGTCCTGGTTGCTCCTTTTCTGATGAAGCTCTCTGCTGTGGCCTGGGAAAGCAGAGCAAGATGGAACAAGTGCTTGGGCCCCTGTACCCACATGGAAGACCCAGAGAAAGCTCCTGGTTCCCTGCTTCAAATCAGCTCAGCTCCAGCCTTTGCAGCCATTTGGTGAGTGAAGCAATGGATGGAAGACCTTTCTCTCTGTCTCTCTCTCTTTATGTCTATAACTCTGTCTCTCAAATAAATAATATCCTTTTTTAAAAAAGAGCTCACTGCATCATTGAAAACACATACAGAATTAAAGTGAAAGGATGAAAAAAAATCCACACAAAAGGAAGCCAAAAATGAGAAGGAATAACCATACTTATAGCAGATAAAAGTAAACTTTAAGACAAAAAGTATAAAAAGAGACAAAGAAGGTCATCATAAAGTTATCAAAGGATCAATTCAACAAGATATGACAATTATAAATGTATATGCATCTAATGTTAAGGTGCACCCCATATTATAAAGCAAAGATTATTAGATCTAAAGGGAGACATAACTCTAATACAAATACCTCATTTTCTTCAATAAATCATCCAGTTGAAAATATCAACAAAGAAATATGAGAGTTTAACTACTCTATTGACCAAATGAATCTAATAAATATATATAAAATATTCCGTCCAACAGCTGTAGAATACACATTCTTTTCATCCATACATGGAACATTTTCTAGAATAGACCACATATCACAACAGAAAATAAATCTAAAATTTTTTAAATAACATCATATATCTTTCTTGACTACAGTGGAACAGAACTAGAAATCAAGAAAAAAAGAAATTCTAGAAATTAAAGAAATACTTGGAAACTGAAAGATATTTTTTGAATGAAGAATGGGTCATTGAAGAAATCAAACAAGAAATTTAAAAATTCCTTGAAGGACCAGCACTGTGGTGCAGCGGGTTAAAGTCATGGCCTGAAGTACCGACATCCCATATGGGCACCAGTTCAAGTCCCAGCTGCTCTGCTTCCAATTCAGCTTTCTGCTATGGCCTGGGAAGAAATCAGTAGAAGATGGACCAAGTCCTTGGGGCCCTGCACCCACATGGGAGACCCAGAATAAGCTCCTGGCTTCAGATTGGATCAATTCAACTCTGACCATTGCAGCCAATTGGAGAGTGAACCATCAGATGGAAGACCTTTCTCTCTCTCTCTCTCTCTCTCTCTCTGCCTCTCCTCTCTCTGTGTAACTCTGACTTTCAAATAAAAATAAATAAATAAATCTTAAAAAATTCCTTGAAACTAATGAAAATTGAAACATAACACAACAAAACTAGGGGATATACCAAAAGCAGTACTAACAGGAAAGCTTATAGCAGTAAGGACTTGCATTTAAAAAAAAAGATATCAAATAAAAAACCCAACAATGCATCTCAAGAATGAAGAAAACTAAAAGCAAACCAAATGCAAATTTAGTAGCATGCAAGACAATAGAGTTAACATCAGATACTAAAGATCACAGCAGAAATAAATGAAGTAGAAACTAAAAAACAAATTGAAAAGATAAACAAAATTGAAAAAAAATGAGCTATAATAAGAAAAAAAAGAAAATATTCAAAAAAATACACCCAGAGATGAAAAAGAAGATATTACAACTGACACTACAGAAATACAAGGGATCATTAAGGACTATTATGAACAAATATATGCCAATAAATTGGAAAACATAAAAGAAATGGATATATTTCTGGAAATATGAAAGTTTTAAAAATTAAATTGCAAAGACAGAGAAAATCTTAGGAGACCAATAACAAGTGACTTGATTGAATGAATGATCTCCCAATAAGTCTCCCAATAAGTCTCCCAATAAGTCTCCCAATAAGGAAAGTCCATAGCCAAGTGGCTTAGCTTCTGAATTTTTATCGTTTAAACTCAGAACTAACACCAATTTTTCTCAAAATTTTCTCAAAAAATTGAAATGGAGGGGAACTTTCCAAATTCATTTGATAAAGCCAGTATTACCTTGATTACAAAACTTTACAGAGACACAACATAAAAAGAGAATATAGTGCAATATCCTTGATGAACATAGATGCAAAATTTTTAACAAAGTACTAACAAATCAACTCCAGCAACACATCAAAAAAGCCATTCATCATCATCAAGTGGGATTTATCCAAGTGTTCAGGGATAGTTCAACATCTGCAAATAAATAAATATAATGACTCACATCAACAAAATGAATGATTAAAATCATATGATATTTTCAATAGATGCAGAAAATTCATTCAATAAAATTTAATATACATTCATAACAAAATCTTGAATAAGTTAGATATAGAAGAAACAAACTAACATAATAAAGGCTATATATATATATATATAACAAACTCACAACCAACATTTCATTGAATGGGAAAAAGCTTAAAAAAAATCCTTCTTCTAAGACGTGGAACCAGACAAGGGTTTCCATTCTAACTGTCTTGTTCCTCCTATTATTGGAAATTTTACCCAAAGCAATTAGACAAAAAAAAAAAAAGAAATAAAAAATACACAAATAGGAAAGGAGGAAGCTCAAGTATCCCTGTTTTCATACGGCATGATACTATATAAAGAGAAACCTAAAGAATCCACCAAAAGACTCTAAGAACTGATAGCTGAATTCAGTAAAGTCACAGTATACAAAAATTGGCATGCAAATATCAATGGCATTTTTATATACTAATAATTAAATCACTAAGAAAGAAATTACAAAACCAAAGCCATTCATGATGTCTACAAAAATTATCTTGGAAAAATTTAGCGAAGGATGTGAAAGTGTGAAAGATATCTATGATGAAAATTATAAGTACTCATTACATAAACTGAAGAATTCACAAAAAGTATTGGAAAGGCCTCCTACATTCATGGATTGGAATAATTAATATTGTTAAAGTGCCCATACTACCAGAAGTGATTTACAGATTTAATATAGTCCCCATCAGAACACCAATTATGCTTGTCACACTACTATCAAATATAATCCTAAAATTACATGGAGCACAAAAGGTCCCAACAGCCAAAGCAATCTTGGACAAAAGGAACAATGCCAGAGAAATACCATTACCTGACTTTAGAACATATTTTATGGCTATCGTCATCAAAATAGCATAGTACTGACATAGAAATAGACGCATACACCAAATGCAACAGAAGAGAAATCCCAGGACTTAATCTGTTCATCTACAGCCAATGGATATTTGACAAATGCACCAGAAACATACACTGGAGAAAAGACAGTCTCTTCAATAAATGATGCTGGGAAAACTGGTTACCCATATGCAAATGATTAAAACTTGACTCCTGCCTCTCACTATATACAAGAATCAGCTCAAAATGGATCAAAGATCTAAATGTAAGACCTGAAATAATTAGAAAAAGCATAGGGGAAACACTTCAAGATATTAGCATAGGCAATGAATTTTTGTAAGACCCCCCGCCAAAGTGTGGAGGGTAAAGCTACAGTTTGTGATGCCTATATCTCATCCTTATATCAGAGTGGCTGGGATAGAGTCACACCTCTGCTTCTGATCCAGCTTCCTGCTCATGTGCCTGGGAAGTACTTGGGCTCCTGCCACCCACATGGAACCCTAATATGTAGTTCCTGGCTACTAGCATCGACCTGGGTCACTCCTGGCTGTTGTGGGCATTTGCAGAATGAACCAGAGGATGGAGAACCTTACTCTCTCTCTTTGACTGTCAAATAAATAAGTAAATCTTGTTTGTTTTAATATCACAAAAGCACAAACAATAAAAGCAAAAAACAGACACATTGGATTGTGTCAGACTGAGAGGCTCCTGCACAGCAAAGGAAACAAGCAATAGAGTGAAGAGACAAGCAGCAGAACTGGAGAAAATATTTGCAAACTATTCATCAGATAAAGGATTAATAATCCAGAACATATAAGGAATCATAAACCTGAACAACTAAAAACAAACAGCTCAGTAAGAAAATGAGCAAAGGATTTGAATAGACAGTTCTCAAATAAGAACTACAAATTGTCAACCAATACAAAAAAAAAAATGTTCAATCACTAACCAAAACACAGAAATAATGGATGTCTATGGATACCAAAATGCGAATTACCCTGTTTAATCACTACACATTCTATAGGCATACCAAATTATCACATTTGTACTCCATAAAGAAGTAAAACTTTTGTGTCAATTAAAATAAATGAAATTTTTAAAAAAGAACTGCAACAACAAAATTAAAAAGTCACTCTCCTACTTTTCCACCTACTTGTCCAGCAAATAAAAAAGCATGTTTAAAGAATGTAAAAGGTTGTCTCTTTGTCTCTGGTTTTTGATTGCTTAATTATAACATCTCTGTGTGGCTCTCTTTGAGTTTATCCTGTGGAATTTGTAAAGCTTCTAGGATATGTAAATTCATGGTTGTCATCAAATTGTATTAGTTTTCAGATATTATTTCTTCAAATAATCTTTCTTCCCTTTTTTCTTCGTGGAATTCCTATTATATATACATGTGTTGCTATACATGGTGCTATTCCACACTCTGCTCATTTTTTAATTCTTTTTAATTTTATGCCTCAAAATTTACAATCTAAATCAATTCATCTTTCAGTTTACTGAATCCTTTTTAAGTTTGGTCATATCTGTTGCTGAAGTCCTGTTGTGCATTTTTCAACACCAGAATTTCTGTTTGATTCATTCTTATCTTCATTATTAATATTCTCTATTTGGTAAAATACTGTACTCAATTTTCCTCTAGTTCCTTAATCATGACTTCTTTCATTTCTTTGAATGTGTATAAAATTACTTATTTTATTTAGGGTATTGTATTTTTCTTGAAGAATATACATTTTAATAGAATTTTCTAGAAACTCTGAAAATCTAAATTTTCCCTTTCCCAGGATTGATTGTTGCTGTTTTCTATTGTTGTTGTCCTTCCTGCTGTCGTTGATTATCTGGTTTTGACTTTTTGAAATCAACCTTATAAAAGTCTCTTCCCTGGAAGAGAATGGGTTCTGTTTCTACCACTCTGTTCTATTCTATTCTCCAGCGGCCATAATCGCCTCCTGTTCCTTTTCTCTTTCTGTTCTACTGTTCATTCTCCAAATTTCTTGTGACTATCCCATGAACACCTGTGAGGAAGACATTGTGAGAGATTTTAAATTTCCCTTTAGTCTGAGGCTCCTGTTTATTGCCAACTGACGCATTAATTCATGACGATTTTTTTTATATATAAAGCTTTTATTTAAAGAATATAAATTTCCAAAATACAGCTTATGGATTACAATGGCTCCCCCCCACACAACTTCCCTCCCTCCCGCTACCCTCCCCTTTCCCGCTCCCTCTCCCCTTGCATTCACATCAAGATTCATTTTCAATTCTCTTTATACACAGAAGATCAGTTAGGTACATATTACGTAAAGATTTCAACAGTTTGCCCTCACATAGAGACACAAAATGAAAATACTGTTGGAGTACTAGTTATAGTATTAATTCACAATGTACAGCACATTAAGGACAGAGATCCTACATGATTTTTTTTAAAGAATTGATTAATTATCTATGCAATTTCCAATTTAACACCAAGATTTTTTTTGAATTTTAATTGAGTGATTCTTTTCCAACTCTATGACAGTTACCTCTATCTCTTATGCTCTATGAAAGGTAGCTCAGTTTATGTTTCCTATCTCTCCTCTTAGAAACTTGTCACCATTTGGCATTCAGTTCTTTTTGGTTCCCCAACAGCCATGACTCTTCAGAGAATTAAAAAAATCAGCATGGAGGAAACATGGAGATTTTATATGTAAAGTGTTTAGTAACCTTTTAATTAGTGATATTTATGATTATGATTATTGTGGGTTTATCAACATCATCATGTTCTTTTTCAGCACTTATTTATTTATGTGCCCAATTAAACAAAACACGACTAAGATTCCAGGATATGTTTCTCCATATGCCAGAGGTGAGAAGCATTTCTCATTCATTTCTCACTCACTAACCACAATAGCCTCAATGCATTTACCAGCAATGTCATTTCAGCATAATGGACAATGCCAATCTTTTAAGTCTTTCCTATAATCAAAGCAAGTTATTAAGAGAAAGGGGGGGGGGGCATTGTGCTATAGCAAATAAAGTTGCTACCCTCAATGCCCATAAAGGCACTAGTTCATGTTCTGACTGCTCCACTTCCAATCTGGCTCCTGCTAAAGGCCTGGGAAAAGCAGCCCCTGCACCCTCGTGGAAAACCCATAGGGAGTTCCTGTTCCTGGTCTTGGCCTGTCTCAGCCCTGCATGTTGCAGCCATCTGGAGAGTGAACCAGCAGGTAAAAGACCTGTGCCTCTCTCTCTGTGCCTCTATCTCTCTGTCTCTCTGTAGCTCTCACTTTCAAAACAGATAAATATTTAAAAAAGAAAAAAGATGATGACATTTTGTCCTTAAAGTATAATATAATGTTACAATGACAAGATTTCCATAAAAGTGGTATAAACTATTCATTTCTGTTTCAGTGCCAAGCTAGCCACAAAACTAATTATCTATAAATGTTTATTATTAATGAAGCTCTTAGCATTTCCTTTTCGATGATTAATTAATTTATTCTATCTACTATATGAGAAAAATGCATAATAGCAGAAAATACTGTATTGAACAGAACTCAGCACTGAATATGAACCACTCATGTCCAGAAACTCAAATTTACTTCTATAACTTAAGGACTTGTTCTCATGTGTGTATATAAAATCTCATTTCCTTTAAACAGTGCCTAACCTCAGATCTTACATAAGTACAGAGAATAAATCTATAGGAAGTGATGAGAGAGGCCCAATAGGATGCAACATAGGGAAATGCTCAATTTCTGTGCTGAATTTTACAAGATGGCACCTAAGAAGCCCCTGTGTGCTCTCTGTGCAAGCAGGCAATGGGGGATGAGCAACTGTTTGCCCATGAACTCTTCTTCAAGCATCTTTTCACTTTTTTACCTTTGTATCCTTACTGTCAAGAAACAATTATATCCCACTACATGGGTAGATACTATGTGCGTTTAGTCATATCTGATGTTCTTGTCATCCCTCTGCTTAAAACCTTTCACCCTCAGGACAGATTCCTTTAACAGGTATGCAAGTTAACTTATGAGTTCACCCCTGTCTACCTCTCCAGTCTCATCTTTCATCACTCCCCACCTCATATTCTGTACTTTAATTATACAAAATTTCTTGTAGTTCCTAGAATGCAGCATGTTCTCTCATGCCCTCCCTACCTTTGCACCTTTCCCTGGAATGCCCATATCTCAAGTTTGTTGCCCTTAGTGACTTCGAATTTACTAGTGTCGTATGTTGAGATGAGAACTAAGTTAAATAACCTATGTTAAGTACCAGGTGTAGTATTTTTCCTTCATCCATTTACTCATTCACCCATTCAACAAAAAAGTATCAAACTTCTATCACATGCGTAGTATTGTGCTAGATTCTTAGGCTACAAAAATTAATACAATCTGGTCCTGCCTTCAAGGAGCTCTGCATCCTTGAAATGAATCTGACAGATAAATAAATACAATAGGGTAAGTGTTGACAGAGAGGTATACATAATGGGATCTGGGAACATAGAGAAGGCAGTTAATGTGGTATGGGAGGAACAGAAGAGGGAAAATGACTCGTGGCAGAGAGTTTCAGGATAGGCTTCCTGAAGGAGTTGACATTATTCCTGACCTGACTCTTAAAAGCTGGAGAGGAGACAACTATAGAGACAGTTGGGATTCAGAGGTGGTGGCACGGACAAGAATTCCAAGCAAGGGGTGGAGGGGAGTAGCATGTTCAAAAGCCCAGAGATGGGAGAGGATCACAGTGGCTTAGGAAACTGGCTCACATAGAGTATGCATATGGGAATGTGGTAATAAAGAAAAATTAGTAACCTATAAGTATTTAATATTCTAGTTTCTGTCTTTATTCTCTTTCTCACTCACTCTTTCTCCCTTTCTCACCCTGTCTCTTTCCTCTTGCCTCCCTCCATCCTTCCCTTCTTTTTTCCCTCCTCTATATTTCCCTCACTACCTCTAACATTTTCCCTGTGTCTTTCTGTTTGCTGATGTTCTCTTTTACTTTGAGGTTACCTCAAGACCTATTCTTAAAGTCCTTTATAATATGACCTTTTCTTACCTCTTTATTATTTGCTTCAGTTACTCCTCAACACGTATTTTCTTTGTTTCAAGTTTATGTATTGATTTGAAAGGGAGAGAGGGGGAGGGAGGGATTTTTCATACTCTCGTTTATTCTTCAAATTCTCACAACATTCAGGGAGAGGCCAAGCCAAAACCAAATGCCAGGAATTCCAACCTGGTCTCCCACATGGTGACAGAAATCGAAGTGCTTCAGTCATCATCTACTGCCTCCCAGGATGCACATAGCAGAGAGCTATATCAGAAGCAGAGGTGGCACTCAATCCTAGGCACTCCAACATGGGATGGGATGTCGCTTTTCCAAGTAATGACTTAACCTGCTTTGCCACAATGCCCACTCCTCAAAAACATCCTTTCTGTTCTACCTAGTCTGATCTCCCCACTGCCTTTAAAGATTGAAGTCATTTCCACTCTTGCTTGTTTGCTAATACTCATTACCTAAAGTACTCTGCTTTTGCCTAAACGTGATGGTAAATTCAAACACCTACAAAGATCAGGCAGGTTAAAGATGATCAGGTATAATACAATAGGGATTAGAGCAAATTTAAATTTTCTCATATTTAAAACAGGTACATAAAATCAAATTTATAAGTTATTTTTCAGGAAGTATCAAATGAAATTATGAAGGTAAAGTAAATGGTTCATTACAGTAGTGCATACACAATAATTGGCAGTGTTTGTTGTTTGCTGAGATTTTCTATTTTTTTCAGTTGGTCTCAAGATAGTTGCGATTGTTTCTTCTTGAAACATTTTATCACAGTTGCCATAAAAGCATTTTCAACTAAATCCAGTATCCAGTATCTGTTTTGACCTTATATATGTTTTTTTCTTTTGTAATTCAGGTTGTGATTTTATTGGTTCTTAGTGTGATATGTGATTTTTATTACATCGTAGACATTTTGTCAATTATTTTGCCATACTCTAGATTCCATTGGATTCTTTTACTGAACAGTCAATCTGTGCAGGTTTAATATACCTGTTCTGCCATAATTTTGTGGACCCTGGTTTCAATGGTAGCTTAATTTTCATAATATTTGTTGGATTATTTTGGCCTGTTTGTTTTGCCTGGATATGCTGAGATTCCCAATGTTTCCTGCCAGTGCTGCGTAAGAAGATGCAAGAGGATTAATTTCTGTGTTTAGGAAGAGTGCCAAAGTTGAGGGAAAAAAGAGTCTTCCTGGATCACAGCACTTGCTGTGGCTGGGTCTTTCCAGCCATCTCTGTATGCAAGTCTCAGTATCTCTGTAGGGGAGGACAGTCTCTGGCCCAAGATAAGTGCCTTCACTGGCCACTTAATTTTGGCTAGGATCCCATCTGATACCACTTATTGGAAGTGTCAGTATCAACTGATGTTAAATCGTACAGCCTTATCTAAGAAAAAAATGAGCCTGCCAAGCCTACCTTCTGTTGCTAGGTATTGAGAAAGACAGCACTAGGTCTATGGCCTCCTGTTTGGCGGCAGGACTTTCTTCCTTCTATCTTTTTTTAATTTTTATTTATTTGAAAAGCCAAGAAACAGAAAAGGACAGAGATCTTCTACCTACTGGTTCACTCCTCAAATGCCTACAAAGGCCATGGCTGGGTTAGCCAAAGCCAAAAGCCCAGAACTCAACCCAGATCTCCCATTATTTGAGCCTTCACCTGCCTCCCAGGGTGCACATTAGCAGGAAGATGGCCCAGGCACTTGGATATTGCATGCAAGATTTCCAAGGGGTGCCTTAACTGCTGCACCAAACAGCTGCCCCATTACAACCTCTAACAATTCTCCTTTGGTGTCTGTTGGGCCATTTCCAAAATTTATAATTTTGTTTAGTAAGAAGGTAGAAATTGGACTATATCATCTTGTCCTGACATGAAGTCTCCACATTCATTCTTTTTTTAAATTTTATTAATATAAAGAGAACAGATTTCACGTAGTTCATAGGTACAATTCTAAGAATATAACCATACTTTTAAAAAAGAAAAAGTAGTATAGAGTGATACTATAAATACTAATATGCTAATATTTATTTTATTTTATTTTTTATTTTAAGTGAGATTAAAAATATTGCATTAGTCATTCTTGCAATAGTATGGTAAGTGGAATAAACAAGGCTTTGGAATCCTGAGTTTGGTTCTTAACTCTGTCACGTCTTAGTGGGGTGGAATTGGGCAAGTACTTTGACTTCTTTTATCCTCACTTTTCTAGACTTAAAAATCAGACTGTTAATATCTTCCTTTTAGGGTTTTGTGAAGATTAAGTGAGATAAGGCATTTACTATGTTTTTCTCCAGAGTGTTTAATCAGTACTCTCTAGATAGTATTTATCAAACTATTTATGTATTAATAACATCACTCTCTTAGAACCCCATTTGCTTCTATGTCAGAGGTCAACCCCTTGACCATCAAGTGACATTTAGAGTACTTTCTCCATTCTTGAAGGCAAAATTAAGCAGCTTCCTTCAAAGGATGGCCAACTTCCAAACTATGGTCTGTCCTTGGCAAAGCCTGCATGCTGTACTGTATACATCTGTACAAGTACTTAAGTTTTTTCTCCTTTGTCTGTTGAAATAAGGGCTCCCCACTTCAGAGTGCCAGCAGATGTTTCTTTATTTAAACTGTATTCAGTGAGAGGAAGGAAAGAGAGACAGACACACACAAGGAGGAAAGAGGTCTGGGTCACAGCACCACATTTATTCAGAGGCCATCGTGCCAGGAAAAATGTGCACACCAATTGTAATTTGTTTTTTCCGTTTTATTTGATTTTTTTCAAACAGGAATTTCTTGTTTCCTTAGATACTAATTAAATCTCAGTTGCTGAGAACAGGCCAGTGGACTCAATACTGTTGTGGATGGCCAAATACAGTATTTATTGTGGTTCCTTAGCAGGAAATTTGATAGGGAATTTTGGTTTCAATGTAGTGGTTGGTTTTGGCTTTATATGTATGTACTTGTTTTTTATGTAGTGTATTCTGAAACTTATACCAGGGAGGGATTAAGTGTAGGGTAGCAGCTTATTTATTTTCAAATTTAGATCTTTTTAAAAATTCCTATATGCCAAGGTGATTAATGTATCTGTTGGATCTGGAGAATTGTCACACTTTTGAACATATCATTACACCATCTAACCCAATTTCCAAAACTGTAACCTTTGTTTAGATTCAAATGTCTCATTGTTCTCAATCACAAACTAAAACTCCAGCTGTTTCAGCACAGTGCCAGAACACACTGGTTGAAATGAGAAAAATTCAGTCAAACCAGTGAGTGGGTATCAAACAGAATGAAAATCCATTCCAAATTGTCTGCCTGGATTGAGAGTTGTTTTTGTAACTGAATTCTATGACTCTGGTCAGTAGGAGAATGTAAAGTCTGGAAAGAAAACTGTGTTGAGGGAAATTCCTGGAGAACTAACCAGAAAGTTAACTCTGGCTAGCACTGGAATCAAGTCCCATTCTTCTGGGGTGTTTGGAGTTTGGATGAAGCCAGGAATAATATGGACCATATGGGTTAATAGGAACAACTGTGTGCCTTGGACACATTCATGTACTTAGTAGATGATGAATTGTGGAAATATCTATTAAGCAGAAAGCCAATTGCTCAGTTGTCCCTCACCACTAAAGACAATTATTATTAATGGAGATGTGGCATGGGAGAAAGAACAGGCCTTTGGAGTTAGGTAGATCTGACTGCAAATCACATTTATTATACATGTGATTTTCAGGAGGTTATGTAATCATTCTAGATTTCAATTTCCTCATCTGCAAAATAGAGCTAATCAAACATTTTAATTCACTCTATACGAAAAAAATACTAACAACTTAAAAGAAAAATAAACAAAGAACACAAGTAGTGATTTAAATAGAACAAATTATAAACAACTGAAAAGTATAAAAATTCTAACCTCATTAAAATAAACACACAACAAATGTGATATTATTATTCTCTATATAAAATTAGCAAATATTTCACAAATAATATTGCAGCCTTGATAGGCTGTGATAAAATGGGCATCCTTACATACTCCTGGAGTGCAAATTGGCAGAATATTACTGGAAAGCAATTAAAAACCATATCAAAAGACTTCAAGTAGTTCATAACCTTTGAAAGGAATTTCCCTTCTAAGAAGTTGACCAAAAAGAATAGTCAGAAACCCAACAAACAGTAACTTACAAGCCACTCATTACAGCATTGTTTATAATAGAAACATTGGACATCTAAAAGGCCAACAATAGGAAAAAGCTCAAAAAAAGTGTGATCTATTATTTTAATGGAATATTTTACAAACTTTTAAAATTGCATTTTCAATGACATTTAACCTTATGCAAAAAGACTCATAATGTGAAGGAAAATAAGACAAAGATAATATATACAGTAATTTACCAATTTACAGCTATATATATATATTCCCATTACATGTTTGTATGTATGTCTGAACAAAACAATGAATGACTCGAAGGAAGGAAGCATTTCAAATAGTTGGTTTTTTTTCTTTCTTGTTTTCATTATACCTTTCTATGGTTTTCAAAATTCCTGCTAGGAACATATTTTCACAAACAGAAAAATGTAACATGACAGCAAGATGATTGAGTCTTAAATTAGCTATAGTTTGTGTACTGACTTACATATAACAGGTATGTTGTTTACCAAATTTAAAATTTTAGTCTATCAAAGTTTGTTTTATTTGAGTCATATTTGTAACTACAGCTAGAATAATGACATCCTCCCCACTCAGTTTCTGACTTGGCTCTCAGCTAAAAATTTGCATTGCTCTCTGATATTTTTTTTCCTCTAGGTTCCCTCAAATGCATGTGTAATATGAGAAGTTGTTCAACATCATTAGGAATCAAGGAAGGGCACTCTAGTGACACAATCAGTAGCACACAGTACTTACAAGGAATCAAGGAAATGTAAATTAAAACTATAATGGGTTGTCACTATATACCTATCAGAATGGCGAAGGTAAAACAAAAAATGTGGCAAGAGCAAACGATAGCGAAGATGCAGAGAAACTGGTGGAATAGTCCTACATTGCTGATGAGAACACAACATTGCACAGTCACTCTGGAAAACAGTTTGGCAGTTTATTATAAAAGTAAATATGTGGGGTTGGTGCTGTGGCCTAGTTGGCTAAGCTTCTGCCTGTGGCGCTGGCATCCCATATGGGTTCCAGTTCCTGTCTTGGCTGCTCCTCTTCTGATCCAGCTCTCTGCTATGGCCTGGGAAAGCAATAGAAGATGGCCCAAGTCCTTGGGCCCCTGCACCTGCGAGGGAGACCCAGAAGAAGCTCCTGGCTCCTGGCTTCAGATAGGTTCAGCTCTGGTCACTGCTGCCATTTGGGGTGTGAACCAGCAGGTAGAAGACCTCTCTGTTCCTCCCTCTCCCTGTCCATAACTCTACCTCTCAAGTAAATAAATATCTAAAAATGAATAAATATATTAAAAATAAAGAAAAATTTAGTTAAATATCTAAAATTATAAGTAAACATGCAATCACTACATTTTCCAGCAACTGTACCATGGAGCATTTAACCAGAAGAAATGATAACTTATGTTCATAGAAAAACAACAACTGTAAATGAATAGTCATAGCAGGCTTATTTTATAATATATAACATGGGAAAATATCCCAGCTATCTTTTTACATATGACAGTCAAGCAGATGAATCACATCCTATATACAAAGCATATCCATACCACAGAATACTACTCAGAAATAAAAACTACTGAACTGTTGATACATGCAGCAACTTATATGACTTTCCAGGGAATTATGCTGACTGGGCAAAAATCAATCTCAAAAAAATCATATATATATATATATATATATATATATATAAAACGCATTCTAAAAATGACAAAAATATAAAGAACAAAGTAGTAGTTCTCAGGGCTTAGGGATTCAAGGGAAGAAGATGGTCAGTAAGGCTATAAAACAGTAGTATGAAGGATCCTTGCTAGATATTAAAGATATAATAGCTGTCTATCTTGATTATTTATGTTGGTTGATTGAGGAACTCAGATAGCTGACAAAATTGTAGAGAACTTAATACACACAGACACTACACACACACACACACACACACACACACACACACTCAGATGCAAACACTCATACACATATATAAATGAGTCCAATTGAAACTGGGGAATTCTAGGGGCTGACATCATGGTGCAGCAGGTTGAGCTGCTACCTGTGATGATAGAATCCCATACTGGAGTGCCAGTTTGAGTCCTGGCTGCTACTCTTCTGATCCACTTAATACACCTGAGAAAGCAGTGGAAGATGGCTTAAGCACCTGGGCCCTGCTGCTGATGTGGGAGACTCAGATGGAGCTCCCGGCTCCTGGCTTCAGCCTGGGCCAGACCCTGCTGCCGAGGCCAATTATGGCTGTGAAGCAGCAGATGGAAGATCTGTTTACTTCTCTGTCTCTCCTTTTTTCTCTCTCTCTTACTCTGCCTTCCAAAAAAATAAAATAATTTTAAAAAACTGAAAAATTCTGATTAAGTTTGATGGATTGTAGCTACATCAATTTCCTGGTCATGCTCTTATACAAGAGTTTTGTGAAATATTACCATTGGGGTAACTAGGAAAAGTGTATAAGAGATCTCATCGTATTTTATGCATCTATAATTATCACAATAAAATATTCAACTAAAGAATGCATATATGCCCTAATCCCTGAATTATTTCATACATCACATGCCCACCAAGATAATGCTTTCTGGTTGCCACAGCTCCGTGTAGACAATGTCTCCCATTTTTGTCACCAGGATGCCTAACACAGGATTCAATGAGTTCAAAAGTAATAATCCCTCCAAAAATAATACTTTTTGACAATTATAGAGCTTGACATATTTTAATTATATTTTCCAATTATTTGGAGCACTGCTATAATACTTCCATAATTAATACTATAAGACTGTTTTGAGCATCTATCACTTTCTGCACTTTCTGGAAACTGCTAGAATATGAAGTTAACAGAAAAAAGGCCAATAGATATTCTCTACCTCCTAGGATTATTGAAACCATAACACAGTGATTAAAAGTGGTCCAACAGACCTGAGTTGAAATTTCAACATTAGGGGTTGGTGTCAAATTAATAAATAAACCTTAAAAAAAGAAATCCCAACTTTCCCCCTTCTTAGTCTTGCAGTAAGTTGTTTTACTCCAGTTTCTTTTTTAATAAAGTGTAATGTATGAAGACTGAAAAAAATTATTAGAAGATATGTAGAGGATGTGGGACTAGAGGTCTTGACTTGAGCAGGTAATTATTTGGGTAGGGGAAGGAGAATAGTGGCAATGAACATAAGCATAATTAGGAAATAGTAACTGATGAACAAATTAACATTCATTTATTCTTTGTCTTTCTACATTTAATTTCTGGTACTAACACTGGGCTTGCATTAACTTGTCTGCTCTTTACTAGATTGAGAGCTTTTGGAAGGTGACGATAGCTATTTTTTACCTGTCTGTCTCCCCTGCATTGCCTTCCCCAGGGCATAACTTAAATCATGTACTCAATAAGGGCTTACTGAACTGAGCTTGTTTGATTAGCAAGCAGTTGACAATTGAAGCTGTCTTACAACTAATGCAAATGATCTTCATTTCTCTATGGACTCCCCAAAGATAAATAAATCTGCTTCAAATATCAGATTCATACAAGGATTTTACAAAAGATCCATAGAGAAATGGAACAACATGATTTTGTACAAAGAAAAAACTAAATACACCATCAAAAAAGCTTTCAGAACTGATAAGCTAATTCAGTAGTTGCAACCTACAAAATCAGCATACAAAAAACAGTAGCACTTTATACTCCAATTTTATACACCAATAGCTGAAAGAGAAATGAAGAAACAAATAAAATTCACATTAGCTACAAAATTCTATATATTTGGGGATAAATTTAATCAAAGAAGTGAAAGACGTGTACAATGAAACACTGGTGAAAGAAATCATTGAGGACACAAAAAAATGCAAAGTTAATCCTTGTTCATGATTTAGAAAAAATAATATTGTTAAAATATCCATACTACCTAAAGTGACCTACAGATCAATACAATCCCTATCATAATACCAATGATATTATTTACAGAACTAGAAAAAATAAACTTAAAATTCATATGGAACCACAACAGACCCAGAATAGCCAAACGTACCCTGAGCAAAAAAAATCAAGCTTGAAGAATCAAAATATTTTGAAACGTGTTTCAGAGCTATAGTAATTAAAACAGCATAGTACTGGCAAAGAAAGCAACACATAGGTCAATGAACAAAAATTAATCAACATACATACAGTCTTGATAAAGGTAGCAGGACATATATTGGAGAAAGAACTGTCATTTTGATATATGTGTCTGGCAAAACTGCATGGACATACAGAATGAAATTAGATTCCTACCCCTCACAATATATAAAAAACAATTCAATACAGATCAAAGACCTAAATGTCAGACCTGACACTACGAAATTGCTAGAAGAAAACATAAGGGAACTACTTCAAGACATTGGTGTAGGCAATAGTTTTCTGGTTAATACAAAAAAAGTGCAGGCCACAAAAGCAAAACTCCACAAATGGGATTATATCAATCTCAGAAGCTTCTGCACAGAAAAGGAAACAATAAGTAGAATGAAGAGACATTTGACCAGATGGGAGAAAATATTTGCAAGCTATTCATCTGGAAAATTATGAATATCCATAATATATCAGCAACTCAAAAACTCCAGTTTCTTTTTTAACAGCAGCAAAATGGACACAGGATCTCAACAGACAGTTCTTAAAAGAAGAAATACAAATAGACAACAAATATATGAAAAAATGCTTTATATCACTAGCCATCAGGGAAATGCAAATCAAAACCACAATGAGAAGTCACCTCACCCCTGTCAGAATGGTTATTATCAGAAAGACAGAAAATAATCAGTTCTGACAAGGATGTTGAGAAAGGGAAACTCTTATACACTGTTGATGGGAATACAATTAGTGCAGCCACTATGGAAAACAGTATGGAGATTTCTTTAAAAACTAGAAATAGACTTGCCTTATAATCCAGCATTCCCACTACTCAGAATATACCCAAAAGACATGAATATATTGTTTCAAAGAGATATATGCTGAAAAATATTCCATTGTGAATAAAGAATGAAATTCTATCATGTGTAACGAAATGGTTGTTGCAACTGGAGTACATCATGTTAAGTGAAATAAGTTGGATACAGAAAGGTAAACACCACATGTTCTACTTTATATGTGGAAGCTAAAATTTTTTAAAGTGAAAAAAAAAAAACAGAAACAAAAAAGAAATGCCTGTGCCTATCAGTTTTGATGCAAATACAATGTTTTGTCAAACTTTGTTTCAATCGTTGTCAAATTGTTAAGAATATATATTGCTACAGTTTTAATGACTTGGTGACTATATAAATTTACTATATATGAGTGACGCTGAATATTTTTTCTTTAGATTATTGTTCATAGCCCTTATCTGTTTTCTTTTTAGTATTTATTTCTTGAATTCTTTTTTAAAGATTTGTTCTATTTATTTGAAAGGCAGAGTTACAGAGAGGCAGAGGCAAAGAGAGACAGAGAGATCTTCCTTCCACTGGTTCACTCCTCAAATGTCCGCAGCAGCAGAGTCTAGGCCAATCCAAAGCCAAGAGCCAGAAGCTTCTTCTGAGTCTCCTACACAGGTGCAGGGGCCAAAGGATCTGGACTATCCTCTGCTGTCTTCTTAGGCTTATCAGCAGGGAGCTGGATCAGAAAAGGAGCAGCCAGGACTCAAACAGGGGCCCATACGGGATGCTGGCACTGCAGACAGCAGCTTTATCCACTATGCCACAGCATTGGCCCCTCTTGAACTCTTTATTTAGTGAAGTATTAAGCCTTTCACTATAATATAAATTACAATTGTATCTCAAAAATAATAAATAAGATTGGAGCGGCAAGATGGCGGAATAGGAAGGGAGCACACCAATAGTCTGGGGAGAGACAGTTTAATAAAAGTGGAGATACTGCAGGTTCAAGGAAGAGTAGGGGAAGAAACAGCAGAGAAAACCCTTCTGGAACTGGAGATTCACAGTGGACCTGCGTGGAGAGCGTGGGAGCCCGCAGTTTGGGACACCAGCAGCAGATTCAACACACCAGCGCTGGAACGCGAGGTGAGCAGAACCTCAATAGCCCGAATTACCAGCAGGGAAGCTGAAAAGGGAGCCTAGAGTGAACAAGGCTTGAAACCCTGTGGGGAAAAGTTCACCAGGCTAACTAGAAGAGAGAGAGAGACAGAGAGGGAAAAAAAAAAAAAGAAGTGACCCATACGGACACGAGCTTCTCTCTCTCCGCTCACCTCTCAAAGGTGAGCAAGACAAAGAGCAGGCGCCATTTTGGAATACGTCATAAGCAGGGTGACCTCGGGTCAGCACCGGCCTCGAGCCTAGCAGAAAAACCTGACTCTGGGTGGGAGGAGTGAAATAACAGGAGATTAGAACCTAATGAATGTGTGGTGCTAATGAACTGAGACTGTGAAAAAAGAGACGGTGGGGGAGATAACTCACGGAAATCACGGATTCATGTGAGTACTCTCCAGAGACGCTACAGTTCAGTATCCTTGGCAGCCCAGTGGGAGACTACAGGAGAATCTGAGCCCACACTAAGTGCCGCAAAGATTCCCTCTCTGGTCCTTGGGAAAGAGCTTCCGATCTCTGGCTCCTGTGGGTATATCATTCGCATGCTAACCACCCCCAATTCCATTCAGCTGTGTGGAATTACTTCCCTTTTGAACCAAAAAAAAAAAAAAAAAAACTAACAGGGAGAGATTTACCACGCCTAACCTGGGAGTGTCTCCTTTGACACACCCTCAAACCTGAGGAACCAAACAGAGTTCTCAGGCCACACCCATCTCAAGCCTCTAAGGCTCCATCAAAAGCAGACAGTCCACTTAATCTAGAGTCATAGTATAACAAGAAAAAAACACCACAGTGAAGAAACCAATATGCCAAACAACAAACGCAAAAACCGAGGTAATAAGAACAAGGAAGACACTATGGCATCCCCAAATGAAAAAGACACCCCAATTCAAGATTACGAAGATGATGAGATAGAAGAGATGCAAGAAGCAGATCTCAAAAAATTAATAAGAACACTAAGAAGTACTCAAAAACAAATTCTTGAACTACAGAAATCCTTAATGGACAAGGTAGAAAATCTCTCTCGTGAAAATGAAATATTAAGGAGGATTCAAGCTGAAATGAAACAACTAGTAGAACATGAAACTGTGATAGTGACGAGAAATCATAATGAAGTGAAGAATTCAATAGATCAAATGAAAAACACATTCGAGAGCCTTACAAACAGAATGGGTGAAGCAGAAGAGAGAATATCGGACTTAGAAGACAGAGCACAGGAAACTATACAGTCAAACCAAAGAAAAGAAGAGGAAATTAGAAATCTAAAAAATATTGTTGGGAATCTACAGGATACTATTAAAAAACCCAACATTCGAGTTCTAGGAGTTCCTGAAGGCATGGAGAGGGAGAAAGGATTAGAAGGCCTTTTTAGAGATATAGCAGAAAATTTCCCAGTTTTGGAGAAGGACAGAGACATCCTAGTACAGGAAGCTCATAGAACCCCTAGTAAACATGACCAAAAGAGGTCCTCACCACGACACGTTGTAATTAAACTCAGCACAGTGAAACAGAAAGAAAAGATCCTAAAATGCGCAAGAGAGAAACGTCAAATTACACTCAGAGGATCTCCAATTAGACTCACGGCAGACTTCTCATCAGAAACCCTACAAGCTAGAAGGGAATGGCGAGACATAGCCCAGGTACTTAGAGAGAAAAACTGCCAGCCCAGAATATTATATCCTGCCAAGCTCTCATTTGTGAATGAAGGTGAAATAAAGACCTTTCATAACAAAAAAAAAATTGAAAGAATTTGTTGCCACTCGTCCAGCCCTGCAAAAGATACTTAAAGATGTGTTACACACAGAAACACAGAAACACGGCCATCAACATGAAAGAAGATAAACGAAGGGAACCTCACAGCAAAAGATCACAGGGAATTCAAAGCATACATTTGGATAAAGAAATTATGGGACATGTACTCTATAGAATACTATACAGCAGTCAAAAACAATGAAATCCGGTCATTTGCAATAAGATGGAGGAATCTGGAAAACATCATTCTGAGTGAATTAAGCCAGTCCCAAAGGGACAAATATCATATGTTCTCCCTGATCGGTGACAACTAATTGAGCACCAAAGGTGAAACCTATTGAAGTGAAATGGACACTATGAGAAACAGTAACTTGATCAGCTCTTGTGCTGACTGTTGTTGTACAATGTAATACTTTATCCATTTTAGTAATTTTTTTTATTCTAGTACTATTGGTTGAACTCTGTAATTAACAAACAATTATTCTTAGGTGTTTAAATTTTAACTGAAAAGTGATCCCTGTGAAATATAAGAGTGGGAATAAGAGAGGGAGGAGATGTACAATTTGGGACATGCTCAATCGGAACTGCCCCAAATGATGGAGTTAGAATTGTGCCAGGGAATTCCAATACAATCCCATCAAGGTGGCATGTACCAAGGCCATCTCACTAGTCCAAGTGATCAATTTCAGTTCACAATTGATCACACTGATAGGTCTAAGAGTCAAAGGGATCACACAAACAGGACAAGTGTCTGCTAATACTAACTGATAGAATCAAAAAGGGAGAGAATGATCCAACATGGGAAGCGAGATACACAGCAGACTCATAGAATGGCAGATGTCCTAAATAGCACTCTGGCCTCAGAATCAGCCCTTAAGGCATTCGGATCTGGCTCAAGAGCCCATGAGAATATTCTAGGCATGGAAAGCCAAGACACTCTGGAAAAAAAAGAAGATTAAATGAAAGATCTCTGTGAGTGAGATCCCAGTGGAACAAATGGGGCCATCAAAGAAGGAGGTACCTTTCTCTGAAGGGAGGAGAGAACCTCCACTTTGACTATGACCCTGTCGGAATAAGATTGAAGTCAGCGAACCCTAAAGGCTTCCATAGCCT
The DNA here is from genome assembly GCA_949820135.1 of Sylvilagus floridanus. Classification (NCBI taxonomy): domain Eukaryota; kingdom Metazoa; phylum Chordata; class Mammalia; order Lagomorpha; family Leporidae; genus Sylvilagus; species Sylvilagus floridanus. The sequence continues at coordinate 59,780,610 of OX463223.1, read as the reverse complement.
CAGCAACTCATGACTAGAGCCTAGGGAGATTACTGATGCCATAAACAAGAGTGTCAAATTGTTAAATCAACTTCAGGAGTCACTGTGTACTTACATCTCATGTGGGATCTGTCCTTAATGTGTTGTCCAATGTGAAGTAATGCTATAACTAGCACTGAAACAGTATTTTACACTTTGTGTTTCTGTGTGGGTGCAAACTGATGAAATCTTTACTTAGTATATACTGAATCAATCTTCTGTATATAGATAATTAAAAATGAAAAAAAAATCTTGGTGTTAAATTGGAAATTGCCTAGAAAATTAATCAATTTTTTAAAAAAATATATCATGTAGGATCTCTGTCCTTAATGTGCTATACATTGTAAATTAATACTATAACTAGTACTCCAACAGTATTTTTCACTTTGTGTTGCTATGTGAGGGCAAACTGTTGAAATCTTTACTTAATATATAGTAAACTGATCTTCTGTATATAAAGAGAATTGAAAATGAATCTTGATGTGAAGCAAGGGGAGAGGGAGTGGGAAAGGGGAGGGTTGCGGGTGGGGAGGAAGTTATGGGGGGGAAGCCATTGTAATCTATAAGCTGTATTTTGGAAATTTATATTCTTTAAATAAAAGCGTTATAAAAAAATAATAATAAATAAAACAATAAGTTGAAAAAAGAATCTGCTTCACCATGTTTATTGGAGTACTGTTCATAATAGCCAAGATATGAAATCAACCAAGATGTTCATCATCATTTGAATGGATAAAAAATGTGGTATATGTATATATATATATATATAGATAGATGAATAATATTCAGCCATTAAAAAGAATCATATCCTGTTATTTGCTTCAAAATGGATGGAGCTAGAGGTCACATTTTGTAAAGGTACAACAGAAAGCAAATCTAAATGGTCAAAACATTATCACATGTACAAGTTATTTCTACCATAGGTGACTGCCAAACTTCATTTGAATGCCTTTGAGAAAGGCCAATTTAGTACTTCCAATAACTCTAATCGTTGAAAAGTCTTTTTCTTTGTTGTTGGCTAGCTTATCTGTTTTCTCCATTACTTGCTTATTCTTAGCAATAACTTTTACGATGTATTTGCATTACCTTTTATAATATGCATTTACTTTTTTCTTTTTTAAAATTTTTTGTTACTATAGAAGGAAAAGATTTCATGTATTTCATACAATTCTAAGATAACCGTATTTCCCTCTCTCCCTGCCTCAATTCCCTCCTCCCTTCCTTGTTTGTCATCAATTTTGCAAAAAATATAATTTCAATCCACTCCATAATCACAGGTAAAATGCACCACTAACCATAATATTCAACAATTCAAAAGTAGAAAGACCACAATCCCACAGGGGTACAAACAAGGGCAACAAACAACATCAAATCGCAAAATGTGCATTTTGTCCCTGTACATTTTCATATTCTGTATTAATTATGAATTTAAACATTTAAGGTAAATATCTATTTCTGCAATAAAGAACCATTGGCCTTAGTCCTGTCCTCTAGGTTACACAAATTAAGTACTATTATAAAACCAACATCATGGAGTGATATTCAGTGCTGAAAGCCAAGGTAGAAAGAGGGAAGTAATATAGCCAGAATTCTCAGACTAAATAATTTCTGTTCATAGCTCTTATTGCTGGACACAAGCATTTGAACTACTTTTCCTTATAACTTCTTTGAATGGGATTTGGAACACAAGATGTGATTCAAGCCCAGGACATAGACTACAAAAAATATAATTTAACTCCTAAGGTGGTTAACTAGGTTGGTGTCTAACACTAGAAAATGCTTGTTTCTGTCTACCTCTCTCTCAGGGTCCCAGCATACTGAGGTGTGGCAGGAAACAGGTTGATTTCCTTCAGAGTGTGTGTGTAAATCATATCAATTCTTTCCAAGTTAGTCCAGGCAGCCTTTATCTACACACTACCTATTGCTGATGTGAGTAAATATTACAGGTGAAGAAACTGAGACAAAACTGGGTTGAGTGAGGTGCTCAGGGCACAAAACTGGACTGGTAGAGTCTTCCTTGAAGTTCAAAACTCTCTTTAAGTGGGTTCTGTGAACCAAAGAATGGAAAGCAATTCTATAGTGCAAGAGAGAGAGTTAAATGTGCAATTTTACAGTGAACTAGCCGTACTCAACAGGCTTCTGGTAACAGGAAGAAGACATTAATCTTAGAAGTTTGTCCCAGGAAGTTTGTCCAGTTCCTGGCATGGTTTTATTTTTTAGACCAATTAAAACTTAGAAAGAATTGAGTCCCAGCCAAATTAACATTGGTCACATCAGTCCAATTTGGCTTTCTTTCTAGATCCACCATTCTGCAGTTAGAATTCACTGCCTCCCTCTCTTGGGAGTTGTGCAATCCATGCTGTACACTTAACCTTAGACTGTCAGTCTAACAGTTCTTTTCCCTCAAAAGTTATTATACAATGAAGACAATTAAGGATCTGCTCTTATGGTCATCTGCTTTCTTGTACTGACCCCTAACAGAATCTGAGTCTACTGGGTCACCTGCTACCCACTATATCTTGGTCACTTCTTTAAAAACCAAAAACAGCAGAGTTATATGTGGTAGAACTATATTTCCATGACCACACTTTGGCTGGATATGCAACAATGTTAACATATTTTTGGTGATTCTTTTAAAAACTCAATGGCTGCCTGGACATTAAATGAAATAATTGATTAGCACATGGCAAATTGCTTTTCTCCTGATGCTTTCAAGATACTGTTTCTGATTCGGCCTTTGAAAGTTTGATTTTAAAATATGTATTGTGGGAGGCCGGTGGTGTGGTGTAGCAGGTAAAGCTGTCGCCTGCAGTGCCAGCATCCTATATGGGTGCTGGTTCAAGTTCTGGTAGTTCCACTTCCAATACAGCACTCTGCTATGGCCTGGAAAAGCAGTAGAAGATGGCCTAAGTCCTTGGACTCCTGCACCCGTATGGGAGACCCAGAAGAAGCTCCTGGCTCCTGGCTTAGAATCAGCACAGCTCTGAGCTTGGCGGCCGACTGGGGAGTGAACCAGTGGATTGAAGACCTCTCTCTTTCTCTCTCTGCCGCTGCCTCTCCTTCTCTCTCTAAGTCTGACTTTCAAATAAATAAATAAATTTGTATTAACAAATACCAAACAAGCACCAATGACATACAAAATCAATACTTTGGAACTCCTATTAGCAGGATTTGATGGAACTTCTTTTTTTAAAAAACAATTATTTAATGAATATAAATTTCCAAAGTACAGCTTATAGATTACAATGGCTTTCTACCCCCCATAACTTCCTTCCCACCCGCAACCCTACCCTCTCCCACTCTCTCTCCCCTTCCATTCACATCAAGATTCATTTTCAATTATCTTTATATACAGAAGATCAATTTAGCATATATTAAGTAAAGATAAAAAGTGTTAAGGGAAATATTGGTACTAAAAGTTAGACAGTAGTACACTAGAATTTTCATTGTAGAAACACAAGAATGCTTACTGCACTTAACAGCACAGGATTTGATTATTGAATTGTTATTTCTTTATTTATTTGAAAGTCATAGTTACACAGAGAGAGAAGGAGAGGCAGAGAGAGAGAAAAAGAGAGGTGTCTTCCATCCGCTGGTTCACTCCCCAGATGGCTGAAATGACTGGAGCTGTGCTGATATGAAGCCAGGAGCCAGGAGCTTCTTCTGGGTCTCCCATGTGGGTGCAGGGGCCCAAGGACTTGGGCCATCTTCTACTGCTTTCCCAGGCCATAGCAGGGAGCTGGATTGAACATGGAGCAGCCAGGACTCAAATCGGTGCCCATATGGGATGCTGGCACTGCAGGCGGCAGCTTTACCCGCTATGCCATAGCACCAGTCCTGAAAGACTCTTTTTTAAACATTTATTTATTTATTTATTTAAATGTCAGAGTTACAAGGAGGGAGGGAGGCAGAGAGGGAGAGAGAGAGAGAGAGAGAGAGAGAGAGAGAGAGAGAGAGAGAGAGAGAGACTCCCACTGCTGATCATTCCCCAGATGACCACAATGTCCTGAGCTGGGCCAGGTGAAACCAGGGACCTGGAGCTTCATTCAGGTGTCCCACGTGGGTGTCAGGGGTCCAAGTACTTGAGCCATCTTCCACTGCTTTTCCAAGGGTATCAGCAGGCAGCTAGATGGGAAATGCAGCAGCCAGAGACTTTACCCACTACTCCAAAATATCGGCCCATTGGAGGGGCTCTGTGATGATAGCCTGTTGTATCATTAAATATCTAGCCTGGGGAGTTCTTGTCTTAACTTCTTCAGAAGTCCTATAAGAAATGAAGGTAGCAAAGCCATTCTTCAGAAGATCCCAATTACAGAATTCATCTGCTAGGATAATATACCAAACTAGGAGTAAGCCTCTCCTCACCTCTTAGGGAGCCTAGTAAGGTTTGCAATTCTGGAGGAAAGGCACCCTACTTCCCTCTAAGAGAAAGTAATATCTATAGTAACACAGTCAGGCTAGTATCCGTGATAAGAAAGCCTGGATAGAGTTATCAACATGGGCAGCAGAAATATGGTGAAACTCCAGTAGCAATGACAATATCCATCCATGCGGTGCAAGCACCAGAGTCAGTAAAAGTTACAAGACAATACAGCATACAGCAATAGACATGACAAGACAACCTGGGACAGCTTCAGATATATTAGCTCCATATAGGCGCTGCCACGAAATAAACGAATATAAGAACCTTGGACATTCAGAAAATTCTATGTGGGAATTCAAATATTGAACTTCCTTTAGTTCACATTAACATGGCTGCCCACATACTTGATGTTCTTCCACAGGTCTTCAGTCTATCTCAATAAACACATGGACATGTAAATGTACTTCTCAGAAGTAACCTGTATCCTAATCACAGCTCTTTGCCAACAGACCACTTTGTGATTCTTCACACCAAATGATTTAACTCCAGGATGGAGCACTGCTTAAAGCCTGGGACAACAGGACAGTGTTGTGACACAGCAGGTTAAGCTGCTGCTTGGGAGCTTAGCATCCCAAATCAGAGTGATTTTCTGCCTGGGATGCAACTCCCTGCTGAAGTACCTGCAAAAGCGGTAGATGATGGTCCAAGTGCTTGGGACCCTGTGACGTACATGGGAGACTTGGATGGAGTTCCAGGCTCCTGGCTTTGGCATGGACTAGCTACAGCCGTAGTGGCCATTTGAGGAGTGAACCAGTGGATAGAAGATCTCTCTCTCTCTCTTTCTCTCTCTCTCTCTCTCTCCGTATCATCCCCTCTCTCTCAGTAATTCTGCCTTTCAAATAAATAAGTGAATTTTAAAAAATGCTGAGGCAACTCTAGGATGGCTTCACAACACTATAGTGAGACTAAGTGTCAATTCCACAATCTTTCAAAGATTTGGCCTAATCTTTTACACTGAGTACAAGTAAATTTTGTTTGAATGAATTTCCTTCTAAAAGTTGAAGACCACCACACTAATAAAAATTATCTGGGTGTTAGTCTCCTTTCTAGTATAATCAGGATACTAATAAAAACATTTACCCCAAAAAGCTGTAACAGTCCATTACATTATATCCTTTTCTTAGTCTACCTCTCACTGGGACAATAGGAGCTCCCATAAAACAAATATTGAATGTTTTATTGTACCAAACACTGGAGATAAACAACTGCATAAGCAAAGACGTGACTGCTGACTTCCTGGAGCTTATTCATTCCAAAGACTTTACAATAGTCCGTAAAGTCCTATACGATGGGGCCTACTCGATCTCTGTGATCTCATCTCCTTCCACTTACCCCCTTGTTATTGATGTTGTAGCCACATTGGTCATTTTTGTATTTCTTAAACAATCCAGTCATGATCTAGCCCTTGGACCTGTCCATTGGCTATATCCTCATCTGGAATGCTTTCTGCCTAGGTATGCACATGATTTAATCCCTTCTCCCTTAAAGTCTTCTCTAGTGTCACTTTTTCAAAGGAAGCATATCCAGACCAACATATTACCATTGCAACTCCATTCCCAGCTCTCTTGATTCATTTACCCTGAAATATATTGTTTACTTCTACAATATTTATTATTTCCCAAACACCATATATTTTAGCTATTTATTATGTCTAACAATTTATTATGTATCTCCTTCTGCTAAAATAATAGCTCCATACAACAGGGCAAGGTTTTTGTCTGTTTTGTTCACCGAGTAGCCTCGAATAATGCTTGACACAGAGTAGGTAATCAATTAACATTTGTTGAATAAATGAATTCAGAGAGATCTTTCCCATATCCCTCCTCCCCCATATGAACTTTTGTCTGCTAAAATTCCCACATTCTGGGATACTCAAAAGACTGCTTTGTTTTCTTATTCTTGTCTTTTCTCTCTTTTTTCTAAAAAAAAAAAAAAAAAAAAAAAAAAACACTTGATTTGTGTTTGATCCCTCCAATACCCTGTTCAGCTATTGTACTCAAAAATCCATGAAACCTGCATTTCATAATAGCTGAATGTAATCTAGAGGTTATCCCTGCCTAAAAAACTTTAATAAATTAGATTAGCTAGAAATATTCAGAAACAACATATAGTGATAAGGCAGATGTCTGGGGATAAGTACATCTTTTTCTGGCCACAAGTTCTAGCCTATACTATCTGTGAGTAGCAGAAAAACAACCTGGTTTAATACAAAGATTCTGTGACTTAAATTTAGAAATCATGGACTTAAGTCTTGCCTTGAAACTTACTTGTTTATAATTTGGGGGAAATTATGTAATCTTTGTGAGCCTCAATTTATTTATCTCAAAAATTGAGATGGGGAGTAGTAATTGTTTGCAGAGTTTCTCTGATAAGAAAAGCAAATCATATAAGTAACGTTCACATAAATAAATAAAAATTGCAGCTACCATTTTTAGTGCAAACTGATAACCACATTCTGATTATTTAGCTGATGTGATCATCATGTGAAATATTGTCTTTGGATACATATTCTGTTTAAAAGCATTTCAGGGTAAACTGTAGCAATGTGTAAAAACCTTCAAAAGAGTAATACCTGCAATGAATACATGTCCACCTTTTTCTCTGGTCCAGCCACATATCTCAGTGGTCCCTGTCCTTCCTTGTATATAAATTCCTGCCTGATTTGGTCTCCAGTTCACCCAAATATTGCAAATCTTATCCTCCTATTCTTAACATCAGATTTTATTCATTTACTTATTCATTTAACAAGATTGCATAGGCATTGTATGTCATGGGGTAGGAATGCAAATACATGTAAACTCAACCATGGCCTGGTGGAAAAGGAGTGGGAAAGAGCATTCCAAATAAAAGTAGTAGCAGATGCTAAGGCTCAGATACTTAAAATCCAGAATTTTTTTTCTCAAAAGCTGAATAATGCAGGAAAGCTAAATAAATGCTTGAAACCTATGGTTATATACAGTCATCAGGAATTTTAAGTTATTGTTGTATGATGTGGAATTGTTTAATGACAAGTAAAGCTGTCTATATTTTCAGTCTTAAAGTCAAATTATAAAATAGTAGGTATTGTATGATCTTATTTTACAAAAAGTATAGTTACATATATTGAGCTGCTTAGAGAGATTTCTTAAAGAATCCAAACTGCTAATAATGGTAGGTCCACTCACTTTTTAACTTTTTTGTTACAGACTTGAACCTTATCCAATGATTTCATTCTTTCACTTTATATTTCTTAGAGAAATTTAGTACATATATATTGTTTGTTTTTCTATGCCTTTTAGTCTAAGCAACATATTTGTCAATGTTGACTTTTTCTTTCTTATATTTAGCAGGAAAAAAGAAAACACAACTCAACTCTTCTTCTTCTTTTTTTTTTTTTTTTTTTTGGACAGGCAGAGTTAGAGAGAGAGAGACAGAGAGAAAAGTCTTCCTTTGCCGTTGGTTCACCCCCAAATGGCCGCTATGGCCGGCGTACTGCGACCTGCGCCAATCTGAAGCCAGGAACCAGGTACTTCCTTCAGGTCTCCCATACGGGTGCAGGGCCCAAGCACTTGGGCCATCCTCCACTGCCCTCCTGGGCCACAGCAGAGAGCTGGGCTGGAAGAGGAGCAACCCGGACAGAATCTGGCACCCCAACCGGGACTAGAACCCAGGATGTCGGCACCACAGGTGGAGGATTAGCCTAGTGAGCTGTGGCGCCAGCGGGGAAAACACAATTCTTCACAGAGAGAAAGGAATTAAACAATTTTTTCCTGTATGCTGTCTTGAAGGTCAGGGTCTTTATCTACCAACAAGTAGTAAGCAGTTACTTGTAACTTTTATGAAGCAGCAGCCAGCCTAACATCTATTCTGACTAAGGAAGAAAACAATGAATCACTTGTATAATTGTCTAGGCTGCTTTTGGTTTCTTTCAACTTTTTCTTAAACATTTTATTGAAATACAATATGCATACCAAGAAATACACAAAAGTGTACAAATAGATGAGATTTTTGGTCAACTGATCACAGTCATAACCAACATCCAAATTAACAACAAAGCAATACTAGTACCCAAAAGTCCTCATTATTCCCTCTTCTCCATTTCCTTTTACTTTTCTAACTAACACACATATTTGATTTTAAAGCAAATACTGCTACATATTTGAAAGTGGTTAATACAAATCAATTGCTCCTTGTTCCAGCTCCAGGTCCACAGCACTTCCGCCGCATCAAGAGGTTTTATTTACTTTTTAAAGATTTATTTACTTACTTTTGAAAGAGAGAGAGGAAAATTTTGTCTGCTGATTCACACCCCAGATGGCCTCAATGGCCAGCACTGAGCCAGGAGTTTCATCTGGGTCTCCCATATGGGTGACAGGGGCCCAAGTACTTCAGCCACCTTCTGCTGTTTTTCCCAGGCCATAGCAGAGAGCTGGATTGGAAGTGGAGCAGCCAGGACATAAAACTGTGCCCATAAGGGATCCTAGTGTCGCATGTGATGGTTTTATCTGCTACACCACAATGCCGTCCCCATCAAGAGGAGTGTTATAAGGAGGGGTGGTGAGGGCAAACTTGCCATCTCTCCTTAGGCTTGCCTGGGAGTTAAACAGAACTTACTTCCAAACTTTGCTTTTGGCTCCACAATACTTGATTTTGGTATACCATCCAGACTCTCAAGCACTCCACCTCAATCTGCCTATTTGAGACTTTGAAGGCATCTATCTCAGAGTTGACAGCCTATCAGGATTCCACCCAGCTATAAGGCCTGATAAGAATCTGTTCTTCTGGACCACACCTGCTTCCAGGGAACAGTAAGGAGATGACAGAGCTACTTCACACTGTAGGCAGAAAACCCCACCCTCCACCTGGAGAATAAGGCTTCTTGGCCCAGGTGCAAATTTAAACAGATGAAAATGTTGCAAACCAGGTCACTGAGTTAGCAGCAACACCCACTGAACCACCTGGCATCTGCCTTAGGGCTTGTAAAGCTCCCTAAACCATTTGAAAGGGTCCCAATAGTATTATAACACCTTTAAGATGTGTCCTTTCAAACAAATGGCCTCTCAAGCAACCTGATGAGATAGACAGCTTTATTTAGATTTAAACTGTGGAAGTCTACTAAGGAGACCAAGAAGAAAGTGAGAACAAGTAAAACAATGTTTCTGACTTATCGGGGGCATGATCGTATCTTCATGTACTCCACAGTGTTGCTCAGATGTAGAATTGCCTTCTGTAGCCAATTTCCAGAACCCGCTGAGATGGACTGGCCGGCAACTTACATATGTAGCTGGAGTAGTGGCTCAATTCTTCACAAGAGATACTCTAGCAATAAATCTATAACCCCATATCCATACTCCCAAACCTTTCCTTGCAATCCAAACCTATATGAGCAACTGCAGTCTGCTAGTGACTAAGTTTAAGATTAGCAATCTGTGTAGATAATGATCAACAGCACAGAACCTGTAGTTCAAATATTGGCTTTCATTAACCTTAGCTTTGTAACATTGGTTTTCATATTCATATACTAAGTAGAAATAAAAATAAGAGTACTTATTTCAAAGCATTCTGAGGACTAACTGAGCTAATCCATGTAGAAAGCTTAGCATGGTGCCTGGCACATGGTACTCAGCGCACACAGAGGTCTTTCTCTCCCTGATTTTGTCATACATCATATAAGGTTGGTGAAACAATTGAGTGAAGAAGTGTTTATTCCTTTCCTATGAGCAAAATGACCCACAACCTAAGAGCTTCTCAATCAAGAAACCTGCCTCCATTTTCAAAGTATGCCCTTGGATTGAAAATATTTTCAGTTTTATGAAAAATCAAGTTGAAAGTTAAATTGCTTTTGGTTTGAAAAACAATTTAAATCTATGCAAAGCTTTTTATCATAATATGCTTTTCTATGAAACTTTTTGAAAATTCCTCTTTATGTATGCATTTCAAAATTCCTTGCACCAAAACAAACTTATGTTTTAATTCCATTTTGCATAAACTTTTTGAAGTACTCTTTTTAAAAATATTTATTTTATTTACTTATTTGAAAGGCAGAGTTAGAGACAGAGAGAGAAAGAGATCTTCCATTCACTGGTTCACTCCCCAAATGGCTGCAACAGCTGAGCTGAGCCAGACAGAAGTCAAGAGCCAGGGACTTCATCCAGGTCTGCCACAAAGGTACAGGGGGCCCACGTACTTGGGCCATCTTCAGTTACTTTCCCAGATGCATTAATAGGAAGTTGAATCTGAATTGGAGCAGCTGAGACATGAACAAACAGCCATATGGAATGCTGGCTTTGCAGCCAGGGGCTTATCCCACTGTGTCACAACAACAGCCCGTGAAATACTAATATATATTCCTTTATGTGTCTCCATGCACTCTAAGGTCTCTGAAAACTTCACATATTTTTTCTTTTCTTTTAACTCCCATAGTTCTAAAGGCAAGCCTGTTTCTACAATATTAAGACGATCACTGGGATTCTTCATTTGTTAGGGCTATAACCTCCAGCTCTCAAGTATGAGGAACCAAAAGGAATAGTAAGACACTACCGAAACTCTCCAGTTTGATTTTTCCCTCATATCCCTTTTTACTAAGAATTTACTAAGCCAAAAATATGTGGAACACTTGAACTGTGGCATTTACCTCCAACTAATGAAATCATATTGCCTGAATACATTCTAAATTGAGACAACTATAGGAAAAGCCATCCAGGACTCCTTTTTTTGAGGTTTTCTACAAGTGTACACTCTTTAGTGACACTTTTGGCAAGTGGAAACGTGATTTTAATTGCATGATCACCCTGACTCCCTGGTTGTAAACCTTTGCCAAGAGGGTTTGACACTTTTCCAAAGTTAAATAACAAGAATTCTGAAAGCTTCCTAAGTATACCCTCCAGCTAACATCATCCTGAAAAAAAAAATGAGTACAGACTTGGGGGGATGGGTAGTAGGAATCAGTTTTCTACTCCGAGCACATCAGATACTTCCTTTATCTGTATTTTTCCACTTACCATGAAAATGTTTTTCTCAGGACCCTTATTTATAACTGACATTATTGATCTAGGCAGTCTCTATTTTTGGCACCACCCATTCCTAGAAGGAGCCCCCTTATTCCCAAATAAATAGGATCCCAATGTAAAGTAGGCACCTCTGTGCTCTGTTTCTATCATTGTAGAGATATGAATATTACCTGCTGGAACTAGGGTGGATTAATAGTATGTATTCAATGGGGAGGAGGAATCTCTGCAACTCTCAGGTATCATGGCTGTTTTCCACTATTATCATGTTCACAGAGCCCAGGCCCTGACCCAATGGAAACAGAGAAAGGCTATGAGATGAGCAAAGTTTAGAAAAGTGTGCCTTTAATGTTGTCAAAGGAAAATCACCATCATTACCACTTATCACCCCCACAGAATGATACTATCCACAGGCACTTATCTAGATTCATCAACAACTGCTCCAATTTCCCTTGTAGAGCTTCCCCCCAAACCCATGATTCCTGGGCTATCAAGCTTCCCCACATACTTTGACTTCTGTACTTACCACACTCCAATTTGTCATCTCCTTCTCTGCTAACCTGGAAGCTGAGCCTGGCTAGCCCGCAGCTCCATTTTGGCTCCATTTCCTGAATTTCTGCATCCTGTTCATGCTTTCCCAGGACTCCACCTCAGCTTGCTTCTATTTTTTGCTTCAATATTCCCAACTCAGCAGCTGGTAAAAATTTCAGTGAACTATATATCTGAGACAGAAAAGAATAAAAATAAATCCACATGAGATTCAGGAAATCACCTGGAAGCAGAGGCAGAGATCGAACGATCTTTTACCAACCCTCCTCTATCTAATAATGCTTTCATGAATAGGTGTCTATCCAAAATATATTTGTAGTAAGTCCAAAAATTTGCAAATACATCATTTGTTTTCATAACTCTTCTTCATACTTGATTCAGTCCAATATGGATTTACAAAATACCTATGGATGTTTTGTCTATTCTTAACGCACTTACAAAACCTGTGAAAGCAGGGATAACCCTATCCCATATTTAGCTGACTAGTTTTACTATTTGGAAGTTTCTCAACCTCACAAAGGATATCCCTACGGCCATAAACACATATAATGTCACACTCTTCCTGGGAATTTCCACTTTGATTTCTATGGCATCATTCTCCCTGGTTCTCCATCTCTCATTATGAAAAGTCCATCTCTGTCTCATTTGATGAATCTTCCTCCCTGTATATCACCTAAACATTGTTGTTCTTGAGGACTTTGTCCTTGACTTTTATTTTTTGTACTTTACTCTAGTTCCCAGTGATTTCATTTTTGCTATGGCTTTAACTACCACTAACACAAAACTAACTCCCATATGCAGCCAGAGCTTACTGCTAAACTTCAGACCCATATAAAGCACTGTTTACTGGACATCTCCAGTTATTTGTCTCACCAAAAGATTTAAGTAAGTCAATATGTCCAAAGATGAATTCATCATCACCCATTTCATCCCAAATTGATCTTCCTTCAGGCTTTTTTTATTATCAGATAGTACCCACCATCCATAAACTCAAACCAGAAATCCAGTATATAATTTCATGTACTATCAAATCATTCAATAAGTATTTCTGGTTTTGTTTTTAGTATAGGTATTTTTTTTAAGATTTATTTATTTGAAAGTCAGAGTTACACACAGAGAGAGGCAGAGAGAGAGAAAGAGAGTGAGAGAGAGAGAGAGATCTTCCATCAGCTGGTTCACTCCCCAGTGAGCTGCAATGATCGGAGCTGCGCCGATCCAAAGTCAGGAGCCAGGAGCTTCCTCCTGGTCTCCCACGCAGGTGCAAGGGCCCAAGGATTTTGGTCATCTTCTACTGCTTTCCCAGGCCATAGCAGAGAGCTAGATTGGAAGTAAAGCAGCCAAGACTCAAACTGGTGCCCATATGGGATGCCGGAACTGCAGACCAGAGCGTTAACCTGCTGCACCACAGCACTGGACCCTAGTATAGGATTTTTTGTTTGTTTGTTTGTTTGGACAGGTAGAGTTAGACAGTGAGAGAGAGAGAGACAGAAAGAAAGGTCTTCCTTCCATTGGTTCACCCCCCAAATGGCTGCTACGGCCAGAGCTACACTGATCCGAAGCCAAGAGCCAGGTGTTTCTTCCTGGAAGGAGGTCTCCCACGCAGGTGCAGGCACCCAAGCACGTGGGCCATCCTTCACTGTCTTCCCGGGCCACAGCAGAGAGCTGGACTGGAAGAGGAGCAACCGGGACTAGAACCTGATGCCCATATGGGATGGCAGCGCCACAGGCGGAGGATTAACCAAGTGAGCCACGGCACCGGCCCCCTAGTATAGGTTTTTTAAAAACAACTTTATTGTGCTATAATTAACATAAAATAAGCTGCAGATATTTGAAGTATACATTTGTATGCATTTTGTCATATGAAGTCATTGCTGTAAGCAAAACAATGAAGATTGTCATTGCCTACAAAAGTTTACTCAGGCCAGTTTCTTCTGACTGTTACTCACATGCCTGAATCTCCACCACTAATTTGCTTTCTGTCCCTCTATATTTGAGACATGGATTGAATTTGTGTCCTGCCACCCCAAAAGAATCATATATTAAACCTCAAAATGTGACCCTATTTGGAGATATAGTATTCAGAAAGGTAATAAAGATTAGGGTGGGCCCTAATCCATTAAGACTGGAGTTCAAGTTCTTTTAAAGGAGAAATGCGGACACAGACGCACAGTCACAAGGAGAATGCCACGTGAAAATCAAGGCAGATATCATGGTGCTGACTCTACAATTCTCACGAATGCCAAAGACTGACAGCAAACCACCAGCAACTGGGGAAGAAACATGGAACAGTTGCTCCTTTGCAGCCACCCAAGTAATCAACCCTGCTAACACCTTACTCTCAGATTTCTAGCCTCCAAAACCGTGAGACAAAAAGTTTTGTTGTTTAAGCCACCTCAGTTTATGGTGTTATTGTTGCAGCCAAGCAAACTAGTAGATTTGGCATGCATTTTTTAGGTTTTTATATAAATATAATATTATATGCATGTATTCATTTTTCTATTTTTTCAAAGCATATTTAATTGAGCTTTGTCCATGTTTTTTGGATATTAATAATTTATTGTTTTATTGCCAAGTGGTATTCCTTTGTACAGATATATTTAATTAGCCATTAATTCCTTTGTACAGATATATTTAATTAGCCATATAATTTAATTAGCCATTAATATGCTGATGGACCCTTGGGCTGTTTTCATGGCATTATTAACTCTGTGAATATTCATGTACACATATTTTTAAAAATTTATTTATTTTTAAAAGAGTTCAGACAGAGAGGGAGAGATAAAGAGAGAGATCTTCCATTTGCCGGCTCACTCCCCAGATGGACCTAATGGCCAGGGTTGGGCCAGGCTGAAACCAGGAGCCAGGAGTTTCAATCAGGTCTCTTAGCAGGGCCCCAAGCACTTGGGCCATTCTCCGCTGCTCTTTTCAGGCAGAACTCAAACTGGTACCCGTATTTGATGCCAGCCTTGCAGGCAGTGGCTTTATCCACTACGCCACAATGCCGACCTCTTTGAACAGATTTTTTTAAGTCAGCATATGCTTTCATTTCTTGAGGAAATACCAAAGGAATGGAATGAATGAATCACATCTTAGCTATCTGGGTAACATTTTAAGAAACTGCCAAATCATTTTCCAAACTCCCATTTTACATTCCCACCAGCAGAGCATGAGAATGTCAGTTCCTTCACATTATTTTCAATGCTTAATATAGTCAGGCTTTATAACCTTAGTAATTCTAGTAAGAACATAATAGAGTCTCGTGATATTTGTAACTTAGATTTCCCTAAGGACTAATGATGTTGCACCTTCTTTCATGTGCTTATTTGCCATTCCTGTATCTTAGTTGGTGATTGGGCTGTTCAAATTCTTTCCCCCAAATTTTTAATTGCCTTGTTTGTTTTCATATTAGTGAGGTTTGAGGATTTTTCTGATATTGTAAATATAATTTCTTTATAAACTACTTAATTTGCAAATACTTTACTACAATCTTTAGTTTGTACTCTCATTCTCTTCACAGGACCTTTAAAAGAAAAGTTTCTAAATTTGATAAAATCCACTTTGCCAATTTATTTTTTAAAGATCTGGCTTTTGATGTCATATCTAAGAAATCTTTAAACCTAAGTCACAAAGATTTTCCTCCAGAAGTTTTTTATGCTTTTAGATTTTGCATTTAGGTCTACAACCCAGTTTAGGTAATATTTTTGCATACCCTCATATGCAATTATTCCAGTGCCATTGTTGAAAAGATTAACTTTCTCGACTAAATTGTTTTTTGCCTTTGTTGAAAATCAATTATCTATATAAATCAGTAAATTCTCTATTCTATCTTGTTGGTCTACTTAACCAATTTTATACTAATATCACAGCATTTTGATCGCTGCAGCTATGTAATCAATGTTGAAATGAGATAATGGTAGGCCTCCAAATTTGGTTTTCATATTCAAATTTGTTTTGGGTAATCCTACATCCTTTACATTTGCAAATAGATTTTAGAGTCAGTTCATCAGTTTTTACGAAAAAAAAAAAGCATGCTGGCATTTTGTCTGTCTATTCTTGAATGTATAAATCAATGTGGAGAGAATTGACATATTAATAATACCAAGTCTTCTGTCAGTAGACTATAAGTTTAGCTCACCATGCTTTCAGATCTTTAATTTTTCCAGAAATTCTTTGAAATTTTCAATATGAAATGTTGGTCTTAAATATTTCAATTGTAATTTTTGTCGGTTCATCCCTATTTAATATTTTAAGTTATTGTAAATTGTATCTTGATTTTAATTTCTGATAGTTGATTGCTAGTAAATAGAATTATAAATTATTTTTATGTATTGACCTTGGATCCTACAATCTTGCTAAACTGACATAATTACAGTTATTTTTCAACAGATTTCATTGAATTTTTCTATATATTTAGGTATACTACTATGAAAAAGACAGTTTTACTTCTTCCTTCCCAATGTGGGTACCATTTACTTCTTTATTTTGCCTTATTAACTGACTACAGCGGCCAGTATAATGTTGACTAGAAGAGATGAGAGTGCATATCATTGCCTTGTTCCTGATAGAGAGCACTGAATCTTTTTCCACAAAGTGTTATGCTCGCTGTTCATTTTTCATAGATGGCCTTTATCATTAATTTGTTATCGTTTCAGAGACATGGGTAAATCCAGTCCTTGTTACTCTAATTTGTAAAACATAAAAGTCCAGCTCTGTGTCATTATTTTTTTTAAAAAAAAATATCTATTTGATATTATAGAGTCATAAAGAAAGGAAAAGTCAGAGAAATAAAGTGATCTTCCATCTATGGTTTACTCCCCAACAGCCAGGACAGGGTCAGGTTGAAGCCAGGAGCCTGGAACTCCATCTGGGTCTCCCATGTGCATGGTAAGGGCTCAACACTTGCTCCATCTTCCACTAATTTCCCAGACACATTAGCAGAGAGTTGGATTAGAAGCAGCACAGCCAGGACTGGAACCAATGCTCATATGGTATGGCAGTGTTGCAGGCAGTTTAACCCTCCATGCCACAACATCAGCCCTGTCACCATTATTTCTCATTTCTCACTTGGATTAATATAGCAACATGCTGAAAGGTTTCCTTGCCTTGTACAAAATCACATAGCTGGTGTCAAAATTAGTACTACCATACAGGTCTGGCCTTTTATCCAGAATGTGCCCTACTCGACTGAATTGTATCTCCAAGGATACCTGTCCAAAGAAACAAGTATGGATAGAAGTGTACCAAGCAGCCAGATGGAGAAAATAGGAAAGCATAGCTTAATGCAGAGCTGTGAAGGTATTGTTAGGTCAACACCAAATATATGCGAAACAAAGAAAACATGGGAACATGAGGTGGCCAGTGGCTTAGAAGCTGATTCATGTTCTCTTTCAGAGGTTTCTAACACCATATGTCCCTGGATCCCACCACTTGGTACAGCTTATGCCTAACCAATTATACTAAGACTGTTGTCCATTTTTCACATCCTATGCAGATACCTGCTCATCAGGCATGAGCTTCAAAAAGGCAAAATTACTGAGTTAACCATTTCTCTCAGGACGTACAAAAGATTGCTATCCGCCCCCCCAAAAAAAGAGAAAAAAAATAGGTGGTGGGAAACATACTAATGTACTGAGTACAAACCTAGGAATCAAAGTTTCTGAATCCTCACCTTTGTTCTCCCACTGATTCAGATTTAGAAAAACAAGTATTTTCAGAAGTTTCCAGAATAAACGTTTACCTTGGTTCAATTCAAGACTAGACTCACCATTAGGGTCTATTTTTATATGCAAAAGAGTGAATATGTTGGCACCCATACAAAATGGCCACTCTTTAATGAGTCCTTTCAATGGATCAGCTCAACAGAAACACCGGTTCTGGACCAATTCCTTTCCAGAACCTACTCTGTAGAAGTCCTTCCCCTGAGCTAAGTGACTGTGTATTTATGATCTAGTTTTAATGGGTGTTGTTGATTTCAGCAGAGCTGTGATGTTCCAAAGAGATTCATAGCAATCTAAGTTATGGAGTGCTAGCCTGAAGTCTGCTAAAGAATTTCCACTATAGCCTTCGTAGACCCAGCATAGTAAACCTTTGCTTTCCCATAGTTACCAGGGAAAGGAGTAGTGTCCGAGTTTGTTGTTGTTTTCAGTAATTTATCCAAAGACCTTTGGAAAAAATCAGTGTTTAGGCCTCACTGACCTGGTAAATCACAGTATTTCTCCACTAAAACTATTGCTCATACATTCACACATTTTCTCCCTAAAAAATGGCATTTTTAATTTGGGAAAGTAGCAGCTCTAAAGAAATCTGGGTATTGGTAGTTCTAACAGTCCTATAGTTAACCTTCCTTAGTCTTTCAGGTTTCCATCATGGTTAAAGTATAGTGACAATATAGCCTTTTGTTTCAAAATTCTCCTTTAATGGATCAGTGCTTCTCAAATGTATGGTCTCAGTACCAGCAACAGCAGTAACTTAGGAGTTTGTTTCAAATGGAAATTTTCTATCCCAACTCAGACCTACTAAATCAGAAACTCTGGGAATAAGGCCTAGTTGTCAGTATTTTAAAATAGGTTATAGGCATTTCTATTTGCCTCATTTCATCCAATGGAGAACACCTTACTGTGATTTAAATAAAGCTACCACCTCAGTTCTTTTGCTTCCATCGGAGTGGTCTCCTCACAGCCTTATCTTCTTCTATCTTCAGGCTTTTTTCTCATGATATCCACCGTCCCCATCCCCACATAGTTTTATCATTGCTTCCTCTACATCTACGCAGTTCCTATTGGTACTCAATGTCTATCTTTTTCCATGAAGTCTCCTCTAATGATTCTAGACATAGCTCTCTCACTTCTTCTTTCTAACTCTATTATGGTCAATATTTACTCAAGTTTTCATTATTTATTTCCTGATTTAGATAGTCAATGGATCTTATTTTCCCAACTTGATCATAAGGGATAGAACCAGGATTTTTTTTTCTTCTCGGGCCCTAAGACAGTACTAAGCCTGTGAGAAGTGAGTGGATTTAATCTACTCTGAACCAGTACGATAATGAATTAGTTATTTCTGCTTAAGAAACACAGTGAAAAGTAGAAACATAACAGATGGAATTTTTTTTTAATTCTATTTCCCTTCAATTGAGGTGGGTACACAGTTGAGAGGAAGGCATGCTCTTAACTGTAATATTTAACATACCTACTGTTTAAATCTAAGGTGGATTCTGAGGAAAAGCAGCCAAAAAATGGCCTTCTATCCACCTGACCACAAGAAACTGAGCATGGTTCTTGTTCCATGAAATTTCTCCTCAATGCTTTTGGACTAAATCAAACTGTGTCCAGTTAACATCAACTACTTTTAATTAGTAAGGTCTGGAAAGGTGTGAAATGGAAATAAACATTCAGTTTCATACTTGTGGAAGTTCTTGCCTCCTCAGTAAAAATCAAAAATATTCAGATCCTGGTTTCTTTCAGCCCTGAGAAGAAACAAGACTAATGAGGTTTAGTAAACTCTTGATCAATTAAATGTAGAGCAAACCTCAAAGGCATCCAAATGAAAGGTAAACACACTCCCACTTTAAAGTTTTCCTCTTAGAGTCCCAACTTGTCTCCTTGAGCATGGAACTTAGATCACAAGCCAATGTTGGCAACATCTGGGAGGTTCCACACACTCGGTTTAGAGGCAGAAGTTTGTTTTCACTTGAAAAATGAATTCTCTTTCTCTCTGAAATCCCTGGGAGCTCTTTGAAGACCTTAGAAGATATAGGTCCACAGAATCCAAATTTCAAGATAATTAAAGTGTCTTCATTTTTCTACTTTCCCCAGCACAGTTGGCAATTTGACTTCCTAAAGTTATTGTGATCTGACAGTAAATGAAAACATTTTGGAGACCAAGTCTCCATGATAGAGACCTATCTGGATGACAAGTGAAGAAGCTGACAGAATTAGGGCACTGTGTGTTTCTCTACTGTTCATTTCAATTGATCTAGCACTATATGTCTGTATAAAGTAAAAGTTCAACTAATTTTGACAGTTGTTAATTATTAGGCAAGCTGTTTGATTGAATTTGTTGTTTACCAGGAGGGTAAATACCAAAGACACATAGATTTTGTATTTTTCTGCCAGTGTCATAAAAGAGGACAAGAAAACAAGGGGAACACTTCGAGACACTGGTGTAAGTAACAATGTTTTGGATAAGACCTTAAAAGCATATGCAATGAAAGAAAAAATAGAGAAATGGGATTATATCATACTAAGAAACTTCTACCACAGTAAAGGAAATGATCAACAGAGTAAAGAGACAACTGACAGAATCTGAGAAAGTAGTTGGAATTTTTTCATCTAATAAAGGATTTATTTCCAGAATATGTAAGGAACTAAAAAAAACCCTCAACAACAAAAAATAAACAATTCAGTGAAATATTCAAAGAATCTGAATAGCCAGTTTTTTAAAAATATTTTATTTATTTATTTGAGAGGTAGAGTTACAGACAGTGAGAGGGAGAGAGAGAGAGTGAAAGGACTTCCTTCCATTGGTTCACTCCCTGAATGGCTGAAATGGCCGGAGCTGCGCCTATCTGAAGCCAGGAGCCAGGAGCTTCTTGTGGGTCTCCCACATGGGTGCAGGGGCCCAAGGACTTGGGCCATCTTCCACTGCTTTCCCAGGCCATAGCAGAGAGTTAGATCAGAAGTGGAACATCCGGGACTCAAACTGGTGCCCACACTGTGCCATAGTGCCAGCCCCAGAATAGACAGTTCTTGAAGGAAGAAATACAAATGTATAACAAATACATGAAAAAATGAAATCAGCATATAAATTCAGCATATAAAAGAGACCTCTCACTCCCATTTCCACTGTAGCACTATTCACAATAGGAAAACAAAGTCAATGGATGAATGGATAAAGAAAATATGGTATGTATACACAATGCAATATTATTCAGCCGTTAAACAAAAAAGAAATCCTGACAATTGCTGCAAAATGAATGGAACTGGAGGTCACTACATTAAGTGAAATAAGTCAAATACAAAATATCAAATATCACATATTGTCTCTCTGTGTGTGAATTTTAAGAAAATAGTCTATTTGAACATAGACGTGATTACTAGAGACTAAGAAGGGAGGTGGGAGGGACAAAGGGAGTAATGGATAGCAGAACACAGTCAAGTAGAAAGTTCTAGTGTTTCCAATACCACAGTAGGATGACTGCAGTCCACAATAATGTATTACAGCCTGTATAAAGAAGAGGAATATAGGAACTGGAAGCATCAAACAAAAAGAAAAGTTAGAGAAATGGAAAAGCTAGTTGTCTGTTTTTATCAGTTTATAATGTGTATATGTGTTGAAATATTGTGCTGTACCTAATAAAATATAAAAACACTACAAGATAATCAGGAATTTAACTTAAAATTTTAAAAAATTATGTTTCCAATGTTTAAGAAGGTATAGATAAAATAGACTCTCAAAGCACTAAGTGGGAATTGGCACTCACAATTTCATAAAAGCATTGACTCAAAAAAAATTATAAATTGAAAAATGTTTCTCCTAAGGCCCTTACATATTAGTCATTTAGGATGAAATTGTTTATTGGGATCTAGTTATTTTATTATTTAAAACATATTCTCATTCCTTCTTTAGCTAATATTTATTATACCCAATAACATATGTAGATCAGACCATTCAATCCTCACAGGAACCCTATAATCTAATGTTAAATAAAATAAATATTAACATCTCCATTACATAAATGAAGAAACTGAGGATTAAAGAATTTGCATGATTTACCTGTTTATAAATTAATAAATGGTGGCTCAGGAATTCTCTCCAGGCAGTCTGACTCCAGGCAGAGTTCATACTTTTTTTATTCCATACTGATTTCACAATATAGTCTCTTCCTTCTACCATTATCTATTAATTCCTACAAATTCAAGAGTTATAGTTTATAATGATTTAGAAGATGATTTTGAGAGCCAGGCAGACCTGGATTTGAATCTCACCTCTCCCACTTAATAGCTTGTGACCTGAGGCATCTTACTTAACTTTTCTGATCCTTCATTTTGTCCTTCTGAAAACTAAGCCCAATAATAACTACTTGGCAGAGTTGTTGTTGGCACAATGAATGCCACATACCTTGCACACAGATTATACTTAGTTCATGATTCCTTTTCCTCTGGCAGCTTTCTAGGTAACTGCCTTTGGGCCACTACAGAAAGCCTGTGGGTATTTATCTTTTGTGCTTGCCCAGTCTTCCTCTCACCACTACTACCAAAACTGCTCAACCAGGCCTGGTCTTTCCCTGGCCACACAGTCTAATAACACCTTGTCGTCCTGCTTTTTTATATTCAAGATCTAGAACATTTCCTGCCTTCTTTCAACATTTAAATTATCTTTTTGTACCCTGTGAACGATAATGGTAAGAAATATGCTACTCTCTCTGATAGTTGTTTCCAAATTACTAAGGCCACCTAAAGGCATATCACCTTATCCTAAGAATAACATCTGCTTTTGCCTACCTAGACCCATGAATCAACAGAACAAAACAATCAGGATATTATAAGTAAAATGAGAAAATGCAAAAAGAAGACTTACGAGAACAACTTCATAATGACAGAGTTGGAGGAAGTATTGGTGGTATTGTAGTCTAGATTTCTCAGAAAATAGAAAAGAATTTTCTAAGAACATACCATATTAGAACCCATATTGGACGTTAAATCTCTAAATCCCAATCAAACTATCTCTAAAATTATACATTGCTCCAAAGTGTTTGGATTTTTTGTTCTATAGCACAAAGTAAAACATTATTTGCAATTACTTAAAAAATAAGCACATGGAAAAAATAAAATTCTAATCAACAACAGAGTAAACAATAAAAGGTCAATCTAAAATCTCTATTACTGAGACAATCAGCAAATTTTGAGTTAACTCTTTCTCTTGCAGTTTTCTCAAAAAATGGTTCTGGTTTTTCCATACTCCCCACATTCCCAAGGATGGCATTGACATTCTCTTTGTCACTTCCAAACCAAAACTTTTCCTTTCTCACATGCCAAAACCTTCGTCCTTTGAGATGCATGTCATTCCAGTTATACCATCCTTTCGCTCCATTTTGGTGCTACCTGTTCACATATGCCACACCCATTTTTTGAGAACTGTAGCTTCAAGTTAATTTACCACTTGTAATTCTGACATCAGCTGGAAAGACTTAAATGTCCCTGTAAAAATCCACATGGGATTTAGTCGGAGGGTTCCTTGACCTTTTTAATAACAATGAAGTTTTTATTTTTTCTCAAAACTCCTTCAGCCACACACACACCTCCCTCTGGCTACAGGCAAATCGTCATCTACAGCTTCATCTGCAAAACTCCTTTCTCTGATTATTCTTATTCTCTGACTTATGGTCATTTAACCCCTACCTTTATCTAAGTGAACATAGACCTCACCTGAATTTATCTTTTCCAAGGACTCTCAGCAGCCTTTTTCTTTCATTCCTGAATCTTATCTTCTCTAACAAACCCCAGTCTTAAAGCAACCTAAGACCTTCCATCTCTGCTGTTGCACTCAAGCAGTTTACCGCTCAAAAAGGAGAAACTGGCACAACCATGCAGGGAGTGATCATTACAAGCCCTAAAAAGGTTTTAATACAGCCCAAACATTCTTAAAATCAGAGCTTTTTCCCAGTATTCTCAGGAACCATTGCAAATTTTTCTTCTGAATCCTCACCACAACCTGCCCCTCCTTTGAGCAGATGACATCATCTCCTACTCAGCAGTGCAAAGTCCATGTCCTCAGTAATTTCCATGACTTACAGACTCGAAATCTACAAATTTATCTGGATCTGTAGTCCTTAAATCCTTACCGCCCCTCCCAACGTCTCAGTTAGATTCTTTATCTTCTCCAATGCTTAGCCCATCCTTTCCTGCTTTTTTTGAGAAGATTTATTTATTTATTTATTTGAGAGGCAGAGTTACAGACAGAAAGAGAGACAGAGAGAATTCTTTCATTTGCTGGTTTACTCCCCAGGTGGCCACATCAGCTGAGGTAGAGCCAGGCCAAAGTTAGGAGCCTCTTCCTGGTCTCCTAGGTGGGTGTCAGGACCATTTTCCACTTCTTTTCTCAGGTCTTTTGCAGGGAGCTGGATCAGAAGTGGAGCAGCTAGACTCAAATCCTGTTCTTTCCCACCCACTGTCTTTTCTCCTTCGGCATATGAATTTCTTCAACTATCAACACCTTAAAAATATCAGCAACAGTATCTCCTTGGGACATAATTTGTGCCTCTTATTTTCTCCATCTATACTTTCTTTCACACACAACTTTATAAAAAAGCTCATGCTCTCTCCACATCCTAATGCCAATTCATTCTCCAATGTACAGTAATTTTGCTTCCATTACAACCACTACTGCTACAAAGGCCATGCAAGTCTTAGTTTTAAGGTCACTGGGCCATATTAATCATGAGCCTCCTTAACCTGTCTAGTAGTTTACAACTAATCAAAATATGTCTCTTCGTGTGAAACTCTCTCCTCCCACCTCTCATAGTAGCCATTTCTAGCTACTACGCAATTTCCTTTATGGATTCCATCTCCCATGGCATATGCCATAGTTTCATCCTGAAGTCATTTTTTGTTTCTCAATATATTCTTACTTGAGCTATATCTTATCCAAAATTTGCCTTTTGGGTTGTGGATCTATGTTTCCAGCTGTGTATGAGATTATCTCCACCTGAATAGGCAATAAGGACCTCCATCTCAAAATTTCCAAACACATAACTTTTCCCCTACCTCTAGCTCAAATTCAATATTCCTTTTCCAATATTTCCTTTCTCTGTATTAGCATAACCAAGCACCCAATATCCCAAGTCATAGATCTTGGTACGCTGGAAAACAATAACTTCCTTCTCCTAATTGGGTTTAATCTAATTGATAACAAATGGATATAATTTGTTTCTTCTTTTTCATTTCTCTGAATTTTAAAGATTTATTTATTTATTTGAAAGAGTTACACAGAGAGGGAGGAGTGGCAGAGAGAGAGAGAGAGAGAGAGATAGGTCTTTCATCTGCTGGTTCGCTCCCCAATTGGCCTCAACGACCGGAGCTGCACCTATCTGAAGCCAGGAGCCAGGTGCTTCTTCTGGGTCTTCCACGTGGGTTCAGGGGCCCAAGGACTTGGGCCATCTTCCACCGCATTCCCAGGCCATAGCAGAGAGCTGTATTGGAACCGGAGCAGCCAGGTCTTGAACCGGCACCCATATGGGATGCTGGTGCTTTAGGACAGGGCATTAACCCGCTGTGCCACAGTACCGGCTCCCATTTCTCTAATTTTTAAGTGAAGATTTCAGCATGTGTCATCTGGATTAACAATTACCCCATAAATGTTCTCTATACCTCCATTCTCTACAAAACATTCAGAGTAAACTTCACCAAAGGCCAAAGATGATCATGCCATTTATCTGGCCAAAACCCTTCAGTGCCTATGCATCAGGTATGGAATAACTTAAAATCCCCTAGTATGGAATACAACAATGGTATACTTGTTTTATTCGTTTATTTCTCACAATGTTTGGCCTTTAGAGGTATCTCAAGAAGTACTTTTGAAATTGTTTTCTTAAGGGCGGACCTAATCATCTCACAAATCATAGTCTATCTAAAGGACATTCATAATGCAAAGATGCCAGATTACTCAGGACAGCATGAGATGCGTTTCCTCAATCATTGATCCCAAAGTAAAGAACACAAAATCATCTGAATTTTTATTAGCAAGTGAATGACAAGAAAAAGGATGCTAAGCCCAAGATTTTTAAGGCTGGAAAAAAGATGGTAAACACTGCATGCTCCTGGCATTATCTGTCATGAGAGACATTTGTAATAGTACCATGGTAAGGCGCCGGTGCTGTGTGTAGTAGGCTAAGCTTCCACCTGCAGCATCGCCATCCCATAAGGGCGCTGGTTATTGGGCTACTCCACTTCCAATCCAGCTCGCTGCTATGGCCTGGGAAAGCAGTAGAAGATGGCCCAAGTCCTTGCGCCCTTGTACCTGCATGGGAGACCTAGAAGAAGCTCCTGGCTCCTGGCTTTGGATCAGCCCAGCTCCAGCCATGGTGACCATTTGGGGAGTGGACCAGCAGAAGACCTTTCTCTCTGTCTTTCCCTCTGTTTGTAACTCTGACTCTCAAATAAATAAATACATAAAATCTTAAAATACCATGGTAAAATCTCTGACACTTTCTTCTTTAAGTGCTTTGACGGTTAGCACTATCAAAGTTGTTGAAGTTAAGAATACTTAGATTTGGTCTAAAGTACTTCAAGAACATATTGACTATTTGGAGTACACTAATTATGGAAATCAATATATGTTGATAAATATACATTCTTTTTCTAGATGTGAAAGAATAAGAATAAGCAATACATTCATACACACCTGTTTTTGAATATTGGTAACTGCCCACTAGTTGTATTGCTTTGAGAAAGTTATTTAACCTCTCTGAACTATAATCATCTGCAAAGTGGAGTATTAATATTTACCAAACTTTTATCACAAGATTGTTGTAATTAAATGGTAATATCATGTGTGTTAGGAACTTCCTGGCAAATAGTATGGGTCCAGCATATTCTCCCTATTTTATATTAAGCTACTATATTATCTTAAGCTTGACTATCATCTTCAACAACTTTTGTAAGTCTTCTGGAGAAACAAGCAAGCAGAGTTCAAGAAGAAACAGCAGGTGACTGCATTGAAAGAACTAAGTATTTCAGATTTGATGTTGAGAGACATTTTTAAGATACTGACAGAGAAAATGTATGGTCCAGCACATATTTAAATATCTCATAAATTCTTTCTTAAAGGAAACAAAATAAGAGATGGAGGAAAGAAGAGAGAAGAAGCCTAATAAGACCACCTCAGATGACTAGGCCATCAGGGGGCAGGATATTTCTAGTTGTCTCAGAACTGTATCTATATTCTCACCTCTGATCTTAGACTCTCAATATGGGCTTTTTCCCTGGATTATGCCTTTTACGATGTTTTTGTTAGGCTCTTTGCCCTGTGATCTACACTGGAAATGTACCAATTACATTGCATTTTAGAGAACAAACCATGTCCAACTCTGGCTCCTATCTCTGTCTAGTGTTGCTGCCACATAAGGCAACGCCTTGAGTGTAGCATCAAAATAAAGATTCATTTTTTCCTTCTAAATTTACCTGTAATCCATGTTCACTATTTGGATCACTGCTGTCAAACAGCAACTGAAGCACATGAAAGAATATGGATGAAAAATAGATTTACTGGGATGAAAAGGAAATATAGGAGTGTATCTGGAAGTGTATGCTCCAAAGGCTTTTAGGCAAAAGCATTTGAATGCTTGTCTGGAAGGTGGGCTTGGTGCACCACAGTATTATTCCAATCAATTGACATTGCTGGGTATTACCAGCAATGCACAAATCCTTCAATTGCTCCATGAGCCACAGTGCCAGAGTTAAAGATCTTGGCAAATTTTTATATTAGGTTTCCTATTTCTACCATCAATTTCATCACCAGGCCACATCCAACCTTCAGACCACCAGTGTAATCTTGGCTTCTCTAGGCTGAGTCCCTTAGTAAAAGGAAGCTTGCTCTCATTCTAGAGTAATTTGGTCTCCACAATCACACTAGTAGGTGCTGATGTGTTTGGGTAAAGATTCTCAGGGCAACATGGGGTAGAGGAAACAAAAAAGGCTGAGGGAAAGTAAAGTACATAAGGAAATCAGCAATAAAAGGGCAACCTATCCAAAAAGCAGTAGAGGGATATTCCATCTTCAACTTGTTTTCTGAATGCTCATGTGAGGTCTGTTTCTGAGGCACAAGCCTTGGTCCCCACAAAACAACTTGAGAAATTAAAAGAAGCAAATAAAACAAATTTTTACTGTTGACAAGCAACGATGCTCCTTCGGCCTAGGCCTACTTGTCTCCACATCCCCTTTCAGAAGGTCCTGTTAGAAAAGAACATTGTCAAAGGAAGTGGTAAATAATTATTTTTGCTTCAGCATGCTAAATAATGAGCCAACTCAAATCAGGGCCAAGGGGACTTAGAGAGCATCGTGAAAAGAAAGGTCCTAGCCCCATGCTCAGGAAAGTTCATGCTCTGTGCTGTGGTTTGGGTTAATTGTCATTGCTATTTTCATTTGCTTTTCTCCTCTAATCTGCTTAATATATCATTTTTATGGTAATTTTCCTGACTTGCATTCTATATATTCTTTTTAAAAAGAAAACAGGAAAATGCTTACATTTATCCCATGGGAGAGCAATGAGTTCTCAACATATGTACATGCAGATAAAATGTGATTTCTGTTCATTCTTTGAGGAAACCAGTTATTTTTAAATTCATATGGGATTTCTTTGTCCTAGGCACAGTATCAGAAATCATGATTCCATACCTCAAGCACTGAGATGAGACAAATCAGATGTCTAGTCTCTTACCACAATCTGCTTGCCTAGCCAATATGTATTACACCTAGGAAAGAAGTGAATTGGCAAGTAAAACCAAGTACTCTGAAGGTAGAAGGAAAAAGTGGGAAATTTCTGAAACAAAGTGTCATTCATTCCCCAAAAGGTATATGGCCTTTACACAGCCTTCCCTTTTGACCCTAGCTCATGGATATAAGTGATGTGAAATTTAGGGAATATATTTGTGTGATCGTACTCTCTTCAAGTGAGTCAGTGAGTGGTTTTGGAAGTTAAGCCTAGTTTTTCTAGTAGGATGTTTGGAACGATGAAGATGAACAAGGATAAGAAAAGTCAAAAGGTAATTACTGTGTGAAGGCCATCTAAGCAAAGCACAATAGCCAGGGAGGGTTCTGTTTCCATTTCTTTCTATTCCATTCTTTTTCAATTTTTAAAAAATTCTTTGACATCTGCTAATAGTACGTATTTATTGAAAACTGGAGTATTTCTCTTTTTTAAAAACTTTTATTTAATGAATATAAATTTCCAAAGTACAGCTTATGGATTACAATGGCTTCCCCCCATAACTTCCCTCCCACCCGCAACCCTCCCCCCTCCTGCTCCCTCTCCCCTTCCATTCACATCAAGATTCATTTTCAATTCTCTTTATATACAGCAGATGAGTTTAGTATATATTAAGTAAAGATTTCAACAGTTTGCCCCCGCATAGCAACACAAAGTGAAAAATACTGTTGGAGTACTAGTTATGGCATTAAATCACAATGTACAAGTATTTTAAATGTTTTCAACAAACAAAAAAATGAGAAATTCCTGTTACTCTGATCTGATCCTTACACAGTATCTACATGTATACATGTAGATACTTCAATGTAGAAGTATTTCAATACATGTAGATACTGTGTAAGGATCAGATCAGAGTAACAGGAATTTCTCATTTTTTTGTATGTTGAAAACATTCAAAATACTTGTCATTCATAATGCTTTCATTATTTATTTGTTTGTGTATATGCCTTTTTAAAATTTATACCTAGTTGTTTCCATTAAGAATCTTCATGATTTATAACAAAGAATATATGATATTAGAGCTCTTAAAGGATGGTTAAAAATCATATCACAGAATTCACACAGAATGGGGTAGATTTATTCTAGACTCCAAGTGAATATAACATGGGACATTCTGAATGTGAGGACAATAGGGAAATTTGACAGTTATTCAATGACAATTGCCCAATAAATCAAAGCATAAATCTTCAGAAAATAAACTACACACTTCACACAGGCAGGAAATTCTACCCATCTTGTGATTAGCACAAGGCCTAGCATGTGGTAGAGTCTTAATAAGTATATATTGTAGGAATAAATGAAGGTTTAGTGAGTTTATTAAGAGTAACAATTGTGATTCAGCTCTCTTAATATTCCAAACACTCATCAGAGGGTCATACAAAAGTCAAGGGCATAATAGGAATCACAATTTTCTATTGCTAAATTCAAAGATCACTCTTCATTCCTTTACCTATGTGCCTTTCTGTCAGCATTTGATATTATTGTCTGCTGTTTCCTGAACGCCCTCTTCCCATGACTTCCATAGTTTCATCTTAGCAGGATTCCCTCTTGGGTATGTGATCACTCTGTCCTCTTTGAAATTCCTTTTTCTCACCTGACTCTTAAATGTTGATGTTCCTGAGGGTTTTGAACATGTCCAATAAGCTTCTTGTCTCCCAAACACTTCATCTGAATGACTTCTATGACTTCATCAACCATTTTTATTTCCCCAAGCTAGAGTTCTTTTTAAGCTGCATATGCAGTTGCTTAATGACCACTCTTATTTGGAAGTCCTGCATACATCTCAAATTCAACATACCCTAATCTGAAACCATTGTCTTTACCACCTCCTATGTTCTCCATCTCAGTGGACAACACAATTATGCACCTAGTTGTCCATGACCCTCCTTGACCCCCAAACATCAAATCCAACGATCAAATCTTGCAGCATATATTAAATCAAGGTCTACATATATCCAACAATTAGATTTTACCTAGAGAATGCTTAAGAGTATTTCTCTTAAGCACTCATTGCCTCAACTCAGCTAAATTATATGCTATCATTTACTGAATTTACATTATGTACTAAGATGTGTGCTCAATGCCTCACATTGGTCTCTTGATTTGATTCTCACTGTAACCCAACAAAGAAACCCATGTTACACACGGGTAAAGTGGAGAACAAAATTTAATTTTTTGTTCAAGACCAGAGAGATAGTTCTGTATCCACACTAGATTTCACATTCAGATTTATCTGATTCCAGAAAAGTATATCCTCAATCTGAATTCTGGCTTAACAAGAATAAGTGTCTAGAGGGTAGGTATGCAGACAAAAGTTCTTTAATCACTTGAGGATCAAGAAGTAAATATAATCAAGAATCTCCTCATCACTGTTGACTTCTAGAAGTCCGGCTCACCTTCATACTGACACAGAGGCAATCCCAGGGGTGCTTGCTAGCTGGAACCCATTCTCTTTAGAAAGTGTATTTGATTATTTACTAGAGGTTTACTTTTCAAATTTAGATGCTACTTGTTAGTTTCCCCAAGGGTCTTTTTGAAGAGTCACTAAAAGAAGGATAAAGGGTGGAAGAGGGACCTTCTCAAAATACAAAATCACAGTGTTTCCTTCTTTGCCCCACTCTGGCTTCAGCTGCACCTCTTGGGATGGTACTGTGGGTGAATAAAGGGATTGAAGGCTGAAGCATCATTTTCCAAGGAAGTCTGAAATGCATCCAGTTTCTACTTAAAGCAAATCTTAATACTGTCCCTAGTTCTGAAAAAGATCTGGACAATTGACTAGTCCATCCCTGTCCTTTTATCTGTAAGGAAACATAGACCCAGAAAGGGGAAGGGGCTAGTTCAGGGTCATACAGTTATTTTCGGCAAGGTCTATACCATGATCCAATTTCCTTAGCTCATATTTTATACATGTTTATGTAACTACTAGATTTAGGGTGACACTAACTTATTTCTGTTACATCAATATTATGAAGTAGATAATATTATATGTCTTCATTTTATAGTAAAAAAAAATTGTAACCCAGAGGAGGCAGGCAATTTTCCAAAATCCGTATAACTACTAAGTTAAAAAGTTGAGATTTGAACTCTGGTCTGTCTGATCCCAAGGTGTGTTCTCTTGCCACTGTGTTTTGCTACCTCTTACCCGGTGGTGAATTAACCAGTGCAACCGATCAGCAAATAGTAGTTGTGTAAACCCAGTAATCTACTCTGCCTGTTTTTCCACCCAGAGGGAAAGTGATTGTCCCTTTCTGCAACTCAGCAGAGACACCCTTTTGCTAAATGCTTCTTTTCACCAGATCAATAAAGGTCCCTCTCATAAGCCATTTCCTGGGCCTGGAGAATGCTGCTGATAGTGTACATTTCTCACCACAGAGGCATTCTTTATGGAGGCTCCTGATGTATAAGCAAATAATGCCTGTAATTTGTCTTGCAGGAAATGCATGCACTATTGATAGTTTATGATACAAATTCCACAGGATAAAGACAACATTTTCTGGAATTTCTTGGACACGTTTGTAAGTTCCAGTACTGTGGAAACAAGGAAACAGGATGATAGAGGGATTCAGGGAACATTCACATCTTTTCCTTTCAAAGATCTCTCTATTCCTAACGCCTACGTGTGTCTGGGCCTTCTTATTTGACCACACAAATGGAAGACATAATGAGAATGACACAAACACTTGCTCCTCGTGAAGCACAAGCACGCAGGGTGTTTTTTTTTTTTTTTCTCTTTGAGGCAAACAATGGACAAACATGGGGGCAAACATGAACTATTTACACAGGGGAAGGGAATTCAGGAACAGACTGCAGAGAGTGAAATCAGCTCTTGCTTTGCATATTTGTCAAGGCTTCCATGCATGGCTCATAAAGCTGCCTCCAGGGTAAAATGTAACTAGTGGATTTTCAGAGGCCCAGCCTTCAACCTTCTCTCCACTCCTCCCTCCCCAAGACCCCAGCTGCACAGTGACATTTAGAAACAACTTCCAACGTCTGCCAGAACATACATACTCATTGACACTTTGGAAAACTTGCTGAGGTAGCAGCCTAATCTCAAACTGCAGGGGCCTAATTGCGTGCTGTCTTTTCTGAGAGATGCTTCCCTGCCAGCTCCAAGGTCAGAGGGAGGGCAAGTTCATATTTCATGTGCATTACAATCTGAGTAGCAGTGGATATATTCTGAAAGTGTGTCACTCACAGGCTTACTGGTGGATTGGTTCCTGGGCACTGCTGAGAACTGCCTGGGTCCTGGGAAAAAAGTAGGGAGTCCCTAACAGATGAGGCAACCACAGCCCCCTTTGAAATAGGAGCAGGGAAAAAGGCAATGTGGGCTCAAATCATATCCAAGAAAACCTGGACTTAGAAGAAGACACAGTGAGTGTTTGTGTTAGGATTCAAGCTATTGTGCACTATGTGACTTAATCAAGTTATTTAACATTTCTTGCTTTTAAGCCAAAGAAACTCAGTTCCTAAAGTTATAAAATTAGGAAAATAATATCTGCCTTGCACTGTTGTTTTGAGGACCTGTATTAAGTGTGGTAAGGTATATGGCAACTCACAACAGTGTTAAATATATGGTAGTTTCTTTCCTTGACTTTATGGGCTTATATGAACTCAATTTGTTTAGCCATCGCCAAAGTGCCATACATAGATGATAAATTTTTTTTCCCATTTCCCATGAGACGATGAACTTTGAAGTACTATAAACTTAGCTTTGAAGACCATCTCCTCCATTTTGGAGCCATTCAAGTAGTGTTGCCATTCCTATTTCATCACTCTTGAATCTAGGCTTGGTCATCTTTAAAAATGTGATTGTACCTGTACCATAGAGTGGTTGTATGGTATGATGAAACGAGATAATGTATGGTAAACTCTAAGTACAATGCTTGGTACATTCTAAGGATTTAATAAATGCTACACCTCTTCCTCTCTCATCCCCTGAAGACTGTACAGTCTAACTGATTGGTGAACATAGATTGGGATGATGTATTCTGTTCTCTCTGTGAATAATTCCAGTGAATAAATTTTAATTTAGTCCACTCTATTTATTTTTAGTTCCGCAACCCATGTCTGCAGTACCCTAAAAAACTCCCATCTTTTGAGAAAAATGATTGCCAGCCTTCCCCTTACTCCTAGAGTGAATCTCTTCCATTTATCAAATCAAGTTCACATGCCCTAATCAAAAATCCTTGATATCCTATAGTTAAGGCACTCATACATTTTTTTCCAGCATGGACACAATTTCAAGAATTATATCCTATGAGCTCATAAAGCATCAAAAAGTCCTGGCAATTACAATACTCTCTCTTTCAAAATATATCTCCTACCTCTGCCACTCATATCCAGCATAAAAGTATTTGATTTGAAGATAGGATTGAATCATTAATTCATAAATGAAGGTTACCATACCCAGAGTTCTTTATGGTATTATTCTACATAATGAGACACTTTTCTACTCATTGTTTCATGCAAAAATAGTTACTGAGTATTCACTATTTCCCAGGCAAATAGTGCCACAGAGGTAAATGTGTTCTACAGGGGAGGAAGACAGAAACAGACAAGTTATAATATTATATGGCAAACAGGAAAATCGAGTTATATACAAAGTGCTTTGGTAGTCAAGAGTAGAGAATAGCAGCTAGTTCTTCCTGAGGATAATAAAGAGGACAATACCAGAGAAACGGACATTTGAATTTGGTTTTCAATGATAATTATAAATAATGAATAAATGATAAATAGCAATAATTTTACTCAAGGCATACTGTTGGGGATTTGGATTGAGAGGGATTCTATTTTAATACTGACTTCCATTTTGACAGCTCATATACTATGTCATATATTTCAGTTTCTAAACAAATTTCCCCATTGAAATATGCTTACTTTCATAATGCATTACTTTCACTTTATTTCATAAGAGAGAAAATTATGATACCTACTGTTTATGGTTATCAGGTAGCACAAGTTGCACTCCTATTAGAGTCATATTTTTCACATATTATTACCTACTTACTAAGGGTGAGTTTTAAAGGAAGACACAGAATATACATAGCCAGGCATAGATATCATACACAAGTCTATCACATATGATGTGTAAATCTATGAGATTGTGTACACACACACACACGTACATGCTCACACAATCACAGTCAGCTCCATGTGCGGAAGCAAAATTGGAAGCCACGACTTGAATGAGTACAGTGCTTAATTTGGGGCTTAGAAAACATTATTGGTGATTAAATGCTGGCTTCAGTTTTAAAAATCAACTAAAAGCAATTACATTCTTAAGAAGCTGTTTTGATGCTTTTTAATTCTGAGACTTTATAAGAACTATTAATTTCATTGCTTTTTAACTCACCATCTGTTAATTCAATAAAGATGGTCATTTTTGATTAGCCTTAATTGTTCCGCCCTGTTTTTCCATAGAGTTAAAGGGGTTTTTCATTTACTCCTTCTTTTTCCACTATGGCCTCAGCCCCAGCTTGCTGCCTAGCAAAGGCATGCCATTTGTCATAGGGGGCCAGGCAAGACAGAGTGAACGGCTCGTTGAAATCCATCTCAGCTTGTGAGAACAGCTAATCCCCAGGCATGCCCTCCCTGCTTTAGGGGGAGGTGTGTCAGACACTCCCTATACTAAGGCTTAAACATGAAGCCAAAAATGGCCCAGAACAAACCAAATCTGTGGACGGAAACATAACTGCAAATGTTTCAGCAGGAAACAAACTGATGAATTAACAACAGAATGAAAAGTCCTCGTGACCAACCAAATACTACCATTGGTTTTGCATTTTTCATCTTGGTCTTCTTGAGATGAGTCTCTGAGCACATTGACAGACTTTGTTTAGAAAGTACATAACTTCTGGTCAGCATTCAAGAGCCATGCATCTTAGCTGATTTTAAAGACAGCCAATATTGGGAGGTGAGAAAAGACTCCAAAAACACATCCAGCTCTGCTTAACCAAGATGGGATTTGTCTGTCCTTCGGGCCCTGGCAAGCTCACAATCCACCTTTGTTAAGGCACAGGCAGCTATACATTTTCCATATAAATTTCAATTAGCCACTGCTCATTTGCATCCCTTCCTTCAAACTCAGACACCCCAGTTCCTCTGAGGTTAGCTGACCAGCAGCTGAGAAGAGACCTTTTCTCTATGAATGCATAATTGGTCATTGATGAACAAACAGGCTCTCACACAGTCTACCTGACCTAGGGGGAAAAAGTCTCTGACCATCATCCCAGATGTCCATGTCGGTCAACACAATCTCCATATAATTTATAAGGTATTAAATATCAAAAATAATGGATCTTTTCAGTTAGCATCTTGGCAGATGATGATAGCAGTACATTTTATTTGAGAAGCCAGCACAGACTTCTCCCAGTACAACTGCAAACAGAAAACTGTGAACATTGGCCCCTGATCCTCCTAGAAGAAGGCTGCCATTATGCTCCATCACAGTTAAAGCTATGTATGCACCTCCTGGACGGCATCCAATCACATAGCACTTCTCCCTCCCTCCTCGCTTACTTTTACTCTTTTTTTTCTTTTTTAGTAAAAACATGTTCTCTCAATGGCTAGACAGTGGTTTCTAGTAAAGAAACGGACTGCAAATCAACCGGGGGAATGTGTGCTGAAAGGAACAGGAGATTTTTCAGAATCACCGGTAACAAGATACTTCTTTGTAGTCAACTTTATGTGCTATGTGACATGCCATATGGACTGAAGGCTGCAGTCTAATGTATAACTCAGAAGTGCCAGCCAGTGCCAGAGAGAACAAATTAAATGAGGGGAAACTGCAAGAGGAAAGGTGGAGTTATTTACTTGGAACCTGAATATAGCTTAAGAGTTTTAAATACGCTCATGATTTCTCTTCTTTCCTTGAGCTCTTTCTTGAACATTGGGGTATTTGGGAACCTCTATATTTTGCAAAAATAACCAAAAGTAAAAATGAAAGTGTAATGGAAAAGGCCTCTCTAGGAAATTAGGTATGTACTTTGCCAATTGTATTTAAAAAAAAAAAAAACGTTTTGCTCTTTAATGCTCACAATCTGGTGAAAGTCAACATAAAACAATTGCAGGGCTAGCGTTGTGGCACAGTGGGTTAAGCTGCCACAGTTTGAATCCTGGATGCTCCATTTTCATTCCAGCTCCCTGCTAATAAGCCTGGGAAAGCAGCAGAAGATTGGCCCAAGTGCTTGGGCCCCTGTACCTGAGAGACCAGGATGAAGCTCCTGGCCCCTGGTTGCGGCCTGGCCCAGCACTGGCTACTGTAGCCATCCAGTGAACCAGTGGATGGAAGATCTCTTGATTCTCTCTCTCTCTCTCTCTCCTTCTCTCTGTAACTCTGCCTTTCAAATAAACAAATTTTTCTTTAAAAAATTTGGAAAGCATGTTGTGATCTGACAGAAAGAGAAAGTTCAGGGATAAATTCAGAGGCAGAAGAGTATAGAGCTAGCATTTTTAAGTCATATAGACCTGGTATCCCTTCTCAAATATGCCACTTTGATTCATGTAACAGATATTACTTATGTGAAAATGATATATGAGAATATTATACTGAAAAATAAAACATGATTGCTGCTCTCATGGAGGGGGTTTGGGATGGTAATGATGTAGATAGACACTGAACAAATAAATTAAAAGGAAGAAAATTGGAGAATACTATAAAACAAAGTAAAATGAGTAATGTGAAAGAGTAACTGGATATCTACTGTGGATTTTATGATCAAGGAAATTCTCTTTAGAAAGGTGGTATTTGAATTTGAATGATGACAAGGAGCCAGCCACAAGAAGACTTGGTGGAAATGGATTCTAAGTAAATTGAAAAGCAAAGGAAAAAGGACCACAAACAAATGTAAGTTTCTCTTTAATAAAGGAAAAGAAAGATAAGTGTGCATGGAGTTGAAGTGTAAAGGAGAGAGTTGTAAGAGATGTAAGGGCCAGATCATTGGGTCCTTACCTAAGATAGCTCGATGGCATCATGTGTAAGTTGGAGTCAGCAGCCACTTTTGTGGAATGTTTTCAAAGCAGCTTGGAAAGATCCCTTATCACTTAAAAAAAAAATTGAAAAGCAAAGGAAAAAGGACCACAAACAAATGTAAGTTTCTCTTTAATAAAGGAAAAGAAAGATAAGTGTGCATGGAGTTGAAGTGTAAAGGAGAGAGTTGTAAGAGATGTAAGGGCCAGATCATTGGGTCCTTACCTAAGATAGCTCGATGGCATCATGTGTAAGTTGGAGTCAGCAGCCACTTTTGTGGAATGTTTTCAAAGCAGCTTGGAAAGATCCCTTATCACTTAAAATCTCCCTCATCTCCTCAATGGCTAAAACTCCATGATTAAACATGTGCTACTTGTGCTTAAAACCCATAGTCCTGGATGTATGTGACAGAATTAGTTAAGAACACAGTTTTACTGACATTCTGAACCCAGATCAAATCAGACCCTCCCCCTTGTTAGCTCTATGACTACTTTAAGTTCCTTCAGCTTACTGAACCTGAGTTTCTTCCTCTGTAGTAGGGGCTAATCATAAATATCTCCCTCCAAAATTGTTGTGACGTAATAAAATGTTAGCACAGTATCTGGCACTTGGTATATACCCTCATTCATCCCTAGCACCATTGTTCAGTACTGTTAGTTCTGACTCAGCATGAACCAGTTCAGACTTCCAGCCTTAGATCTATTGTAGACCTCAGAGATGTCTAAGTGCAGCTTGTTCATTTTACTAATAAGGGAACTCAAGCACAAAAGGAGGAAGGGACTTGCCCAACTTTACACAGTGAGTAGGAGACATAAATATGAAACTCAGATGTGGCTTCTAGCTCAAACTTCCTTATTACTGCACAGAGTTAATCCACTAGATCCCTCTCTGGAGGGATATTTAAAGTGAGAAGGACAGAGGTAGAAGAGAGAGAATCTGCCGCCTAAGCAGAGAATAATCTGCTTCAGGAGAGAGGAAGCAGAGGAAAGAACAGGCTGAGGCCCTGACAAGATCAGCATTGCTAACTGGAAATTGCCTAGGCCTGGATCTTCATTATTTTTTTTGGGGGGGGGGGGTGCTGTGGTTTGAGCATAAACACCCAACAGTATATAGACTAGGCATAGATTTTTGGCGACAGTAATTCAGGTCTTCATAACTCATTTTAAAACAAACATTTAAAAATAAGAATTTCTTTGCACTTCCTTAGATGCATTGACAACCTTAGAATTGTTTTTCATGTTTATTTATTCACAGAAATTCTCATCTTATCAATACATATGGCCTTTAAATTTTTTTTTGACAGGCAGAGTTAGACAGTGAGAGAGAGAGAAAGGTCTTCCTTCCGTTGGTTCACCCCCCAAATGGCCGCTATGGCCGGTGCTATGCCGATCCGAAGCCAGGAGCCAGGTGCTTCCTCCTGGTCTCCCATGCGGGTACAGGGCCCAAGCACTTGGGCCATCCTCCACTGCACTCCCGGGCCACAGCAGAGAGCTGGCCTGGAAGAGGGGCAACCGGGACTAGAACCTGGCACCCATATGGGATGCCGGCACCACAGGCAGAGGATTAACCAAGTGAGCCATGGTGCCGACCCATGGCCTTTAACTTTTAATCCAGTTCCTCTATGGAGCACGGAATTTGTTTTACTGTACATGGTCCCTTTTACTTTGCTCTATTTTTTGCTACAGTTCTTATTACCACTCGCTGTATTACTCTTTAATTTGTTTGTCTGTTGTTGGCTTTGTCTGACTCCAGAACATAAACGTTAATTAAGAATTTTTGTCTGTTGTCATCACTGTATCCACAGCACCTAGAAGGATGCCTTGTACATAGTTGGTATTAAACACATTTGTTGAAAAAGTAAATTCTGGATCCCCAGGAATTCTCCCCCAGCCAACCTGTTTCTCAAGAACCTTAAGCTGCCTTGAACTAGATGTAGTCCAGAAATTCCAGGACCTCAAATGAGGAACATGGACCCAGCTTGAGCAAGAAAAGTTATCACTTGAGGAGCAGACAGTTTAACCTGGACTTGCAGTGGGAGGCGTGTAATCAGCTATTTATCTACAAGGTTGGAGCCACTCCAGGACAAATAGGAAAGAAAGCTAGGGCCACGTCAGTCACTCTAATTGGACAGCCTGCCTGACTTCTCTCACTACCACATTTTAGACTTCACACTGGACCCACTCTTCTAAACTCCTGAACGTAGTACCCCTTGGGATGTTTGGGAGAAAATAGCTTCATTCCCAGGTTCTTAGAGAGTGATAAAAGCAAAGAACTGCACAGTACGTGGCACTTCAAGTCTGAATACAGGGGAGGTTTTGACTCAGAAGCTTCCTTGTTAAAACCAACTATTCCATATTTTATGAATCATTTCACCAAGTCTACCAGAATGAAGAGAGATTTGGGGTAAAGAATTTAAGAGTACAGGAGGTGAGAACACATTTGTCGTCACTGCACAAAGTTTTGAGAAAGAGGGCTCTCGGGTGAAAGTTTTGGACTCAGTGGTATAAGAGATGATCTCAAGAAATCAGAACAAGGAAGCTGCGGGCCCTACTATGAAGCAAAGGAGGTTAAGGCTCAAAAGATAACTTACCAGAGCAGGCATCCCCATATTGGAGTACCTAGGTTCAATGTCCCCTCTGGCTTCTGACTGCAGCTTCCTGCTAATGTGCACTATGGGAAACAGCAGGTGATGGCTCAAGTAGTTGAGTCCTTGACACCCATGTGGGAGAACTAGATTGCATTCTGGTTCCTGGCTCCAGCCTAGCCCATCCCCAGCCACTGCAGACATTGGGAGTGAACCAGCAGATAGGAGACATTTCTCTTTCTCTCTCTCTCTCTCTCTCCCCCCACTTTTCCTCCCTCTCTCCCTCCCTCCCTCCCTCTCTTTAAGTCAAAATTTTTTAAAAACAACTCACAAAAATATGATCTACCATTACTGGATCAGTCATCTCTCCCCATCCTGGTTCTGCTTCATGTAATTGTTTGAGTTAACTGAACTCCTTTTCTAAGCTACAAACATTAACTAGAAGATTAAAAATGGTTGTTGATGGGGAGGAGGATGATCAATTCACCTTAGTGGTGATCTGTCCAACTTCCCATTGTCTTGACAGAGGTGAATGCATTGTTTTGGGTTTATGCTGAAGCAGTATGTCTAAAGTGCGTGGGGAGAGATTCTGGAGAGTTCAAAGACAACAGCAAAAACAGGCAGAGAGCATGAAGCTTGGAAAACTATATCAAATGTAATATGTGAGGATTTGGGGGTGGAGATAGAAGGCAGAAGAGGGCAGTTAGGGATGTGAAACAAATGCTTGTTTCTGAGGACCTGGCCAAGAAGACAATTAATGGTAAATTTCCTCTCATTTTAAATGTAGCTACCCATGATATCAGATAAGGCAGTATTTACTATCATCACAATGGAAATCAAGGCATAAAAGTTAATACTTTTTCCCTGAGAGTTGGAAGTGTGCAAATGATGACCAGGAATGCCCTGTGTGGTCACCCTGGGATCCTACCTGTACTTGGTATTGATCTGTCTGCCACCTAGCTCTGTTCTTACTGTATTATTGTCAACAGGTATATTTTTCCCAATTTTCTCCAGGCCTCACAGTTATTGTCCTATATTATCTTTTCAAATCCTAGAAATCAAATTCAAATCTCAGCTTGGCTAAACAAAAAAATAAATCAAAGCTTATTTGGAAAAATCAATGAAGGACATAGTTATTATTTTATCTCGTTCCATGAAAAGTCACCCAGGGATTTTTCATTTGCCAATCCTGCAACCAATCCAGTCAACCTCAAAAATGAAGTTTTAGAATTGATTTGAGAGCAAATGTATTGTAATAAGCAATTTCTTGGAGGCT
Source organism: Sylvilagus floridanus (assembly GCA_949820135.1). NCBI lineage: Eukaryota > Metazoa > Chordata > Mammalia > Lagomorpha > Leporidae > Sylvilagus > Sylvilagus floridanus. Next base: position 59,739,324 of record OX463223.1, on the reverse strand, counting down.
AGAAGGAAGATAACAGAGAAATGCCTTTGGGTGCCCACAAATAAAGAAAACTGAAAAAGCAATTGACCATAGTATAACTGCGAGGTAGTTCAAATATATTTTATTATATTTAATAAGCATTTGAAATCCAAGTTGTAATTATAGCTGAATGACTGCTTTTGCTTTTAAATGTAAAATAGTCAATTTACACTTAGTTATACATTTTGTTGCTTACATTGTTCATATGACAAGTTTTATTATTAGCAAGTTATATTAACCATAAAATGGAAATTAACTAGAAAAAAGTGAAATATGGAAAATTAAAACTAAACATACGGAAATTACACATAAGGAAACTGATTTTATGATATATTTTATGTCAACTTGGTTAACATATCCCATTAAATGGTTTGGTGTCATTATCCTAGATTTTTTTAATTTTAGGAGACAAGGGCACAAACAAAGGGTCACATATAATTTATACTTACACAAAGTAGAAAAGAAAGTATAACAAAGAAAACAAAGATTATTCAAACTTTAATTACTAATTTCATTTCAGAATATAACCTAAAAACTGAACTTAATCTAACAACCTAATTTCATCTAACTGAATGAATACCTCATGTACTCCATTTAGAACATTTCTTCACAAGACAATATAGTGCATGATTATTTTTAGGACTTTAAATCATGAGGAAAAAGTAGTGCCACTTTTGAGAATTCAATTTTACTATTGTTCTATTGTTTTAGCATTCTTTTTTCAATTACTTCCTAACCCAGGCACAGATTCAGCAGTTTTTAAAGTTATATTATATTCACAAATTTTTAAGTTAAAAATCTTAACATTTTCAAATCTCCATATCAGCAGAAAGTAAACCAAAGTCTTATGAGTTTTAGTAATTGGCTTATTACTTTAGAATTTTTACTTTTGAAAAATTTTCCAACCACTCTCTGGCACAAGTTCAGCAACTTAAAAAGTTTTGTTGTTCTTAGAAGTTTTAGTTAAAATTCTTAGAATTTTATCATTGTCATATCATCCAAATATTTTAAAAACTGAATAATGCATATTTTAAGATTTTTTGCTTTATTCAGTGTTTTTAAGATTTTTGAGGTTTCTATTGTTTTTACAGATGTGTGCATATGAGAGTTTTTATTGATTGCCATTGTTTCTGACCTGAGCACAAATGTAGTATTTTTCAAACTACATCATTTCTTGTTTTATTAACAAATCTTAATACTCTTAAATTTATAATTCATCCCTACATAATAATTTTAATAATTTTAAGTGTTTAATTTAAAATATTTTCTGTTCTTTTATTACTTTTTAAATATTTGTTTCAACTTAATATCTATTATTTTTTGAGATAACATATTTTTATTTGCTCCTGACTCAGGTGCCAGTTTAGCAGCATCTTAGCTGTATTTTGACTCAAAGCATCATATGCAAATTACTGTATTTTGCATGTTTTACAGAAATTTTGTGTTCTTGTTTAAAAATTTTGTGTTCTTGTTTTGGAGGGAGGTTTGGTGTGTGTTATAGGTTCTTTTTTTCTGATTTACTTCTGGTCTGGGCATAAATTTATCAGATTTATGACTGCACTGTGTTCCAAATTTTCATATAAATGATTTAGTATTTGTAAATGTATAGAGCTTCAAAAGATAAATAAAATGGTGATGTGCTACATTTTTTTCTTTTTCTGTTTTTTGGATTTTCTTTTTGGTTTTGTAGTGTTTTTCAACTGTTTTGTTGTTTTGTGTGATTTGGTTTGGTGTTTGTATTTTTTTTCAATTTGCTCTCAATTAGATCATTATTTCAGCAACTCTGGCTACACTGTACTCTAAAATTTAATAAGAATAAATACTTTAAAGTTACAGATATCTACCCCCCCTAAAATAATTAATATATGTTTAAGATTTGTTGTTTTATTGTGTTTTTGTTATTATTTTGTTATTTTATTTTTTCAATCCGCTCCCGACCTGAGCACAAATTCAGCAGCTTGCTGGCTGCATTGTGCTCCAAATTTTCATATGGAGAATAAATATTTTGTAGAACACAGTTTCCCAAAAGAAAGATAATAAGAAATATTAAGAAAAAGTTAGTGTTTTTATTGATATTTTGTTATTTTATGTGATTTTTCCATTCTGCATTTGCTGGTAACATAGTTGTATTTAGCAGCTTTCTGACTATGAAGTTTCATATGAAAATCTTATCATAGTGGAGAAAATAAAGTTTTAATAAAAGGACACTGCTTATGATTGTAAATATGTAAATCCTGTTACTTTTCTGTTTCTTCCCACCTATATTCATGCAAAGAAAATTTCTTTTCAAAATTCACATAGCAAATTTTGCCAGCTCTTTAATTCAATACAGTTCTTATTAATAATGTTAGGTTAAAATATGTTCTTCTGCTAAAATAAATTCAATGACAAAAAAGGAAAAAGACTAGCATATATCAGTAGTAACACAAAAGTTTTTTTTAAAATAATCCCTGAATTTGTTCTATACTTATAGGCCCAACCCAATTACCAAATATCATTGAAATAGATTTTTTAAAAAAATTTAAAGTAATCTCCCTTCACTAAAGTCAAGGCCACTGGCCACTTATATAATGTGATCCAATGAAATAATGGAATTCCAATCCAGCAGAAGAGCTTGATCATCTGTTTTGGTTGCTGTAATTAGACTTGACCTATAATTACTGAACAAAACAGCATATGTACAATAAACATTTAAACAAATGTATTTTGTTCATTAATTTACTCTCAGAATCACTAGCTTCAAATCTCTTCTCTTATCTAGAGCATAGGAAAAATCATAGAAGAAACTGTATCTGGACCTGAAGACAGTCCTCGTACCTAGAAGGTGGATTCTAGCATTAGTTCACCACCATTATTTGTTGTTTGGTCACTCACTTCTTCTTGAATAGCTGGAAGAGAAGGCTTTGTGGTCAGAGGTGTTTCAGTCTTAAACAGTGACTCCATCCTGATATGGGTATTGATGTAGAAGGATTTCTGAAAGGACTCAAGGGTGAAATAATAGATGAAAGGGTCAAAGCAACAGTTCAGAGTTGCAAGGCACAAAGTGATTGGGTACATGATCTTTGCAAATCTTTCCAACAAGCAATTAGTAATGGCCTGGGAGCGCACCAGGGCATATAGGAAAAGAACAGAGTTGTAAGGTACAAAGCATACCACAAAGACTGCCATGTGCACCGTGATCATCTTCAGCACTTTTTTTTTATTAGTCCCAATTTGAGACAGTGTAGCAGGCTTGCGGAGAGTTCTCAGCACCACAGAAGAGCAAGAGACATTCAATATCAGAGGAATGATGAACCCAACAACTTCAATAAATATGGTGATCTTGGACAGGTAAGTCTTCCAGACACGTTTGGAGAATCCCTCAAAGCAGGTGGTGGTTGCGTTGTTGACATTAGTCGTAGAGAACAAAGAGGCTGAAATACCACCACTGAGGACTAAGATCCAGACTCCAGCACACACAATGGCAGAATTCCGCCTGGTCCTAATGGTGCGAGATCGGAAGGGATAGACAATGGCCAGGAAACGATCCACACTAATACAGGTGAGGAATAGCATGCTCCCATAGATGTTGGTGAGAAATGCAGTCCCAGAGATCTTGCAGAGCGTGTCACCAAAAGGCCAGTGGCGATTGAAGTTGTAAAATATTTTGAAAGGTAGAGTACAGACAAAGAGCAAATCAGAGAGGGCCAGATTTGTGATGAAAATAGCAGTCTCACTTCTCATTTTCATGCGGAAGCAGAAGACAAACAGAGAGGCACTGTTGGTAATCAGACCCAGGATGAATACAACACTGTAGACAGCACCATTCAGATTATACTTGAAGGAATCATCAACCATGCAAGTATTATTGGCAGTAGCATTGCCCAACCTGGGTCTGAGGCTTGAATTTAAATCTTGGAATTGGAAGTCAATGAATCTTCTGTCACCCATGGATTTTTGCTCAGGAAGCCTGCTGGTTGCAGGGGTTCACCACTTTGAGACTAGGGACTGGTAGGGAATGCCTTCCTCCTATGGGAGACAAGATGGAATGAATCATCAAATCTACCTTCTATCCAGGAGTTCTGTGGAGTAAAAAATATTCTGTCCACCCAGATGGGAAAACAGCATGCACGTCCAATTTGGTTTGATAGTACTTTTTGAACTCCCATCAAATGTTACACGGTACTATAAGAGTATGCTGCAGGAGTGGGAAGAGATCATACACAATACAATAGGTGTAATACTATAGCATAGCAATGAACATGAATAAGCTTTAATGTTACTTGAGAGCCTGAGAAAAAAATCTTGATAGCTAAAACAATGTTAATGCTTTGAAATTTGCATGGGACTTCTCAATTTTCAAGATCTTTTCAGAAGCCATGTTTTATTTGATTCTCACAAAAACACCATGAGACAAGACGAAATTATCATTTTACAGAAGTAGAAAGTGAGGCTTAAGTAATTCACAACTACAGAATGTCAGAATTAGAAAAAAGGATAAAAATTATAGTCAGAACCAAAATTAAGGGTTTTAAAAATTCCTAATCTAGGAATTTTTAAGCTGCTCTAAATTATATTATTTTCTCTCTGCTGTTACTGAATCTCCTTGTCTGAGTATTAGTTCCATTACATAAGATATGGGATACAAGACCTCCAAGATATACTCTAAAAAATGTTTTGACTAAAATTTCTGAAGTAAATTCCTGATTCACTTCTTTCTTCTGAAATAAGAATTCAGAGGACAGAGATCATTTGGTTAATTAGAACTTCTAGCTAAATTTTTTTTCCACTATATCACATTCCCTTTCTAAGGAGATAATTCAAATAACAATCTCAGTATTTCCTCCTGTAGATTGTGGCACCTTTCGAAGTTTCTCCTGCTTTAGGTCCTAAACCTATGATGTCTTCCTTCTCTCTCTCTCACTACTGGTTCTGCCAAGTATTTCCATGCCCTCAGCTCCTAAAATGGCCCTGATCAATAGAGCCCTTCTCCCGTTGAACACAAATGAGATGCAAAAGGTAGATTTGGCATGAACTGCCTTCCCCATAATCAATGTGCATTTCTGATCTGGCTGTTTACATGCCCTGTGCTTGACACAGCTTGTACACATGGTAGCCGCTGACTTGATCTTCTTTTTTGGGTATCTAGACCAACATTATCCAAAGGTACATGCAGAAATTTTACCAACTTTCTCCTAGATCAACAGCTACCATTGGGTAGAGGCTGTCTTTTGAATGCGCTGCATAATACATTAGGATACACAGCTGCTGATGAATTCTTTTGAAGGAGGAGGATATGGAATAAAAGTGGTCTTTGTCCCCTGATGTATCTAGTAATGTGTTTTAACATGACTATATTTTAAAAAGTGAAGAGCATTTTTCTCAAATGATTCTTCCCTACATCACTCTTTACTTGCAACTCCCAGGAAACAGGTCCAAGTCAAAGGATCTCTATATATAACAGGGAAGGGAGTGGAGGAGAGAACATTCCAGAAACACAGACACCTGACATCACTTCGATAAGTGTTTGGCTTGAGAAATAACTGGTTTGAGGAAAAAATTCCACTCATTGCAGTGCCTACAGGGAGAGGCAACCTTGGAGAATATGGAGCACAAAGCAAAGGAGTGTCAATTTTCATAGTTTTCAGGTTACAACTGGAAAATTGTTATCCTTGAATTCCCACTCAACAAACTGCTACTTCCCCTAAGCCTAACACTGAACTAAGATCATATTCTTTCTTGATCCTTCCATTACAAACATCCAGTTCACCATTTTCCAGAAGCAATCTTGATATGCAAAAGCAGTTTGCAGTAAGAACCTTTAACCAAGGTCCAGGAAGAAAACAAAAAAGCCAGATGTGGAAAAAATAAAAATAGATGACAGGAGTAGGAGAAGAGATGAAAAATAAAGTAGCAGAGAAATAAAAGCTGGAGAAATTAGAAAAATGGAGAAGAGGAGGTAAAGAAAATGGAGATCTTGCTGGGAAGAGTTCAGTGCTGCTATTTAATCAGCATTCAGAGTCAGGGAAGGTATATCCAGTTCACAGTTCCTCCAACTCCATCCTCTCAGCTGGCTTCATCTACACCATGCGGGTTTGTTAGTCAGAAGAGCGGTATGTTATCACTGTTTAAAGTCACTGAAGCCTATCAGCAGAAGTAAGAGTGTAGAAAATCTCATCCAGTGGTATTTATATCTCACTTTGGGAGTCCAGACTCAAGTTTTATTTGTTGCACCAATGGAATGGCAGAAGAAAAAGAGCACCAAACTTTTTAACTGCTTAAACCATTTTATATATTAGTGTTAACACCCCATTCACTATCTATTAATCCAGAATCCTTCTTTAACCCTAAGACTATCATTCAGAAATCAAGACCGAGAACTATCCCTCTGAAATAGTCACACAACCTGAAGAAATTATGAGACTGAAAAACCCTAATACTAAAGCCAGGATTTATTCACTATGATCAGCTTGTAACTGCCTTCTACAATAAGTATTGTCGGTAAGTTTATTTGGAAAATGATTTAATAATAGAAGCCTTTTTTAACCTCTGCCCAGAGTCTTTGTAGTCTGCTCACTAGTGACCCCCATATATAACAAGCTTCTAGCTCACTGGCTACGAATTATTTCGCATTTCCTAAGATGCTATGTTTCAAATAGGTAAGTTTTGCTTCATGTTTTCCATTCAGGCATTTTCTTATTATTTCAATCATTTTATTTTAAAAGTTGCATTGTTTTTTATTGACAAATCATAATTGTCTTACACTTATAGAGTTCAGTGCAAAGTTTGATATATGTACATAATGAGCAGTGATTAAGTCAAGTTAATTAGTGTGTGTATGTGTGTGTGTATATATATACACATTGTTTTATTTCAGTATTCTGTTCCCCAGGACATATGCACTATACCCATAGCGGGCAGTCTGCAAATGCCTGGCGCTGTGCTGTGCTGCTTTGAGTAATCAAATCCTGTGGGAGAGAAAGTACCACAGACAAGAAAGCAGCACAGTCTCAAGAGGGCATGGGAAAACTGCCACTATGGCCCTATTCATAGCTCTCCCTTGCTCGAACACACACCACCTTTGCTGTCTAGCAGTGAGGGTGTGGTGCTGGGACTTAACAGAGCATTGGAAGCAAGGAGTTCTATTTCTGACTCAGACACTGGTTCACTCTGTAACTTGGCTATACTGTTTCTCTTCCCTGTGTAAACATTACCTCTGAGCCTCAGAGCTGACGCTAGGAAGATTCAACAGGGCTTGTGAGTAGCTTTATGAGCTTGCCAGTATGCAGCCCTACCTGACCACAGAGAAACATTATAGACGCTTGTTTCCTTCTCTCTCCTCTGACACAACTTGAAATTTATCTCTTTTTTGGCATCCTGAACTTTATATTAGCAACTTGTCTTTCCTCTAACATCATGTATATTTTGTACCTCAGAAAAGCCCCCTCTTGAGATCCAATCTTAACTAAATGATTTACTCAGAACAGGATAATCCAGGAGGGTTTCCCCAAATGACTTTCTCCCGTGAAGCCATGATTTTAAAAGGTCAGAGAAGCACTTGGTCCTTAGGCCTACCCAGAAGGAGAATCAATGATATTACAGAAACAGACTGGTTTTCTTCATTTTGACTAAAATGAGCAATGTCTAACCACTAGATCTTCTCAAATGGAAACCATATTGTGCATGGAGCAAAAAACCCAACACGTGAGCTTCAGATGAAATGAAGAAGGAAAAAGATAGGTTTATGCAGTTAATTATATCTACTACCATAAGCAGCCTTAGACTACTGTCATGCAAAGACTTCTACAACCAGTCATTCAACAATTAATTACTTGGGGGTCTGCAGTCAGAGTATTGGGTAGATGCATTTTCATTGACAATGTGAAGGAAGAAGGTAACCTGGAGGTTGACTAAAAGAAATCCAACCTTCAATGAATTTTTAATTTTGACCTATATATATGGAGCCAATTCAAACAGTTCATGGTAATGTCCACAACTTAATTCCTTTTTTCTTTTACTTATTTCCAATGATAATGAAATATACCATGTTTGGAACCTTTGGGGCTCCTAGAGGAAAGTGGAGTCCACCTTTTGGACCTCTAAGAATGAATATTTAAATCACTTCAATTCGTGAAGTGCTAAAGTTTTAGATGAGACATTGAAAACAAATCTACAACTTCTAGCACATGCCTAATACCCTAGAAAGGCTACCTTGCTTTTGCTCCCTGCAGAAGACACTCCAGAACTTATGAAGCCAAGGTCCTTGAGGCAGAATATATCACAGATCACAGTCTTTCTGATCCCCAGAGTATCTCCTTTTTCTACCCTGGTCAAAGCTTATGAAAGTTGACACAACAGTTTTCAGAAGAGGCTGAAACCTATCATCTACTTACATATAAACACCTAGCAGTAAGGTGAATTTAAAAACACACAAAGGTGAAAAAATAGCTCAAAACCATTCTTGTTGGAGTAATAGGGAATATTTCCAGACCGTTGCTCCTCAAATGAGATAACAACTTCAACTCCAGAATGGAGCTGAGAAATTGATCTGTACCGGCCTCTTCTATTTTCTATATAAGAAATATTTTTAAATGGCATCTCCATTGAACCTGATTTTCACTGATATGATTAAGATTGTATTGGTGAGAATAGGAAAATGACTCAGTTCCCAATGTGGCCAGATCCTATCCTCAGTGATTAACTTGACTCTGTTTTCTACAAAATATACTCCAGTCACCCACTAACCCTTCACCTGATGACACAGTCCAATATTTGAGAAATAGTGTGGTCTGGGTTCAACAAGATGAGGCAAATGATTGCATCAGTCCTACTAAAGCAGGATTTTCTCTAGCACTTAGTTATAGAGTAAGAAAACTGGAGAGAAATTGCTCAACCTAATATTATGAAATTTTCTAGAGTCTTGAGATTCAATATCTCATCTCAGCAAAAGCCTGTCCTTTTGAGAAAATTTTTGGGTGTTCCTTAAAGAGGTCATTTCCAAATTTTGCAAAATCTATGCATGCCAAGTTGGAATTCACCTTTATTCCATGAACTTAGTCATATCATTTATCAATTTGGAAACCACATCAATTATATACTTGGACACAGATCCTGATGATACGAATTAAAAAACATGCATTTCATTTCTAAAGGTAAATGCCAATAGCATAGAAGAGTTGATTCAAAGAATCAAAATTCTTATACACCAAAATTATCTGGATTACAATGCACAATTACAACTCCTCCATCCATTCTGGATGTTTGGATCATACGATTTGTAACAATTTGGAAGTACATACGTTGGTTACCAAAAAATAAAATGAAGGATTACCACCATTTATTTCGCAGTTAGGGTTAGGGTTAGGGTTAGGGTTAGGGTTAGGGTTAGGGTTAGGGTTAGGGTTAGGGTTAGAATAAATGAAGAATAAAATGAAGGAATCATAGAGAAAGTTATTACCAGGACAGTGGTACTCACCACATTAGTTCAAACCGAATTCTGGCATCAATTTGATTCAAGACTTGGATAACCATTGAACTTTCTAGAGGCACTGTGATTAGAGACTTCCTCCAATAGGTGCTGTGAAATAAAATTATTCACAATAGTAGGCCATAAAGAAAGCTTTTCAATAAAATGTATACCAAGATCATAAGGCAAAGAAAATTGTTATATGATATAATCAGAGTAAAGGAGAGCCAATATATTTTAAGTGGTGTTTAAATGCTTTGAATTTCAGTACTAAGGAATTGCATAAAACAATTCATTTTCTCTTCTCAAAACATTCTTAATCAACAACTGTTTTTTGAGTAACCACTTACATACATAATTCAAAAAATATGATTTTTGAAAATAAGCACATAGACTATAAAATTTTCTTGTGATGATGGATGCTAGTACAACCTTGTCTAGGGAATGATGGGATCGAATGTGGTGGCACATTAATTAGCAAATGAAGATTACTACTGTTTTCTGAGATACAAGAAAAACCCTTTTCCGAACTGATGAAGTTTACAGAACAGAACATTTGGATATCTCATCTCCTTTTATATCTCAGTTTCTAATTTTTTTTTTTTTCTATTTGACAGGTAGAGTTGTAGACAGTGAGAGAGAGCGAGACAGAGAGAAAGGTCTTCCTTCTGTTGGTTCACTCCCCAAATGGCCACTATGGCCAGCGCTGTGCCAATCCGAAGCCAGGAGCCAGGTGCTTCTTCCTAGTCTCCCATGCAGGTGCAGGGGCCCAAGCACTTGGGCCATCCTGCACTGCCCTCCCGGGCCACAGCAGAGAGCTGGACTGGAAGAGGAGCAACCAGGACTAGAACCCAGCGTCCATATGGGATGCTGGTGCCGCAGGCAGAGGATTATCCAAGTGAGCTATGGCGCCGGCTCCATTTCTCAGTTTCTGAATTTTATCTTCTCTCATTGACTAATTCCCTGGTCAAAAGATGAGAAAGAGAAATGGGAGTAGATTACATCCCCCCCCATATTTCAACAAGTTGATAAAACCAGGGGAAAAAACAGGTAGAGATTGAGACCAGTGATTCTGTCTCAACTTTGCCTTATTTAATTAATGGTATTCACTAAAGCATATAATCCATGAGCCTGTGTAACTTATCATTTAAAGGGAACTGGTGACAAAAGGCATAAAATACCTCCCCCACTTCCATAAGGTAATGCATTACATTAAAAATAACTGAACAAAGGAGACTTTTTCTGGGGCCAGCAGTGACATTTGTTCTTTGTTTTTCTTTTCCTTTTCCCTGGCAACAGCAGTTGCTATTAGGCAGAGACCTTGATTGGGGAAAAGGAAAGAAGGCTGGAACAACCAGTTGGTACTCTAACCTACACCCATGTCTGATTTTCTTCCCCCCAAACTATAGTAATATAAGGAAGGCTTCAATTACTAGGCATTGGCACACTGACTGATAATCATTGAGCCTTCACCAGGAAGTCTTAGGCCTATCCAATATTGCCTGTCTGTAATATCTTCACAACTCTGCACAAAATACTTCTATATAACCAGAAATATTCTGCAGTGGTGTTCATGAAAATAGCACCTATATTTGGACCCTACTTATTGCAATACCTCTTCCTATAAGGAAAATCATGCGCTAGTGACAAACAACACTATGGTCACACCTCACCCTCTTCTGAATAAAGGTGGCCAAAACAATGCATACTGCTACATAATATTCCAACTTTCCTGAAATGATTTTTCTTTAATCTAAAACAACAAAAATAAACAAATAAAAACATTAGACAATTTCAAAATAAATTGAAATCACCTTAAAGATAAAGAGAATTTATTTTCACACTCCTCCAGAGAGCAGTATTCCTGGAATGAAATGAAAATCATTTTATTGGTTTATCTTAAAGGGAGACAGAAACATTAACATTTTTTTCCTTTTATGGTTTTCACAGTTGATGCAGATAATATAGAAAACTTTTTTTATTTTATTTGTAACCCAAGCAAGTTAGGAAGTTCAAATACCTAGAAATTTTCATATCTAATGTTAATCAGGATAATCAGATCTAGCCCCCCAGAGCAAATCACAGTCTTTTCTGGGGCTCAGGTTCTATTCTCCTTCCACTTTTGGCTTTAAATGACAGGAGCCTTCAACTGGTGCCATGGCGGTGGCCACACTGGCTGTTCCCTCCTATCAGTTACTGTCACCTGCTCCCATTTGTCACTGCAAAAAATTTTTTTTGATCTCTTAAAGTCCACAGTGAGGGCCATTAATTTTTATTAGATTCAATTAAAGGGATTTCTAGGTTTATCTTAATATCAAAAATGAATATGATTAACTAATATCAGAAGGTAACAACCACAGAGCAAGATGCCATTTATACCCTACAGTCATATCAATGCTTTCATTTTCCTCATATTCTTTCCTTCTGTCCTCGAAATATGAACTTATCAGCATACTTTAGAACACATCCATATGTAAGCAGTAAACTGCTTATGCTATATATTGTTCTCATAGCCAATTATTTCTCTACTAAAAATGAGGCTGGATTCCCAGTGGTGCGTGGCCTTCTAGCAAGATCTCAATTTTCAGTACCAATATTCATTCCATTAAATATTTTATAGGTTATTTTCCTCCTTTTTAAGGAGGCCAAAATAAACTATGTATGATGACTATACATACAAACAAAAAGTAACTACACAATCAGGCCCTGACCAGGCCACAGCAACTACACCAAAACTCACTTTTTCCCTCAAAGGGAATTAAAGAGATCAAACTTTAGCTAAGCTTGACCTGAGGTGTTGCTGTGAGTTATCTTCTCAGTTCTCTCTAACTTACAAAGAACACACATTCTGAAAGGCTGGCCTGATTGTTCCAATGGGGCTTTCATTCGCATCTCTGATTGGCAGGAAATGCTTTAGAATGTAGACACCATCAATTTTATCAGCTGAACTCATCCTTCTAAACAAGACTGTAACTTTTCATTTGCGATAAGGTAGAACTCATCCTTCTTAACAAGAATGCATCTGTGATAAGGCAAAAGGATTTATAATCTATGTTGAAAGGTTATATTGTTTGGAATTTTGTTCTAAAAAATAAACTTGTTGCAAAGCCACTAGATAATTTGGATTGCAAGTTATTACTTATGTTTTCACGTTAGTCAAGGAAAAAGAAAGATGATATGATTTGGTAATGTAGCAAAATGAATAACCTCACAAAGCTCTAAAATGTTCTAATATGTGCATTCATCTGGTCTTGTCCCACATGAAATAATGATGAATTACTCTAAAATATCCTTAAAAGTATCTAAAATATTGTCCTTATCAATTCAACAATATCTTTTTTACTAAAAAAATTAAAATATTCAGGATATACAAGGAGAGAATTTTTAAAGATGTCACAACTGTTGCATTTGTATGGCAAAGAACATTTAATTTCACATATAATAGCAAATTCAATTTATGCCAGAATTAGTTTTTCATTCAAACATGATTCTTCCTTTATGGGCAAGTTCATGAATTATTCAATACAGCAAATGTCACATTCTCCATAAATCAATTCAGCATCAAAGACATGTCATGTATAGTTTTACTAGAAGAAACCTCATCATAATAGAAGCCATGTTACCTCAAAATCAATTGTAAACCAAAGAAATATAAAGCTGGCCAAAAGAGTTTCTAAATTGTTCTACCCTGTGATTTTAAATCAGCTCTTTAGGACGACTGTGTTTACATGGAAAAAAAAAAAAAACACAGCCTGCAAATCCTGCATCTCTTCCACGGAAACAATATTATTGTCAAAACAACAGAAATTCTTGATTTTTACCATTCAACACGACGATCTTTGTTCAGCACTTCAGAGTTGAAGTCTAACTTCTTTCCCCAAACACTCAAAGCATCAGTGTTTCCACTGAAGCTTGTTACGCCATCCCCCCACCCCCAAACGCCCAAATCAAATCTTTCTCAAAGAGACTTACCCCAAGAAAGAGTGTGCTAGATGAGAGAGTGTGCTCATGCCTGTAGACAATTAGCTAGTAAACATGTAAACGGGCAACTCGCACTTTGAAAGTGCGTATTTTTATCCATTTTTTTTAAAACAGGGAAAGGTTAGCCCAGCCCAAAGTAGCAGACTCTGGGCTGCCGCAGCTTCTTACTGCAAACTGCTCATTCTGAAAATGTGAGCTTATTTACACTTATCTCTTTCCCTTTGTTAAAGACTTGCCCTCTTGAATGCTGTAGCCGGCATGCCTTTAACAAACAGGACACAAGAAAAGGCCCAAAGTCCGGGCTGGAGCCGAAGGCCGGGGGAACTCTTGGGGGTCTCAATAGGAAATGCTTTTCATTGGATAAGGAGGCATTATTAGGAGCCGAGATCCCGCCCAATCCCCTGTGCTCCACGGTTCCCTTAGTCACCAATCACTGGACTGAAGAAGTTTTTCCTTAAAGAGCATTGCCCAGGAAAAGCAGTTTCACAGTCAAGAATTAGTGGCTTAAGTGCCACTTGACAATATAAAAAAGTGTCTTTCCTGACCAATTAATCCACGGAGAAAGCCTCTGCGCCTGTCTTGCTGCAGTACTGCTACTCCTTACAATTCTAATAAGAAGGAGGAGACAAAACTCCAAACTAGGAGGAGGGCGTCAATTACGAACAGCCCATGTTTGCTCCTACTTGTTTAAATTAATTACAAAGAAAACAATATTGATAGTACTAAGTAGCAGCTCTGGAAAAGGCAAAAGTGAAGGGTGCCAAAATTACGTTCCTGTTACACTGTGCAAAACTAAAATTTCCACCAACACAAAAATAAAAGAACACCGAATACCATACTCACTTAAGCCTGTGAGGCGCCCTCAGACGAAGATGTGCTGGCATCCCACAGCTCTAACACCCACCTTCCATTGACTGGGGGTAAAAGTAAAAGCAGGGGTCTATACTTCCCTTAAATAACTGCCTGGCAGGAAGTCTAATTACTACGAAATTTCCCAAGGTTTGCTAAAACCCAGAATATATAATACAGAAAAAAATCTATTTATAATGGGGAGTTATCTTCAACTGGATTCCGCCCCCCCACCCCCAGGGAAAGTTCCTTTCCTATAGAGTGACTTCCTGGGTCAGCCACACTGCCTTGTTTCATCTTCCTTTTTTTCTTCCTCCTTTCCCAGCTCCCTCATCTGAATTTGATGCAGAAACTCACTCTTCCATCTGAAACTTCCTTGCTAGCCCAACCCCTCCGTCCACCAACCCACCCCCACCCTTCGGGCCCCTACCTCCACCCACTGTTAACACCACCACCAGCAACCCCTCCCCCTTCTCTGGAATGAAACTCTCTGGCCAGGAATAAGGTGCTTTCTTTCTCTGGGCAGAGCCAGGCCTCTGGAGAATTGGGGGAACCTCTGCTTGCTTTAAAACTTCAGTCTGCGTAATTAAGCTGTCTCCCAAATAAGAACATATTCCATGTTTGTTTATTCTTCCTCTCTACAGCTCTATTGTGGCTGTTCTCACTAACAGTCAAGGCCAGTAAACAAGTCAGTGTGAAGCTGACACTAGCCTTATTACTTGTCACTGACTCTAAAAAAACACTTTCTCTCTTGCTTCCCCACCCCCACCCCCACCCCCACCCCCCAGTTTCTGCTCTTTCTGTTCCCCTCTCTGCTTATCTCCCGGATGCCAATTTCTGTTCCTCTCTGACATAGGCTGCACCTTCGTGAATGGCCTTTCAAAATGGGCTTTTACTTACTCTGGGTCTAGAACACTCCTTGGCACATTCGTTGACCCACAAGAGAAAGAGAGTCACTGTCTGACAAAACTTCACAGTCCAGCTGAGGCCACAGAGACACACACGTAAAACAGTGACATACCAAAAGGCAAATTCTGAAAAGCACTGAAGCAGCTATATGGAGAGTGAGGTCTGTGGTCTGTAAGGAATCAGAGGATGGGGATCCAGTTCCATGGGTAGGGCCAGGAGGGCTTCCCGAAAGAGGTAGAACCTGAGCTGGACCTTGATGGATTATCAGAGTTTAAATCAATCACGAAGGGAAGTGGATACCTTTCCAGGTAACCAGGGCCAAGTGATCACATGCAGGAGGTGTGAAGTGAGAGGAAGTGAGGAGACTGATCTGTGAAGGGAAAGAAGAGTAAGAAAAAGCCTTTAAGGCAGTGTACTCTGTTGTAGTAATTTAAAGCTTCAGAATGATTGTAGAGTTATCTTCATAGTCATGCTCACTATCTGTCTGTCCTTGTGACCAACTCACTATCTTTTTCCTATGGGGATTAACATCCCTCAGTCTTCTGATACATTTGCCTTCATTTCTCTCTGTGAGACTCAAATACCTCTTGATGAACTTCACAAATGACTCGTTAGCAGGACTTTTACCATGTCACGGAGGCACATACCCTTCTAGCACCATTCTTCTTTTGTTGTAAACTTCAACTTCACTGACCCTAACTCAGTTCCTAGAATGAGATACCATCCCTCTCCCCATGGACATTTCCAAGTGTTCTTCCCTCTGCCCAGAATACTCTCCTCTCTAATCTTCCCTTCACCAGTTCTTACTGCTCCTTCAACCCCTATTCCAGTAATCATGGCTGCAGGGAACCCTTTCTTAACCCCTAGTTTAAGTCATATCAATTATTATATGTATGTCTTATAACATCACGGACTTTTTTCACTGTATTGATGAATGATTAATTTTCTATACTGTTGCCGGTGCCGTGCCTCAATAGGCTAATCCTCTGCCTTGCGGCGCTGGCACACCAGGTTCTAGTCCCAGTTGGGGCACCGGATTCTGTCCAAGTTGCCCCTCTTCCAGGCCAGCTCTCTGCTGTGGCCTGGGAAGGCAGTGGAGGATGGCCCAAGTGCTTGGGCCCTGTACCCCTTGGGAGACCAGGAAAAGCACCTGGCTCCTGGCTCCTGGCATCGGATCAGCGCGGTGTGCCAGCCGCAGCGCGCAGGCCGCGGCGGCCATTGGAGGGTGAACCAACGGCAAAGGAAGACCTTTCTCTCTGTCTCTCTCTCTCACTGTCCACTCTGCCTGTAAAAAAAAAAAATTCTATACTGTTGTTGACACTGTCGTGTAATGTATTTGTGTGATAAGTTGATTAATCCTGTATATCCTGACTGTAAAGTCCAAGAGGACTGGGTTCACATGTGCTGAATCTAAACTTGATATTAGTGTTATTTACAAAAATGCTTCTACGTGTTCATCTCTATAGCCCAATCAAAGCAACAAAATGATTTTCTTTTTGAAAGATGAAAACATGTGCCATGTTATCCATTTGCAGGCAAATCTACTTCAAGGTGTTATTTTAGTCTGAAGAGAACACACACAAATAGAAAGGAAGTCGTATGAGCAAGACAGCACGACAGGTTGTCCACTACCACCTCCATTTCCTTTCATATCACTCCTTGTTGCAAATCCAGTTTTTTGGAAGGTAGAAGGAAAAAAAAAAAATGAAAGCTTTTCCAGGGTGTTCTCCAAATGGCCAGTTTATAGCCATAGAACTTAACCCAAAATGTCTTTTACAAAGCATTAATTGAGTTGTTGATGCCTGTGCCACTGGAGCAGGGTAGGGGGAATGAATATGTAACTGAAAACATGCATTCAGAACTATTGGGGGGGAATATACATTTCACTTTTATCTATTTGAATAGAGAGTAATTGAAATGTGACTCACTTCCAACTGGGAGTTTACATACATGAATAAGAATAGCCAGATGCTTGCACTCTCACACTCCAAACCGAAATCAATTTCTGTTTTTGCCAACAATATCAAAGGACTGGGTGAATTCACCCCAAGTGCCAGCAGCTCAACACTATGCTAGTTTCCCTAGAAACAGTACAAGTGGGACCAAAAGATTTTAACTATGCTTATGGATTAGGTTTATATGCCATATAAACCTGGGACTGTTACAGGAAACAGGAGCCAATTAATCACTAATTTTGCATCAACTGGCAGATGTCTTTAAAAGACTTTCAGAAAATAAAGTGCTGGCTACTCCACTTTCCATATTCTACTTCCCTTCATGCTAATGCAACCTGGGCGGCAGCAGATGATGATTAAAATACTTGGGCCCCTGCTACCCATGTGAGAGCCCTGGATGGTGTTCTGGGCTCCTGGTTTTCAGCCTGGCCCAGGCCTGATTATAACGGGAATTTGAGGAGTGGACCAGAAATTGGAAGCTCTCCCTCTCTCATTCTTACTCATACCCTCGCTTTCACTCTCACTCTTACTCAGCATTGCAAGTAGATAAAAAAATAAATAAAAGGGGGCTGGCACTGTGACTCAACTCGTTAAGCCACCATCTGCAGTGCCTGCATTCCATGTGGGTGCTGCTTGGAGACCCAGCTGCTCTACTTCTCATCCAGCTCCCTGCTAATGTGCCTGAGAATTAGCAGAGGATGGCCAAAGTGCTTGGGCCTCTGTCACCCATGTGGAAAAGGCAAATGAAGCTCCTGGCTCCTGGCTTTGGTGTGGCCCAGCCCTGGCTGTTGTGGCCACTTGTGGAGTGAAACAGCGGATGGAAGATCTCCCCTCTCTGGCTCTCTGTCCTTCTCTTGCTGTAACTAATAAACATCAAAATAAAGGACAATGGCACTCTGAATCCAACAGTATTTCTTTTTTTTTTTTTTTAACACAATCTTGTTTTGATTCAATGGGAAAAAGGGATCACAAGATCAGGTTCCTAGCCAACTCATTTAAGACACTGCATCTCCGAAAGGGCAGTACTGCCCCGAAAGGGCAGTAAAGAGATGTGCAAGATGTGGCACAGTTTAAACTCCTGCTTGGGATTTTGGCATCCCATGTATGGGTGCCTGGGCTCAACTCCTAGATATGTTTCTGATTCCAGCTTCTTGCTAACATGCACCTGGGAGGCAGCAGGTGGTGACTCAACCGATTGTGTCCCATCTACCCATATGGGAGATCTGGATTGAATTCCTGGCCTGCAGCTTTTGTTGCAGCCATGGACATTGATGACATTTGGAGAGTGAACTAGCAGATGGGAGATCTCTCTGTATCTGCTTACACTCTCTTGCTCCGTCTCTCTATCTTGCAACTAAAATGAAAATAAAATAAATGAAAATAGGGTAGAAAAAAATGTCTTCAAGTGTAATACCTGGAAGACTTTTAGCTTATTATTCACCTCCATCTCCTACTTATTTGTTAATCAACTGGGCTTTCCTTCTCATTGAACAGGCTCAGAAAATAATTCATTCTCATTGTTAGAAAAAGGGTTAATAGCTAGAGAAAACAAAGTTTTAACCAAGGAACTTTCAAAGTAGCTCAGCCACTTTAAACAGTTGGTATAAGGTAAAAATTTATGAAAGTAATAATAATAATAATAGAAAAAATCCCCAAAATATTATATGCAAGGTCATATATTCTGTTTCATCTGTATTTACTTGCCTAATATGCATGACTTTATTTTTATAAATATTTTTATTTACTTATTTGAGAGGTAGAGTTACAGATAGAGAGAGGGAGAGACAGAGAGAAAGGTCTTCCATCCACTGGCTCACTACCCAAATGATACAGAGCCAGGAGCTTCATCTAGGTCTCCCACGTGGGTGCAAGGGGCCGAAGCACTTGGGCCATCTTTTACTGCTTTCTCAGGCCATAGCAGAGAGATGTATGGGAAGAGGAGCAGCAGGGACATGAACCAGCGCCCATATGGGATGCCGGTGCTGCAGGCAAAGGCTTAGCCTAAGCTATGCCACAGTGCTGGCCCCTCTGCATAACTTCATGTAGTAGTTGATGTTATATTCTTACTTTATTCTTGAGAAAAATCAAACACAGAGAAGTTAAGTAAATTGGTCAAATTCATATAGCTAGCAATTCTTCCACTGATTCTGATAATTTTTGAATTAATAATTATAATCACTTGTTCCTTTGATACAGCACTCAGAACTCTGTCCAAACAATTTTGTTCATGAACAAATGCAAAGATTCTGCCTTTTGTATTGTAGATTACTCTCTAGAAGTTGACAAACCTCACTAACAGAACCTGTGGCTTTTGAATTGTTCAAAGGTTTGAAAATCTCTAGATTTTTAAATATGGGACATAAAATCACAGGATGATTATCACAAAAGAAAAAAATGTAGGCACAACAAAGCTAATAAATAGCACAATCAATTCAAGGTGTAAGCATTTTGGAATTATGCTAGTATAAATCCAAAGTAGATTTTAATAAGTTTATACATTGGAAGCCCCCAAAAGCATCAACTGAAAAAACCTAAATCATGTAGTTTAAAATAGGGGCAGGCACTTGGTGTAAAAGTTAGGATACCATTTGGGACTCTTGCATCCTATACTGGAGTGCCAGGGTTCAAATCCAAGCTCTGCTCTCTCTTCTAGTTTCCTGTTAATGTGCATCCAGGGAGGAGGCAGGTGGTGGCTCAAGTAGGTGAATCCTTGCCACCCACATGGGAGACCTGGATTGAGTTCCCAACTCCCATCTTTGACCTGATCCAGCATCAGCCATAGCAGGTATTTGGGGAGCGGTCTAGTAGGTGGAAGACCTATATGTCTCCTCCTCCCCCCTCTCTCTCTCCCCTTTCAAATGAAATAAATATTTTTAAAATATAGCTAAAATCCTTCAGAAATGAAAAACAATTATACTAGAAAATCCTCAAGATAATGAGAGGAATACAGGACAAAAGAGGTTTATAGAAAATCAAAAGCAAAATGGTATGCAAAAATAGAACCATATCAATACTAGCATTAAATTCGATGGATTACACAATTGAATCAAACAGCACAGATTGTAAGATTGAATTGAAAAATAAGATTCAACTGTATGCTGTCTAGGTGACATATATCTTAGATCAAAGGCACAACTTGGATAAAAGCAAAAGGATCAAAATAAGATATACCTTAAAATAATAACTGCGGTGCCGGCATCCCATATGGGCACTGGATTCTGTCCTGGTTGCTCCTCTTCCAGTCCAGCTCTCTGCTGTGGCCCGGGAGGGCAGTGCAGGATGGCCCAAGTGCTTGGGCCCTGCACCCACATGGGAGACAAGGAAGAAGCATCTGGTTCCTGGCTTCAGATTGGCGCAGCACCAGCCGTAGCAGCCATTAGGGAAGTGAACCAACAGAAGGAAGACCTTTCTCTCTCTCTCTCTCTCTCTCTCCCTCTCTCCCTCTCTCCCTCTCTCCTTCTCTCCCTTTCTATAACTCTACCTGTCAAAAAAAGTAATAACCACAAAGGGGAATTAGAATGGCTATACTAACTTCAGGTAAAATAGATTTTAAAATAAACAACGGGGATCCAGCTTTGTGGTACAAAGGATTAAGCCACCACCTACAACACATGCATGCCATATGAGCTCTGGTTAGAGTCCTGCCTGCTCCAACCCTGACCAAGCTCTCTACACATGTGCCTGAGAAAGCAGCAGAAGGTGGCCAAAGTGCTTGGGACTTGACCACCCAAGTGGGAGACTCTTTAAAGAGACAAAGGTTGAATCAGTTGGTCTCCAAGATCTATAAATTTCTCACATTCTGAAACTTTATATTAAATCCAATTTTTTTATGCATGTAACTGCTTCCTGTTTTTCCTTTTTTAAAAAAATATTTATTGTATTTGTTTGAAAGTCAGAGTTATAGAGAGAGAGGGAGAAACAGAGAGAGAGATCTTTCATTTGCTGGTTCACTTCCCAAATGGCCACAATGGTCATGGCCCTACCAGGCTGAAAACAGGAGCCAGGAGCTTCATCTGGGTCTCCCACATTGGTAAAGAGACCCAAGCACTTGGGTCATCCTCTGCTGCTTTCCCAGTCACATTAGCAGGGAGCTAGATAAGAAGTGGAGAAACCAAAACTCAGACAGGTGCCTATATGGGATGCTGGTGTCCCAGGCAGCAGCTTTACCTGCTGTACCCCAGTGCCAGCCCCATTGCCACTTTCCTCTTTTCCCCTTTCCTTTCTCTTTACCCTTCCCCTTCTTTTTTTTTTAAACCAAATCTTTTACTGAGTTACTGTTACTTCTGAACTCAGAATTAAACAACCATTTTAAAACAAAACAAAACAAAAACTCCATTACAATACATATCAATAATTGTTCTAAATGTACTTGTTAGGCTTTAATGCACAAAGTACAGCACAAAATAGTATAATTGAGATGATTGAATCCTGGACTCAGCCTCCAAACACCAGACTGATATGAACTCAAAAAAATAAATCAATGCAGAAGGAAGTCTTACTGAATATTTTAGAGAAGTCTTGAGACAGTAGAGAGCATTCAGGCCTTGAAGAGTGAATAAACATTTGGTTGGTGAAAAACTATGTGAACAAAAATACAGAGGGGACCGGTATCATGGTACAGTGGGTTAAGCCCCTGCCTGCAACACCTGCATCCCATATGTTTGCCGGTTCGGGTCCCAGCTGCTCCCCTTCCAAACCAGCTCCTTATTAATGCACCTGGGAAAGTAGTAGAGGATGGCCCAAGGGCTTGGGCCACTGCACTGAGTGGAGTTCCAGGTTCCTGGCTTATGCCTGGTCCTGCCCCAGACTTGAAGCTATTTGAAAAGTGAACAAGCAGATGGAAGATCTCTCTCTCTCTCTCTCTCTCTCTCTCTCTCTCTCTCTCTCTCACTGTGCCTGTCAAATAAATATTAAAAAAAAAATACACACAGAGAAAAAGTCTGTTCTTGATGTAATTCCCCTATGGATCTCCACTATACAATAGCCAGTCTAATTTCAGTTATCATAAATATCTGATCATAAATTATATTCCTTTGAGAATAGTCTATAATCAGTACGTCCTATCTCTGTCCTTCAATTCATATGATTTGTGGGGGCTTTATTGCTTTCATACTCACACTGCTTCGCTTAATGGCCACCAGGAAGCTCAATTCTTTGTGGTTTTCTGTGGATTAATAAAGTAATAAATTTTTTTTCTTTGAAGTGAAAATTGTAGAGTGCCGCAGGAAGCAATCTAAACGTAAAATAAGGAAGCATTCTAATCTTCTTCATACCCTCAATAAAAATATATAATAAAAGATTCCCCTGAGGATTTTGCATTCAAGATTTTAAAAAATTATTAGACTTTTTATTTAAAGTAGTTTTAAATTTCCAGAAAAATTGAAAAGAAAGTGCAAAGAATTCACATATACTTCTCCCTTGTCTTGTTTCTTTATTATTAATAAACATCTTGCATCAATGTGATACTTTTGAATTACAAGTGATGAACCAATTCTGATACATTATTATGAGCTAAAATTCAGTTTACATTAAGATTCACTCTGTGTTATATAGTTCTATGTTTTTGGCAGATCGTAGTGTCATGTATCTATCATTATAGTGTCATACAGACTAGTTTAGACTTCCTAAAATTCTATGCTTCACCTATTCATCCCTCACTCTCTCTCTCTCTCTGAATCTCTGGAAACTACTGTTTTACTGTCTCCATAGTTGTGCATTTCCAAGAATGTCATAAAGGCTACAGTATGTTCAGATTACCTGCTTTCAGTTAGTAATATTCATCTATAGTTCCTCCAAGTCTTCTCATGACTTGATAGCTTAATTCTTGCTATCACTAATTAATATTCCATTGAATGGATATAACATAGACTGGTTATCCATTTGCCAACTGATGAATATTTTAACTGTTTCCAAATTTTGGCAATTTTGAATAGGGCTGGTATAAATATTAATGTGCAAGGGTTTTTTTTTAATAACTTTCAACTTATTTGGGTTAATTCCAAGAATTGAGATTGCTGAATAATATGGCAAAATATGTTTGCTTTTTCATGAAACTGTCAAATTGTTTTTCCAAGTGGGTATACCATTTTTTATTCTTACCAGAAAAGAATGAGAATTCCTATTGTTCCAAGTTTAGGATTTTCTAATAAAAACTACTTTTAATATTGAATTATGTGATTTTATTTGCCATTATGGTTGATTCTATATCTAGTTAATAGATGGTAGGAGTGTAAATCAGATTGTGGCTTTTTCTATTGTCCCTGTGACTTTATGCTATGATTCCTGGAGATTATGATATGTCCTTTCAAAAATCCATTAGGAGAAAATAAATCATTGAGCATTACAATGCAGATGGTACCCAAACCCACCTTAATAGGAAAAAATTAGTTTCCACAAGATTAGATTTTTGTGTGTAATGAAACTGAACTTGAATATGTGTTTTTCAATTCAGTTGAAACCTTCTCAGTTATGTTTACCCACTGACCAACTTCACATGATCAAGTATAGAGGTACCACACATGAAATTTCTGTAATTTGCACAGCTTCTGGTATCATTGTTAGCTCAGTTTTCACTTGTCATTGATTTTTCTCATTGTTTCCTCAACAGGCATTGGTTAAATACCATAGGTCTTTATTAGTGTTTTTATATCTGGAGACCCTGTCTTTCCAATTAGATTGCCAACTATTTGAGGTCAATGATCTGATTAATCACTTGCATAACCTCATCTGTAGTATCTGGTCTGACATCTTACTGTTTTACTTAGCGGTCTTTTGGTTGCAAGAAGAGAGACTCAATAAATGTAGCTCAGATGAAAGGTTTGGGGTGGGTTAAAGATATAACGAGGTCTGAAAAAAAAGTAAAGGACAAGAACTGAAAGATAGCAGGGACTTTCAGGAACTGGAACTACAAGAGGAGTGTAGTAGTTACAATTGCAAACTCTGGAGTTAAACCAACTGGACTCAAATACTGGTTTTGCCACTTTTAAGCTGTATGATTTTATGTAACCACTGAACAATCTGTGCTTGTATATTCTCATCCATCAGAGGATAATAATCATGATTCCATTGTGAAAATTAAGTGAATGAATATAGGTAAAAAACTAAGAAGAGTGGCTGGCACATAAATGCTTTTTTGTCATTATGTTCAATTGCCAAGGCAAAACTCTCTCTCCCCTTCCTCTGTCTCTCACACTCATTCTGTATCTTTACTTGATATATGTCTCTCTTGCCATCAATGGATCTGCCCTGTTCTTTTTCTATAAAACCAATTTCTTCTGTCTCTATATTATTTTACATTCCCTCAGAATTTCAGCTTGAATGTTATCCTTTGGCTTACTATACTATGAACCCTTGGCTGTGCAGTGTAGTGGTTAAGAACACGATTTGGGAATCAAACTGCATGGGTTTTGATCTCAGCACTGTCACAATCCATGTATCCTTGAGTAAGCAACTTATTTTCTCTGTGATTCCATTTCCTCACTTGCTGAATGATGCTGATAATAATAAAATCTACTCAGACTGTTTTGAAGATTGAATGAGTTATTTTTTAACCTGGTATATATAGAAGTGCTCCATGAGCATTTACTGTCATTATTATAGTAATTCTCAAGGCATCCTTTTGACTTCTGCTCCTTTTGTTAATTGCTTCAGAGTATAGTTTGGCTTAATTCATCTTTTGTAAACTGAGATTCATGAATCACAAACCGATGACAACCCCAGGAATAGTTTTCTCTTATTTATGGTCCAGTCAATTATGACCAGAGAAATGTGGTAACATAATATAAAGCATGATTATTGTCATTGATGAGACTGCAGGAATGGGCCATTTATATTTCATTTAGTGTGTGAACAGGTAAATGCTGTAAATATGTCTGAGACTTGCATATTGTGTTCAATAATTATTGCTGATGCTGAGTGAGCTGAACATGTAATGCAGTTGTAAATTGAATTGAGTATTATGGGACACAGAGATCTCCCTAGAAACACACTTTATTAAGTATTTATTTATTTGAAAGAGCAACAGAGAGAAGGACAAAGAAAAAGATGAAAGGGATCTTCCATCTCCTGGTTCACTCTCCAAAATGTTGAACAGCTAGGTCTGGGCCAGGAAACAAGAATCCCATCCCAGTCTCCCGTGTGGGTGGCAGGAGTTCAAGTACTTGGGTCATCATTCCCTGCCTTCTCAGGTTCATTAGCAGTGAGTGGGATCAGAAGCAAATCAGATGAGACTCAGAATGGCAGTCCAATATGGCATATGGGTGTCAGAAGTGGTGGCTTAACCTGTTACACCATAATGTCAGCCATTTCCTGAAAATATTTTGAAATTAAATTCTAGAACCAGAGAATGTCAGTGCTGGCTAAGGTCTTAAACAAACCTTAGAAGTACAACCTCGTCTCTCCCAACATCTCTACATCATGTTAAACAGCTTGGAAATCTGAAACCCAGAAGTTCGACATGATAGTCGAAATCTTAAATATGCCAGAATTGTTGTTCCATCATTTAACTCAACATTACATTCTAATACTTTCATAAAATCATTTTTTCCATATCTTACATGCTACTTGCTACCTCAGTTTGTCAATCTTGTGACCAAGACTTAAGCCAATGACAACCTTTATTTAAGTTTCTGTATTCCTTAACTTTGGTTTCTACCTATATATGACACTTTGAAATATAATGTTTAAATGACTTTTCAAAACATAAACCCTATCACACCAAGAAACTACAATCAGAAACATTGAAAAAAGCAGTTTATCACACAGTCTCACCTGTAACTTAGCTTCACTGTACAGGGTACCTGTGTGCTGTATATTGTTATATTCACAAGAATGATTGAAACTATGAAGGAAAACTTAAAGCTTTCTCTATTTTAAACCATTGCATCTTGACAAAATGTCCCAGCTTTGAGATTCTGTAATTTCAGCCATCATCTGATAAAAGACAGCATAACACCTAATCTTATTTCATTATTATCACTTACTCTCATCAATAAATTTGTGAAACTGGGAACAGGATTGTCACCTGCAGCACCACAGCCCATACTGGAGCACCCATCACACTACTGGCTGCTCCACTTCTGATCCAGCTCCCTGCAAATGTGCCTGGGAAAGCAACAGAATATGACCCACATGCTTGGGCCCCTGCCATGCATTTGGGAGACTTGGATGGGGTTCCCGGCTCCTGGCTTCAGCCTGGCCCAGAGCTGGCCATTGCAGCCATTGGGGAAATGAAGCAGAGGATGTAATATGTCTTTATGTCTCTGCTTCTCCCTCTTTCTCTCTATCACTCGGCCTTTCAAATAAATAAAATATTTTTCAAAATAATCAAAATTTTCACACTGAAGATATTGAACTCAATGTGATTCACATAAGATAGTATAACCATGTGATATATAAGGCTGAAATAAGTATAATAAACTCTTTCTCAAATAAAATTTTTTTGGATCTCTCAAAAATCCTGGTGTATTTCTGCTTCCACACTTTTGCTTATCCCAATATATTAGCCATATGCTTTTTCCCTTACTCTCTACTTCTTCATATCTGCATTAGCAAATTTTCCCTTACTATTTGAAAAGGGTAAGCTATAGCATCCCTTAAAGAACAACTTCTGAAAATTTTTTGGTCTTCAATAAAGTGTCATTACATTAAAATTATATTAAATGTAAACAAGTCTCTGATTGATTTACAGAAAAAGAGACTCCTTGGCTTGACATTAAAAGGTTCCCAACAATGGTTCCAAATCATTATTCCAAACTTATCACACAGAACTCTCCTCCATGAATGTGTCACTCAAGTGAGAAAGGCTTACTTGTTTCCATTTTTAAATGTCTTGCACATTCCAGTCTCTCTAATGGTACCTCACTTACAATGCCTCCCTGCCTCTCGCTGCAGATTTTACCCATCCAAATCGTACTGGTTGTCACAGGAGTTTGGCAAAGAAGAAAACCATGTGAATTGGCTGTTAAAACAGAAATTCTTCTAGAGTAGGAGAAAAGACATTAAATGAACCTTGAAGCCAAAATAAAATTTGAAGAAGTGAAGAGGGGGGAAAAGCATCTGGTTTGGCTATTAAAAGAGGGAAAAGTGTATGAATAGAAATGCACAAGAATGTTTGAAAGATGAGTAAACTCATTTTGCTAGTGAGAAAAAAAATGAGGATCTAAATTAAATGAATATATTATTTATGCAAACCTTGCCTCTTTGCCCAAGCCATCTGAGGTAGGGCAGAGTATTGGGAACAGGAAAGAAATTATGGATTTTAGCAATATTTAAAGGTAGAATCAATGGGAATACTTACTCAAAAAGTTTAAACCAGGAAATGCAGTGACCATAGTTTTGCATTTAGAAATACTGCTGTTCCAGTAATGTGGAAAACACAATGATGAAAAGTGGGATGCTCAGTTAGGAAACCACTGTAGCAGTCGAAGCGTACTAATGAAGGCCTAGCCTTGCCTGGGATAGTGAAGGCGATGGGGATGAGGGAATGTAAATTTTAAAAAGTAGGGAAACTTGGAGAATGAGATGCCATTGCTGAAAAAAAAGGAAGTTCCTTCCAAAAGAGAAGCAATCTGGGAAATGACAGGAATTAATTTTGGCCAGTGTAAAAAGGTTGTGTGTCTGTGTGTGCGCGTGCTGTATAATGGGATTTTTCATAAGATAAACAAGGTGCATATTAAATTTTATAATATCCCACTCCAAAAGAGATTGGTAAAGGGAGTTTAGGAAGAGCTTCTGTAAACGGAGGAAGGGCTAGGAAAATTAGTTTATCTTTCAACTTATAAAAACGGAGCAAATAAAATCATTTGCTTTTTATATGTATAAAGATATAGTATCTTAAGGTGAAATTTTCCTAAAGATAGGTTGAGAAACTGAAATCACAGCTAAGTGAGAGGTTGGGACTAGAGATCAGATTTGAGAGTTATTTCTACAGAGGAAATATTTGAAGCCTTGAGACTTCACCAAGGGAAAGCACAAAGGACCAATGTTGAGCTTGGGGAATCACCTGCACCTATGGAGTGAGCAAGGAAAATAACAAGAAGCAGAAAATAACCCCAAATCCACCAAATAGATGCAAGAAAGGGAGACTAATCAGCAATGTTTGTTAAATGTTGAAGAAGATGCCTGTTGTGTTTGGGTTTCATCATTAGAGCTGGTGATTAGGAAATCATTGATTGATTTTGAAGCAACTAATTCTGTAAAGCCACAGGAAATTAAGACTGAATGTAGCAAATGATGAAATGGAAAGTTTATTAAAGAAAAGAATCAGGGGAGTAATGAACCATATAAAACAGTTTCCATCCCTACCCCAAAAAATAATCTAATTATTTGCATTCTAAAAATATAGGGGGCCCAGTGTTGTGCATAGCAGGTAAAGCCACTTCCTGCAACACTGGTACTCAATATGGGCATCAGTTCACATCCCAGCTTCGCCAATTCTGGTCCAGCTTCCTGTTAACGTGCCAGGGAAAGCAGCAGAAGGCGGCCCAAGTATTGGGGCCCCGGCTGCCCACATGTCAGACCCAGATGTGGTAGATGGGGTTCCAGGATCCTGGTTTTAGATGGGCCCAGCTCAGGGTGTTGCAACCATTGTGAAAAGTGATCCAGCAGATGAACTCTCTCTCTCTCTCTCTCTCTCTCTCTCTCTCTCTCTCTCTCTCCCCCTCTGTCTGTAAGCCTGCATTTCAAATAAACAAATCTTTAAAAAACTGTTTATATTCTGTAAACATCTGAGTTTCCTGTAACAACTTTCAAACATTGTATGCTTAATTTTTAACAATAATGTAAATTCGTTGTATTACAGTAGGCTAAGTGAAAATAACATTAGTTATGCTCACACATATTTCAAGGAAATGGCAGAAAATTTTATATAAAAAGTCTATAGAGGGACCAGCGCTGTGGCATAACTGGTAAAGCCGCCGCCTGCAGTGCTGGCATCCCTTATGGGCGCCTGCGTGAGTCCCGGTGCTCCAATTCCAATCCAGCTCTCTGTTATGGCCTGGGTAAGCAGTACAGGATGGCCCAAGTGCTTGGGCCCCTACACCTGCATGGGAAACCCGGAAGAAGCTTCTGGCTCCTGAATTCAGGTCAGCGCAGCTGTAGCCATTGCGACCATCTGGGGACTGAACCAGCAGATGGAAGACCTTTCTCTCTCTCTCACTCTCTGCCTCTGCCTCTCTGCAACTCTGCCTTTCACATCACATAAATAAGACCAAGTGTCTGTTAATAATAATTGATAGAATTAAAAAGGAGAGAATGATCCAACATGGGAAGCAGGACACACAGCAGACTCATAGAATGACAAATGCCCTAAACAGCACTCTGGACTCAGATTCAGCCATTAAGTCATTCCGATTTGGCTAAAAAGCCCATTAGAGCATTTCAGGCATTGAAGGCCAAGACACTGTGGCAAAAAATGACCTATATGAAAGATCTCTGTGAGATCCCAGTGGGAAAGAAAGGGCCATCTCTATAGGGAGGAGAGAACTTCCACTTTGACTATGGCCTTGTCTAAATAATGTCGGAGTTTGTGAACCCAAGAGGCTTCCAAGCCTTGGCAGCTCATGACAAGAGCCTCGGGTGATCACTGACATCATAAATAAGAGTGTCAATTGTTAAATCAACAACAGGAGTCACTGTGTACTTGCTCCCCATGTAGGACCTCATTCCTTAATGAGTTGTACCATGAGAATTAATGGTAAAAATTGTCTTCAAACAGTACTTTATACTTTGTGTGTCTCTGTGGGTGCAAACTGTTAAAATCTTTACTTAGTATAGAGTTGATCTTCTGTATAAAAAGAAAATTAAGGCCAGCACTGTGGTTCACTTGGATAATCCTCCGCCTGTGGCATCGGCACCCTGGATTCTAATCCTGGTTGCTCCTCTTCCAGTCCAGCTCTCTGCTGTGACCCAGGAGGGCAGTGGAAGATGGCCCAAGTGCTTGGGTCTCTGCAGCCACATGGGAGACTGGGAGGAAGTACCCGGCTCCTGGCTTCAGGTCGGTGCAGCGCCAGCCGTGGCAGCCATTAGGGGAGTGAACCAACGGAAGGAAGACCTTTCTCTGTCTCTTTCTCACTGTTTATAACTCTCTCTCTCTGTCTCTCTCTCTCTCACTGTCTAACTCTGCCTGTCAAAATAAATAAATAAATAAAATAAATAAAAAGAAAATTTTAAATGTATCTTGGGGCAGGCACTGTGGCTCACTTGATTAATCCTCTGCCTGCAGCGCTGGCAGCGCATATGGGTGCCAGTTCTAGTCCCGGTTGCTCCTCTTCCAGTCCAGCTCTCTGCTGTGACCCAGGAGGGCAGTGGAGGATGGCCCAAGTGCTTGGGCTCTGCACCCTCATGGGAGACCAGGAAGAAGCACTTGGCTCCTGGCTTCAGATCAATGGAAGGAAGACCTCTCTCTCTGTCTCTCTCTCTCACTGTCTATAACTCTACTTGTCAAATAAATTTTAAAAAAACGAATCTTAATGAAGAATATGATGGGAGCGGGAGTAGGAGGTGGGACCGTTTGGGGGTAGGAAGGCAGCTTTGGGAGGAAGAACAGCTATAATCCAAAGGTTGTAAGCTTTCCATAAAAAAACTCTGCCTTCAAAAATAAATAAATCTTTTTTAAAAAGTCTATAGAATGGCTATATAATAGCATGCATGCTTGTGTGTGTGTGTGTTGAGTGAGCATGTACATATGAGTATCCTCAAGAAATAATGAAATGTGTTTATTTACCTTTAGGCTTATGATATATTTTATTAAAATATTTTCTAGTGTTTCATGCCTTTATTAAATCTTTAAATGCTTATAAGAACTGAGTCATCTGTTTATAAAATCTGAGAGATATTTCTCTTCAATTATGTAACATTCTGTATTTGTCTTTATGGTTTTTCACACTTTGGTTAAATAGATAACTATTATTTCACAGTGAAATATTTTTTAAAGTAATAAGAAAAAGACTGAGTATGGGCCCTCTACAAAAATTGTTCATTAAGTTCCCAGTTTAAATTTAATCTCTTCCATAAATCCTTCATTCATCACCCAATCCACATTTTGTCCTTTTTATCTGACTCTTACATAACTTCTTCTAAAGTTTTCTCCAACAGTCTTCTGAATTTTAGTACTGTGCTTTCACCCATTTTCCAGTCTCCCCCCTCCTCTCCATTAAGGCTATATGAAAGGAACCCAAATTTTACTAATTGGTGTATCCAAACACTTAACATAAGTCTTGCACATAGTAGGAACTTAATAATTATTTATTTTATTTTTAAGCTAACCCAAAAAACTTGCACATAAGTTCCATGCATTTTCATGGATTGCAGTCATTTCGCACAGTGTAGTAATGGCAAACAAAAGTCATTTGAAGCATGTTATTTTAATGTTGACAACTTTAGATTTTAGCTTACTAGGAATTTGAATGATAGTGGACTTTGGGAAGCCTGTATTATTATTGATCTTTTGGAAAATCTCCTCTTATATTTCCTAGCATTTTTATTTCATTTGTTATGGTAATTTCATTCTTAGCTTCTAAATATGCTTAATCAATTAACTTAACATCTCTGGTTCTCTACTGAGGACTAAATCATTTGCAATCTTCTCCATTCACTCATGAGTAATTTTTCCAGACTAGTTATAAAGAAATACAGGCCAAATAGTGTGTCTAATGTCATTAGGCTTCACAAGCCAAAGAAATTTGTACTTGGGAAAGTCACTACAAATTCAAGGGCCTACTTTGTCCCTTTTTTCCACTGCCAGTGTGTCCCTAAAACATAGCTGTAGATCTAAGGTAAAGTTTTGAAAAGTTGATGAAAGAAGTGGAGAAAAGAAAAGTGAGGAAGGAAATAGTAAGTAAAGCACAATTCAGGTAGCAAGAAGAAATGCAAAGTTAGAAGGGAAAAGAAGAAGAAATGACCTGGGGAAGATAACGGTATATCTCTGCACTCAATTTGCCAATCTGTAGCATAGAGAGAAGAGATTTCAACTAAAAGGATCTCTGAAAGTGTTTCCAGTGTAGCTTTAAGGATTCCGTGTCACAGAAGTGCAGTACTGGGGCTGGTGCTCTGGTGCAGCAGGTTAAAGCCCCGGCCTGCAGTGCCAGCATCCCATAGGGACACTTATTTGAGTTCTGGCTGCTCCACTTCCAATCCAGCTCCTTGCTAATGGGCCTGGGAGATCAGTGGAAGATGGCCCAAGTGCTTTGCCCTTGTACCCGTGCAGGAGACCCGGAAGGAACTCCTGGCTCCTGGCTTCAAATTGGCTCAGCTCCAGCTGTTGCAGACATTTGGGGAGTGAACCAGCAGATGGAATATCTTTCTTTCTCTCTCTCTCTCTCTCTCTGTCTCTCTCTGTCTCTCCCTCTCTCTGTAACTCTGTCTTTCAAATAAATAAAATAAATCTTTTTAAAAAATTGAAGTACATGACAAATACCCTTCTGAATTTCTTAAACAAATAAATCTTTCCAAATATCCCCTTCTATTTTCACATTTCTGATCCACTTAGTTCTCATCAGATTTACACTATTAGAACAGCCTCTTGGTAGATTGTTATGCCCCCAAGTTTAACCTTCCTAGGTTCATCCTTTGCACTGTTGCCAGACTGATTTTTCTGAAGCACATCTTGGAAATGTTATTTTAGTGATCAAAACCTTTCAATGGTGCGCATTTATATTCAGTAAAATTTCCAAAGATTTTAACCTTTCCCTTCAAAGCCCATAGGGCTACCACTCTACTAATGTGTTTAGTCTTCCCTGCGTGTGTCTTGTGCTTTCCCACTTCCATATCTATACTCAGTGGTATTCCCTATGTCAGACAAGATCCTCCTACAGTAAATCATTTCAGCTGTTGGATTCCATATACATTTTAAGATTCAGTTCACATTCTTACCATATCCATGAAGCCTTCTCTGATTTCCCAAATAAATATAATCCTTCCCTAAACTGTACTCCATAGCACTACTTCTACGTCTCTCTAATAGTATCCAATACATTCTTCGATATACCAAATCATTCATGTGCATTATGTTGTCCTTCAAGGAACTGTACTTTAAATAAGGACATGGGCCGTGTTTTCATCATTGCTGCTCTCACAGTGAGCATAGCCTAATCTGCATAAAATATGTACACAAAGAAATTTAGGGACCAGTGCTATGGCATAGTAAGCTAAGCCTCTGCTTGCAGCACTGGCATCTCATATGGGCACCAGTTCATGTCCCAGTTGCTCCTCTTCACATCCAGCTGTTTGCTAAGGCCCGGGAAAGCAGTTGAGAATAGCCCAAATGCTTGGGCTCCCACACCCATGTGGTAGACCCAGAAGAAGTTCCTGGCTCCTGGCTTCAGATCGGCCCAGCTCTAGCCATTGTGGGCATTTCGGGAGTGAACCCACAGATGGAAGACTTTCTCTTTATCTCTCCCTCTCTATGTCTGTAACTCTACCTCTCAAATAAATAAATAAATAAATCAAAAAAGGAAGTTTAAAAGTGATGGAAATTACTCAAAACAAAGAACAGAAACAGTTCAAGTAAAAATCTGCCTACCAGAGCTGTCACACAGCAGATGAGTTCTTTCTTCCTAGCACTACAAGGAGACAAAAATAAGACATGCCAAATTTATACAAAATCAATCATCTGTATCCTTGGGAGTCCTAAAGAGTCAGCTAATGTGCTGAGAACTCATAGACAAGAAATTTAACAAGTTTATAAGACACCTGGAAAATGAATAAACAAGAGTGGAAAGTGAGTAGCAGTCCCATTAAAGTAAAGCAAGATGTTTCCTGACAGATACTCCCTAACAGGTAAAATTCAGAAGCCATGACAAATGATGTTTCAAGCCTGAAGTCAAAAATTAAACCGTAGGCAATCAGAAGTGCACATACTAACCAAAGACACATTGTACCAGACAAACTTAATCACTTTAGCTTAGAACAAATTAGAGTAATTATCAAATGAAGGTCTTAATCAGATATCCCTGAATTTTACTGAAGGAGTCAACAGGCACTTTCTGGTTGTCCATGGGTCTACAACTGGTCTCAAGGATGATTCACTGTGAGGGCTATATGCATACTCAGTGGAATGAAACAAAGGGATGTTATGATAATGCTTTCAAGTATCACAGGAATAAATAATAGGCATGGATTATAGCCAACTGTATAAAGAAAAATACAAGGGTATTTCAAAAAGTTTGTGGTGGGCAGGATATAAGTGGTTAATATGCCAGTTAAGATGCCCACATTCCATACTGGATTCCTATCTCTGGCTCCTGACTCCAGCTTCCTGTTAATGCATTCCCTGGGAGGCAGCAGTGTTGGCTTAAGTGCTTGGGTTCCTTCCCCCAACATGAGAAATGTGGGTTGAGTTTCTGGCTCCCAGCTTTGGGCCCAGCCTGGCCCCAGAGACTGTGGGCATTTGGGAAGACAAAGAAAGGAAGGAAAGGAGAAGAGAGGAGAGGAGAGGAGAGGAGAGGAGAGGAGAGGAGAGGAGAGGAGAGGAGAGGAGAGGAGAGGAGAGGAGAAGAAGGGGGAGAAGGGAGGGGGGAGAAGGCAGGGGAGGGGATGGCAGGGGAAGGGAGGGGAGGGTATGGCAGGAAAGGGGAGAAGAAGGAAGGAAGGATGGAAGGAAGGAAGGAAGGAAGGAAGGAAGGAAGGAAGGAAGGAAGGAAGGGAGGGAAAGGAAGGAAAGAAAGAAAGAAAAAAGAAAGAGAGAAAAAGAAAGACAGAAAGAGAGAGAGAGAAAGAAAGAAAGAAAGAAAGAAAGAAAGAAAGAAAGAAAGAAAGAAAGAAAGAAAGAGAAAGAAAAGAAAGTTAGTGTTTTTAACGTTTGTGAAGAAATTAAGTTAAAAGGGGTTAAGTTTACTTTGGTGCAAAAATATTTGAAACCAGGGGGCAAGATGTGAGATGACAGCTGAGTAAGATACACTGGTGACCATCTTCCCAGAAAGACACCAATTTGAACAGGTATTCACACACCAAGTCACCTTGTCTTGTTTGGTTATAACAGGAGGAAAAGTTAGGGTAGATATTTTGGTGCACGTTAAGCTACTGCGTGAAAGCACTGACTGCATCTCATATAGGAGGGTCTGGTTCAGAGTCTCAGCTACTCTGGTTCCCATTCAACTTCCTGCTAATGTGCCTAGGAGGTAGCATATGATGGGTTCCTGCCACCCTTGTGGAGATTCACATAGATTCCTGGCTCCAGAGTTCAGCCTGGCCCAGCTGTGGCTATCACAGATGTTTGGGGAGTGACATAGTGGATGAAGAGTGGCAGCTCATGACAAGAACCTTGGGTGATTACTGACGTCATAAGTAAGAGTGTCTATTGTTAAATGAACAACAGGAGTCTGTGCACTTACTCCCCATGTAGGATCTCTGTCCTTAATGGGTTGTACTATGTGAATTAACAGTATAACTAGTATTCAAACAGTGCTTTACACTTTGTGTTTCTGTGTGGGTGCAAACTATTGAAATCTTTACTTAGTATATACTAAATTGATCTTCTGTATATAAAGATAATCAAAAATGAATCTTGATGAAGAATGGGATGGGAGAGGGAGAATGAGATGGGATGATTTGTGGGTGGGAGGGCGGGTATAGGGGGAAAAACTGCTATAATCCAAAAATTGTATTTTCAAAATTTATATTTATTAAAAGTTTTTTAAAAACTAAGGCGTTCTCTCTCTCGCTCTCCCTATCTTTCACTCTCTTTTCCTCTCACTCTGCCAAATAAGTAAATAATTTATTTATTTGATGACAGAAGTCACATTGAAGAAAGCCAGAAGGAAAGCATGGCCCATATTTCCTTCCACCTGAGCTTCTTGGAGCATAGCATGGAGGAACATTTCCTGCTTGGGAGAGAGAGAGAGTAAACTGAATTTTTGTGAAATTTTTGTAAGAAAATTCAGTCAGACTGAGCTCCCCAGGCCAAAGCCCGGGCCTGTACCTATGGACTGAGTATTCAGAGGTTCCACAGCCATGAGTCTCTCTAGCACCCCTACCCCAGCCATTATCAGAAAGTGAAGTTTCAACAATGTGTAGAGCACAGCGCAGGGACCTTAGGACTGCTCCCTGGAGTGCAGATCCCAGCCTATTGGGCCAAAATTTAGCATCTGATAAAGTTCGAAGGCTTCTATTATCCGATCAGCGCTCATAGACTGAGCTTCTAGACTAGCCTAGCACACAGTGGAGACCTGTGGTCAGACTCACTTTGGTGTGTCTCACTGATTGCCTCAGGTGGGATTAGCAGACACCTACAGGACTTTGCAGGGGCTGGTGACTGTGGGAATGAGGTGTGAAAAGTCTGGGACCTGTTTAGGTGTCCAGGAGACGGTCTTTATCACCTTCCTTTAACACCAGGCAGATAGAAAGGAGCCACAAGACTGCAATTTGGGACTCAGTTCTGGGCTGGCAAAGCTCAATGTTGTGCAAATCCTAATGGTTTCTATCCTTTGGCAAGTGCCTGTAGACATTTTCTGGGCTTGCTCATTGTCAGGTGACATCCTGGTGAGATGGACTTGTTTTAGTGTATATCACCACATACCTCTCACAGGCATATTGTGCATCTTCAAGTTTGCACAGACTCGGAGACCAGGTGTGACCCACATAGTGCCTACTGTGTAGCTGAAGGGCTGCATCTATCACCCCTCTTATCACATTGGGCAAACAGCAAGGGAAAAGAAGACAGTCTGGGGACTCAGTGCCAGGCTGGTGAAACCCAGCTTTGAGCAGATCCTAATGGCCTTGTTCCTGGCCCAGTGCCTGCAAACAGAATCTCTGGACTTAATTCAGTGCCCAGTGAAATTCTATAGTCCTGGTTAAGCAATCTTATAACCAGCCAACATCACCAGTGGCTAGTATGTGCAGTATTCTGCAGTGAGTCTACCTCAGCACCAGACAAACCATAGAGGGGTGACTTTTGATTGGTAGACTGCAGGCTCTGAGTATGATCTAGCACTGTGGCATTTGTAGGCAAAGAATAAGACATCTGAGTCTACCATAAGCCCAAGAAGAGGCTTATAGAGACAGACTACCTATTTTTAGGCCCTTCCCAAGTTTATACTGAACAAACATCAACTACAGATTTTGGACAGATTTGAGTTTAGAGAGTATTGTAGGATTCAACCAATAAAAACATATCAACAATGAACCTGCAGCAAACCTCAACTTAGGGCGCTATGTAGCACTGAAATATCAGAAGTATCCATAGGGTTAGAGAAAATAAATAGAATGTTTAAAATTCCTAGATGGACAGCCACAATTGAAGCCAGATTACTACAAGTAATCCTTTAATGTGCAGATGATGTTATTAAAAAAATGATATAGAGACTGCCAAACAATACAAAAAGATCAATGAAACAAAGAGCTGATGCTTGGAAAAGATAAAATTGATAAAAACTCATCCACCCTAACCAAGAAAAAAAGAGAAAATGCAGACATATAGAATGATAGATGGAGGCCGGCGCCATGGTTCACTAGGCTAATGCTCCGCCTGCAGCGCCGGCACACCGGGTTCTAGTCTTGGTCAGGGCGCCACATTCTGTCCCGGTTGCTCCTCTTCCAGGCCAGCTCTATGCTGTGGCCTGGGAAGGCAGTGGAAGATGGCCCAAGTGCTTGGGCCCTGCATCCCATGGGAGACCAGGAGGAAGTTCCTGGCTCCTGGCTTTGGATCACCATAGCGGCCACTTGGGGAGTGAACCAATGGAAAAAGGAAGACCTTTCTCTCTGTCTGTCTCTCTCTCTCACTGTCTAACTCTAAACTCAAAAAAAAAAAATGATAGATGCAAATGGAGATATTATGATTGGCACCACAAAAATACAAAGGATTGTTTAAAACTACTGTGAACAACTATATGGCAACATATCCAAAAAATATTAGAATAAATGCACAAATTCTTGGACACATACTCTACCAAGATTGAATTCTGAGGTAAGAAAATACCTAAACAGACCAAAAATGAATAACAAGAGTGAATCAATAATAAAAATATCTAATGAAAGAAAAGTCCATGAATAGATGGCTTCACTGACGAATTCTCTTTTTAAAGATTTATTTATTTATTGGAAAGGCAGAGTCGCAGAGAGAGAAATCTTTCATCCTCTGGTTCACTCCTGAAATGCCTGCAATGGCTCGAGCTGGGCCAGGCCGAAGCCGGGAGCCAGGAGCTACATCTGGGTCTTCTACGTGGCTTCAGGGGCCCAGGTAGCTGGGCCATCTTCTGCTGCCTTCCAAGGCACGTTAGCAAAGAGGTGGATCAGAAGTGGAGCAGCTCGGGGTGGGGGTTGCCGGCACCATGGCTCACTTTGCTAATCCTCCGCCTGCAGCTCCAGCATCCCATATGGGCGCCGGGTTCTAGTCCTGGCTGCCCCTCTTCCAGTCTAGCTCTCTGCTCTGGCCCGGGAGTGCAGTGGAGGATGGCCCAAGTGCTTGGGCTCTGCACCTGCATGGGAGACCAGGAGGAAGCACCTGGCTGCCAGCTTCAGCTCGGCACAGCACGCCAGCCGTGGCGGCCATTTGGGGGGTGAACCAACGGAAGGAAGACCTTTCTCTCTGTCTCTCTCTCTTACTGTCTAACTCTCTCTATCTGTCAAATAAAAAAAAAAGAAGTGGAGCAGCCAGGACTCAAATGGGAAGCCATATGAGATGCTGGCATCACAGGCAGAGGCTTTACCTGCTACACCACAGCACCAGTCCTTCACTGATGAATTCTACCAAACATTTACAGTATTAACCCCAAGAATAACATAAATTATTTCCAAATATAGAAGAGCAGGAATTCTTCCAAATTCACTCTATGGTGAGTAGCATCAATTTTATACCAAAACCAGATAAGGACACACCAGTGAAAGTCTACAGAACAATATGCTTAATGAACATAGAATAAAAATCTTCAACAAAATACTAGCAAATTGAATCCAATATCAAGCACATTAGAAGATTATTTACCATAAATAGGATCTATCCCAAAGATGCAAGATGCTTCACATATGCAAATCAATAAATGTGATGCACCACATCAAAAATAATTAAGGACAAAATCATAAGATCATCTCAGTAGGTACATAAAAGTCATTTAATAAAATTCAACATCCATTCATGATAAAAACTGAATAAATTAGGACATCTGCCATTCTATGAGTCTGCTGTGTATCCTGCTTCCCATGTTGGATCATTCTCTCCCTTTTTCATTCTACCAGTTAGTATTAGCAGACACTAGTCTTGCTTGTGCGATCCCTTTGACTCTTAGACCTATCAGTGTGATCAATTGTGAGCTGAAATTGATCACTTGGACTAGTGAGATGGCCTTGGTACATGCCACCTTGATGGGATTGTATTGGAATCCCCTGGCACAATTCTAACTCCATCATTTGGGGCCGTTCCGATTGAGCATGTCCCAAATTTTACATCTCCTCCCTCTCTTATTCCCACTCTTATATTTCACAGAGATCACTTTTCAGTTAAAATTTAAACACCTAAGAATAATTGTGTGTTAATTACAGAGTTCAACCACTAGTACTAGGATAAAAAAAAAATACTACCATGGATAAAGTATTACATTGTACAACAACAGTCAGCACAAGAGCTGATCGAGTCACTGTTTCTCATAGTGTCCATTTCACTTCTACAGGTTTCCCCTTTGGTGCTCAGTTAGTCATTGCCAATCAAGGGAAACAAATGATATTTGTCTCTTTGGGACTGACTTAATTCCCTCAGCATGATGTTTTCCAGATTCCTCCATTTTGTTGCAAGTGACCGGATTTCACTGTTTTTGACTGCTGTATAGTATTCTGTAGAGTACATGTCCCATAATTTCCTAATCCAGTCTACTGTTGATGGGCATTTGGGTTGGTTCCAAGTCTTAGCTATTGTGAATTGAGCCGCAATAAACATTACTGTGCAGACGCCTTTTTTGTTTGCCCATTTAATTTCCTTTGGGTAGCCCTTAAGGCATTCGGATCTGGCTGAAGAGCCCATGAGAATAGTTTAGGCATGGAAAGCTAAGACACTCTGAAAAACAAACCAAAAAAAAACAAACAAACAAAAAAAGAAGACCTAAATGAAAGATCTCTGCGAGTGAGATCCCAGTGGAAAGAACGGGGCCATCAAAGAAGGAGGTACCTTTCTCTGAAGGGAGGAGAGAACTTCCACTTTGACTATGACCCTGTCGGAATAAGATC
This sequence comes from Sylvilagus floridanus, assembly GCA_949820135.1. Taxonomy (NCBI): domain Eukaryota; kingdom Metazoa; phylum Chordata; class Mammalia; order Lagomorpha; family Leporidae; genus Sylvilagus; species Sylvilagus floridanus. The sequence goes on along the minus strand of OX463223.1, from coordinate 59,699,019 downwards.
GAAGTCCACGAACCCTAAAGGCTTCCATAGCCTCGGCAACTCATGACCAGAGCCTAGGGAGATTACTGACGCCATAAACAAGAGTGTCAAATTGTTAAATCAACATCAGGAGTCACTGTGTACTTACGTCTCATGAGGGATCTGTCCTTAATGTGTTATCCAATGTGAAATAATGCTATTACTAGTACTGAAACAGTATTTTTACACTTTGTGTTTCTGAGTGGGTGCAAACTGATGAAATCTTTACATAGTATATATTGAATCGATCTTCTTTATATAAAGATAATTGCAAATGATTAAAAAATCTTGGTGTTAAACTGGAAATTGCATAGACAATTAATCATTTTTTTTTAAAAAAAATCATGTAGGATCTCTGTCCTTAATGTGCTGTACATTGTGAATTAATACTATAACTAGTACTCCAACAGTATTATCATTTTGTGTCTCTATGCGAGGGCAAACCGTTGAAATCTTTACGTAATATGTACTAAATTGATCTTCTGTGTATAAAGAGAATTGAAAATGAATCTTGATGTGAACAGAAGGGGAGAGGGAGCGGGAAAGGGGAGGGTAGGGGGAGGGAGAGAAGTTGTGGGGGGAAAGCCATTGTAATCCATAAGCTGTTCTTTGGAAATTTATATTCTTTAAATTAAAGCTTTATATAAAAAAAAACTGAATAAATTAGATATACAAGGAACATACCATAACATAATAAAGAGCATATATAACAATTCAACAGCTAACATAATATTAATGGGGAAAAGTTGAAGGCCTTCTAAGATCTGCAAAAACACAAGGATACCCCCTTTCAGCACTTCATTCAACAGTACTATAAAATAAGATAAATTTAAACACAGACTTGAAAAATCTCTAACATGATGAAAGAAATTGAAGAGGACACAAAGAAATGGAAAGAAATCCCATGTTCAAGGTCCAGAAGAATCAATATCATTAAAATGTGAATTATAAGTAGTGTTGGGAAATCAGATATCTACATGCAGAATAGTGGAACTAGACCTCCATCTCTCACCATATACAAACATTATTTCAAAATGGATAAAAGACTTAAGTTCGAATGTGCTGGAAGAAAACAAAAGGAAAACACTAATGGACATTGGGTTGGTGGGGTGGGCAGGATTATCTGGATCAAATTCCAAGAGTAAAGGACACAAAATAAAAAAATACAAAAATGAGATTTCTTCTAACTAAAGAGCTTCTGCATAGCAAAGGGAATAATTAGCAAAGCAGGGGCCAGCACTGTGGCACAGAAGGTTAAGCCTCCTTCTGCACCCATGTGGGAGATCCAGAAGAACCTCCTGGCTCCTGGCTTCAGGCCCGGCGCAGCCCTGGCCATTGAGGCTGTTCGGGGAGTGAACCAGCAGATGGAATCTCTCTCTCTCTCTCTCTCTCTCTCTCTCTCTCTCTCTCTCTCTCTCTCTCCTTCTCTCTCTGTTATCTTTGCCTTTCAAATAAATAAATAAATAAATGACTCTTAAAAATTAACAAATCCAAAAGTAAACTTACAAAATAGGAGAGAATATTTGCAAACTATACAAGTGCAAACTGTCAGTGCAAACTGAGAGGTGGATAATGCCCAGAATATTAAAAAAAACCAACTCAATAGCAAAATAATAACAATAACCCAATTTAAAAATGGACAGTAGATCTAATAAACATTTCTCAAAGGAAGAGCCACAAATGGTCAATAAGTTCATGAAAAAAATCTCAATATAACTAATGATCAGGTAAATGCAAATCAAGATTACAATAAGATATCACCTCACTCCAGTTAGATTTGCTATTATCAAGAAGAAGAAAATAGATAACAGGTTTTGGCAAGGTTATGGAGAAAAGCAAACTCTTGTACATTGTTGGTGGGAATGTATATATAAGTACAATCTTTATGGAAAAGAATATGGAAGTTCCTCAAAAACCTAAAAATAGGGGCTGGCACTGTGGTGCATCAGGTTAAGCAGTCACCTCCAACACCAGCATGTCATATCAGATCACCGAGTAGAGTCCTGGCTGCTCTGCTTCTGATCCAGCTCCCTGCTAATGTGCCTGATAAAGAATCAGAGGATGACCAATGTACTTGGGCCCCTGCCACTCTCACGGGAGACACAGATGGAGTTCGAGTTTCCTGGATTCAGTCTGGCCTAGACCTCTCTTTGTTATTCTGTCTTTCAAATAAGTAAATAAATCTTTAAGAGACTTGTAAACATAGAACATATGATCCAGTAATGTCACTCCTGTGTATATAGTCCAGAGAAATGAAATCAATCTAAGAGACATGTTTATTACAGTACTATTCACAAGAGCTCAGAAATGGAAACAATCTAAGTTTTCATCCAGTGAATAATGAATACAGAAAATGTGGCACACAAAGAAAATGAAATATTACTCAGCCCTTAGAAAAAGATGAAGTCTTAACATTTGCAATGTCATGAATGGAACTGGAGGTCATTATAATAAGTAAAATAAGCCAAGCACAGGAAGACAAATACTGCATAATCCCACTCATATATGGAGTCAAAAAAGAAAAAAAGAGATAATCTCATAGAAGTTAAAAATATAATGGTGATTATCAGAGGCTGGGGAGGGAATTATGGAGGAAGATATGGGGAAAGGCAGATTGATGAGTACTAGGTTATAGTTTGATGGGTGTAAGAAGTTCTGGAGTTTTATTACACAGTAAGGTGACTAGAGATATAGTTAATGCACTACATATTTCTTTACCAAAAATACCTAGAACAAAAGATTCTGGATGTTTTCACTATAAATAAATGTTTGAAGACAGAAATGTATTCAACTTGATTGGACATTATACAAAACAAAACAGTATAGCAAAACATCACTTAGTACCCCCAAAGTATTTTGTTTTTGTATGTTAAATTTTATTAAAAATTTTAAACACTTATGACACAAAATTGGAAAGAGCTCCCATGTTCGTGGATTGGAAGAATTAATATTATTGAAATGTCCAAAGTACCCAAAGCAATTTATAGATTCAACTCAATGTCCATCAAAATATCAATGACATTCTCCACAGAATTAGAAAAAAACAGTCCTGGGACCAGCACTGTGGCATCATGGGTAAAGCTGCCACCTATAGTGCCAGCAACCCATATGGGCACCATTTCAGTCCCGGCTGCTCTACTTCCAATCCAGCTTTCTGCTATGACTTTGGAAAGCAGAAGATGGCCCAGGTCCTTGGGCCCCTGTGCCCATGTGGGAGAGCTGAAGGAGCTCCTGGCTCCTGGATTCGGATCAGCACAGCTCTGGCCATTGTGGTCAGTTGGGGAGTGAACCAGCAGATGGAAGATCCCTCTCCCTCCCCCTACCCCTCCCCCCCTCCCCCTCCCCCTCACTCTGTGTAACTCTGAAAAAACAATCCTAAAATTCATATGGAAACACAAAAGATCCAAAAGCCAAAAAAAATTTGAAAAATAAAAACAAAGCCAGAGGCTTCATGATACCAGATTTCAAGACATATTATAGAGCTGTTATAACCAAAACATCATGATACTGGAATAAAAATATAGACATAGACCAGTGCAAAAGAAGAAATACCCAGAATTAAACTCGCATATCTACAACCAACATATCTCTGATGAATGTGCCAAAAATATTCCCAGGATAAAAGACAATCTTTTCAATAAACAGTGTTTGCAAAATTGGATTTCCACATACAGAACTTTGAAACAAAATCCCTTTCTTTTTTTATTTAATAAATATAAATTTTCAAAGTACAGCTTATGGATTACAATGGCTCCCCCCCCATAACTTCCCTCCCACCCGCCACCCTTCCCTCTCCTGTTCCCTCTCCCCTTCCATTCACATCAAGATTCATTTTCAATTCTCTTTATATACAGAAGATCAACTTAGTATATATTAAGTAAAGATTTCAACAGTTTTCACCCACACAGAAACACAAAGTGAAAAATACTGTTTGAGTACTAGTTATAGCATTAAATCACAATATACAGCACATTAAGGACAGAGATCCTACATGAGGATCCTACAGTGACTCCTGTTGTTGACTTAACAAATTGACACTCTTGTTTATGGTGTCAGTAATCACCCAAGGCTCTTGTCATGAGTTGCCAAGGCTATGGAAGCCTTTTGAGTTTGCCGACTCTGATCATACTTAGAGAAGGTCATAGTCAAAGTGGAAGTTCTCTCCTCCCTTCAGAGAAAGGTACCTCCTTCTTTGATGACTTGTTCTTTCCACTGGGATCTCACTTGCAGAGATCTTTCACTTAGGTCATTTCTTTTTTTTTCTTTTTTTTTTTTTTTTTTGCCAGAATGATTTGGCTTTCCATGCCCGAAATACTCTCATGGGCTTTTCAGCCAGATCCAAATGCCTTAAGGGCTGATTCTGAGGCCAGAATGCTGTTTAGGACATCTGCCATTCTATGAGTCTGCTGTGTATCCCACTTCCCATGATGGATCGTTCTCTCCTTTTTTAATTCTATCAGTTAGTATTTTCAGACACTAGTCTTGTTTATGTGATCCCTTTGACTCTTAGTCCTTTCATTGTGATCAATTGTGAACAGAAATTGATCACTTGGACTAGTGAGTTGGCATTGGTATATGCCACCTTGATGGGATGAATTGGAATCCCCTGGTATGTTTCTAACTCTACCATTTGGGGCAAGTCCGATTGAGCATGTCCCAAATTGTACATCTCTTCCCTCTCTTATTCGCACTCTTATATTTAACAAGGATCACTTTTCAGTTAAGTGAAATAAAACCCCTTATACACAAAACCTTATACACTATACAAAAAGCGACACAAAAAGGATCAAGAATCTAAAGATGGCCAGCGCCGTGGCTCAACAGGCTAATCCTCCGCCTTGCGGCGCCGGCACACCAGGTTCTAGTCCCGGTTGGGGCGCCGGATTCTGTCCCGGTTGCCCCTCTTCCAGGCCAGCTCTCTGCTGGGGCCCGGGAGTGCAGTGGAGGATGGCCCAAGTGCTTGGGCCCTGCACCCCATAGGAGACCAGGAAAAGCACCTGGCACCTGGCTCCTGCCATCGGATGAGCGCGGTGCGCCGGTCGCAGCGCGCCAGCCGCACCGGCCATTGGAGGGTGAACCAATGGCAAAGGAAGACCTTTCTCTCTGTCTCTCTCTCTCACTGTCCACTCTGCCTGTCAAAAAAAATTAAAAAAAATAAAAAGAATCTAAAGATAAGAACTGAAACCATGAAACTGCTAAAGGAATGCAGGAGGGAAACACTTCAAGATATTGACATAGAAAATCACTTTTCGTATAAGACCCCAAAAGTGCAGGCATTAAAAGCAAAAATAAACAAATTGGATTTTATCAAAGTAAGAAACTTCTGCACTGTGCACAATTAACAAAGTGAAGCGACAACTGAAATAATGGGAGAAAATATTTGCCAAGTATGTATCTAATAAAGGATGAATATCCAGAATATAAAAGGAACTGAAAAACATTCAACAATAAAACAATCCGGCTAAAACATTCACAAAATGTCTGAATAGACATTTTCAAAAAAGATATACAAATGATCAACAAATACATGAAAATATTTGGTATCACTAGCCATCAGAGAAATTCAAACCAAAAGCACGATAAGGTATCATCTCATTCCAAGTTAGAATGGCTAATATCCAAAAGTCAAAAAATAACAAATGCTGGCAAGGTTGTTCAGAAACAGGAACCCTAATACACTGTGAGAATGCAAATGAGTAATGCCATTATTAAAAACAGTAGCTCAAAAAAAAAACTAAAAATGGATCTTTCAACATATCCAAATGAAGCAAATTAACATATGAAGGAGATATCAGCATTGCCATGTTTATAGAAGCTCAATTACAACAGCAAATATAGTGATTCAACCTAGATGTTCATCAACTGATGCCTGGACAAAGAAAATGTGGTAGATATACACAATGGAATATTATTCAGCCGTAAAAGTTCTGAAGTGGATAAAACTGAAGATCAATTTGCTAAGTGAATTAAGCCAGACACAAAAGGACAAATTCCACATTTTTCTTATTTGTGGAATATAAATAAATATGTGGAATACAAATAAATATGTGGAATATATATAAACTGCATATATAAAATGCTCATAAAATGTGTAGATTTTTTATCCACAGTTTATTAAAACGTGTTTATAAAACACATTTTATAAACACAGTTTATAAAAATGTGTGGATGGCATATTATTTATATACAGATATTTGTAAATGTTGTCTTTACTTAATTATACTCCTTACATAATAATATACCCTGCTTTCCTCACTTTATGATCCTTGTCATGAATGTAATGTTACATGATATTATTACCCTTACTTTCAAGAAAAATAGTATTTATATGTGTATATAGTATGTACATATGAAATTAATATGGCAAAATATTAAGAAGTTTTAAATCTATATGTGATCATTGAACTCTTTTTTATATTCTTTTGTATTATTTGAAATATTTCAAAAAATGGAAAGGCAATGAATAAATAATTAGTTGAAATCTATTCATAGCTTTTTTAAAAAAAAATATTTTTTTGAAAGTCAGAGTTACACACACACAGAGAGAGAGAGAGAGGTCTTCCATCCGATGGTTCACTCCCCAATTGGCCACAATGGCCGGAGCTGTGCCAATCCGAAGCAAGGAGCCAGAAGCTTCCTCCAAGTCCCCCAGGCGGGCCCAAGAGCCCATCTTCTACTGCTTTCCCAGGCCATAGCAGAGAGCTAGATTGAAAGTGGAACAGCCGGGACTAGAACCAGCGCCCATATGGGATGCCAGCAATTCAGGCCAGGGCGTTAACCCACTACGCCACAGCGCCAGCCCCCACAGCTTTTTCATAATATGCATCTTTCCATAAATTTCTTGAAGATTCCTCATTCAGTTAGATACAAAAAAGCATTTCTCCAAATCCCAATTTGACCAATAACTAAATTGTTATTTGATAATAAATAAATAAGTTATAAAACAGCTATTGCTGTCTAGGAGCAGAGTTATGGATCTGGCTAAGTTTGTATTCATTGGTCATACAATACTGTTTGCTATAGTCTCTCCTTTTGTGCTATCTATTCCTTATCCATATATCTTTAAATGCCTTATGGCTCCAAACAATACCAGAATATCCTACTTCGATACTCTTCCCCAACAGTAAAGGCCTTCAAAATCACTCTTCCTCCCCTCATCTCAAAGTTCCCATGTCCTTTTCCCCAGTAACTATAATACTAAATTTCAATATGATCCATGGCTCTGACAGTACACAAGGAGAAACTTAAAAATCAAGACAGCAGGCATTAGCTGTCTCTTCCAAGAATATCAGTATTTGGATTTAATCATTCAAATGTGTGGAGTTCTAATGGTGGTGGATTTTTCAGGCACATCAACAAGCTAGGATAGTGATATATTTTACTTAAAACAAGAGAAATCAAGCATGGGTGGAGAATGTCTGGCTTGCAGGCTGTATAAGGCCTGTGAGATCATTTGCTCTGGCCCTGCCAAGGCAACCACAGCTGGGACTTGAGATCCAATAAATCTATAGCAGACTAATTTTTTTGTTGAAGCATGGTAAGGCTTATTTAGAAAGTGAGAAGAATACACAGGCACATCAGGGCTTCATCTAGAGAGAATGGGCCAGGAAAGGTAAAAAGGGGAATTTCATACACGGCTCTGCTCATCCTGGGTCCACAAGGTTAGATGAGAGAAAAGGAGCAGGCTGATTTTTAAATTGATAATATTGTATGACCAGTGAATGATGTTATAAATATCCAAAATCCATTGGCAAAAAGATGGTTCCTAATCCCTGAAATAGACACAAGTCTCAATACTGGCTGACCCTGTTGCTAGTTGCCAATGTGGCTTTGTCCAAATTACCTGGTAGTTTTCTCCTGAAAAATAAAACAATTTGTCTAGAATCTTTCAAGTTCTAGCAATCTAAACTCAGTAAATCTCAGCATATTCACTACTTGTTTTATTCCACCTCCACATAAGGTTGGCCCTAGTTGTCAACAATCACACTAGTGATTAGGGAGAAGTCCATATTTTTAACATTGCACATCACTGCTACCAAAGATATTCCCACACAACTCAATAGAACTAATTCCATCATCATGGACTAAAGACATGATTACTGGCTGAAGTGGTATGAGATATTTTCTGCAAAATAGGGGGATATTAAAGAGATCATGTAGATACAATTAAGTGTTAAAGAGAGCATCCAAATAGGATCAAGTGTCTTATAGTAACAACAGAGAGAAATAGAAAGGATAGAATGTCCCAACATGGGAAGCAGTCCACACAGCAGACAGAATGACAATCACTTTAAATAGCACTCTGACTTCAGAATCATCCCTTAAGGCATTCTGGTCTGGCTGAAAAGCCCATGAAAACATTTCAGGCATGGAAAGCCAAGATCCTGTGGCAAAAAAAAAGTCTTAAATGAAGGACTCCATGAGTGTGACACCAGTGGAAATAAGGGACCATCAAAGAAGGATGTACTTTCCGCTGAAGGGAAGAGAACTTCCACTTTGCTTATGGCCTTGTTTAAATACTGCTGGAGTTTGTGGATTCAAAAGGTTTCCATAGCCTTGGCAACTCATTTCAAGAGCCTCAGGTGATCACTGACGTCATACATAAGAGTGCTAATTGTTCTGCTGCAAAAAAATGACCTAAATGAAAGATCTCTGTGAGTGAGATCCCAGCAGAAAGAACGGGTCATCAAAGCAGGAGGCACCTTTCTCTGAAGGAAGGGGAGGACTTCCACTTTGATTATGGCCTTGTCTAAATAAAATTGGCATTTGTGAGCTCAAGAGGCTTCCATAACCTTGGCAGCTCATGACAAGAGCCTCAGGTTATAACTGACATCGTAAATAAGAGTGTCAATTGTTAAATCAACAACAGGAGTCACTGTGCATCTACTCCCCATATAGGATCTCTGTCCTTAATGTGTTGTACTATGAGAATTAACGGTAAAACTACTACTCAGGCCGATGCCATGGCTCACTTAGCTAATACTCTACCTGTGGCGCCAGTACCTCAGGTTCTACTCCTGGTTGCTCCTCTTCCAGTCCAGCCCTCTGCTGCGGCCCGGGAGGGCAGAGGAGAATGGCCCAAGTGCTTGGGTCCCTGCACCGCATGGGAGACCGGGAAGAAGTACCCGGCTCCTGGCTTCGGATCAGCACAGGGCCGGCCATAGCAGCCATTAGGGGAGTGAACCAATGGAAGGAAGACCTTTCTCTCTGTCTCTCTCTCACTGTCTATAACTCTCTCTCTCTCTGTCTCTCTCTCTTTCTTTTCTTTTCTTTTTTTTTTTTTTTGACAGGCAGAGTGGACAGTGAGAGAGAGAGACTACTTTTTTCTGAAGGGAGGAGAGAACCTCCACTTTGCTTATAGTCTTGTCCAAATACTAATGGAGTCTGTGGTTACAAAAGACTTCCATAGCCTTGGAAGCTCATGGCAAAAGCCTCGGGTGATCACTGATGTCATATGCAAGAGTGTTAATTGCTAAATGAACAACAGAAGTCACTGTGCAATTACCTCCCATGTAAGGACCTCTGTCCTAATGAGTTTTACTATGAGAATTAACTGCAAAACTTGTTCTCAAACTGTACTTTATATGTTAAATTAACAACAGGAGTCACTGTGCACTAACTTCCCATGCAGGATCTCTGTCCTCAATGAGTTGTACTATGAGAGTTAATTGTAAAACTAGTTCTCAAACAGTTCTTTATATTGTGTGTGTGTGCAAATAGCTGAAATCTTTACTTACTATAGAGTTGGTATTCTATGTATAAAGTTAATTAAAAATTAATCTTAATAGAGAATGGGACTGGGAAGGGGAGGGGAGGAGGGAGTGGGGAGGGAGTGGGGGTGGGAAAGAGGGTATGGTGAGAAGAAAGAGTAAATTCCTAAATTTGCACTTATGAAATTTAAACTCATTAAATAAAAGGTTTCTAAAAAACATTATGGGGATATTACCTATCAAAAAGAATAAGTGTGGGATAATTTTATAATATATGTTCTATAAGAATAATAATGGACTTAAAGTCAAATAACTTGTATTCAAATCATAGGTCTATTACTTATCTACTCTCTAGTTGGTTCTTTTAATTTTAATTTCTGGAACATCCTTTTTAAAATTTTTTTAAAGATCTATTTAAGGGCCGGCACTGAGGTGTAGCAATTAAAGCCACCATCTGCAGTGCCGGCATCTCATATGGGTGCCAGTTCAAGTCCCGGCTTCTCCACTTCCAATGCCACTCTCTGCTATGGCCTAGGGAAGCAATAGAAGATGGCCCAAGTCCTTGGGCCCCTGCACCCACATGGGAGACCTGGAAGATGCTCCTGGCTCTTGGCTTCAGATTGGTACAGCTCCGACCATTGTGGCCAATTGGGGAGTGAACCAGTGTATGGAAAACCTCTCTCTCTCTCTCTCTCTCTCTCTCTCCTCTGTCTGTCTCTCCTTCTCTCTCTGTGTAACTCTTGCTCTCAAATAAATAAATAAATCTTTTTAAAAAGATTTAAAAATAAATAAATATAAATATTTTAAACATGATAAAGAAAAATAATTTTCACTCTCAGAGAAAAGATTCATTTATTTGAAAGGCAGAGTGACAGAGAAGAGGGAAAGAGATTTTCCATCTGCTGGTTCACTCCCCCAATGGCCACAACGATCGAGACTGAGCCAAGCTGAAGCCAGGAGCCAGGAGCTTCATCTGGGGCTCCCATGTGGGTGGCAGGGACCCAAGTACTTGTGCCATTTTCCTCGACTTTCCCAGAAACATTAGCAGGGAGCTGGATTGAAAGCACAGAAGCCATGACTTGAACCAGTACTCCAATACAGGATGCTAGTATTGCAGGCAGCAGCTTAGCCTACTGTGTCACAATGCTGGCCCCTGGAATATCCATTTTTCTTGTGTGTAAAGGAAATGCTATATATTCCTGATTTCCAAGTTCATGTACTGCTGCAAGAATCAATAGGAAAATGGATGAAACCTTTAGTACAGTCTAGAAAATGGAAGGGATTCATTCACAATATTCAAATGTAAACTAGAAACATTAATTACTTAAGCTTTCATCTGAAAATAATTGATGCCAACTGAGTGTTCAAAAAGAAAATTGATAATTTACCTGGAAGAACTGATCTGTGAATCAATATCCATAAGTACATAGTGTCCTCATAACATTATGAAGGAATATATATAGAAAAAACTGTAACCATTTTGAAATTCAAAGAAATGTCACTAGGATATTCATGTGCAGATTTATTTCTGTTTAGAGACAAGGAGAACAAACATCCAAAAGAACATTTTGTTCTTTTGATATATTATGTCTACTTCTCAGCATATGTCCCAGAGGCTGTTACTATTGTCATTATATTGTATTTATCAAAATAGAGCTGTGGAATGCTTCCTCTGAGAGGTAATAGAAAACTGTATTGGAAGCATACACAGTTAATACTTGACAAGAATTTCTGAAGTCATAATTTCTGATGCTTTTTAAGGAACATTTAGACGTTAAAATATAAGGAATTTTGATTTTGTAAATCAAAATTTCACCTAAAGAGATATATGGAGTGAGATAAATTTCACACTATTCCTTTTTCCTTTTCATAAGAACTTCATTGTTTTAAGAAAAGAGACAGATGCTTTTATTCATAAATAAATTGTGCATAACTTGGTTTAATGTCAAGTGAGAACTTCATAAAATAAACAATTTCACCATATATGAACTGAACAGATTGTAATGTGTTTCTTTGCCTATTTGATGGCTTTAGACTTGCACTACATTTAGACACCAAAAGTTAGTTTCCATCAATTTAACACCCTTTATGTGAAGTCCTGGACTAATTAATATAGGGCACGACTCTATTCTAGCCTAGGTGATTGAGTGATACCATTAACTGGGAGAAGAAAGGCAAGAGAGTAATCCTGCTTGGAGGGATGAATTATTCTTTAAATGGGTTGTGTTTGATATGTCTGTAGGACACATAAGTGGAGAACTGTAGTGTAAAGATGGATGGTATGAGGTTTAGGAAAAGTTTCAGGATTGTAGTGGTACATTTGGAGTCATAAGCATAAATTACACAGTTGAAGAAAGGGGAGTGAATATGACAACCCAAGGAGAACAGGTAGAAGTTATTGAGAAAAAAACAGAACAGGACATTAAGGAATACCCCCAATAAGGCGCCATAGAAAGATGATGGCTGTTCTAAACCAATATCATGATCGAACATAAGTACCCAACTTTATCTTTCCTTTATCAAGCTCCATTAATGCAACAATATGGGTTTTTTTTAGAATCATAAATTCAAATATGCAAAGAGAAAAAGAAAACAGTTAACACAATTTTGGAAGTTGGAAAGCAGATGGTTTTGTAGTAGTTAACAAATGGAAGAACTGAAAGTGTTCGTTTCTGGGAAATGGGAAGAGTTGGGGAGACATACAGGGGAACTACTTATTTCTAGAACTCTTTGGTGAGAAGCCTAGTAGAAATCTAGAAGGCAATATCTGCTAAATACATTTGGTCTGAGAAGTAAATTGAAGATGATAAATTAGAGGTATCACATATTAATGATGCTTTCAATAAATCCAGTTTTGAAAGGAATGAGGCAGATGTAGCCTGAGGTGTAAGAAGGAAGAAGAAAAAGTTTGATGCCTATGGAAATAATTGACACTGGAACACATGTGCAAGTTGTGAGGAAAAATGAGGAGACTGAAGTTCAGTGATACAGAAGAAAAAGGAAAAGATGAGAGACTACAAGCACATTGGTTGGGAAAGTAGGAGAAAATTTTCACCTGATGGCATTTTTTAGAGAAATAAAAATATAGGTCATCTGCTCAAAGTGAGGAGGCCAGAAGTGGGAGCTTGAGAAGAGAAATGAAGATTTGGAACAGCTGCTGTGGGAAATGGAAAAAGGAGCCAAGTACGGATGAGAAAAGGATTAAGGATAAGAGTTGAGGGTCCAGCTGAGGTTGGAAAGCACGCATTTGTAGTGGAGCCAATGAGCATGGATATGCAATTTTCCCCAGATGGGTCTTCAGCAGCCTGGGAACAAGAACAGCCAAAGTGGACCACTGAATTGAGCCAGGACTGGGCAGGGGTTGCCAAAGCTGTGAGATGGAAGGTGAAGGAGTCAAAGGAATGGAAAATGCTTGTGAGAGTGTCATTGAAATGAGGTCCAGAACAGGGAGGAAAGGAGAAGACAGGATGTGGCTGCTAGCCTAAGAGATTAAGTAAGAGAAAAGGGAATGGAGGTCAAAATGAAAACAATTTGATTGATCACAAGGCCATTCCTTGGTGTTTCAGATAGAAATTCAGGCAACTATTGCCTGTATGACCAAATCTCTAAACCCTTTTACCTGGATAAATGCCAGTTTTCCAGCAAGTGTAATGCTAATGAGATTAAAATGACTGTTTTCTACCAACAGTTATTTCATTGTGGTGATCTTTATTCCAGTTTTCCCATTGTTTTTAGGGTATTTATCTTATTTCTCTCAACTACTCTTAGCCAGTTCAGCTTGAGTGGGGGAAGGGACTGAGGCACAATGAGGGGAAGTATGTATTTAATAACCTTCTTTTGTGCATGGCTCTAGGTCTGGCTCTGCCTCAGAGACCCTTTACTGTATGGAATACAAAGAACATTTGGAAGCTATCAATGTTCTGAGGGTCTTGGAGTGCAGTCTGCCCTGAAAAGAAATCCTAGCTAATCCCCTTTTCACTCCTCCTGTAGAGGGCAGCTGCTTCTCTCATCAGGTTGGAAGCACAGCTCCTTGTCCAGACAGCATTTGCCATTTGCAGGCTCTGATTTTATGGTAGAAGGAAAGTGGGAGGTGGGGAGTGTGTTCACTCACCAGAGAATGCTGGGGACTTAAAACCTATCAGTTCTCAGCCTCCTCCAGACTTCTGTGTCACATCACTAGTGTTTCCAATGAAGCTTCTATTTATACCTACAAAGCTGTGGTGGATTCAGACGTGTTTGCATCAGTAGTAATTGTCTCTAGCTAGTGAAAAGAGTAGGGCTAACTTCCTCAGCCTCCCTTTAGTCACAGAACAAGTCCCACACACACCCTGTCTCTGTTTCTTCATTATTAAATGGTTTACTTAAGATAAACATTTTTATGGGTGACAGATTTCCAGTGATTTTCATATTAGCAACTGCAGCATAGGGCAACAAAACCTTTCATCAGTGAGCCTTACATTTTCCAAAGCAAAAGTTTGTGCTCACAGAAGCTATAACATATTTAGAGTTTATCATGTTGATATCCTGCTCCTTAGGAGCTTATCAGGGCTACCGAAATAGATTTTCTATGCAACTGCACATTATCCTTCTAAGAAGAATCTCCATATAAATTAACACTCTGTTATTTTCCTTAACACAGCCCTGTTCTGTGTTTATGCCCAAAGGTATAAAAATACTGAATATCTGTCTGGCAATTTCCACATGATTATTTGTAAACACTGTAACTTGACCATTTTTTATCCAAATAGAAAACAAAATCCAAAGATACAGCCTTAAAAAGGCAACATCAATGGTTCTGAGTGAAAATGTTGAATAGCTGTGCAAAATAGCACTTAAAGTCACCAACAACCTAACATAGTTCTGTCACTTTTCTCCATCTTTTTTGGAGTGTGAAGAGCTGATATGTGTGCCAGTATATCAGTTCTACTTAAAGATTTATTTATTTATTTATTTAAACATCAGAGAGAGAGAGAGAGAGAGAGAGAGAGAGAGAGAATGAGAATATGAATTTTCCATGCACTGGTTCATTCCCGAGATGAACAGCCAGTGCTCGGCCAGACCAAAGCCAGGAGTAAGGAGCCTCAGCTGGGTCTGCCATGTGTGTGGGCAGGGCCCAAGGACTTGGGCCATTTTCCACTGCTTTCCCACACACATTAGCAGGGAGCTGAATCAGAAGTGGAGTAGCTAGGAAATGAACCATAGCCCATATGGAATGCCGGCATTGCAGGGGTGGCTTTACCCCCCCCTGCACCACAATGCTGGCCCCCCAAATATATCAATTTTGTTGACAGAAAAACTTTCAGAGACAAATTTGTAGGGGTAATACAATTGTCGTGGAATGTATAGCTATACTGGGCACCTTTTAAGAATCTGTAATTAAAAGGGATTGAAATATGACCAAAAATCTACATATAAGTGGCAATACTTTTAGTTGTATAGGTTTAAGCAAAATCAAGATAATCTAGTCCTATTTAAAATGAAAAGGACCTTTGGCTTACTTTAGGGATAAATTATATTTACTGGAAATGACCTTCAAAAGCTTAATTGAATGTTCCCTGAGAAGAGAAGTTGATTCTGTTTATGCATATGTCTTTAGCCTGCAAGCTAGTTATTTGCTAATTCTAACTTGAATTCATTTTCTAACCTTACTCTCACTTTTGCAAAAAAGATTATGTAAAATATGTTCAAGGAAGTTTAGATGTAGGTCATTTGTTCTCCTTTAGGTTAGAGATGGAAGAAAACCATGTGCTTTTGCCATCCCTCTGGAAAATTCTGGCTCTGACTTTAACTGAACCCAGCCCACTAAAAGTCTCCACAGCAACTTTCATTTCACTTTTGACTCTTGTATCCTGTTACTCCTTTCAGGTAAATGTTTGTGACCTTGGCGTTTCTTTCCGTACCAGAGCCTTTGGTTTATGAGCTTGCATTCCTCAAAGTGCAGCACACCAAGAAGAAAAAGGTCTTTCAAAAGTCTGACATATACTGTTTGACCATAGAGAGGCCCATTCTAGGACATACTCATTAAAAACTCCTCTCTTGCCATAAACCAGAATATGCTGGGGGCTAGGGGTGGGTGAGAGAATCACCCCAGCTGCAGTTTTTATAAAGAAATAAAGACAGTAGTCACTTTAGGTACATATGTGCATGTCACAGTTTTTGTCAGGCTGACTTGGCAGCTCAAAAAACTAAATAATTCTAGAGGATTACAAGACTACTATATTTCAAAATGTTTATAGGTTAGTTTTGCAGGATAAAAAGAACAGCTTCATCTAATGGAACAAGGACATTTACTGCAAAAGAAGCCAAGAAGTCTGTTTTTCAAGAATATTTGCAATAGGAAAAAGTACCCAAAAAAACAGCCCTTTTTGTAGAAAGGCTGGAAACCTTTTCTGGGTGATTTAAAATGCTCTCCAGTGAACCATGGCCAATTTATGATTAAAAGCAGAAATAAAAACTGAAATAAAACTGAAAAGTGTCCTTTTGGTAGGGCTTTCTTTTTTCAAAAATCTATAATATGTCTGATTTATGTCTCATCCAAATCCAATGTGTTGGTAAGTCAGTGAAATTGACTTTAAAGAGGTAATTTATGATTAAGGATTCAGGTCCTAACTACAGGTTCATAGTAAAGTAAAATACAAAATGACTGCCAGTACAGCCGGTATCTGGCTGTTTTAATACCTCAAAAGTGGAAAAATCAGTATATCTTCACAAAAGACAATTAGTTGTTTAGGCCAAGTAGATACTCTTATATCTAACCTAAAAATCTATCCGGACCCAAAGTATGTCCTCAGAAGCAGGCTTTGTTGATTGAAATTTTTATCATGACAATCTCTCTCTGGGGTTGAGGATGTTGTTACAGTGGATTTACCATTGAGAGGTAATGATAAAATAACCATAAATGAATTAATATCACTTCATTATCCATCCACCAGGAGACAGAAAATTTGACAACGATGAAGAAAGACTAGGTGTGTACTTGTAAAATAAAACAACAGATAAGAGAAAAAGTTGAGTTTGTTGTTGGATCCTGTATGGACGGGGAGCATCAGTGCTAGGGACAGGGGACTGTGTAGACTCTAAAAGTAAAATAGAACACCACAAGCACCATGATATGGTGGAAAGAGCAATGATTTTGGTGTCAAAACAAGTCATTGTAGTCCCTTTTCCGGGTATATCCTATGACCGTGGATAAATCCTTCCCCCTCCTTAGATTCAAATTTCCCATGTATAAAACGAGGATAGGTTAGACAGAATAAATAATCTCCGAAGTCCTGTTCAGCACTCTTCTAATTAGAAGGGGAATGACAGGGTAAAGCTGAGAACAAACTGGCTAGTTCACTGTTTTGTCTTAACCTTCAGGCTGCAAATAACTTTCTGTGAGGACATCATGGAAACAGTATGAAGTTGAGTGGATTTCGCTCTCAAAGATCTCATACCAATGAGTAGCAGCATTCCCTTTCAAAGAAATTATTATTTTCTCCCCCTTGCTCCTACTACTTTGTCATTATTTTGATGATTGAAGCCAACTAGCTGCCTATTAACAAATTCTAAGCCAGTTTCCTGCATCTGAACCAACAAATTCATGACATATTTTTTCTATCTTCATTTTACCATATTTAACTTACTAAAGACCCAAGGCTTACCAAACCAAATTTCCCCTTTTATTTTCCTAACTGGTCCTTCAAATATGTGTTGTAACAAAACAATAAAAACATGGAAGTAATCATAGGGTTGAGCCATCAAATGAAAAGATAGGAAACATTTAGAGGCTAGTACAGTTCCTCTTCTTGCCAGTACCAGATTGCTTTCTATGATTAGCCTTCAAAAATATTGCTCAATCCGTGGTGAAATGCCCTAAGTAATGCTGTCACATTCCCTTAGAGACTATTCCTTACTATAAAAAGATTTCACTCTCAAGAAAATTTTAACCAATTCTAAGTCCAAACTCTCCTACAACTTCTACCCCACTGTGTTCTCATTAAATATTAGGCAATGGTGAAAACATCTCCCCACTATCCCCTTCCCCACTGCCGTGCCGTCACCTTCTTTTCAATAATTTCTGCAGTCCCAAGTCAAAATACCAAAGTTAAATCCACTTTCTTGGACCAACTTGTTCTGCTTAAATTTGCTTGGGTATCTTACTGAACATCAAGGCATTTCCGGTTTAATGGACTGTCATAGCTGGTAGTCAGTCACCTTGAGCAACTTGTGATGTGGTTTCAGTAAAGTTCTTCCCTAAGGTCGAATCACTAACTAATGTATTGCAGTTGCCTAACTTCATAGGAGAGGCACCCACAGTGCTTGCTTTATCAGAACAGAGACTTGATGTTTTTGGTAGAAGACATCTTGAATTAAGCCAACATCTTCAGCACTGGCATCCTATTTCAGGGCCAATTCAATTTCCGACTGCTCTACTTTAAATCCAGCTCCCTGCTAATGCGCCTGGGGAAGCAGCAGAGGATGGCCCAAGTGCTTGGTTCCCTGCACCCACATGGGATCCAGAAGTGGCTCCTGGCTTTTGGCTTCGACCTGGCACAGCCCTGGCTCTTGAGACCATTTGGGAGTGAACCACCAGATGGAAGATTTTTCTCTCTCTCTCTCTCTGTAACTCTCACTTTCAATTAAATAGATAAATCTTCTTTAAAAAGTGTTGCATCCTTGAAATATTGTTATCTATCTAACACAGTAGCACATGTGACTGCTTTAAATCTTGCCTCTGCATAATTGCTTATTTGGTATTGTTCTATCTGCATAATAAACGGAGAATTTGTTTTGAAGTGCTTTTTGTGTGAAATATAAAGCCTTTAAAAATGGCCTGTTCTAGTAAATGCGGACCTCATAAGAAAATCATTTATTAAGGAATCTGGTTGTGTTTAATCCAATAACTTTACTAGCATATAATGGAAATAATAAATTTGAAAGAAGGAAAGCAGGAGAGTTCTAGAGCTCCCCAAGGGCTCCAAGGATCATCCAAAAATTACATGCTGGCTGTGTTCAGATTATTTTGAAGTGCATAAAGAGAAATAAGCACAGTTTCTGCATTCACATTGCTTAAAAAAAGAAATCCGTTATGAAAAATCATAGTCTACTTATGATAAATGTCATTAAGGCAACAATTAATTACTAAAATGAATCAATGGACAGAGATCACTATCAGCTATAGGTCTATGAAAGAGCTGATTCAGTAACAAAAACATAAGTATTTGTTGACAGATTGGATGAATGACTGTGGATGGAGGATAGGGCAGATGTTTTAGCTGAATCTGGAAGGATATAAAGGATTCAGATGGGCAGAGTTTGGAATGGTACTTCCAGAGAATGCCACTTTACAAAGAAAGGAAAATCCATGAGCAAAAGTAGGAAAACCCAGGCCATATACAAGAAGTTCAGTGGTCCAATTTGGCCACAGGGGAAGATTCCTCAAGGGAAAGTTGTAATCAAACTGTTAATAAGTTAAAATGCAAGGGCAGGGACCTGCGCTGTGGCTCACTTGATTAATCCTCTGCCTGCGGCGCAGGCATCCCATATGGACGCTGGGTTCTAGTCCCGGTTGCTCCTCTTCCAGTCCAGTTCTCTGCTGTGGTCCAGGAGGGCAATGGAGGATGGCCCAAGTACTTGGGCCCCTACACCTGCATGGGAGACCAGGAGGAAGCACCTGGCTCCTGGCTTCAGATCGACGCAGCACTGGCTGTAGCAGCCATTTGGGGGGTGAACCAACAGAAGGAAGACCTTTCTCTCTGTCTCTCTCTCACTGTCTATAACTCTACCTATCAAATAATTTTTTAAAAAAGTTAGATTATAAAAAATTCAAGGACAAAGCCAGTGCCGTGGCTCAACAGGCTAATCCTCTGCCTAGCGGCGCAGGCACACTGGGTTCTAGTCCCGGTCGGGGCGCCAGATTCTGTCCCGGTTGCCCCTCTTCCAGGCCAGCTCTCTGCTGTGGCCCAGGAGTGCAGTAGAGGATGGCTCAAGTGCTTGGGCCCTGCACCCCATGGGAGACCAGGGTAAGCACCTGGCTCCTGCCTTCGGATCAGCGCGGTGCACCAGCTGTGGCAGCCATTGGAGGGTAAACCAACGGCAAAGGAAGACCTTTCTCTCTGTCTCTCTCTCTCTCTCTCTCTCTCACTGTCCACTCTGCCTGTCAAAAAAAAAAAAATTCAAGGACAAACTCTTGAGTGTCTGTGTGTGTGCGTGTCTGTGTGTGTGTGTGTACCTTCTCTCTGGCAGATACTCTGAGCCCTGTTCATTGTTCGAAACTCTTCTGCCTACCCTTATCTTTCTCAGAAGTATAGTCTTCAGCACCCGCCCAAAAGCGGGGTAGTCATCACATGGAAGTCCATGTATTAACTTCAAATCCTGATACCTGATATATATCCCCACCACCAAGGACCAATATGCTGCACCCTGGCCTTCATTATGGCCCTGTTAGAATGACAACCTGTGGTTCACAGGCATACCACCCTGAACTCGTCCAATCTGATGTTGGAAGCTAAGCCTGGTCAGGTCTGGTTAGTACTTGGGTGGGAGAATGACAACTGGGAAATGACTACTCCCTGCTAATGAAAGTTTGAGTCCCATAATTTCTCTGAAAATTTGTTACTTTACCATTCCTTTTTCTTCCATTGGATGTCTTTCTCCATTTAGTTTTTCTTGTAAGGTCAAACCATGAGTTTATCTCTTCATAGAAATGAAACACAGTCTGGGTAAATAAGGAACGTGGCTACATTCTCACATTCTTGTCATTTCATTGAAATTAATATTGTTTATCCATCAGTGATTCAAATAAAAGGAGCCAAACTGAGTTAGAAGCAGCACAAGTTTCCCATGCTGTACACAAATGTACATGCATGGGAATAAATCATTCTATGTGTCTAGGGAATTTTTAAGCCTCAGTTCCTCAAAGATGTGATTATTTCATTTCTAAGGTTTCCACAAGTGAGTTTTAAGGGCTGTTCCACAGCTTTAATATATGTCTCCAAACTAACATAATATGCAATGCATGTTTGATTCTGATCATTTTGGAAATCTCCTGTATTGTGACCTTAACTATCCTGGATCTCAAAGGTGACTGAATAGTGTAAAAATATAGGCCCAAATGTCTGATAACTTAAGCAAAATTTCCTATATAGACTAAGTGTCTGTTCATCAGATTTTATAATCTCAAACTATAAACTTTTAAAGGGCAGGACCTGAGCCTTACCATTTTCTGCATCTCCAGTACATAACACAGAGTTAACTGCAGAAAATAAAGTTACTACTAGTGAATGATGATGAAGTAAGGAGATACCCATTTGCAAAAATATACATATGAAACCATCCTCTTCCATTCCATTCCATCCTTTGTTCTCCACTGTACATTATTTTGGTATTCATTTAGGAACATTGTATAAATCAGATATAGATGTTTCTTTCTCTAGTTAAATAAATAAGTGAAGTTGATACATTATTGTACAATCTTAACAACCACATATGGTTGCCTTGTGTGTAGGAGACAGCATAGGCTGAGTGTACAAATGTACATATTCTGTTGCCAGCTCACACATACCCTGGATAGATGCTAAGACACAATTCTGCAGGAAGTGTTCAAATTTTGAGTCCCTGTCTCTGGCCCCTAGATAAAGTGACTGCATCAGGTTTGAAATCTTTTGGAAAGGTGAAAAACAGACCTTGAGAGGAAGACAGAAATGCATGCTCTGCTGATAAAACTGGAGTTCAGGAGAAATAACGCACCTTTATAAACATGCTTATTTTTCAGTGAATGTGAGCATGTGTGCTTTTCCAAGAATGTAAGTAGCTGTATGTGCTATTGTGAGTTTGTATAGGATGGTGCTCTCCTCTACTGCTCTAAAACAGTTGGGAGGTGTGGAATCTACATAACCCCTGTCCCTTTTGCCACATAAGTTAATATTTGTTCATAAAGTGAAAAACAGTCCCTTAGTTGGAATATCCTTGGGCAACGAATAACCTGAACATCGATGCATAGCAGTCCTACCCTCATCTTATCTGACCATTGTGTAGTCAATTATATTGAGATAAATATAGCCTTCTGATGGTATTTTCTTTTTTATTGATATTATATTTGAATCATCGGAGTGGGGATGTGTTTCTTCTCTGTTCAACTTGCTTCACTAGAACTTCAGCTGACGTTACCAGTTCTGTAGTATTTGGTTATTCACACACTCCAGGTCAATTTCACTGGCCATTACAAAATGTCTGTTTAACAGAGGAAGGTGATATTCTTTCTCATTATTTATAGGCTAGTAATATTAGCCTGAAACTTTGACTTCAGGCTAAATCAGTTTCCTGAACAGCTTCCTGTAATATATTTTTGATTCATCTACATATGGTATATTCTTGGTAAGTCAATCATAAACAGAGAATCTTTTTAATTTAATAGACAGTACTACTCTCTTAATAGATATGATTGTAAATAATAACTTTTCAGAAGCTAATATATAAGCTTCTATTTTCAAATTTGTGTAAGCTAACCCATGAGACTGGTTCAATGAATCCCATCTCTAAATGATACTTTCTACAAAATGAAGCCTTGTCTCTGGTGATTTATTTGGTAAACTAATACAGTTCTATGAATATTTCATATATTTATTGGGAAACTACAAATATAAACCCATGTTAGGTAAAATAAGAATGAAAAATAAAGACACAGTTCCTAACCTTAAACAGTAGGACGATGAGTTTATGGGTAAGAAAAATGGCTGACTAGAGATGTCTAGTACACTTTCCTTTACAACAAAGTAACAGAACAGGAACAAAATAATAGCCATTTTATGCTGTTTTAGGCAGAGCACTAGAGTGCAGTGGGAATGTGGAAGAGAAATTTCAGAGCACAATAATACATGATGTCTTATAAAGAAGGAAACTAAGCACACGCTATTTATAGTACAGTCTCTTGAAATAAACCCTTAACAAAGGACTTAGCTTGGTGGAGCAAGGGTATTCAGGAGACGCTCAGCAGTGTCCCCTCATGCCACAGGCACCTGGAGCATTTGTTGCTGGAGGAGTCTACAACCCTCACAGGATGTGAGCCCAGTTTGGGGAGCTGCTGGGTGACCATACCACTACATTTCCCTGGAGAAAAAAATGCAGCCCATGTTACGTCCAGTCTTAGGCTGCACAATCTTGTTTTAAGAGTCACCGAAATGGGGTCCTATGAAGCAACTGCATAACTTCCCCCAGCAGCTTGTATGCCTCAGTCCTAAGAACCAGCCAAGTGGCCCCACACACCATACCACAACCCTGGGAAACATATGGGTAGCACAACCTTAGCAGTCTGGCCTAAAGAGGCCACAAGAGGCAATTGGCTGCTATGGCCTACCCT
This sequence comes from Sylvilagus floridanus, assembly GCA_949820135.1. Classification (NCBI taxonomy): domain Eukaryota; kingdom Metazoa; phylum Chordata; class Mammalia; order Lagomorpha; family Leporidae; genus Sylvilagus; species Sylvilagus floridanus. The sequence goes on along the minus strand of OX463223.1, from coordinate 59,675,952 downwards.
CCCTTTTCCCCAGAAAGTAATTAGGATACAAATCCCAAGCAAGCTGACCCCCACTGGCATCATGAAGCTGCCTAAGCAATTCTTGGACAACTGGTAGGTGCCCCGTCTGGCTCACTAGAGTGGCCCAACCTCTGTGGCTCTCATACGCCAGGCCATGCAGCACCCACCTGGGCTCACTGGGGTGGACCCACCACCACATGACCGATGAAACTGACAGATGTCTCATATCTGGAGATGGGCAAACAACACTTAGAACTGCCAAAACACCTGCTAAGAGGGCTGCATCCCAACTGGTGGTGGAATCCCACAAACCCTGCAACTTAGCAAATGAGGCATGCAAGGATATTGCTAATGTTGATTACAGCTAGAGAAGCTACCTGGATACTAAGCTGGCACAGGTACTCAATGTATTTTGGAGCTACAAAAGCTAAGAGTCCAAGGGAAATGTGGCATATTCAACTCACTGACTTGGGAATTGGTTAGATCTGCTACATATAACTGCCCTGGGAATCATGGGGCTGTAGCAGCAGAATCAAGAAAGTGCTGATGCTGTGCTAATGATGGGATTTCAACGACAACACTAAACACACGAGAGCATGGGTCTTGTAAACCACATCTTTACAGAACATAATTTAAATAAATTTAATATTTCACACCTTGAAATTGAACACAAGAGGTACACCACTGCAAGAAACTCAACTGGAATGTTGTCAGATGCTTGATGAGAAAACAGTTGTGCTGGCCATTGGTGAATTGGTAAATGTTGGCCCATTAAGGTGAAAAGCTTCTGTGTCATGTCAGTTATCTATCAAAAAGTTCTGATAGTAAAATGATTACCCAATTTTGGCATATATGAAGGCACTTCAAAAAGTTTATGGTAAATAGAATTAGAGGCTAAGTTTATTTGACACAAATACTTTTGAAATCCATGCACAATTTTTTCATATGTATTTTCCATGAACTTTTTGAAAATCCTTTATACATTTTTCTCAGGAATAAGATGAAACTCAACTAAGTAGCAAGAATTGACAACTCAGTGACATAGTCCTTGGTTACCATTCACAAAGAAGTTATGCATCAGTAGAAAATTGTCCTCAATGCATTTGTTATTTTACTTCTGTGATGTAAAATTCAGAAGGAAGGAGAATCTCAGAAACAAAAGAATGGATGGCGCTTTCAGAATCATGTGGGGTTTTTTATTTGTTGGTACAATGCATTGCCATGAAATCTTGACTAGAGAAATTGTGAAAATATCTAGACTTCTATTTTAATAAATTTTGAAGGGAACCCAATAATTGTGTCACAGTGCATTTTCTGTTGCTATAACAATACCACAAACTGGGTAATTTTTTTTCAATATTTATTTATTTATTTGAAAGAGTTACACAGAGAGAAGAGAGGCAGAGAGAGAGAGAGAGGTCTTCCAACCGCTGGTTCATCCCCCAATTGGCCACAACGGCTGGAGCTGTGCTGATACAAAGCCAGGAGCCAGGAGCTTCTTCTGGGTTTCTCAAAGGCTGCAGGGGCCCAAGGACTTGGGCCATCTTCTACTGCTTTCCCAGGCCCATAAGCAAGGAGCTGGATCGAAAGTGGAGCAAAGGCCAACGCAGTGGCACAGTGGGTTCATCCTCCTCCTGCAGCACCAGCATCCCATTTGGGCACCGGTTCTAGTCCCGGCTGCCCCTCTTCCAATCCTGCTCTCTGCTATGGCCTGGGAAGGCAGTACAACATGGCCCAAGTCCTTGAGCCCCTGCACCTGTGTGGGAGACTGAAAGAAGCTCCTGACTCCTAGCTTTGGATCTGCGCAGTTCTAGCCACTGTGGCCATTTGAGGGGTGAACCAACAGATGGAAGACCTTTCTGTCTCTGCCTCTCACTGTCTATAACTGTATCTCTCAACTAAATAAATAAAATCTTATAAAAAAAAAAGAAAGTGGCAGAGTGGAGACCTGGGACTCAAACTGGTGCCCGTGTGGGATGCTGGCACTGCAGGCAGCAGCTTTAACCGTTACACCACAGTGCCGGCCCCAAACTGGATAATTTTTTTAAAGAAAAGGGATTTGGCTTACAATTCTGGAGGTGAGGGAGTCTTAGGAGCACAGCACTAGCATCTCGTAAGGACCTTCTTGTTACATCACAATAAAGTGAACAGCATTGCACATCAAGAGTGAGAGACCATGTTAGCTCAGGTATCTCTTGCTCTTATAAAGACAGCAATCTCATTATGGGCACTCCAATCTGACAATCTCATCTAACATCAATTAATTTCTCAAAGGCCCACTCCAACATATGGATTTGAGGATTAACTTTTTAACACATGAATTTTGGAGGACATATTTAAACTGTAGAAGGCTGTTTATAACTTTGAATAAGTTTATTTTGGAAAAATTAGATAACATAGTTGAAGAACAAGATACTGTTTTTGTCAGGAGCTTGCAATTGAAGCATCTTTTGATGTGATTTGGTAAGCACTGTTCTGGAGTTTTCTATGCCTGCTGATCTTGGTTACAGAAGAAAGTGCAGACTTCCATATATGAAAGTGCTATTTAAAAACTGATAGCTAGGAAGAAATGGCATCCAGCTGACATAATTTTAAGACAACATGGTGGTTTGGAAAAGAAATTGGAGTATTGTCAGGCAACTTTTAAAGTGAAAGAATTGTTCCTATAGATGAATCACATATGAAGGGTAATATCAGCCTACTCATAATAAAGTTTCTCAAAGAATCTCAATCAAAAGAAATTCACAGTCAAGTGTATATATAATTCCCACATTTCATGAGGATAACCACAAAAATTCCCTGAAAATAAAAGCATTGTTCCAATAAATCATCACAGATCATCTTGCAGACTATCTAGAAGCAAACAGTGTTGTAATCTGTCAGTGGAAGGACTGATTTCATTTTCATGAAAAGACTTAAATTCCATCTAAAAGATGGAAAAAGCAAGAAATTATGATTCAGGAGTATGGGCGTAGTCTGAAATGTTTGAAAAATAATAATTGTACAGAGATTGTATCACTGGAAGATAGCCTGTAGAACTGAATGGGTCACTCAAGATGTAAGTTGATTCAAAAGTTAGAGCATCATTAAAGGGTGACAGTTGGGCCCAGCGCTGTGGCATAGTAGGTTAAGCCTCCTACTGAGGCACCAGCATCCCATGTGGGCTCTGGTTCAAGTCCCAGCTGCTCCGCTTCCAATTCAGCTCCCTGCTAACGCATCTGGGAAAGCAATGGAAGATGGCCCAAGTGCTTGGGTGCTTGGACCCTTGCAAGCACATATGAGACCTGGAAGAAGCTTCGGGCTCCTGGCTTCAGATAAGCTCAGCTCTGGCCTTTGTGGCCATTTGGGGAGTGAACCAGTGCATGGAAGATCTCTCTCTCTCTCTCTCTCTCTCTCTCTCTCTCTCTCCCTCTCTCTCTCTTCCTCTCTCTTTCTGTAACTCTGCCTCTCAAATAAATAAATAAACCTTAAAAAAGGGTGACAGTTATTCAGTTGATTCAATAAAAACTACCAAACATTCTTATCTTTTGTCTTTGTAAGATTTACAGTTTTTCTGCAAAGGGTTCTTAATTGGTTTGTTTAATTTAATAGTCTTAGAAAAATGTTTTGGTTATCTAGTTACTCAGGTGGTCCTTTCAATTTTAGTAAAATTTTGAAGGTACCAATTAGGGGATCATACGCATTAATTTTCAGGTCATCATCAGTAATGCAACAAATAAATAGATTTCTGTTTTAGACAGGAATACCAGGTACCATACCCTACTGAAAAATCCTATAGAACTTTTGGGAAGGGGTTTTTATAGTCGTTAAAACTTAGCTATGGAATAATTTCATTGTTTTGCCCTGTTAATTGCATTAGCAAAACAATATATGGCATTACTTTTATATATATATATATATATATATATACATATATATATACATATATATATATACATATATATATATAGAGAGAGAGAGAGACTCCCTTTGTACTCCTTGTCAAAGAAGTCTTCTTGTCCTTACAGACATTGTCAGTATCATGCTTTAAATGTAAGAGGTTAACCCAGTTAGAAGATACAGAGCAAGCAAGAAAGGAGAGTTAAATGTAACATTTCTTGCAAAGTTGAAAACAATTACTGCTCATAAGTGTTTAGCCTCTACAGAGTTCTGATTGTAGTTATGACCTGTCTAATCTTAGAAAAATCTTTAAAACACTTTTTTGTGTAATGAATTGCTCATGTAGTTAAATGAACAAGTATGTGAATAAATGCCATATTTTTGGTGGTTAGAACACTCATTGCAAACTTCCTCCAAACTTTAAGGTAGTGCATGATTATTAGCTCTTGAAGTTGCTTTTACTCTGTCTTTCATCTTTAAACAACATATTTAGTAGAATAAATTTTTAAGGTGATAAAGTACAATTTAAAAGTTTTTTCTTTTTATGAATCATGGTTTTGATGTCAAGTCTGAGAATCCATTGACTAACCCTGGGCCAATGAAAAATTTCCCTGTGTATGTGTGTGTGTGTGTGCACGTGTGGATGTGTTTTGATAAAATTTCTATAGTTTTATACTCTACATCTAAGTTTGTGATCCATTTTTAATTAATTTTTGTATAATATGTAAAATTTAGCTTGAGATTTTTTTCTTTGTCTATGGATATCCAATTGCTCCAGAACTATTTATTGAAAAAAGCTATCTTTCCTTAATTAAGTTGTTTTTGTTCCTCATAAAAGTTAGCTAATTACTGATTACTACTACAACAAGAATGAACATATTGAACATATTATGTAAGTGGAAGAAGCCATACATAAAAGGCCACATATTGTATGAGTCCATTATATCAAATAACCACAAGAGCCAAACCCATTGAGACAAGGTAGATAAATGATTGCCTATAGCTGGCAGTTTAAGAAGAATGGAGAATGACTGGTTAGTGGTATGGGGTTTCATTTGGAGAGGACTAAAATATTCTAAATTTCGATAGTCATGACAGTTGCACAATTTGTGAATATACTAAAAATGCTAAATTTTATATATTAAAAGAGTGAATTGTATGTGAATTATATCTCAATAAATTTATATTAGTGGAGTATATTTATGATGTGTATTTCTGGGATGTCTATTCTATTCCATTGATCTATGGGTCTCTTTCTCTGCCAATACTATATAGCCTTGATCACTATAGATTGATAATAAGCCTTAAAATCAGGTAGACTGATTACTCTCTCTTCATTCTTTCTTTTCAAAATGATTTTAGCTTTATATTTCCTTTCTCTTTCCATTTTAGAATAATCTTATCAATGTCTATAAAAATCTTACTGGGACTATGGCAGGCATTGAGTTCACAAACTAGATAATTTGGGAAGAATTAATATTTTTACTACATTGAGTCTTCCAATCTATAAACACAATAGATCTCCATTTCTTTAGATTTTCTTTGATTTCTTTCATAAGAATTTTTGTTTCAGCATACAAATCCATCACATGTTTTGATTGTTATACCTACATATATCATTTTAACTATTTTTCATTGTATAATTAATTTTTCCCACATTCTCATTGCTAATATATAGAAAAAGAATCCATTTTTATATATTGATCTTGTATTCTGTGACATTGCAGAACTTAATAGTTCTAGGAGGGATGTGTGTGTGTGTGTGTGTGTGTGTTCCACAGGATTTTCTACATAGAGAAACATATCTTTTAATATGGACAATTTTATTTCTACCTTTCTGGGATGTATATCTTTTTATTATTATTATTTTATTACATTGGCTAGAGCTTACAGCATTATTTTGAATGAAATGGAAAGATAAGAATCCTTTCCTTATTCCTGATCTTAGAGTGTAATGTATTACCTTTAACCATTAAGTATAATGTCAACTGTAATTTTTATAGAGGTTCTTAATTAAATTTTCTAAGATTGAAAGTGATTATTATGACTAGGTATTGAATTTTACCCAATATTTTTTCTAGATCAATAGATATGTCTGTATGATTTTTCCTTTCTGGTTTCTTAAAACATACTACAAAGTTTAGTACAAAAACAGCATTGTATTGTCACAAAATAGACGCACAGACCAAGGGAACAGACAATTGAGATTAGAAGTAAATCCATGCATCTATAGGCAAGTGATCTTTGACAACTGGGCTAAGAACATGCACAGGAGAAAGGACAAGCCATTTCAAAACATAGGGAGAAGAAAACTGGATATCCACATGCATAATAATGGAACCCATATCAATCATGATGTACAAAAATCAACTCAAAATGCATAAAAGATCTAAGTGTAAGTCTAGAAATTATGAAATCACTAGAAGAAATCAGAGGAAAAATACTTCAGGACGAGTTTAACCAGATCTCAAACATACAATAAACAAAAGCAAAAACAGATAAATTGGATTATATAAAACTAAAATCTTCTGCCTCAGTAAAGGAAATAATCAACAGAGTGAAGGAACAACCTAAAGAATGAGAGAAAATATATACACACTATATACTTGATAAGGCAGTAAAAAACATTACATAAGGAATTCAAACAACTCAACACCAAAAAAAAAAAAAGTACAATTATAAACAGACTACAGATCTAAACAAACATTTCTCAGAGGAAGACATACAAATGGCCAAAAGGTATACGTAAAATGTTCAACATTACTAATCATGGAGAAAATGCAAATCAAAACAATAAGGAGATATCACCTCACACCACAGAATGACGTTATCAAGAAGGCAAAAATTAACAAGTGATAGTGAGGATGTAAATAAAAGGAAACAATTTACACAATGCTGGTTGGAATGTAAATTAGTTAGAGCCATTATGATAAACAATATGGAAGTTACTGAAAGAAAAACACTGAAATAGAACCACCATATGATCCCACAACTTCTCTGTCGTGAATAAATCCTGAGGAAATGAAATCATTCTGTCAAAAGGACATCTGTGCTCCCGTGTTTATTACATACTATTCACAATAGCCAAGAAATAGAAACAACCTAAGTGTCCACCCACTGATGAATGGATAAATGAAATGTGATACTCACACACACACACACACACACACACACACACATCGTATACATACTTCATAATCACAGGTTTAATGCACCATTAAACATAATGTTCAATAAGTAAGAAGTAGAAAGACCACTGTTCCGCAAGAATTTAGACAATTGCTATAAACAACAAATCATGAGATGTCAATTTCATTCTTATACATTCTATCACATATCAGAGGAAATATTATATTTCTATTTTGGGGACTGGCATATTTCACTAAACATAATGGTCTCCAATTCCATTCATTTTCTTACAAAAGACAGGATTTCATTCTTTTTATGACTGATTAGTATTCTACCACGTATTTTTTTATTAAAAAGCTACACAATAAGGTTTTTAATGCTTTCACTATAAGAAATGCTAAATGTTTGAAGATATAGATATGTTTTCCCTGATTTGATGTATTGAAACATAGCATGATACCTTATAAATATGTATAACTTTTATTTATCAATTTAAAATATTTTCAAATAGGGGGATTATATTGATTGCTTTTCAAATAATGAACCAACTCTTCCATTTATTAAAAAAAAACCCTCATAATTACTTGGTAATGGTATATAATCCTTTTTTATGCTGTTGAATTCCTTTTGCTAATACTTTGTTAAACATTTTTGTGTCTATATTCAAGACGGTTTTTTAAAAGTTTTTATTTAGTTCTAATTTGTTTAAAAGGCAAAAATGGCAGAGTGATAGAGGGGTAGTGAAAAGGAGAGAGGGACAGAGAGAGAGACGGAGACAAAGAGACAGAAAATCTATGCACTGATTCACTCTCCAAATGCCCACAACAATCAGGGCCGGACCAGGCCAAAGCCAGGAGCCAGAAACTCCATGTTGGTCTCTCTCTCATGGGTGGCAGGGGCCCAAGTACTTGAATCATCATATGATGAATATTTACATGTACTTTTGTTTGTTTTGTGCTTTTTTTAAGTTTTAGTATCAGAATAATACTAGCTTCTTAAAATGAATTGGGATTGTGTAGAATTGGTGTCAATTCTGCTTTAATATTTGGTAGAATTCTTCAGTGATAAGATCTGTACTTGGAAATCTCACTCTTCGGAGCTTTAATTAAAATTTCAATTTCTGTAACAGTCACAGGTATTTCAAATCATCTATTTCCCATCAAGTGAGTTGTAGTAGTTAGTATTTTTTAAGAAATTGGTCCATTTATCTATTAGAATGTTTCATAATACTTTTATATTATTTTTATGTGGAGAGTCTGTAGAGCTATCTCCTGTTTTATATGTGATGTTGGTTATTTGTATTTTCAGTCATTTTTTCCTGGTTATTCTTACTAGAGTTTTCCTAATTTTATTGGTTTCTTCAAAGAAACAGGTCTTTGCTTTATTTGATTTTGTATTTTCAATTTCATTGATTCCTGTTCTTGTCTTTATTGTTTCTTATATTGTTTGCTTTGGCTTTATTTTACTCTTTCTTTTTTGTTGAGGTAGGAACTAGATTTTCAAAAAGATTTTTATTTATTGAAAGGCAGAGTTACAGAAAGAGAGAGAAACAGAAAGAGAGAGAGGGAGGGAGAGAGAGAGAGATTGTCCACTCACTGGTTCACTCCCCCAAATAGCTACAATGGCCTGGGCTGGTCCAGGCCAAAGGCAGGAACCTGGAACTCCATTTGGATCTCCCATGTTCATAGCAGGGGCTGGGCCATCCTCTGCTGATTTCCCAGGCACATTAGCAGGGATCTGGATTGGAAGTGGATCAGCCAGGACTTGAATTGGCACTCAGTATGGGTTGCTGGTGGCAACTTAACATCACTGCACCACAGGGCATTCCCTGGAACTAGATTATTGATTTGAGATGCTTAGTCTTTTTAATGTGTTCCACACATTTGACACTTTGTATTTTCATTCTGCTTAGTTCATTGTGATTTTTTTTTCTGTTGTCCCTCAGATTTTTTCTTTGGAGCATGATTTAGAAGTGTGTTGTTTAGTTTCAAATTGAATTAGAATTTTTCATATTATCTTTCCTAATTGATTTTTCATTTCTGTTCATTGTAGACAGAGAATATACCCTATATGATTGCCATTTTTAAATGCCTTTAGCATTATTTTATGGTCCAGGATATGGCCTGCCTTGCTATTTGTTTTGTGAGCACTTGAAAATAATATGTACCCTAATGTTGTTAGATGGACTATTTCTGTAAATATTGATAATGTACAATTGATTGGTTGTGTTATTAGATTTATTCCATGTCTTTGTTGATTTTCTGTCCAGTTTTTCTATCAACTATTGAGAGGCAGTTATTCTCAAAGAACTGTAGTTTTATCTAATTGTTCTTTCAGTTCTATGACATTTTACATCACATACTTTACAGCTCTGTTGTTTGGTACATACTCATTTAGTATTATGATTTCTTCTTGAAGACATTCTATGATTACATAATGTCTCTCCTTTCACTGATAATTTCTTATGCTTTTTGTGCTTGAAAGTTTACGCTTTTTGTGCTTGAAAGTTTACTTTTTCTGCTTCTCTTTCCGGTCCCAGGCGCTTCGGCAGCCGCGGGTTACGGTGCAGATATGGCCAAGTCCAAGAACCACACCACGCACAACCAGTCCCGAAAATGGCACAGAAATGGCATCAAGAAACTGAGATCACAAAGATACGAGTCTCTGAAAGGGGTGGACCCCAAGTTCCTGAGGAACATGCGCTTTGCCAAGAAGCACAACAAGAAGGGCCTGAAGAAGATGCAGGCCAACAACGCCAAGGCTATGGCTGCACGTGCCGAAGCTATCAAGGCCCTGGTCAAGCCTAAGGAAGTAAAGCCCACGATCCCGAAGGGTGTCAGCCGGAAGCTCGATCGGCTTGCCTACATTGCCCACTCCAAGCTTGGAAGGTGTGCCCGTGCCCGCATTGCTGGGGGTCTCAGGCTGTCCCGGTCACAGACCAAGGCAAAGGCCAAGACTGAGCCCAAAATCAAGGGCAAGGTCAAGGCTCAAATCAAGGCGAAGCTCAAGCTCAAATCAAGAGCAAGGGCAAGGGCAAGGCCCAGGCCGAAACCAAGCCCAAGGCTCAGGCCGAAGCCCAAAGCCCAGGCCCAAGCCAAACCCAAGGCCCAGGCCCAAGCCAAACCCAAGGCTCCGGCCCAAGCCAAGACCAAGGCTCAGGCCCAAGCCAAACCCAAGGCCCAGGCCACACCTGCAGCCCCAGTTCCTCGCTCAGGCTCCTCCCAAAGGTGCCCAGCCCCCCGCAAAGGCTCCCTAGTAACAGCCTATGCCTGCCAATGCAAGGGCAGAAGGACTGGTGTGACCCCTGGGCTGCTGTCTGCGTGGGGCTAGTGTCCTGTGCTGTTTGTACAAATAAACCCGAGACAGGGTCTCAAAAAAAAAAAAAAAGAAAGTTTACTTTTTCTGATATTAATACAACCATTACGGCTTCCCCTTGATTAATGTCTGTATGAAATATATTTTTGCATCTGGTTAATTTAAATCCATCTATATGAGTATTATATTTGAAATTAGCCTCTTTCAGACAACATATAGTTCAGTCATGTTTCATTTATCTACTTTTCCAATGTCTGTCTTTAGATTGGTGCATTTAGTAAGATTTACATTGAATGAAATATTGATATATTATGGCTTAAGTCTAATTATTTTGTGTTTTCTATTCTCTCTTTTTAATTTCTTAGTTTTTCTTCTGAAAAAAAAATTTTATTTATTTACATGAAAGGCAGACTGATATGGAAAGAGAGAGAGAAGAGAGAGAGAGAGAAAGAGAATCTCTCTCTTCCATCTGCTGGTTCACTGCCACAATAGCCAGGTTGGGACAGACCAAAGTCAGGAACTTAGAACCCCATCCTGGTATCCCATGGAGGTGGCAGGAGCCAAAGTATTGGGACCATCTGCTGCTGCCTTCCAAAAGCCATTATCAGGGAACTGGAATCAGAGCAGCTGGGACTTGAGCTGGCATTCCCATATGGGATGCCAGTGTCATAAATAGTGGCTTAACCTACCTTGTTTCTTTTTCATGATTTCCTGTGGGCTATTTGAATTTTTAAGAAATCCATCTCTATTTATTGTTGAGTGTCACCCTTTTAGTTATTTTAGTTGTCACTCTAGATATTACATGTTCATAACAACACAGTCTACTGTTGTCATCATTTCACCAGTTCAAATGATTTATAAAAAATATACCACCCTTTATGTCCCCTTACCTTCCCATTATAATTGTCTCAAATATTTGTTCTATATTAATTTAATAACATATGAGACAGTGCTATAACCATATCAGCCCAGATGATCTTCAGTGGTCTGGGGTGCAGGATCAGTCAGATTGCTATGTTTAATCATCAAAAATCATTTGCAAAAGTCAAGAGGAGAGGGAACGCTTATTGTATTACTCAGATTTTTGTTTACCTGACTTTTTGCATCCTGATATTATAAGGTTTCTTAATTTTCATGTCCTTTTGTATAGGGAACTTCTTATGGCTACTATAAGAGTAGGCATATTGGTGACAATTTATCTTGGCTTTCCTTCATCTAAAATTGTCTTGATTTCCCCCTTGATTTTTGAGGACTATTTTAGCTGGTTATAGGATTCTGGGTTGATAGCTTATTTTTTCTTCAGCACTTGAAAAACATTGTGCCACTTCCTTCTGACATGAATAGTTTCTGAAGAGAAATCCATTCTTATTTGGACTGTTTTCGCCTTATTTGGTAAGGTGTTATTCTTTATCTGGATGCTTTCAAGAATTTTTCTTTGTATTTAGTTTTTACAAATTTAAGTATGTTGTGTCTTGGGATGAATTTCTTTGAGTTCTCATATTTGGGATTTGCTCAGCTTCCTGAATATGTGGGTTTAAGTCTTTCTCCAAATTTGGGAATTTTCAATAATTATTTTTGAATACTCTTTCAGCCCTACTGTCTCCTCAGCTCTCTTCTCCCTCTGTGTCACCAGTGACATCAATGTTGAATATATTACTATAATTCTACAGATCCCTGCAAGCTCTATTAATTTCTTCTTCTTCAGTCTATTTTCTCACTATCGTTCAGCTTCAGTAATTTCTATTGTTCAGTCCTTTAGTTCAATGACCTCTCTACACTGCTCTCCACCCCATTCACTGAGACTTTTATTTAATTTACTATACCTATGGGGTCAGTACTGTGGCACGGTAGGTTAATCTTCTGCCTACGATGCCAGCATCCCATATGGGACCCAGTTCTAGTCCCGGCTGCTCCTGCTTTGATCCAGCTCTCTGCTATGGCCTGGGAAAGCAGTAGAAGATAGCCCAAGTCCTTAGGCTCCTGAAACCACGTAAGAGACCCAGAAGAAGCTCCTGGCTCCTGGCTTCGGATCAGTGCAGCTCTGGCCATTGTGGCCATTTGGGTAGTTAACCAGCAGGTGGAAGATTGTCTCTCTCTGTCTCTCCCTCTCAACTGTCTGTAACTCTACCTCTCAAATAAATAAATAAAATCGTTTTGAAAATTTCTATATCTTTCAGTTTTAAAAATTGTATGTATTATCTTTAATGACACATTAAAATTGGACTTATTTGTGGGGTATCACATGGTGTTTTGATAAATGTAGACATTATAATGTTAAAATTAGGGTAAGCATATTTCTACTCCTCGGACACTTATTATTTCTTTGTATCTCTATTTCTTTGTATACCTATTTCTTTGTATATCTATTTCTTTGTATCTTTGTATCTCTACTGTGAAGAACATCGAACTTTTTTCTCTTAGATAACTGTAACTTAGTATTCTTAGCCAGTCTTTCCTGATCCCTTCCTCCACCCTACCCTTCCCAATTTCTAATAACTACCGTTCTATTCTTAACTTCTACAAGTTCACCTTTTTAGAACCCACAAATGAATCATATTGTACAGTATTTCTCTTTCGTTGTATGGCTTATTTCACTTAGCATAATATCCAACAGTTCCATCCATGTTGCTGCAAATGACAGGACTTCATCCATTTTATCATTGAATAGTATTTCATTGTTTATGTATTCCATGTTTCTTTTATCCATTCATCAGTTGATGGACACTTAAATTGATTCAATTTCTTGGCTATTATGAATACTGCTTCAATAAACATGGTACTCTTTGACAGACTGACTTTGTTTCCTTTGGCTATATGCCCAGTAGTGGGATTACCAGATCATCTGGTACTTCTATTTTTAACTTTTTTAAGGAACCTCCCTATTGTTTTCCATAATGGATCTACTAATTTACATTCCCACAAACAAGGTGTAATTGATTCTTCTTCATGTCTTTCGACTTTGTCATTTGTTTTAAGATTTTGTAATTGCTCATTGAAGAATTTTTATTATAATTGCCTTAAAATATTTTTCAGATAGTTTTGACATCTCTAGTCATTTCAATTTCAGCATATATTGACTGTATTTTTTCATTCACTTTCAAATATCACTGATTCTTGGTATGGCATGAGAACTATACATTTTTACATTTTGTTATGACACTTTGACCTTATTCAAATTTTCTATTTTAGCTGGCTTCCTCTGACCTCATTCTGGAAAATAAAATAGGGTACCTCATTACCGCCAGATAGAGGTAGAAATTCACTTTCCCCTCTTGGTCTCCATTAACACATGTTGTGAGTGGTAACAGGCAGCTACTCTTACTTGCTAGGGAATGATAAGGGTTCTGGCTCTGCATATGGTCTTTACCTATGCCCTATGCCACAGTAAAAGTAGTATTACTACTTCTGAACAGTGGTGAAAGTCCTGAGTCTACCCTCTAATAACGTGACTCCGGCAATTAGGCAAAAGGATATTTTCTGTTGCCAGGTGGATTGGAATCTGGCCTCACCAAGTGATCTGCACCGACACTGTAGAGGGAGAAACATCTTATTGTCCAGTGGAGATGAAACTCTTGGCTCTCCACTTGGCCTTCTCCCACAGTGGAGGTGTTGCTGAACCTCATCACAGATTCACAAACATGTAGCCTTTTCACTTGAGCTTAGACAACATTGAAGGAACCAGTTTTCTTCTTGCGGTGTTTTTCAAGAGTAGAGGGATTATTGCCTCAAAGCTTTCTGTCTTGTGAAATGTCCCTTTGCTGGTCCTTTGACTAGAAACAGCAGGCTTTTGTTGGTGTTTTATTTTATTTGTGTCTCTTAGTGTTCCCATGTTGCCTGTCTGTGCAAGTTTGGCATATATGAAGCCAAATGAAGACACAACAAACTCACCACCATGTCATTCCTCAAACGCTTAAAGTCCCTAGATTTACCTCCATCATTTAGGGTCCTTTTATGTTTAGCTTATATTTGAGGCCCAGAGTTTTTCATTGCAGAAGGTATAGGGAAAATTTTATTTACTCCATCTTACTGGAAAAACATTTGAGTTTTAATAATCGAAGGCTTAGGGCAGTCATTTGGCAGAGTAGTTATGATGCTAATTAAGGTGCCCACATTCAATATAGGAGTCTCAAACCTGACTCTGGCTCCCAATTTGACTTCCATCATAGTCTAATTGACTTTCCATCAATGCAGACACTGCGAGGCAGCAAGTAATAGCCCAAGTAATTGGGTCCCTGTCATCCATGTGAGAGTCCCAGATTGAACTTCCAGCTCCTGTCTCCAGCCTCAGTCCAGCTCCAACTGTTACAGGCCTCTCTCTCTCTCTCTCTCTCTCTCTCTCTCTCTCTCTCCTCCTCCTCCTCCTCCTCCCCCTCCCCCTCCTCCTCCCTCTCTCCCTCCTTCCCTCCCTCTCTCTCCTCTCACTGCTTTTCAATAAAATAAATCAACAAATAATCTTTAAAAATTAAAAAAGGAGGCTCAGTGGAGGTATGAAACCAGAATCTCTAATTTCATACCTGTGTTTTTCATTGCTTTTATTGAGATGTTTTTATAATGGAAAGTAGGATTTTGAAGACCTAGTAATTTTATAGATCTAATATTTTTCCACATAGCTTTTTATCTAACAATTTTCTATGTCTAAACTCAACTACAAGTTTGAATAATGTAATCTAAACTGTCATTTAACTGCTTCACATGTCATGTAAATAGAAGATTATAAACTTCAGAGACATACAAATATGTTTTCATAGAATATATTTTGCAAGGAACTATACTAAGCCTACATTTTCACAACCTCTTTTTGATGCCTTGAAGACAAATGCATGTGATAAATACGTTTAAAAATGCAAAAAAATGCAAAGGGTCTGAGTTTCTTCACTTTCCCCTATTAATCTCTATATATATCACATATTTTCATTTAAATGTTCATATTCAGGAAATGTTTGATAGCCATTCTTGATTACAAGCAACATTCAAAATGTTGTTTAACTTTCCTTGTCTTTCATAACGAACATATGGCTTTGCTTAGGAGTAGCTGGAGGTTCACATTAAGTATGTCTTGAATGTGTATGGGACATGTCTGCTATCTGCCAAGGTAACTAATTTCTGCTGCCCATGGTCATTTGTTTTTCCATGTACAGATTTTCCAGCTGCTGGTTTCCAGCTCTTGGTGATTTTTTTTTTTTTTTGCCAACGAAGTAATTATACCTTGTTTAAGTAGACATTCTGTCAATTGATGCAGAAATGGGGTGAGAAGTTAGCCCTGTCACCTCATAGATTAAATATTCTTTCACAGTTAAAGAGTTTGGCTAGCAGTTCCCCACACCTGTGTTACCAATGAATCTCCAACCAGTAGATGCACAACTCTACTTCTAAGCAGGTTAACTCTGAAATACATACTATGTAAATCCCGGTATGTAGCAAAGTATACACACACACACACACACACACACACTCACACACACAATTATTTAAGAAGTTTTATGGTTAACAATACTCCAGTTTTCCTCTGAGTACTTACTTCTCTCGACCCCAATGAGTTCATATATTAAATGAAATGAAAAATAGTTTCTCCTCATGAGAGTATCTGAGATCTATGACTACAATAAGATTCTTAAAATCTTTTACAAGGAAAGGGTTCTTACTAGCAGCCTGAAGACCATTCTACTGGAGTAAAGGACTCCAATTACCATCTACATTTCTCCTTTTCTAAAATAAATCCATTCCAAATTTAACTGAAGGATTGGTGTGATTTTCGATAAAATAATGATGCAATGTGTAAGTCTGAATAAACTGTATGGAAAAATTAATAAATAACAGAAATAGAGAGGCAACTACTCTCATGTTTTAACCACAAATACTATATGAGAGATCATCAATAAGTTCATGGAAATGCATATTATAAAGAAACTATGTATGGATTTCAAAAGTGCACCAAAATAAACTTACTTTTAGTTACATTTTTTGGATTAAAAATTTATTAATAATAATTATTAATATTATGGGTACAGTGTGGTATTTGAATACATTATATGATGTTTACTGATCAAAATAAAGCCATGACCATTCTGAATTCTTTGATATTGCTTTATGAATGGAGGCTTAGAGCATCTCCTATTTGTTCAAAAAATATATATTAGGTTATTGTGAATTGCAGTCCCCCCACTGTGCTGTGTAACCCTAGGAACTCATTCTTTCCAAACTCCTATTCATCTACCTCTCTCAGCCTCTAGTAATCACCATTCTGTGTCCAGATAACTTTTAACTTCCACATATAAGGGAGAACATGTGGGATTTTGTCTTTCTATGTCTGGTTTCTTTCACTTAATATGATATCTTCCAGTTCCATCCATTTTCTATAAATGGCAGGATTTTATTTTATTCTTTTTAATAGCTGAATAGTATTCCATTGTGTATAAATACTATGTTTTCTTTATCTACTTAGCTGATGATGGATATCTTGCTGGATTCTGTATCGTGGCTACTGCAAATAGTGCTGCAATAAACATGGTGGAATGGGAATCTCTTTGATACAATAATTTCATGTCTTTTGGATATATTCCCAGTAGTTGAATTGCTGGATCATTTGGCCATTCTACTTCTAATCTTTAAGGAAATATCCATACTGTTTTCCCTATTGGCTGTACTAATTTTCATTCCCACTGACACTTTATAAGAGTTCCCCTTACTGCACATCAGTAACAGAACTTGTTACTTTCTCTCTTTTTGATATTAGCCATTTTTAAACTTTTATTTAATAAATATAAATTTATTTAATAAATATAAATATAAATTTCAAAAGTACAACTTCTGATTTATAGCAGTTTTCTCCCCCCCCCATAACCTCCCTCCCACCCACAATCATCCCATCTCCCACTCCCTCTCCCATCCCATTCTTCATCAAGATTCATTTTCAATTATCTTTATATACAAAAGATCAATTTAGTATATACTAAGTAAAGAGTTTAACAGAATGCACCCACAATGACACACAAAGTATAAAGTACTGTTTGGGTAGTACTTTTACCAGTAATTCGCATAGTACAACACATCAAGGACAGAGGTCCTCCATGGGGAGCCGGTGCACTTGGACTCCTGTTGTTGATTTAACAATTGACACTCTTATTTATGATGTCAGTAATCACCTGAGGCTCTTGTTATGAGCTGCCAAGGCTATGGAAGCTTCTTGAGTTCACCAACTCTGATTTTGTTTAGACAAGGCCATATTCAAAGTGGAAGTTCTCTCCTCCCTTCAGAGAAAGGTACTGCCTTATTTGATGGCCTGTTCTTTCCGCTGGGATCTCACTCACAGAAATCTTTCATTTAGCTCATTTTTTTTGCCACAATGTCTTGGCTTTCCATGCTTGCAAAACTCTCATGGGCTTTTTAGCCAGATCCGAATGCCTTAAGGGCTGATTCTGAGGCCAGAGTTCTGTTTTGGATATTCGCCATCCTATGAGTCTACTGTGTATCCTGTTTCCCATGTAGAATCATTCTCTCCTTTTTAATTCTATCAATTATTATTTGTAGACACTGTTCTTATTTATGTAATCCCTTTGACACTTGATAACTTACTATTTTATTCCTTTCAGTATTTTTTTGTTCTACTTAATACCATTGGTTGAACTTTTTAATTAACACACAATTATTCTTAGTCATTTAAATTTAACTGAAAAGTGACCCCTGTAAAATATAAGAGTGGGAATAAGAGAGGGAAGAGATGTACAGTTTGGCACATGCTCACTCGGACTTACCCCTAATGGTAGAGCTAGAAACGTGCCAGGGGATTCCAATTCAATCCCATCAAGGTGGCATGGATCAATGCCATCTTACTTGTTAAAGTGATCAGTTTAAGTTCATAATTGATACTAACCATTGTAATGAAGGTGAGGTGATATTGTTGTTATGATTTGCATTTCCCTGATGGCTAGTGACATTGAGTATATTTTCATTCATTTATTGGTTATTTGCATATCTTCTCTTAAGAAATGTCTATTCATGCCCTTTTTCCATTTCTTTACTAAATTGGTTGTTTTTGTTGTTGGTTTTTTGAGTTCCTGATATATCCTGGGTGTTAGTCTCTTGTTGAATAAGTAGCTTGCAAATATTTTCTCCCATTCCTATATGACCATTCAATCTTTTAACTGCTTCCCATGTTGTACAAAAAGATTCTGAGTTTAGGCTGGTGCCGTGGCTCAACAGGCTAATCCTCCACCTTGCGGCGCTGGCACACCAGGTTCTAGTCCTGGTTGGGGCGCCGGATTCTGTCCCGGTTGCCCCTCTTCCAGGCCAGCTCTCTGCTGTGGCCTGGGAATGCAGTGGAGGATGGCCCAAGTGCTTGGGCCCTGCACCCCATGGGAGACCAGGAAAAGCACCTGGCACCTGGCTCCTGCCATCGGATGAGCACGGTGCGCCGGCCACAGTGCGCCAACCGCGGCAGCCATTGGAGGGTGAACCAACGGCAAAGGAAGACCTTTCTCTCTGTCTCTCTCTCTCACTGTCCACTCTGCCTGTCAAAAAAAAAAAAAGATTCTGAGTTTGATATAGTCCCATTTGTCTAGTTTTGCTTTTGTTGCCTGCATTTTGGGGTCTTAACAAAAAAACATTTCCTACACCAAAGTCTTGAAGTGTTTCCCTTATGCTTTGTTCTAGCAATTTCATCATTTCTGGACATTTAGGTCTTTGATCCATTTTGAGTTGATTTTTATATATGGTGAGGGATTTGTATCTAATTTCATTTGTTTACATATGTATATCCAGCTTTTCCAGAACAATTTATTGAAAAGATTATCCTTTCCTCCAATATTTTTGAATCATTTGCCAAAAATCAGTTGGCTGTATGTACATGAATTAACCTTTGAGTTCTGTGTTCTGTTCCATTGATCTGTGCCAATTTTCATGCCAGAACCGTGCATCTTTATTACTATAGTTGATTTTCCCCCCAGGATTGCTTTTGTTATTCTGGTTCATTTGTGATTCCCTATGAATTTCAGGATTTTTTGGCAATTCTGTAAAGAATGTCATTAGTATTATGATAGGGGTTTTAATCAATCTGTAGATTGCTCTAGGCAATATGGACATTTTGATTATATTAATTCATCCAATCCATAAGCAGGAATATCTTCAATGTTTTGTTGTCCTTAATGATTTATTTCATTGGCGTTTTATAATTTCCTTTTAGAGATTTTTAACTTCTTTGGTTCAATTTATTCCTGTATTTCTATAGATGTTGGGAATTGAACTTCTTTCTTGATTTCTCTTTAAGCAAGATCATTGCAGGTGTATAAAACTGCTACTCTTTCTTGTATGTTGATTGTGTATCCTGTGGCTTCATTGATTTGGTTTACCATTTATAACAGTTTTGGGTGGAGTGTTTAGGTCTAGGTCCATGATCAAAATCATGTCATCTGTAAACATAGAATATTAGAGTCCCTCCTTTCCAATTTTAATGTCCTTTATTTCATTCTGTTTGCTAATTGCTCTTACCAATACTTCCAGTGCTGTACTGAATAAAATGGTAAAAGTGTACACTCCTGTATTGTTTCAGATCTGAGGAGAAATGTTTTCAGCTTTTCCCAGTCAGTATAATATTGGCTATCAGTTTGTCACATCATAGCATTTATAATTTCAGGTATGGTCCTTTGATACATAACTTATTCTGATTTTTATCATAAAATAGATGTTGACTCTTATCAAATGCTTTTTCTGCATCTATTGATATGATCCTATGATTTTTGTTCTTTACTCTGTTTAAATATTTTATTAGATTAATTGCTTTGTGTATACTGAGCCATCCTTGCAATCTTGAGATAAATTCCACTGATGCTTGATCTCTTTCATGTTGTGTGGATTCAGTTTGCTTAATGTTTTGTTCAAAATGTTTGCATCTATGTTTATCAAAGATATTTGTCTTTTGTTTTCTTGTGTTGTCTCTTTGTTAAGTTTTCATATCAGAGTACAAAGTTTTTTAGTTTTTTTTTTTTTTACAGGCAGAGCTAGACAGTGAGAGAGAGAGAGAGAGAGAGAGAGAGAGAGAGAGAGAGAGAGAGAGAGAAGGTCTTTCTTCTGTTGGTTCACCCCCCAAATGGCCGCTACGGCTGGTGCTGCACTGATCCAAAGCCAGGAGCCAGGTGCTTCCTCCTGGTCTCCCATGTGGTTGCAGGGCCCAAGCACTTGGGCCATCCTCCACTGCCCTCCTGGGCCACAGCAGAGAGCTGGACTGGAAGAGGAGCAACTGGGACAGAATCCAGCACCCCAACCGGGACAAGAACCTGGGGTGCCGGCGCCACAGGTGAAGGATTAGCCTAGTGAACCATGGAGCTGGCCAAGAGTACAAAGTTGTGTAGTTCTGCACTTTTCAATATTTTGGAATAGTTTGTAAAATATTGGAGTTAGTTCCTCTTTAAATGCTTTATAGAATTCAGTTGTAAAACCATCCGGTCTTAGAATTGTCTTATTGTATTTGATGGCAGACTTTTAATTGCTGATTCACTCTTGTTGCTTGTTATTGGTCTGATGAGATTTTATATATCTTCTGAATTAATTCTGGTATATTATATATGTCTAGTAACTTGTCCATTTCTTTAACATTTTCCAATTTGTTAGCATATTCATAGTAGTTTCTTATGATCCTTTATATTTCTGTGGTTTCAGTTGTCATGTCTTTTTTGTATCTCTAATTTTACTTATTTGAGCTTTTTATTTGATTTTCTTAGTATGGTTAAACATTTTTTATATTGATTCAAAACATCAGAATTTCATTTCCTTGATCTCATAATTTTTTAAAATTTCAACTTCATATATTTCTGCTATGATTTTTATTATTTCTGTCTCCTGCTAATTTTACACTTGGTTTGCTCTTACTTTTCTGAGTCTAAATGTATGCTTGGCTTGTCTTTTTGAAATCTTCATTTTTTTAATATTTTATTTATTTATTTATTGGAGAGGTAGAGTTACTGACAGTGAGAGGGAGAGACAGAGAGAAAGGTCTTCCATCCGCTGGTTCACTCCCCAAATGGCCACAATGGCCAGAGCTGCACCAATTTGAAGCCAGGAGCCCGGTGCTTCTTCCCAGTCTGCCATGTGGGTGCAGGGGCCCAAGCTCTTGGGCCATCTTCTACTGCTTTCCCAGGCCACAGTAGAGAGCTGGATTGGAAAAGGAGCAGCCAGGACAAAACCAGTGCCCATATGAGATGCTGGCATTGCAGGTGGAGGATTAACCTACTGTGCCACAGTGCCGGCCCCAATATCTTCATTATTAATGTAAACACTTATTGCTATAAACTTCTCTCAATACTTCTTTTCCTGTATCACACAGATTTTGTTACATTGCATTTACTATTTTATTTGTTTCAAGAATTCTATTGATTTCCTCTTTAATTTCTTCCATAAACCTTTGATGAGTCAGGAGCATGGTGTTCTATGTCCATGTATCTTTAAGTTTTCTCTTGTTTTTATTGTTGATTTCTAGCTTTATTCCTTTGTGGTCTGAGAAAATATGTAGTATGATTTCATTTTTTTATTTACTGAGACAATTTATGGCCTAAGATATTTTCTATCCTAGAAAATGTTCCATGTGCCGATGAGAAAAATGTGTAGCTGTTGGGTGCAATGTTCTGTAATGTCTGTTAGGTCAATCTGTTCCATAGTATGGTTCAATTTTGATGGATCTTTGCTGATTTTCTACCTGGATGATCTCTCCATTGACCGATAGTAGGTGTTCAACTTGCCTATTATGGTTGAATTCTATTTTCTCTGTCCCTTTATGTCTAATAATATTTGATATATATTTCTGGGTAGTCTTGTGCTTGTTGCGTAAATATTGATGATGGCTATATCTTCTTCTTAAATTTATTTTCTTACCAATACATAATGTTTTTCTTTGTCCCTTTTCCAAGTTTTTAAAGTCTGTTTTATCTACTTCAGATCATTTTTGGTTTCCATTTGCATGGTAAATTTTTTCCAACCATTCACTTTCAGATGATGAGTATCTTTACCTGTAATTTGAGTTTCTTGTAAGCAGTATATAGTTGAGTCTTGTGTTTTCATCCATTTGGCCAATGTCTTTTGACAGAGAAATTTAATTTAGTGTAGTCAAGGTGAATATTGATAGTGAAGAACTAACTCCTGTTATTCTTGTTTTTTGCTTATTGCTTTGTATATGTTGTTTATTTCTACTTCTTTTATTATTTATCTTTATGTTTTATTGGGTAGTTTTCTGTCCAACTAATGTTGGATTCTCTGCTTTGTCTTTTGTGTGCCTGCTGTTTGTGAATTTGGTACTATTGTGTGGTTTTTATGATGGGTATTTCTAATATGGGACTGCCTTTGGAATTTTTTGTAAGGCCGATCTACTGGTGTCGAATTCTCTGTTTTGGCTTGTCTGGGAAAGACTTTTTTTCTCCTTCACATCTAAAAGATAGCTTCACTGTATGTAATATTCTTGATTGATAGTATTCTCTTTCAAGATATTGAATATATCATCCCCCTCTCTTCTAGCCAATAAGATATCTGCTGAGAAGTCTTCTGTTAGTCTAATGGATTTTCCTTTATATGCAACTGGACATTTTTCTTTCACTGTCTGTAATATTTGCTATTCGTCCTTAGTTTTTGATAATTTGACTACAATATGCTTTTTTTACTATTTTTTAATTTTAATTCTTTTTTAAGATGAATATATCTTTTTCCCTTTTTAATTTTTATTTAATAAATTCATTTTCTACATAGATACAACTTTAGGAATATAGTGGTTCTTCCCCCCATACTCCCCATCTGGCTCCAATTCCACCTCCCATTTCCTCTCCCATCTCCTTCCTCATTTACTATATGCTTTGAAAGAGGTCTTTTTTTAGGTCTGGTTGGGATCTTTTGAGCTTCCTATATCTCAATGTCCACACCTCTTTCAAAACTTGGGAAATTTTCAACTATTATTTCAATAAATAAATTCTCGGTATTTTTTTTCCTTCTCTTCTCCTTCCAGTATCCTTATAATGCAAATACTTGCTCACTTAATGGTATCCCATGTGTATCACAGACTTTCTTCATTCTTTTAAATTTTTTTCTATTTATTTTTATCTGACTAGGTTTTTCCCAAAAGTCTTGTCCTCAATATCAGAAATTCTTGTTTCCCACTTGGTCTATCCTGGTTTTGAAGCTCTCAATTTTATTTTTTATTTCATTAAATCTTTCACCTCCTATATTATGATTAATTCTTTTTAATGATTTTCATCTGCTGAATTTCTTGTTGATGTCATCCATTGTTTTCCTAATTTAGTTGAATTGTTTACTTGTATACCCTTGCATTTGATTGAGTTTCCTTAGGATCATTATTTGGAATTCTATTTCAAGCATTTCATAGATTTCCTTCAAATCAGGGTCTACCGATAGAAAAATCTTGTGTTCTTTTGGAGGTGCCATGCTTCCTTGTTTCTTTACATTTCCTATATCCCCACCTTGACATCTGTGCATCTAGCCCAACAGTTCCTTTTTCTTTATAGAGTATCTTGAAGTGGGAAAGATTTTTGTTTTCTTGACAGAATGTGAGGTATCACTTGCATAATTGCTTTGTCCTTGATTCTAGGTGATCTCAGAAGTATAACTTCTGAGTAATTTCTTCAGCTGTGATCAATTTCAGCAGGGTCTATGACTTCCATGACTACGTAGATTGTGACAGTGCATGAAGGTAATAGTATGGCTTTGACGTGAATGTGAGCTTCCAAAATATGTGTCTTCAGTCCTCAGAGAGTTTGGTGTCAATAATACTAGAATTTGTAGCAGCTGCAATCCTAGTGCTGTGAGACATACAGGGATCTGTCACCTTGTCCCACCAGGCAAGCCTGAGTAATGTTGGAGCTTATAGCAAGAATAGTTGTGGCCCTGGACATGTGTCATGTGCATGGGACCTTCACCAGGTCCTGTTGGGTGGGCATCAGTGATGTTTGTTCATACAACACCAAAATTCTTAGTACTAGCACTGGGAATAGAAATATTTCCCCAGTCCCATAGAGTGGATACAGGTTATTCTGGTGATTTTGTACTGAAGGTTTGGGCCTAGAGTTGTGGAATGCAGGTAGGGTCTTCCTTACGTTCTGTAGGTTGGGTTCTGGTGACACTGAGGAATACCATACTAAAAGTTATAGTATTGGAACTGCAGGGCAGAAAGGGTACCTTGTCCAGGTTCCACAGGAAAAGTATAGGTTATGCTGGAGAGTGCACTAACAACCATGTACTTACTGCAGTGGAAAGTGTATAAAGCCTTCTCCAGGTCCCATAGGGCAAGTGCAGGGATTCCCAGGATTTATAGAGCTAACAGACCTAGTCATTGGGCTTCAGAATACAGTGGAAACCATACCCATGTTTAATGTTTCACTGACAGACATAGGCCTGGAGCATTGTTATGCAAGTAGAGTCCTGCCTATGTCCCTAACAGACAACTCAGGTGATTCTGTGTAGTGTAACTCCAACAGTCCAAGTGTCAGAGCTGCAGGATTTCAAGGATATTTTATTCACATCCCACAGGTTGATCACAAACTAGCTGGAGATTGTGCACTAACCTATACAAGGCTAGATCAGTGGAATGACAATTGAGCAGTCCCCAGACTCAACGGGCAAGCATGGGTGCCACTGTGACTTATAGAATAGTCACAGACTCAGAGCTGAAGGATGCAATGGGGTCCTTTACCCCACATCCCTCAGAGTGAACTCAGGTGACTCTGTGGGATATAGCTCTGACAGCGTAGTTCTATAGCTGCAGAACTTGGAGGGTAAATTACCCAGGACCCACATGGTGATCACACATTTTACTGGGGACTGTGCACTAGCAGGTGCAGGCCTAGAGCATGGAAATAGAGATATTCCCCTTCTCCATGTCCCACATGGGAATGCAGTTGTCCCTGGGATTTATAGAAACAACATTCAGTTGGATCTTTACCCAGGTTTCACAGATTGAGTACCAGTTTTGCTGTGTATTATAAACTGGTAGTTACCAGCTTGAAGCAGAGAAATGCAGTCAGGTCCCTCCAAGTCTCACAGTGAGTATGAGTTACACCAGAGATTATAGCACCAATAGCCGCAGCCTCAGAGCTGAAGAACACAGAAGAGACTGAGCCTAGTTATCATAGGGCATGCAAGATGACACTAGGGCTTGCACTTTGACCACCCAAGCACACTGTGCTAAGAGATGCAGAAGGGGACATTCTCAAGTCTGTTCCTCTGGATTTATGTATTGACTACTACTGACACTGGGCCACAGGAAACAGAGGCAAACTTCCCTCAACCCTGCAGATGGAGCAAATATGACTCAGAAGCTTGTGCCCAGAAATCCAATGTTGCAGAATGCAGAGGGACCTGCTCTCTGCCCTGTGAAGCACCCTGGTTCTGGTTCTGGGTGTTTATGGTAGTGACAGGGCTGCTTGCTGTCCCCTAGGACAGAATGTAGTTTAGTAGTAGCTGTACCTCAGCAGCTCAGCTCTAGGGCTTTTGGGGCAAGAGCAGGCAATGTGAGTTTCTTTCTTATAGCAAAATAGTCACCCAGACTCCAGTCAGTTTTCTAAATTGGGTTTAGGCCTGTGGGATTCTCCTGTAGTTAGGGTTGCCAGTTTGTTTTGATGGTGGGTGGTGGTTACGGAGCTTTCCACTTACCTTTTTCTGGCAAGATGGACAAACCCAACCCCCACCCCCCAACCCAAGCTGAGAAGCTGGGATAGAAGCTGCACTGTGCTTTGTTCCTCTCCCTGTGCTGCCTTTCTGTTTAGAGTTCCTGTCATTTCTTTATTGAAGTTTTCCCTCTGTCAATCTGGAAACACACTCCTTCCTTTGTTGTTCTGGCTCTTGTCTGTTGTAGAGCAAGTGAAGGGCTTCTCTCTTCAGCCATCTCGGATGAGCCTGCTTCTGTCAACTTTGTGAAGTCCCCTAGTAAGAGACTGACTATGTTACCACTGAAAACTGACAAGGCAGAGAGATCACCAATTATATTCTTCTATACTGGAGATAGTAAATAATAACAACAGTAGCAAGCAAAATGAGCAAAGAAGTACATAAAGAGGAAGAAATTTGGTGGCAAAAAGTTTTTGGAATTCAGGAAAAAAAAACGTGAAAACAAGTAAAGAGCTTGAAATTTCCAAAGAGCAAAGGGATAAAATAAATAGGAATATGCATGGGCTTGGGTAGTGGAGACAACAGCAGGAAATGGGAGTGAGGGGCTTCCAAACTACAATCTTACAGTCTTTTGTTTTTACTTTCCCCTAATGCTTACATAAACAAGTGATGGAAGCTTGGCACATAATAAAAGTAGTTGTTACCACTAAAATAATGCATACTATGTGTCAAGCATTTTTTAAAGTATTTTTGATATTTTATTGTTTTATATTTTAATATTTTATTTTTTCATTTTCATTTTCATTCGTTTTATTTAAAGTGGACAGAGAGGGAAAGAGAGTTTTTGAGGCCATTTGGGGAGTGAACCAATGGAAGCCAGCTCTCCTTCTCTCTGTCTCTCCCTCTCTGTGTGTTTGTGTGTGTGTGTGTGTGTGTGTTCCTTTCTCTGTCTCTCTTGCTCTCTCTGTCTCAAACAAATAAGAGTAAATAACAAGTAAAAAAATGAATTTTTTCTTTGTACAGAGTTATAGCGTGAAGGGTGTGGAGAGATAGAGAGATTTTCCAACTGCTGGTTCACTCTCCAATTAGCCTCAATGGCTGGGTCTGGGTCATGCTAAAGCCAGGAGCCTAGAACTCCATCTGAGTCTCCCTTGTGGGTGCAGGGACCCAAACACTTGAGTCATCCTCTGCTGCTTTCCTAGGCACATTAGCAAGGTGCTGGGTTAGAAACAGAGCAGCTGGGACTCGAACTGGTGCTCTGATATGGGAAAATGGTGTTGCAAGCAGCAGCTTCACATGCTGAGCCACAACCCCAATCTTTAAAAGATTTTTTGTTTTTTGTGAAAGGCAGAGTGACACAGTGAGAGGGAAAAAAGAGAGAGATGAGATAGAGAGAAATTTTTTAAAAGAAACTAGAGATTGAGAAGCTGAGTAATTTGTCCAAAGTCACACAGTAAATAAATGGTGGAACAAAGAGTAATTCAGCAGTCTTACTGCAGGATTTTTCCTCCATGTTCAACCAGCCAAATAAGGAGCACTTCTGCACTTCCTGGAAGGGACACATTGAGAAAGTCCAAACAAAGCCTAACAAATTGGGAGTAAAAAGCAGAAATAAGGTTAACACAAATGAAAAGAGTATAGTGTACACCAATTGGGAACAGTCTTCTGTGTATACAGATTAAACAAATTGCCATTGCCTACGGGAGTAAACAAACCCTCCTCAAATAGAAATCATATCATTAGCAAGTCATTCTCTTGACTTAAAATTTAGGTCTCTGAGAAATTGTATATCAATCCTAGAAGAGATAACCCAGCACCATTTTTCCCTTAGTTCCATCTCAATACACATCCACTTATTAGATTTTTCACAAAAAGTTCATCTTGATAGGCGAACAAGAGCATGTGGAGAGTATGAGATCACTGTGGACCTGGAAGTGAGGGCCGAACTGAGCTCCAACTGTGCTGCTTTTACAAGCTGGCTTAGAGCCCGCCCTGGAAAAAGTGAAGAGATAGAACCTGGTGCATTACAGTTCAGCCATGAACATCAATCTTTGTTAAGGCAGAAAGTTTTGGCAAAGAATAAAATAATCTGAAGCTAATGAGGGATGTTGAGGGAGATTCAGACATATGCTAGGTCAATTGTCTTTAAAGCAGGAGGTACATAGTCTCACCTACAGCTGCCCCAAAACCCAAGAGGAAAGGAAATAAATCCTTAGCTATAAAAATGGGAAAGTGATGGCAAGATGTGTAACCAGATTGCAAGTGTTACAGGGTAATGTTTTCGACAATATTCTATCCTTTATCTTTTTCTTAACAAAAGAAAATATAGACCTAAATGTGGAAAATTAGATAAATCCAGGTTAACTGCCAGTCATTTGTTTATTTGTTTGTTCCCCAACAGGCCAGTAGTTTTGCAGGAAGGATACCCTAGCTTTATTTGTATCAACATCCTTAATTTAGCACATGAATAGTTACTACAGCTGGAAGACATTAGTATTGTCCAAGTCAACAATTTTCCATAAGCCAGAAAGAAAAGAATTCTCAGTGTTTGTTGTGACACATGAAAATTGGAGTCTTAAATCCTGCTTAGAATTAAAGTGACTTAAGATGAGAGGAAATGAGCGGGAAAAAATGTTGAAGTATTGTAACAAGGGCAATCACTGTGAAACCATGTTGGAAGCAGAACCAGCAGAGAACCAATTCAAATTCATAGGTAATACACTGCAAAAGGACGTTGAAACAGGAAATGCACTTTAAATTAGACCTTTAAGTTTGATTTTGTTTGGAGAGTATATGTGGAATTAGATCTTTCACTTCGTTGTTGCCTGCTTTCCTGCTCATAAGCTCATATGCAACACCTGGGCGATTGTTCTATGCAGAGCAAGTCCTCAGCTAGATGGTGGAAGTCAGCCAAGTTTTATGTCAGCACCCTTGATTTTCCTCTTTGGATGCTTTTTCTTTCTTGTCATTCTGCACCAAGTTTACTTCCTTCTACCATATCAGTACAGAGACTTGTTTCTGTGAAATACTACATGTTAAATTCATGTGTTCATTCAAGAGGTATTCATCAGGCCTTCAAGGAGAACTCAGTGCCAGGTTCTGGGGAGAATGAAATAATCCAGACCTGGATTTTCCCGTTAAGGAGTGTTTGATCAATGGAAACTGCATTTCCTTACATCTGTCTCTAAAATACTATCAAGTATGCATCCATTTCCACAGGAAAACAAGAAATCATCAATAGGAGGTCTTATGTCTTCTTCAGTCAATGGAGAATATCCTTTCATTAATATCAACTTTACTGGCCACATTTCTTTATTGATTCTCTGAAGCTGGTAATTGTTTTGGCGTTATGGTATGACTCCAAAGCTTCCAGTCCTTTATAATATGCATTCTATGTGAACTTTTTGAAGACCCTTTGAATCCATGCATTGCAAAGATTTTTGTACTAAAATAAATATATCATTTTAAAAATTGTATTTATTTATTCATTTTCAAATGACAGAGAAAACAGAGATCTTCCATCTGTTAGTTCACTCTTCAAATGCTTACAACCACCAGGTCTGGGCCAGGCTGAAACCAGGAGCCTGGAATTCAAGACATGGGTGGCAGGGACTCAATTACTTGAGTCATCATCTTCTGCCTCCTGGATACACATTAGCAGGAACTTGTAATTGGCAGCAGAGCCAGGACTTTAGGCCAGACCTTCTGATATGGGATGGTGACATCCAAAGTAGAGACTTCACTGTTGTACCAAAGGTCTTTTCCTAAGCTCCTCTTTTACTTCTGTTTCTCAAGAACTTTTTTAGGGACCCATGTATATATCTTCAGTCAAGTTACTTGTCCTCTCTGAACTTCAATGTCTTCATCTCTCTTTTTAAAAAGGTAAAGTCAATATCCTTCAGATCAAATAGATCTGAGGATATAAATATGAGGAAAAATGAAATCGTGTATATAAAAGACTTCTGACTTTACAATTACTTAGTAAAGGGTTCTTATCTTTGCTACCCCCAAAATAGACCTCTTTGTCATATTTATGCCAAGTGTTGATAACCTATCCTTGTTTGCAGACAGGAAGGGGATGAAAGAGTACTGATAGGCCGGCGCCATGGCTCAATAGGCCCTCCGCCTGCGGCACCGGCACACCGGGTTCTAGTCCCGGCCAGGGTGCCGGATTCTGTCCCGGTTGCCCCTCTTCCAGGCCAGCTCTCTGCTGTGGCCCGGGAGTGCAGTGGAGGATGGCCCAAGTGCTTGGGCCCTGCACCCGCATGGGAGACCAGGAGAAGCACCTGGCTCCTGGCTTCGGATCAGCACGATGCACTGGCCACAGCGCGCCGGCCGCGGCAGCCGTTGGAGGGTGAACCAATGGCAAAAGGAAGACCTTTCTCTCTGTCTCTCTCTCACTGTCCACTCTGCCTGTCAAAAAAAAAGAGTACTGGTAACTGTCAACTCTTACAGGCCAATGGCAAAGAAAAGATAATCATGCTGGTGACGGGCAAGTGGAAATACCAAGGAGGTAAGGCTCCACCAGAAGGCAGAGAAAACAGTGATCACTACTCAATCAGCCCCCATGCCACGACTGGTAAAACAGGCTATGGATCATCAGTCCTTAAATCCAGTCTTCAGACTATACTCAACTCCAGTATGCATGAGAGAAGGTTCATTTAAGGAAAACTTAACAGTTTCTCTAATTCAAACTGAATCTGGATTGAGACAGGGTCTCTGATTTTCCCAAAAACAAATTCAACTTTTCTGTCCAATGAAGGGGAGAAAAATATTTTGTGGGAATAGAGCGTTGATTTTCTGGGACTCAGTGATGGATGCTATTTCCAGTTGCTTTGTAATACCAAAGTAAATGGAACAAACCCAAGGTAAAGCATGATGTCAAAGGAATCTCTGCTCACTGATCTTTACCCATGTGTAGCACAGGTGCAAAGAAAGCTTGGATCACTCTTACATCCACTCTCAGCTCTCTTCAATCCATTCTCAAGAGATATTTTACAGACTAGCATTACTCAAAGTAGGATTGTCTGACCAAAGTCATTTCTAGGCAGGAATTGTAAAATTCATGTGTATGACCTACATCTAAATCTGACCAAATGGGACTATACTGGGTTCAGAGAATTGCTTGAATAAATCTGACAAACTGCAGCTTCAACCTAATAGTTTCCCCATTTGCTATAAATGTTGTGGGAGGTGGATTAAATACTCTCAGAAGCCTTTTAAGCCCCGAAAGCTTCCATTCTAAGGTGATGAAGAAGCTCATCTTGTGTATTCCCTACACAAGTTATGTAAGGCATATGCTGGAGGCTAAGGAAGTAACAACTGTTCTTCATTGTTTAGGGTACCCCTTCAAGTGTTATGTTGGTAAAATAAGGCTTCATGGTTAACTGTTAAAACAGAAAGGTCAGAGGACCACAAATTTCATTATTTACATAGCAACTTTAATTTTTCCCACATAGCTTTAATTGCTTAATAAACTCAGGGATGCATGTGATCAATTCAGGCAGTCACTTGTTTATGATTTGTACTTTGTCAAATACACAAAGGAGCTGGCATTGTGGCACAGCAGGTATAAGACACTGCCTGAGACATGGTCATATGATAGATATTGGAGCACTAATTCAAGTCCTGGCTCTGATTCACCTCTGATTCAGCTCCCTGCTGATGTGCCTGGGCAAACAGCAGAATACGGCTCAAGTAAGTTAGCTACTGCCACCCACAAGGGAAGCCTGGATAGAGTTCCTAGATCCTGGCTGTTGTGGCCATCTGGGGAGTAAACCAGCAGATGGAATATCTCTCTTACTGTCTCTATCTATCCCTCTCTTTGTCATTCTGCCTTTCAAATAAATAAACCTATCAAAAAAGAAAAGAAACCAAAGCAGTGTTGTAGCCAATGAGATCTGGTTTTATGGGAATGGAAGTTTGAGATGTTTCAAAATATGGTAATTGTTCCTATCTCTAGTTATGATGCAACTTTTGAGAAATTATTATTTGATTTTTGTGAGCAAAATACATTTAATACTCCAATGAAAAATAAATCATTTTCTCCAAGGGTTGGTGATATTTTAAAATCACTCTTGCCCATACAATTGAGGAGAAATGATGAAAATATTGCCAAAATATCAGTTTATGCTTTTAACTCTACAGAAATCTTTGCAAAAATTAAGGAAAGTTTCCCATCAACAAAATTAAAATCATTATGGTGTAAAGGAGGTAGTGGATGATGTGAAGCATGGAGAAATGAGAAACAAATTTCATGATAAAATCAATATCAAAAACATCTTAATATAAGATTTGAATGAAATCTAATGTAAAAGAATTTAATCAGGATAAATGTAAAATCTTTCACATAGCTACAAAGAGCGAACTGTATAACAGCAAGATCAAGAAAGTCTTAATAGCAATATGTAGAAAAAACAGACTTGATGATTCAGTGGCTGTAAGATCAATATGATTCAACAGGCTTTGCCAAAAGAAATGACTAGGATCTTAGTCTGCATTAAGAATTTCCATAAATGGAACTCTGTGTTCAGTTTCGAAATCCACAGTTTGACATAAACACACACACACACACACACACACACACACACACACACAGAGTTGTGAAAATATGAAAGCCCACTATGATCCAGTTCTGTCTGCTTGTTTAATGTTATATCTTCTCATGTATCCACAAATCCCCTTCGCTCCAACTAATAATTCCTCCCAAATGTTCCAGGTTTTCCCATCCTTCCAACCCTGCTTTCACAAATCAACTGAAGCACATCACCTTTTGTAAACATTCTGTAACCTTTGCCACTACACTTCAGGTTGTGATTAGTTCCTGTCTGCACCCTGTGCTTACCTCCATCACAGTACTTACTGAACTATTATTGATCATTTTTCTTTGTTTCCCTACCTAGAGCTTTTTTAAGGTAGAGATTGTCTTATTGATCTTATTAGATATGCTTATTTCCCTCCAGCACAGTGTTCAATTCATAGCAAGAGGTACACAAACAACCTTAAATTTTAAACATTACAAATGAACAGCTAAACAAAATTGAGTTGTTTTGTCCAAGAAATTGAATTATAGGGGCTGAGGTCATAGAGGCTACTTTCACATATTTCAAGGTCTGTCATGGGGAAAGGAACTGATCTTATTTCCTTCAGCCACACAGAGCAAAACCAGAACAGGTATGTAGAAGTTATGAATATATAAACATTTTCCAATAAACATATAATATTTCCTTATAGTGTAATAAATTTCTCATCAATACAATTGATTAAGCAGAGAATAGACTTTTCAAGAGCACAGGAGAATACCTCAAAGTATTTACATACAGAGAGAAGAGTTTAATTTACTCTAAATTCTATAACTGTGGATTCTTAGAGTCCATGGTAAGGATAAGATCAACTAGGTTCTAGTACTGTAGTACTGGCTCTGCAACTTATTATCATGGTGATTTTGTTAAAATATTTTTTTTGACATGCAGAGTTACAGACAGTGAGAGAGAGAGACAGAGAGAAAGGTCTTCCTTTTGCCATTGGTTCACCCCCAAAATGGCCGCTATGGCTGGCGTGCTGCGCGGATCCGAAGCCAGGAGCCAGGTGCTTCCTCCTGGTCTCCTATAGAGGTGCAGGGCCCAAGCACTTGGACCATCCTCCACTGCCTTCCTGAGCCACAGCAGAAAGCTGGACTGGAAGAGGAGCAACCAGGACAGAACCGGTGCCCCAACCGGGACTAGAACCTGGAGTACCGGCGCCGCAGGTGGAGGATTAGTCAAGTGAGCCACAGTGCCGGCCAATTTTGTTAAAATATTTAAAATATTTAACACAGATTCCTTATCTGTGAAATGGCAAGATTGGACTAGAATGTTCAATTTGAAAGATTTATGGAGTGCATATCTTACAGTTATATAGTTTATATGGTATAAACTATATATAACATAAACTATATGTATAGTTTGTATAAATTTTATACTTTATAAAATGCATTCCTGTTTCTTTTATTTGATCCCTGTAACATCCCTGGGGCTTGGCAAGAAGGTGTTGCTATTCCATTTGACAAATTAGGAAACTGTGGCAGCTCAGAAATACTAGGTGATTTGCCTAAGATTGAACATTCTTTCCACAACACCACACTAAATTTCAAACTGAAGCTTTTAGGTCAGTTTAATCATCTTATTTTTAAAATCTAGACATCCATGTTAACATTTGCAGAAGAAAATCAAATCCGCCATGACGTATTTTCATTTACCATTAGCAAAAATAATTATGAAATTCTTGAACAAATTCGGGCATGTCTTTATGAGTACAAACTTCTGAAGCTAGTTGAAACAACCCACCCAAACCACACATTGCCAGCCTGTTATCTCGTTGAGCAAATAAAAATTTGAATTAAAGGAGGTTTAAAACCCAAATGAAAGCAAAAAAAAAAAAAAAAAGAGAGAGAGAGAGAGAGACAGAGATTAGCCTGTTGCTCAAGACCTGGCCAGGAATCAATATTAAGACTAGCACTTGGGAGTCTCAGCCTAAATCCTACATATTTGATAAAATCCATCATTTTATTTCCAAGCTATGTCAAAGCAATTGGCTACATTTTTATAATTCCCATACCTTGTATCTTTTGACCATGATAGTAAATCAAAGCCTATGGAGGTTCATTAGCATATCTATAGGGAAAAAACTCGTTTTTATTCTTTTGAGAACTGAGGGTAAAATATGGTGATAACTGTGAGTACATGGCAAAGAAAAGAACTACCCTAAGTCATCTGTTGTTGTTCATTGAATAGCTAAATCAATTCATTTTCTTCCCAAATCAGCAGAGTACTTTTGGTCTCCTATAAGTTATAAAAATCATAGCTTCTATCAAAACCAAACCAATGGAAGGACACGATGCTTCTCCAAATGTTTCATTTCACAAGGACTATTTATTGTGGTGCCAACTTTTCACTTAAAGGGTCAGTGCAAATTTGTTCACATTGCTTCCTCCGAATATTGGGAAATCGCTCCAACGATAGAGCATTTTTCCTGAGTCTGTATCATCACGAGAGGAGTCTGGACATTTTCTCAGGTGAAGGGATTTCTTCTTAAAGAAGGAACAAACAATATTTGGGGCATGTCATCAATTGATAATTACAATCTGCCCCTGGAGACATCTTGCTAACATCCTGTTCAACACGCAGGCAACTCACAAGAGCAGTTTCTGAATCTTCACTTAGTGTCTGCTTCTTGTGACAATTCTTACATCAACGTCAAAGACAAATGAAATCCATTTTCTGATAAAGGTATTTATTTTATCCTAGTGGATAGTCTCTGTAACATCTCAAGTTCAGTTTGCTTCTTTTTCATAAGTCAATAATGGGAAACAGTTATCAGAAAAGAGGACAGATAAAATTTACAAACTTATTCAAATTACTTTGGTTCTGGGAATGCCTCAGATAATGAATTTCCCAACTTGATACACATCAAATGTACTATAAAAATGGCTTTAGAGAAGGGGCCTCTTTGCTGATCAACATCACAATTTTCATTAATATTTTTGTTTTCACAAAATAAGAAGAAAACCCAAAGATCTACATTCTGAACTAATTTAGATTGGTAAATCTTTGAAGTTCCAGGGCAAAATCTATAGACATAGATATGGTAAAAATTCCTATTTGTTTCATTGCCAAACCTAACCTAAAATGCAAGGTCTGTGTAAGGAATGAGGTCATTTCACGCTGTAATTCAATCCCAGACAAATCTGGCATTCACTTGCAAAGTTTGACTATCATTGGCTTTTCACAATCCTCACTCACATGGTTCCATTTATGCTGCTCTCTCTGTTGTTTTGTTGTGTTTGTTTGTTTTGCATGTGATCCTCTGAAGAGTTTTCTTAAAGTGCACAAAACAGGGGGGAAGAAAAGAGATTTGAATGAAGGAGAATTTTACAGATCAAATAAAAAGCTCTCTTCATAAAGAAATACGTGAATGCTATTCAATTTAGCTTGAGAATTTGCAAATTCAAACTCCTCCAAGTACTAGAAGGTCACAAGTTCTCCATTTGGTTTTAAGGTTTCTTAAGTTTAAAACCCTGGGTGCTTAAGCACTCTTGATGTTGTTGGAATCTAGGAATTATGCTCTTTGTAAATTTGTTATTTCTATTTTCATGAGATAGTAATAAATGGCTCTGCTATGACTACCACAATCTTTATGTCACCATTTTATTAACAATATGTTTGCAGTATTAACATCATATTTACATGTCATATGTCAATCTATGAATCAGGTGGTGACACTAAGTGATCCCCTGGATCTCCAGTGAAAGCTTCCTTATAAAGCAAAATAAACTTCACCTGGTCAGTGCACTGTGACTACTGTGATGATGTTCTTGGATGGTAAATGCTTCCTTTAAACTGCCTCAAGAGTTTTGTTAGGAAGACATTGTATAACATTGCTAAAAATCAAAACTGCTTTCTGTCTTTAAATCTTACTTTAAGTTAAGATTTGAATTGTTATTTATAATGGTGCTGCAAGAGTAGATGATACTCCTACTGGTGATTCAATAAAGAGTGCTTTGTTATTTTGTTTTATTTGATTTGATTTAGTTTGGTTTGGGTTTAGAAATAACAGGATTGAGTATGGGCACATGAACTCTAGGTCATTTGAAATGGTTGGAGAAATTCTGGTATGTCAAACCACACAGCCCCAGCCAAGTAAGTCTCTGAATTGTGGACACAATACTTAAAAGAAAATAAAATTTTCTGGAGGTACAACTGCTTTTCAAAACTTAAACCTTTAGAGTGATGAAAATAGCATATTCTCCTTTGCCAATTTTTGACCCAAGAGTTGGAGGAACAGAGTTTGATCATAATTCTAAGAAAGAACAGGCATCTACTGAAGGGTCATGAAGGATCAACATAAAGTCCTTAGGCTAAAAATAAAATTTAATAACCTGAACTCTAGACATGAAAGATTCAGTGACACTGAAACTCAGGACAATTCCAACTGTACCTTGAGTATTATTTTTTCAGCTGGGATAGCAAGTCAAAAATAACCACCATAGAATAAGCCATCCCAACCTCTGAAACTAATACAGTATCAGCTGTGAAACGAAAATTCATTTCACTTTTTACTTCTATTTTCAATATTTTTCTATAACATTCAAATCTAAGCTCTTGGAGGGCAAAAGGTAAAATCCACCAACGTTCTTAAGGATATCCTGACCATGTGTATAATAGATGGCTAAGATCTGAAGCCAATTACAAAACCAGCAAAGCAGGAGAGGGGCAAGGAAAAAGGTGATGAGGAAACGTTGCCTTCATTTGCTCTCATCACCAGGTCCCTCACTCCTCTGACATTGGGCAGTACTGATCCAGTTCTTACACCTATATTATAATACATTTTTTATTACTGAATAAGTATATTTAAAGTTATAGATAGGTGAGCCAAGACTGTAGGAGTCATGCCAGAAGACTGCATAGTTAGTTAGATATGTATCCTACTGGTGATTTGTAGAGAATTTTAGATGGTACATATACGAAGTTTCTTTAACATTATGTAGAACATCAAGCCCAGCATACCAACAAATAGAATGTTTAGGATAGGATAAAATAGGCATTTGAGCTTTAAAAGAAAAATAGCTTCTAAAGAAAAATAGTGAGATTAGTTATAAAAGTGATGAGAATATGGCAGATATTAGGAAAATGATATGAAAAAACCAAAATAGAAGCTTCAGAAAAACTGATTTTCAGTAAAAGTTCAAGTTTTAAAAGAGCAGGATATATATTTATAACCTGAACTCACTGAATTTTTATAGTTAATAATTTTTGGTTATGTTTAGACTGTACTTAGTGAGTTAGAATTTTTGAGCTGTCAGGGAAACTACTAATCAAATTAGCAAATGATTTGGAAAGGAAAGAGTTTAATTTACAGCAAACAGTGAGACTTTATTTGAGAGGAAGAGAGGGAAGAAAGGAGAGAAAGAGAGAGAGGGAGAGAGAGAGGTGCTTAAATGCTTATTTTCATTTTCTTAGAGTATTTGATTTTAGAACTCAAACTGTTAAATTTGATGATAGTCATTTTATTGTGTTAGATTTTAGACTGGAGCTAGATGTCTAACTAATCTGTATCTCAGACTCAAAAATATTTTATCTCTGCCTGTCCCAAAAAGACAGAAATATCCAAAGTGAACTTATACAATGTAATATTATTCATTCACACAAACAAAAGAATATAGTGTTACCTGGAACAATAGAAGTTTGGTAGGCCAGGACCCTAAACATAGAAGGTCTTCTTCCAGATTTCCTGCTGACTACGTTCTCTTGAATATGTTTCACTGGAAAGGAAAAAAAAATGAGGAAAGAAAAAAGTGCTTTTTATTATTATTTTTTAAAAGTTTCCAAATAGGACCAGATGTACTGTTACATCTTTGATTCTGTGTCTTGTCATGGTGAAACAATAGACCAAGGGGAGTTTGCATTTTGTCTACTGATCTTGCTAAAGCACTGATTTAGAAGTCTAATTATAAGGCTTTACTGTCAGCACTGACAGTATTAACTATTTCCCTACTGATAATTTTTGAAATCCATTCATATAAGTGGTCTTCAAAAAGTTCACAAAAGATGTGCTTTGCAAAAAAGCTAGATATGGATTTTAAAAATTTTTGTACCAAAATAAACTTATCTTTTAAAGCTACTTTCCTTTTTAAATAAGTTTATTTTAAAAATTTAAAATTTTTAACATTTTCCATTTTCCAACATTCACTTCATATGTAGATATTATATACATACACACATATGCTATTTTTCTTGAAAATAGTGATATTAATATCACAAAAGAAGAGATTCATGACAATGATCATAATGTGGACAAGAAGTCCCCTTGTATGTCTGAAAAATACATAACAATTGTAATGATCTTTTTAAATTTGTGAATTCTTTTCATTTTAACTTTTACAAACTGTTTTCATTGGTCATCCAAAACCCACAGTTATAATCATTCGTAAGTAGGTAAAAAGCATGAGGAGCTGGTGTTGCTTCCCTAAGCAGATGATCTCACTTCGGTTTTGGATAAGTTTCCTATATTATCAGATTGATGGAGTGGTATTGGCCTAATATATCTGGATTTACAAAGTCTGTCATGATGTCCGATGGACAAAATGATGAAATGTGGGATAAATTACAGGACAGTTGGATATGCAATATGTTGAACAGCTACACCCATGAACTAAATGTGAATTACACCATCTGCATGCTAGACTATAGCATTGGAATGGAAATAAGTGCTCCCAGAAGAGTGTCAGAATGAGTGGGAGGAGGGGCAGATTAGTCAAAAGCATATCATACAGAGGGGCTGGCTTGCATCACTGAAATCCCATATTGGAGCAATGACTGGAGTCCTAGATGCTCCATTTGTGATTCAACTCCATGCTAACGTGCCTGGAAAAGTAACAGAAGATGACCCATGCCACCAACAGAGTTCCAGATTCCTGGTTTCGCTCTGACCCAGGCCCAAGGGTTGCAACCATTTGGAGAGTGAACCAGCAGAGGAAAGATTCTCTCTCTCTCTCTCTCTCTCTCTCTCTCTCTCTCTCTTTCTCTCTCTCTCTCTCCTCTCTGTGTAGCTCTCTCTCAGACTTTCAAATAAACAAATAAATAAATCTTAAAAAAGAAGAAACTAACATGGGTGATCCCCTCCAAAGTATAATATAGAATTCTCATAAAAGGCTGAATTACAGTGAGAGATTTGTAGTAAGTGGAAAACCATATTCTTTTACTCCTAACCTAATAACGTCTTCAGTCTTCCCTTTGGTTTTAGGAATTATATTGTAAAGAAGGAAAGCAATATATGCTGGTTCCTGCTCTTCAGTCACCATTATATTGTTTCAAAGGCATTGTGTGGGTGCTAGCAAAAGTACCCATTTGACTTTTGGCTGCTCCACTTCTTATATGACTCCCTACAAATGTGCACGGTAAAGTAATAGAAGATGGCCCAAATACTTAGGCCCCTGCTACACATGCTGGAGACCAGAATGGAGGATCTCGCTACCCAGCCCCCTCCCTTCTTCCCGCCCTCACTCTGTCATTCTGCCTTTCAAATAAGTAAAACAAATATTTTTTTAAAAGCATTGTGTGGGACAAGGAACAAAACCAGTGAGGTCTTCCTGAGCGTGCATCCGAGTGCTGCTATTAGGTCAATCACAGGCAAAATCATTAAGTTTTTTTTTTTTTTTTGCCCTTTGGTGCAGAAATAGGAGAAAGTATCTCTGGCAGATCCTTTATATCACATTTCCAGCTCGCTTATATGACAAGTCTCTACATTTTTCATCTATCTGCCTTAGAAATCATGTTGCACGTCAGCAGAGGTCCACATAGAAGTCGGAGGTAGCAAAATTTTGACCTGTAAAATTGGAGTCATCCACTCACCCAAGTGTTAGACAAGATAGAGACATTTGAGATGTGAAAAAGAAAACAAATGGAAGACTTTCTCAGGGAGGCAAATTAGACCAAGAGTAAACTCTTAAATGAATTGGAAACAGTCACTCTGCTCTGGCGCAGTCAGCGAAATGCAAAGCAGAACCTAAGCACCCCTGATCACCCCCACTCCCCTGGGTGGTGAGTCAAATGAAACATCACCTGACACAGAGAACAAAGCCAAGTTTAGTCAAGCCTAGAAGAATTGCCAAGAAAGGGGAGGGGGTGGCAAAATAAAAGGCCAGATGAATGTTCAAAAAGGCAAACAACCAAAACAAATAAACAAATGCAAAAGATAATTTTAAAGAATAATAGCAAATTTCCCAATTCTGATTGAGACAGAGGAATAGGGGCCACATAGGGAGCATTGTCCTGCCTGCCAAATGGTTTACTACTCATGTAAATCACCCTGAGGCCAGGCCACTTATAAGTGATGATTTCTGAGGAGGGAAAGGACTGGGCAGGGTTCATGTCTCCAGGGTGTGCAAGTTATGTTCAACTCCTAGTGCCTGAGCACTTAGCTAGGTCAACAGCTGCTCTCTGTCAACTCCATATTGGTATAGGACAGAAAGCTGGCCTGAGTAGGGGCATTTGAGTCTTTGGAGATTACTCTCCACAGAGCTGGGATTGGATTGTGTAATCAGCAGAATACGCCATCTTCCCTCTTCCTTTCCCTGTTCCCTAATCCAACGCCTTTTACCCCTTCTAGTGGTTCCTACCTCTCAACCCGGTGCTCTCCCCATGAAGTGGCACAGCATGCCCCACTCAAGGACCTCTCTTTGAAGAACTGATACAAGCAGCTGTACAACAGTACTTTAAAAAGTATATGGAAAAATGGGATGATAAGATAAGTTTATTATGTGCAAATTTGAAACCCATGCATAGTTTTTAAATAATATACATTGTATATGAACTTTTTGAAAACCTCTTGTATTAATTTCCTAGGCTGTCATAACAAATTACCACACACTATGTAGCTTAAAAAAAACAGAGCTGGGAAAACCAAAATCAGACATCAGCAGAGCTATGCTGTCTCTGAAGGAAGGACATTTTCTTGCCTTTTCCACATTCTAGTGGCTTCTTGTGTGACTGGCTTGTTCATGCATCACTCCTATC
Organism: Sylvilagus floridanus; assembly: GCA_949820135.1. Lineage (NCBI taxonomy): Eukaryota > Metazoa > Chordata > Mammalia > Lagomorpha > Leporidae > Sylvilagus > Sylvilagus floridanus. The sequence goes on along the minus strand of OX463223.1, from coordinate 59,634,487 downwards.
TCTGCCTCCATCCTCATCTGCCCATCTTCCTTCTGTATGTCTTGTTATCTTATGTGGCCTTCTTATAAGGATATCAGTCATTGAAGTTGGGTTCCAGTTTAATTCAGTATGATTCCATCTTATATCTGTTTCTAAGTAGGATCCCATTCTGAGGTTCTGGGTAGACAGAAATGTTGGGAGGAAACTATACACCTCCATAGAGAGGCAATGTTCAGAGTAAAAGAAGATAATTTCCTCAGGGAAAGAGAGATAGTAAAATGTGAAATGGCAAATTTAAGACAATGGAACAAAGGTAAGAGACATTTTGGGAGACAAGTTCCCCATTTGAAGGTCCACAGAATCTCATGCAGACAAATTTATGACAAAAAAAGTTGAAGTTTTTGCTATTCTGTAAATGCCAAGCTTTTGGAAATACTGCAATTACATTATGCATGTTCACTTCTACCTTAGTGTATACCTGAGGGTTTGGGAACCCCAAATGGAAAGTCCTTCTCTCTAGCATATTGGTTCCATGCTGGAACCAAAGTTATATCAAGGCTTTAGCATTTGGATCTTCACTACTCACTAGTCATTGTCCTTATGCAACCCATAACTTCTTAAGGCCTCAGTTCCTTTATTTGTACATCAGAATTAATAATAGTGCCACCTCAGGGCCAGTGTTGTGGTGCGCCAAGTTAAGCTTCTGTTTGTGAAGCGCATCCTATATTGAAGCACTGGTTCAAGTCCTGGCTGCTCCATTTCTGATCCAGCTCCCTACTTAAATGCTTGGGAAAGCAGCAGATGATGGTTCAAGTGCTTGAGCCCCTACCACCTATGTGGGAGACCCAGAAGGAGATACAGGTTCCTGAATTCAGTCTGGCCCAGTTCCAGCCATTGCAGCATTTGGGGAGTGAACCAGATGATGGAAGAAGATTCTCATTCTCTCTCTCTCTCTCTCTCTCTCTCTCTCTCTCTCTCTCTCTCCTGTTCTGCCTTTCAAATAAATAAATATTTTTTCAAAAAATAGCATTGCCTGCCTGTTAAGTTTGTTGTGAAAATTAAATGAAGTAATTTCATGTAAAATAATCATGCCAGTGCCTACCTAACACAGAAATTAGTCCTTTGACACAAGGTAACTATTGCCATTATTAATAGTTTATTGTTATTCTTACCTTAGATTTTAGCGGGAGGTATAAAATAAGTAAACAGAAGCACAATGTATGTACTTTCTTCATTTGATACAACTCATCAGAGCATTCCTTAACAAAAATATACAATTCGTCTTCCTTTTAGAACAATTTTCAATTTCCTAAATGGATGTCCTCCTGTTTTTTTCCACAGTTTCACATCCTCTCTTGCTTCTCAAAATCCAATATTTGGAGATAGACTGCCTGGGCTCAAAACATACCAACCCCAATTCCTAGCTGTGTAATCTTCAACAAATTATATAGTCTCAGCTTCCTCAATTAATAAAATGAGTATATTAATTTTACTTACCTCATAGGTATACTGTATTAGGTGAAATGATTAATGTAATAGATTGATCACCAAGCTTGGAATAGAATAAGTTCTTAAGAAACAATAGCTATTAATGTTATAATGAATATAGCTACTAGCCTCCCATCAAGCTCTCTGATTTTACCTTTAATGTTCCAAGCAAAGATACTTTTGCAGTAATCTCATTTAATGTGCAAAACAACCCATGAAATAACTATTATCATTCTCTTTTTAAAGGAAAGTAAATTGATGCCTGGGGAAATCAAGGAACTTGTTTACATAACAGTGTATTCACTTTTAGAAGCAGTCATTGTAAGGAGAGTGCAATCCCCAGTTTTTTTATTAAAGATGCCAAGGCTCAGAATACTGAAAGAGCATGTCCTATAGAACATGGTTCCTAGCAAAGTTTGAGCCCAGGCGGTAACTATATCCAAAGTCCATTTTCCTGGTTGCTTCAAAGTGTCTCACTCTGCTTAATTCTCCCAACAGGGAGAACTGCGGCTTTATAAACGGAGTTCTGCCTTAGACCTGCTTGTAAAATATTTAAAAGTCTGACTAAATAAAACAAAACAGCTTCTAAGATCACAATATGGAATAGTTCCTTTGTCACATTTTATACTTCAAACAACCATGTAATCAGTGAATGATCATCGTATGGTAAACCATTAGATAATCCTCCTTTGGTGGCAAGCTTTATCCTTTATAAAGCACCTTTACAAATATAGAGAGGCAAAGTAACTGAAATAATTGCAACGGTTACCAAGGGCCAACTGTAGTCCAGGAACTGTGCTAAGCGCTTCATATACACTATCTTATGAGATTAGTACTATGAGGAAGTACTGATAAAGTTGTCCTATGAGGTAGGTACTATTATTCATTATCCCCATTTGCAGAGAAGAAACACAGGAATCAGAGGGAAAAAAAAGCTTACTATCACATAACACAGCAATAACTGGAACTCAGGGCTTTTAATGACTCCCTAGCATGCGCTCTTAACAACTAGGTTTTACTGTGTCTTCTGGTAGAAAAATGAACCCAGTGTTGAATCTGGACAGCATGATTGATATATTATGGGCATTCAATAGTGGTTGTTATAATTTATAAATCAAAGGCAAAATAAAGCCAAGATGAGGGGGGAAAGACAAGATACTCCATCTGTGCTCATGTAAGTTAATCCAGCAGACATCTGTGACATTGTTCAATTTCTGAGACGAGATACAAGCAGAGAGGCATAGAATGCTAACTTCTTCATTTCCATTCAGGGTAGAGGTGAGCTCATAGTGTAAAAGCCTGGACTGCCTCACTGAGAAGAACTAGACTTATGCTAAAATCTCTCTCTTGCTGGCCTGCAGCAGCTAGCTGTCCTGAAACACCATCATCCAGGATTCTCTTTGATGTTCTAAGCATCTCTTTAAAATGTAAATTCTCCCTGGAAAAGAAGTAGAGAAAGTGGCTGATTTATAGCAGTGAGGCTGAATTTATAATGCAGCAGAACTATCAGGGATTGAAGCTATCCTGGGAAAAATTATGCAAAAGCAGGCAAGCAACCTGGACAACTTAAACAATGTCAGGGCAGACGTCGACACCAGTTTTTTCAGAACTAGAAGTGAGTTTTGACCATTAGTTCACATCCTGTTAGCCTTTATATAAGAGTTAACTTGATGACACTTGCACAGACTTCCTGGAACATCTTTGGAAAAGCAATAGAATTAGAGGCCGGCACTGTGGCTCACTTGGTTAATCCTCTGCCTTGTGCCACCGGCAACCCATATGGGCACTGTGTTCTAGCCCCGGTTGCTCCTCTTCCAGTCCAGCTCTCTGTGGTGGCCCAGCAGGGCAGTGGAGGATGGACCAAGTGCTTGGGTCCTGCACCCGCATGGGAGACCAGGAGGAAGCACCAAGCTCCTGGCTTCGGATCGGGGAGTGAACCAACAGAAGGAAGACCTTTCTCTCTGTCTCTCTCTGTCACTGTCTATAACTCTACCTATCAAATAAAAAAAAAGCATAAGAATTAACCTATCTTTAAATTCAGCATTCATGGGGCCAGCACTGTGCTGGCACTGCCAGTATCCAATATGGGTGCCAATTCGAGTCCCAGCTGCTTAACTTCCAATCCAGCTCCCTGCTAATTTTCCTGGGAAAGCAGTGGAACATGGCCCAAGTTCTCCAGCCCTTGCATCCATGTGGGAGACCCAGAAGAAGCTCCTGGCTGCTGGCTTCAGACTGGTCCAGCTCTAGCCATCACAGTCATTTGAAGAGTGAACCAGCAGATGGTAGACCTCCCCCTCCCCTTCCCCCTTCCCCTTCCCCTTTACCTCCTCTGTAACTCTACTTCTCAAGTAAAATAAATAAAAAATATTTTTAAGATTTTATTTATTTTATTTGAGAGGTAGAGTTACATACAGTGAGAGAGAGAGAGAGAGAGACAGAGAGAAAGGTCTTCTGCTGATTCACTCCCCAAATGGCCGCAACAGATGTAGTTGTGCTGATCCGAAGCCAAGAGCCAGGCGCTTCTTCCCAGTCTCCCACACAGGTGCAGGGGCCCAAGGACTTGGGCCATCTTCTACTGCTTTCCCAGGCCATAGCAGAGAGCTGGATTGGAAGAGGAGCAGCCAGGCCTAGAATCGGCGCCCATGTGGGATTCTAGCACCACAGGTGGAAGACTAACCTACTACATCATGGCACCACCCCCTCCTTTTTTAAATAAATATTTTTTTAAAAAAATCAGAATTCATTTGCCAATCAATACCCTACCACTATCCCCTTACACACCATCCTTCCACAACCACAAGAATACTTCCAAGAAAGCAAGAAAAACGTGTCTTTGTGAGAATGATTTTGTTGACTTTGAGTTCCTTCTCTTCTCTTCACTCCACCTGCATACCAATGAACTAATTTCAGAACTGGATTTAAAAGTTCTAGACAAAGAAAAGGAACAGGAATCCCCAGATTTGGCTCCTTACCAAAATTCCCAGCACTTGTTAAAGTACAGCTGTCAAGGCCTCATCGCCAAAGATTCTGGAACAGTGGGTCTTCCCTGGGTCCTGGGAATCTGCTTTTAAGAACATCTCAGATTATTCTGATGCCATCTTTTACAGACTACCAATTGGAAACCACTGAACATCATTGTTTTATAAGGATCTTGCTGAAAATGCAATATACAATACAACATACACTACAATGTGCATTCAGTAACTTTTTTTTTGACAGGCACAGTGGACAGTGAGAGAGAGACAGAGAGAAAGGTCTTCCTTCCGTTGGTTCACCCCGCAATGGCCGCAATGGTCGCACCGTGCTGATCCAATGGCAGGAGCCAGGTGCTTATCCTGGTCTCCCATGGGGTGCACCCAAGCACATGGGCCATCCTCCACTGCACTCCCTGGCCACAGCAGAGAGCTGGCCTGGAAGAGGGGCAACCGGGACAGGATCCGGCGCCTTGACCAGGACTAGAACCCGGGGTACAGGCGCCGCAGGCAGAAGATTAGCCTATTGAGCTGCAGCACCGGCCGCATTCAGTATCTTTTTACAAATGTATACACCCATGTGATTGTCATTCTGATAAATATAGAGAATATTTTTATCACACACAGAAAGTTCTCTGAACTCCTTCTCAGTCAGTAGCCCTTCATTCCCAGAGATAGATAGTATTTAAACTTGTAGCATTATTGGTTGATTTTGCTTGTTCTTGAACTTTGTGTAAGTGTATAATGTATTTTTTTGCTTTTGATTTAACATAATGTCTCTGAAATTCATACATACTCTACAGTATTTCTTTTTATTGCACATAGAACCATTAAAAATTGAAGTTTGAAGGAACATATCTATCAGGGATTAGTGCTTAGGCTCAAATGTCTACTAGGAGCCAGGCAGAGAAAGCTAAAGAGTGAAGCATGTAGGTATAATACAGTGAGGAGTCATAGAACTGGGGAAAACCAGAGTGTATTATGTAGATAAAGAAAGCCACTTGCTTTTATTCACCTTCTGTTGATTTTTGCCATACGGTAATATGGACCTAGTAGAGCCAGTTGTCCCAATTTTTCAAGAGAAAATGGAGATTGGATTGTTTTATAGTATCTCCTGATTGCCAAACAACTTTATTTTTTAAAAGATTTATTTATTTTGTTTGAAAGGCAGAGAACAGAGCTGAGGGAGAGGCAGGGAGGGAGAGAGAGAGAGCAAGAACAAGAGCAAGAGCGAGTGATGGAGAGAGAGGTCTTCTATTCTCTGGTTTATACCCCAAATGGCTGCAAAAACCAGGGATAGGCTGAGTCAAAGCCAGGAGCCAGGAACTTCATCTTGGCCTCCCTCAAGGGTGGCGGGGGTACAAGCACTGCGGCTATCATTTGTTCTTTCTCAGGTGCATCCTCAAGGAGCTAGAGGAGAAGCGAAGCGGCCGGAACCAGCGCTCCTATTTGAGATCTCAACATCAGAAGCAGCAGCCTAACCCACTGCACCACACCGCCAGCCCTTCTAATCAGCTTTAAAATAAGTATAGATTACTTAAAATACATCTGGAGGCCACATCAAACCCATAGGTGGCAAGGTTTGAAATTTCTGACTAGCCTAGCCTTCTCACTTTCATATAAGTTGGAAAATAAGGCTCAAAAAGGAAGAAACTTTTCCAAAATGACACAGAAATTTGGGGAAGGAACTGAAGCAGACTGATGTGATAGCTTAGCGCAGAGTGTGAAGACAGACTGCCCAACCTGGAGGCCCATCTCTGCCAGCTATGTGACCCTTGGTTCACGATAGCATTTCTGGTCCTCAGATTTTTCATCTGTGAAATGGAGAGGGAAATGCTGATCTCACAGTGTGGTGAGCACTGGATGAGTTAATATATGTAAAAAGCTCAGTATAGTGCATGGTATATAGTAAGTACTGTAGAAATGTTCATTCTGTTTTTGTTGTTTCCATAGACAATATATGGGAACGGTAATAGTTTTCATTATGGACAAGTTAGTTCCTCTAGAACAAATTATTAAAATACAATACCAGGAGATTTCTAAATTGTCAGTCTTGATGAAACAGAACATTTAAGTGGGTTGTGAATGCCAATTCCACATTTAATCAAAATATGTTCAAGTGATTTTTAGCTCAAAAATGAAAGGAGTGGCTGCCAATAGAAGAAAACTGTCCAAAATTGTGTCTCTAATATATGAAAAATAGGCTCTCCTCTTCTGGAAATTTGGACTTTAGGTCAAACCAAAGAAGTAGAATTTTGACTCAACTTTTAGATGATTTGTAAAGTTTATCAGAAATGCAAGTATTCTACTGAAAAAATAAGAACTGTGGAGACTTAAAAAGTGTAATCCTAATACCAGTTTCTATAGTTTTTGAAGCTTATTTCACAAATAAGATAATTCTAGATTGTTGAAAATAAATAGAATATACATAATAAATCATTCAGGGGAAGGCATTTGCCCTAGCAGTTAAAATACCAGTTAAAATATCTGTGTATGAGTATAAAGTAAACTGAAAGTAGATCGTTGTAAAAGTTAAGAGAGAGAATAAGAGAGGAAGGAGGTAGTAGGGTGGGAAGTATCACTACGTTCCTAAATCTGTATATATTACATGAAGTGTGTTTACCTTAAGAAATTAATTAAAACATAAATAAATAAAAATATACGTGTTCCATAACAGAGTGCCTGGGTTCAAGTCCCAGCTTTACTCCTAATTCCAGCTTCCTGCTAATGCAGACTTTGGGAGGCAGCAAGTATGGTTCAAGTGGTTGAGTCCCTGCCACCCACTTGGGAGAGCTGGATTAAACTCTTTTTTAGAAAATGTTTATTTATTTATTTGAAAAGCAGAGCAACAGAGAGAGAGTGAGAGACAGAGAAAGCTCTTTCATCCACTGATTACCTCCCCAAATGGCCACAACAGCCAGGGCTGGGCCAGGCCAAAGCCAGGAGCCAGTAACTCCATCCAGGTCTCCTACATGGGTGGCAGGGGTCCGAAGTTTGAGGCATCCTCCACAGCTTTCCCAGGCAGCATGGGAAGTATAGCAGCTAGGACTTGAACCAGTACTCCAATATGGGAGTCCAGGGTTGCAAGTAGCAGCTTAACCTGCTGTATCACAATGCCAACCCCTGGATTGAGTTCCTGCTTCCCAGTTTCAGCTTTAGCCTTAGCCACTACTGGAATTTAGTAGTGAGCCAACCAGTGGATTGGAGTCTCTCTCTCTCTCTCTCTCTCTCTCTCTCTCTCTCTCTCTCTCCCCTTTCCTCCCTCCCTGTCTCTCTCGCACTCTCTCTTTCTCTAATGAACATTACATAAATAAATTTTAAAAATCTTTTAAAAATTATCTATCACCTTTTAAATGAGGAAATACAGCCCAAGATGATTACATGCCCCAAATTACACAGCTAGGCTATAGCAGAACAAAAATTTGGTTCCTATATCAGTAGTCAGAGACTAAGATGAGAAATAATTAAATCCTAACTGAGAGCTATAATCAGTGTGGCTAAAGTTGCAGCACTGGCACAGAACACAAGGTGAGGGAATTGCTGGCTAAGGAAATCTCGTAAGGCTGCTAGGAGGAGGCAGTTTTTGAATTAGCCCAAAAACAAAATCAGATTTCTAAAGGTGGGAAGCCAGCCAGAGGACATAGCCATGTCTTCATTTTACATTTTTAGTGAGTGCATTATGTGGTTGTCACAATGTGGAGACTAACCAGACTAGAACACAGGTAAGTAAAGAAATCATTGCCAGGGAAGGAGGATGGGAATACATCCTAGAGGGTTTGGAATACCCAATCAAGAAAGGAAGGCTACAGCCAAGAAATAAGGCTCCTTTTTTGTGTAAAAGCAATGTATGCTCCTATTTTGAAAATAATCCAAATGCTACAGAAAAATGTAAAATGGAAACTAGAAATCTATTCCATTCCCACAACTCAGAGTCACTATGATAAACAGTTTCTTGTAAAACTTGCCAAAAATGTCCCCCATGGAGTTCTTTTTTAAAAAATAACAATCTGCATTTTTCAAACCATGTTATCTACTGCATTTGTTCTGATGTTGCACAGCAACTGGATTGCACCATACCTGGCTTACACAAGTGCTAAAAGCAAAAGTGAGCTCTAAGTACCGTCCAGCCTGTTTAAAGGCTGCTAAGAAATCACTACACTCTTAAAAAATTTAAAAAACCAAAATGCCTTGAAAAGTCCCTGACAAATAATTCATCAGTGTAATCTTTCTTATTTGCACATGCTGCTGGAGTCTGCTCTGCTGGCATGCATGAAGAAAATACAAATGTCCCAGGAATCTGATGTGACTCCTTGCTAATGATATTTTCTGCTTCAGTCTTTCAGCCAAGAAATAATCAGAGACTAAAAGGGGGCATATCTTTCTGTCAGGGGTACACACAAAGACCCTAGTTTTAGATAATCCAGCTGTGCTAAAAAAGTAAAAACTCCAATAGTGTAGTGACAAGAACAAAATGACAGAAATGGAATGGAAGGAAATGGAGAAATGGAATTTGGTTATGCAAATATGCTCTTAGAGGAAGTGACTGAGACCAAATAGCTAAACCAAGAGGCCCCTACTAGGGTTAGCTTGAGACAGCTCTGTCTGTTTAATACCTGGCTTACCGGAGGAGTGGAATTGAACTATTCTGAACATGGGGGAAATCACAGCCAAGATTACAGGGTGCTAAGAAAACATGTTAGAAAGCACTCAAAAATCCTGAGAGAAGATCAGCTGATAGAGAACATTAAAAATCTATCCCAATCTATGTTAATGAATGGCAGTAGCAAATTAATAAAATACTTGGGGCAATTAGCAACTGTCAGAACATGTATTTCTTGACAATGTACAAGGGTATTTTGAAAGGCTCAGAAAAAAAATGGGATTAAAAGAAAAGTTTATTTTGGTGCAAAACTTTTTGAAATCCAAGCATAGTTTTTTCATACTACACATTTTCCGTGGACTTTTTTGAAAATACCTTGTGTGTATAAAACATTCGACTGTTACTGTCATCTCTGCTAAATTTCAACTTTTCTTTAGAGTAGCTCTGTATCACGTTATGTCTCTGAATTTAAACACTTTGTATACACTAGGCTTCATCCAAACTAAACTATTTCTTTCCTCATTCACAGGCTGCAATGATCAACCTCTATGCAGTTGTTTTTGCTGTTTCCTCCGTTGTTCTTTTCTTCATCCATTCTCATTTCACCTCCATTTTGGGATGATCAAATTTAACCTCTCGATGTCCAAGTGAAAAATCACTTCTTCTATGAAGTCTTCTTAGATTCTACCCCTCTCACCTCTCTACCCCACCACATACATATTTCTCTTTTCACCTTCAAGGGACTTAATCTGTTATCTCCTAGATGACATTTGGCACTAGGATAATAATGCATACTAATACATACTAATGTACACATTTTGCCTGCTCCATTGGCCTGTAAACTCTTTGAGAAAAAGCTCCAAGTGTATTCATTTTTATATTCCTCACCCAGTATACATACACTAAAAACACTCACATGCATGTGCATATAGAAAAATGCAGCAGAGTGCCTTTAACCATTTGGATGCTGAATAATTGCTTGTATAAAGAAGGTAAGAAGGAAGGAACACAGGTTTATCTTATAGAAAGCGAAATACATTGGAATGATCATCTTATGCTGCGATTAAATACAAAAGGTTTAGAGAAATTTTGTTTTGATGCTTTAGAAAAGCTGACATCTGTAAATTACAATCCTTTGTGCTATCTATATGATTTTTATCATCAGTTACAACTTAGCAAATGGTTATTAGATATGAATGTTATTTCTAATGTTTACAGCAACTCAATATTTCCATATTATTACCTTGTACTCTCCAAATGAGGAAAACGAGTCTCAGAGAACTGAAGTAATTTGGCCAAGATCACACAGCTAGTAGAAAGCAGAGCCTAAGCCTGCTTTACTTCAAAGCCTGTGCTTTTTCATTAACACATTTTTTAACAGCACTTTCACAAATATTATCTCATTTGTGTAGCACACCAAAATTGTGAAGTTGGCAGAGCTGGGTGTTCTCTCTTCTCAGCAGGCCACTCACTGCTGCGTCTTCCACTTCCACACTCCCACCTTTCTCCCCGTCCCAGTGAGGGTCTACTACAGCCCCTGAAGCAATCAGCAACCCTATAAAGACCATGTTAGCTCCATAACCTAATTAAGACATTTGGAGGCAAGCCAAAGCATCAAAATTATTACTGTGCTTTTATGTGATTTTTAAAAGTTGATTTTTAAAAACTTATATAAGGAGAAGATATTTCTTGTATATAATTTTAAGCCCATAATGATATTTCCCACCCCCTCCCTCTCTCCTGTGATTTTTAAAATGTTAAACCATAAAATTAAATTTTATCTTTAACTGACCAAATTGTACATATGCTGAATTTTTAAGGCATCTTTCTAGATTTTTTCTCATATCATCTTTACTTCTTTTCTTCTTTCTCAATCTTTCCCTTCTCCTTCCCTTCCTGCCCCTCTGCTTTGCTAGTACCTTTAGTTCATATTTAGTCTGCTTTCTGGGTGACCCAGCACTGGTAAAGTCCAGAGAGTAGGGCGTCCAGGAAGTAGAGAAGGCCAGATCCCAAGGATAAGTGCATCCTCAGGAGTGAAGTTGTAGAAAAGGCCTCCTGTTCCCCTGTCAGACTGTGATGGCGATTGCTTCAGCCATTAACTAGCGCATGCTGGCCAGCACATGATGAGCCCAGTGAAGCCAAAGCACGAAATTATGAAGCAAATCCGCCAACACTAGAGGCCATGATAGGTCAGCCTTGTAAGGAAACCAAATACAGGACCACCTACATGGTGTGATCTGAAGGATGTCAAAATGACAACCTTACCCAAGGATATCTCTCCTAACATGAGAAGCTTGAATGATTTGCAGTCTTTGCAAACACAAACATCCTCAAGAAAATTTCATTTAAAATTCTCCGAGATAGTATGCAGGTACTTCAAACCATTCAAGAAAATGTGTACTATGATATACTTAATATACATAGACTCTCTACCCATATGACCCCAGCAATAAATAATCGATGATTCTTAAGGTAACATGTTCCACCCTTACCATCAAATTAGTTATCCTTTATCTGTGTGTGCCTAAATAAACTTACGTTGCAATTCCATTTCTCTGTCAACTTTTCAAAGTACTTCTGTGTATCTCAGTAGAGATTTAGTTTCCAAAAGTGACAGCTGATCAAGGGGGAAAGGTCACCCAAGTATTGGACAAGAAATAAAATGAAAAGATGGTGAATGTCATAAAGAGAGATGAAAGAGTGACAGGTGTTAACTTCTTCAGAACTGTGCTTGTACAAACATTGCTTCCATGCCATTGTTGGACCCCAAACATATGCACGTGGAGAATTCTTGGTGAGCTTTCTAACTTCAAAGGAATTGGAAATTCCCAGTTCCCCAGTGCTGTATTATGGGGTATTGTTGGTAATGAAAAAGTTTCAATGTGTACTCAGCGCCTTATGGGTTAAATTTAAGAAAGTACTGCAAGCTCAAACGCAACCATAGGAATAACATGTTGAACAAAACAGACACCAGAGTGGGACTGCCCCCAAGGGGTAACTGGGCATTGTGCCAGAGGCCTGTGGGGTAACCTGTCCTGTTGACTCTTTTCCAGGGTGGGAAGAGTGAGAGGAGCAGCCACAGTTGCTTAAAAATGAAGCCCAGTGAGCTTTGGGGACGAAGACCCACTCCCCAGCAGAGACCTAAAATGCTTCAGATTGTACATTTAAGAACAAAATAAAATTAGCATTCTTAGTGGAATGTACAAAGCAGAATTTCATCTCATTCAACCTTTTCCTTCACTCTCTCCCTAAGCTAACAATCAACATATGTAACTTATTAACATAACTGAGCATGAACAGTTCTTATTATTGCTCAATCTTTTTATATCTGCTACATGAACATATTTGTCTTTTCTCCTGAAATATTCATTTGCCCAGTTAACAAAACTTCATTTACTTAAAATGTTTTCATAACAATTCTAAAGACTCATGAATTCCATCGTGTTGTGAGTGTAAGAAGAAGGATTAAAGCATAGGGGAAACATGATGAGAGCTTGGATGTGATTACTTTCTTATTCTTACTTTCCTATTCTTACTTGACTAATTCAGGATATTAAAACCACTTCAGGCATTTTGACAAAAGTCAGTGTAGCTCTTTTTTTCCAGTCAAAAGAGAATAATTCTCTATATGTAGGCAGTTTGGAACTTGTACTTCAGGACGTTGAATTTGGTCTTTGCTCTTTAGTGGCAGGGAGAGAGGGAAGAAAGGTCCCTGTGTTTACCCACTGAATAAATATGCCTGTAGGCAAGGCACTACTCACTGCTTTAGTCCATGGACTTTTTAAACATCTACCTTGGCTGCTTCACAGTCCCCATGCTAATCAGCTCATCTTCCTGCTCAGGTGCCTCCAGTTCTGATACTACAGAATTATTTGGCAAACGAAACCATCTGTAACCCAGCCAAGAAGTAAAGATAAAAGCTCCTTAGTGGTGAAAAAATCAATGCCACAAAATCGATGCACTGTAGATTTCTTCATATAAGAGCCCTTGCTAGGGCCTTACAATTTTAGCAAGTTTACTGATCTGGTATTTCAATTCACAAATAATTAAAAAGAAAAAAAAAATAATGAGGTTACTGTTGCCACAGCTTCTTCTTATTATTAACCTTTATTGGGTGTTACTAGCTTCCAGACACCGTGCTAAGCCTTTTACACACATTATTTCAGTAAATCTTTGTAAGAATAAAGTTAAATACTATTAACAGCTCCATTTTACAGTTTCATAAACTGAGGTTTAAACTCTAACTTTAGGGGGACTAAGTAATTTGCCAAATTTGCATATACTTAGTTAACACAAGTATATTGGAAGTAATGTATTGAGCTGTGTGACAGTTTTATAGCAAAGGAGTAGAAAATTACAAAAGAAAATGAAAATAAAGAAGTTGGAAAACGTGCAATTCAGAGAGGTTTTTAGTTGTTTTTTTTTTTTTAATTTGGAAACAACACCACTTTATACCTCACAGTAGCTTTTAGAAGTCAATATGGTATTGCAACTAGCTAGTTTATATAAGAGTGATCCCAATTCATTAAAACCTGGATTATTACCTTCACAGTAATCTTAAGAAGGTATGAAGAAATGTAATGTATGCTGTCAATAACTCTCTTTTTTTTATTTGGTAAAGTAATCATCAAGTGTGTGCTACAGTTTCTCAAAGGGAAGGAAGTCTTCATTTATCTGAAGAATTTCCATAAGTAGAACATGTGAAGCCCTGATGATGGTGGTATATTTATAGGTGGTATGTTTCTAAAAAGTAACATTGAAAGGGAGGAAGGGAATAAACTCAACTTGCAAAAGATTTGACTTTCTTTTTCGAAAGACTCTGCATGCAGATTCAGCTAGTCCAGTCTGGCAATTTGCTGTGGTTTGGTCCTATTCCATCACCAGGGTTTATCCCATTTTGCTGACTAATGCAGAATGGACCATTCTTAAAGGAGATTTTGGACCATGGCTGGCTTACGTGTGATTTGAGGCTGCCGACTATAACCTCCAATCCCAGCCCTTACTGGGATGAAAATAAGTGCCCTGAACCCTTGCCTAAGATTGTCATTTGGCCCATGCCCAGGGCATAACCGTAATCTGCCACAAGAAGAGGAAGTGAGATCCTGGAGATCCTGTGCAGGATCCCTTCCCAAGAGACCAGCCCTTAATGAACTACGTGGGTGCTTCCCGGGGCATCAGAGGGGCTGGGCAGAGCCTACAAGTCCTGAGCCAGGGCATCCAGAAAGAGCATGGACCCTGCAAGACCGCTGCAAGTACTCATCAACAAAACAGGCATCCCCCACAGTCTCCCTCAATTATAACTTGTCCATATCTATCTATGGTAAAATTTCCAAGAAAAGTTTGCCAGGAAGGACCCCAGGGACTGAGTAGGTGGGCAGGAAAAGGGGCTGAGGTGCTGCAAGCTGCTCTCTGAGTGAGAATGAAACAATTGGCCCAGTGTGGGCAGAGTAAGGGTAGGTTATGTGAGACAGATATAAAAAATCAAGCCCCAAACCACTGTGGTCATTCAGAAATGTTTGCAACTTTTCACAAGGGCAGTGGTATTACTCCTAATTTCCTGGCCAAATATTTATTAAAGGAACCAAGGACTGAGTACATGAGGCTGCCTCACACCAGCGCAGCATCCCACTTTCCTTGCGGCTCTGAACTGTGAGGTACTGTCAAAAAAACTTCTTCCACACTCGAAATAGCTGCGTTACAGAGGAGAGTTGGAACGTGTTCTGGGAGTGGGTGTGTTTGTTTGAGTTCAGTGTGTGCAGAAAAGGCAAGCCTCCACAGCCATTCACACACTTTCCTCCTCAGCGATGGGTACGCAGACAGCCGAGCTCCTGGACTAAGTCTCTGAATGGTAACGTACACTTATAAAGATTATTTTCTTAACTATTTTGAGGCATTTTATAAATAATATGCATGTGTCTGCTGAGCGCATATATATATATTTAGTCAACTTTTGCTTGCTTTTTTCTGAGGCTGGTCTTGTGCGGTTACTTATGTGGCATGATTTCTGAGGTGTCAGAAAGAGCTCCCCCCTACCTCCTACCCCAGTCACCCAGAAATATCTTTTGGGCTGGCCCACCACAGAGCCTGAAGTCCCCATATTGCTCAAACATTTGATTTAGTTCCTGAAAGCAGCTGTTAAAATCCACGTGTTACTTTGGGATCTTGGGCAGACATTAGAGATTAAAGACTATGTAAAACAGAAAAGAATATGGAGAAATTGCTTCTGATAGATTGTTACGTTTCAAAAATGAATGTACAATCAGGTGCTGTTCTTAAAATGCCACGGGGCCAGAGCCAGCATATGTACCCCAGGTCATGAACATGCGCCTGTGCTAAAAGAAACCCAGCACTATTGGGCAGGTTTTGTTCTGATTTATGTTACATAAATGCTTTTCACAATTCTGATCCTCAGCTCGCACTCTCTTTACAGTGTATCTGACACTTCCCCTTACTGAGCTGCAGAGGCTCCCAGTGACCTCTTGGTAATCAGCCTTGGCGGGGCCCAAATCCCCACCCCTTGGAAAACTCACGGAGCCTGACGTCTGCCTGTGAGCGGCTTTCAGGAAAGACCTCACAAGCGCCCACCCAATCTCCCTTAGTAGCAAATTGCCAAACCAAGCCCATTTCCTCAAAAGATGGTAGAGGACTTAGCAGCCTCTTATATTGCTCTGAAATTAGAGAATGAAATTCTGCAGGCCCAAGTGCAGCGGTTGATGGAAGAAAATGCTGCCCTCCAGGCCCAGATCCCAGAGTTCCAGAAATCCCGAGCAGCCAAGGAAGATGAACAACTCCAAAAGCCCTCCGAGGCACAGGAGCCCCAGAAGTCCCCAGAACTCTTGGGTTGCCCCTCAGCCCGGGAGCCCCAAGAGTCCCCAGAGATCAAGGAGCCCACAAAGCCCCTGGGTCCCCCCTCAGCCAGGGAGCCCCAGAAGCCCGCACAGACCAACGAGCCCCAGGAGCCCACAAAGCTCCTGGGTTCCCCCGCAGCCTGGGAGCCCCAAGAGTCCCCAGAGATCAAGGAGCCTACAAAGCTCCTGGGTCCCCCCACAGCCAGGGAGCCCCAGAAGCCCGCACAGACCAACGAGCCCCAGGAGCCCACAAAGCTCCTGGGTTCCCCCGCAGCCTGGGAGCCCCAAGAGTCCCCAGAGATCAAGGAGCCTACAAAGCTCCTGGGTCCCCCCACAGCCAGGGAGCCCCAGAAGCCCGCACAGACCAACGAGCCCCAGGAGCCCACAAAGCTCCTGGGTTCCCCCGCAGCCTGGGAGCCCCAAGAGCCCTCAGAGATCAAGAAGCCCACAAAGCCCCAGCAGCTCTCAGCTTGGGAGCCTGCAGCATCCCAGGAGCCCCAGGAGGCCCAGAAGCCCCTGGAATCTGCAGCAGCCCCAGAGTCTCTGGAGCCCCCAGCAACCTGGGACCTCCAGACACCTCCAATATTCCATGAGCTCACCACAGCCTGGGAGACCCAAGAGCCCCCAGATACCCAGGATACCCCAGAGGCCCAGGAGCCCCAGAATTCAGAGCCCCAGGAGTCCCCCAATACTGAGGAATCCCCGGAGGCCTCAGAATGCCAGGAGACCTCGGCACATCTGGAGCCCCTTGAGCTTCCCTCTCCCCAGGAGACTCTGGAACCTCGAGTGCCCCAAAAGCCCCTGGATCCCACAGAATCCCAGGAGTTCCTAGAATTCTCAGCAACCCCCCAATCCCTGGAGGGCCTAACAAATATGGAGACAGCAGCAGATTTGGGTTTCCCACAAGCCCTCAGTGGGTTAGAGGTTGCAGCTGTTCCACTAGAGTACCCTCTAGCCTTCAGCGGGGATGCCCAGAAGCTTCCTGAGTTTCTGATTCAACTGAGTAGCTACATGAGAGTCAGAGGGCACCTGTATCCCACTGAAGCAGCCCTAGTGAGCTTTGTGGGCAACCGCTTCTCAGGTGAGGCAGGAAGATGGTTCCAGCCCTTACTAGATATCCAAAGCCCTCTGCTGGAGCAATTTGAAAGTTTCATACAAGTGCTGCAGGATACTTTTGATGATCCAGAAAACATAGAAGATGTCAACCACTGCGTCCGTCAGCTCTGCCAAGGGGAGGACCCTGTCTACCGGTATGCAACCCACTTCCACCTCATTGCTCAAGAGTTGAGCTGGGATGAAAGCACTCTCTGCATCCAATTTCATGAAGGTCTTCCCAGTTCTGTTCGAGATGAGCTGTCCCGCAGAAATTCAGCCACCAGCCTGTCTGATCTGATCACTCGGTGCATCAGCCTAGAAGAGAAGCTAAGTGGTAAGCCTGATCTCAATCCATCAGGGCAAAGCTCCTCTGAAGATAGAGAGAGGCCTGAGCATCCACCATCTGCAGATCAGCCTGCACAAGCTGCACACAGCCGCCCACACCTCAGTGAAGCTGAACGGGCCCGTCGCCGCGAAGGCCACTTGTGTCTCTATTGCGGTCACCCTGGTCATTTTGCCAGAGATTGTCCTGTCAAGCCTCATCGTGCCCAGCAGGCGGGAAACATCGAGGCCCGGCGGTAAGGGGGATCCCGGGCGGGCCAATCTACAAATATGCGTCCCCCTCTCTTCCAATCTCCATGTCCCGTACCCTTTGGCTGACTGTTGAAATCCGACTAGGAAGACGACAGTTCTTTGAGCAAGCAATGGTGGATTCAGGCTCCTACAGAAATAGCATTGACCATTCTGTGGTTCTTCGAGAGAAGCTTCCCATTCGCAACAACATCTTTCCTCTCATGCTGGAAACCGTTGATGGTCGCCCATTGATTAATGGACCCATAACCAAGGAAACACCACCTGTCGAAGTTAAAATCGGGAACCACGTCGAAGAGCTCCAGTTTGACATCATTCATGCACCACGATACCCTCTAATCCTTGGAATCCACTGGCTTGAAACCCATGACCCAAACATCGAGTGGAGTACTCGCACTGTGTCCTTTCCATCACGTTATTGTCACTACAATTGCTTCAGGCACAGGTGGAATAGAAGACGTCGTGATGAAATAATTGCTGGGTAGATCCTGTGTCCCAGTGACTGCTCCTGGCAACCTGTCTTCTGTTACCTCAGCTGTCATCAGCATTTGCTGCTCTCCGAATCTGCCACTGAACCTCTGGCTATGAACTAAGGCTACCTGTACAACGACCCTGCCTCTCGGATCATGGACTGTACCTGATGACTTTGTGCTGCTTTTTAATTTTTTTTACCAACCCTGCATGCCCCCCTCCCTGAACCCTGCAATATGTGGGGCCACTATAATTACAAAGTATACTAACACTATGCATGAAAATAGATATTAGAAACTAATACTTAGGAAATGTAGCTATTAGACTGACTTGATTTTTTTTTCTAATCAAGATTTTGTTTATCACAAATATTGCAACTTTTTCATGAAGAAAATAAATTTGCAAGTGGTATTTTTAAATAATCAATAAACTTTGGCAATTGTGCTTGTGTTTCAATTATTTCTTAATGGAGGAGAGGGCATAAGAGGTTAGTAAATTGGGAGGGACAGGGGAATTAGAAAAGACTCAAATTTGAGTGAGGTCCTAACCTACTTCCAGGGGTATTTAAGGTCAGCAGGTGATAAGCTAGGGGGAGGTGGAGAGAATAGAGAACTACTAGGGCTGGGATTGGGTGAGGTATGGGGAAAGGAGGAGGTAAGGTTGCGAGGAGGACTTGGGGGAGATTGGGAGGAAGTGGGAGAGGGTTGAGACGAGGGTTGGGAAATCTGGGCGGTGTTGAGGTCATAGGTAGGGGAGGGGGAAATTCCTAAAAAACACAAAAGGAGCACTGACAGAGACACTGAGAACTCTGAAGGCAAGTTTCTTGAACTTCACAAGTTAACCAAACAAAAGAAGAGCACTGGAGCAGGTAATGGGACCCCCTCAGTGGCACAATCTTCCCTATAAAATAACAAGGTCTTATTTTTGCTGCAAGGGAATTTCCCTAGAGCTCATATCCATTAACCTACTGCTGCCAGTGCACAGGAACAAGGTGGCAGGAATCCATTTTTACACCTATGGGTTGTTAGTGGCCAACTGCACCTTTCCTACCCTCAAAGGTTGCTCTTTCCCTACTAGCTGCATGACACACCAGGAAAGTCAAGTCATGGGAGAGAATTTATGCCCTTGTGAGCCTCAGAGGGGCTTGTGTCCTGAAAAATCACACACACACACACACACACACACACACGCCCACACACACACCCACACACACACAGGCAAAGTGTGGAGGAGATAAAGGTGGTGAGATGTCCAGGTAAGTGTGAAGAGTGTTCCAATAGACCCTGATGCCTTCCTCTGTGTTTGCAACTCTCCCTTGAGAGTACCTAGACAAATGGTCAAATAAATGATTATAACCCCAGAAAAAAACGGGAAGAAATTACCATCCACATGGTAATTTTGCACACATTAATTATCTCATTACTCCCCAGTACAAACCAGTAAACTATGTCTGTTTGCTCCTGTTTTATCAATGAGTCAATACTTTTGGCAAGGTTAATTCACTTTCCCAAAGCCACACAGCTAGTGAGTGGTAGACACCTGTTTGGCTTTGAGAGTCTATACCATTTCTCCCATAGTTTACCAATCTCCCTGATGCAGTGGTGAGTGCCAAGCAGGACTGCTGCAGCAGAGAGCTATGTGGTCAACTTCAGGGACCATTTGTATAGTAGTTCTTTTCTCTAGTTCCCTTTATCTCATCTCCAGTACCCTTGTCACCCTCCAAACTTCCTTTTTCATGTATTAGAAGATTTTCTTTTGTGTAACTAGTGGCACAGCCCCCTTTTCAGATTCCATAGTGGTGTATTTTATGAGAATTGATGGTCTAGGAACAGTTAACTGTAGGACCTATGCATTATTTAACAGCACCGCCCCTTGAATTGTCTGCCTAGCCACTTCCATAATCAATTCAAGTCCTGTGCAGCCTTAATTTCCACTTGGTCTTGACCCCACTGCCCTCCCCTTCCTTCCCTGAAGAGTCTAACGTATTTTGGTATTATATACTACTTTAAGGTATGCGGGAGTCTTTCCCCAGTATATGCCCTTTATTCCTACCACCCCACCCCAACCCCATATATGTAGCATGCGTACAGGGACAGAATCATTTGGATCCCTACCATTGACATCATTGCCTAACGAGGTTCCTGGCACCTAAAAGTTTCTCCATAGTGACTGATTCAATGACATTTACTTAGCATTAATCAGAGAGAGCAGCTAATTTGTACATTATGCTTCTTGTTTTTTTTTTCCCTACTCAGTTACTCACCTCTACTCCAAAGACCAAATAGCTTGTCAATATGAAATTCAAGAGAAAAAATATGTAAGCTGCTACAAAATAAAAAAATGCCTGTTACTGATCAAGCTTCTCTAGAGCTAGGACCAAATGTGTTAATTTCCCCAGGACTGAGGGAATTCATAGAACACAGGGCTCTCCATGCTAAAACTGGGACAGTTCTCAGGAAACTGAGATGGATGGTCAGCCTACATGGACCCTAAACTTTTCTAACTATAGAGGCTTATTTACCAGAGCACAATTCTTTATGTCACAAACAGGATCAAGTATCTAATCATAGAATCATAGACTTTGTGACTTGAAAAAGACCCGAGTGTATTCCCTTAGTTTAATGGATGATGGAGCTGAGGAGGCCCAGAGAAAGGAAAATTACTTAACATAGCTCAGTGTCATCCTGCTCTCCTAACTCCAAATCCAGTACTCTCATTTAACCATGAAACTGTTTTAACCCAATAGTTACAAATCCAGTCTGTGGACAGCACTGAGTTCAATACCGTGAACAGTGTCTAAAGTACAACATGAAAGGTTCATAATGTGATCAAGGAGAAAAAAATAGAGCTAACATAGATAATCGAATGCTAATTCTGTGATAAAAAACACACCAAACTGAAAAGTACCAGCTGATAAGATTGACAACTTTTATTTAATGAGCATTTTTTAAATTTTTATTCTTATTTTATTTGAGAGAGAGAGAACCTCCATTTGCAAACAAATGTTTGCAACAAGCCAGAGTTGGACCAGGCTGAGGCCAGGAGCCCAGAACTCAATTTAAGTTTCCCACGTTGGTGACAGAGACCAAAGTACCTGAACCATCTCCAGCTTCCTACAAGAGTGTACATCAGCAGAAAGCTGGATCAGAAGGAAAGGAGGCAGATCTCAAACCAGGCACTCCAATATAGGATGCAGGCATCCCAAGTGGCACCTTAAACCATCACACCTAATGCTCACTGCAATTTGATAAGCATTTGCTTTGTGCCAGACATTGTGCTGGGTAATTGGGGTCTTTTCAAGTATCTACAAGGTAGATACTATATTAGCCCCAAATCAAATAATTACAGCTGGGGGTGGGCAGTTGGTCTAACTGTTAAGATACTGGTGAGGATCCCCACGTTCCACATCAGAGTGCCTGGGTTCAACTTCTGTCTCCAGCTCCTGATTCTAGCTTCCTACTAATGCAAACCCTGCAAGAAAGCAGTGATGGGTCAAGTACTCAAGTACTTGAGTTCCTGCCAGTCATGTAGGAGACCTGGATTGACTTCCCAGCTTCTGGCTCTGGCACCCTGACCATTGCAGCCACTTGGGGTGTGAACCAGTGGATAGGGATCCCTCTCTCCCTCTTTCTCCCTCTGAAATTAATTAATTAATTATTTTTAAAAAAAGAATTGAAGCCCACTAAAGTGAAGTCACCTGCCACAGGTCACTTTGCTAGAACCAGTGGATTTTTTTTTATTTGACAGATAGAGTTAGACAGTGAGAGAGAGAGACAGAGAGAAAGGTCTTCCTTCCGTTGGTTCACTCCCCAAATGGCCGCCACAGCCGGAGCTACACAAATCCAAAGCAGGAGCTAGGTGCTTCCTCCTGGTCTCCCACGTGGGTGCAGGGGCCCAAGCACTTGGGCCATCCTCCACTGCCTTCCCGGGCCACAGCAGAGAGCTGTACTGGAAGAAGAGCCACCGGGACTAGAATCCAGTGCCCATATGGGATGCCGGCACTGCAGGTGAAGAGTTAACCAAGTGAGCCACAGAGCCGGCCCAAGAACTAGTGGATTCTAAATTAAAACCATGAACTGGGGTTCCATCCAGTGTTCTGGGGTTCTATGCATTGTTTCTCATTGCTTTACCCTTCATTAACCCTCTTTATAACAGTGAGTCCCTAGACATGAATTATAGTATCATGGTAAAATATACTACTTTGTTAAATAATTCATTTTTTTTTATCATTCAACAAGCATTTATTGAATGCCTTCCACACAACAGGCACAGGCCATGGTGAGGAAATGAGAAAAGAGAGGAAAAGTGGTAGAAATATATCTAAAGTATGACTCATGGTTCTTGGTCTGACCACAATTTAACAAGGGAAGCTGTTTTAACATAGTACTGTGATATCCAGACATAGCTGTACTTCTGCTAGGGACTGAAGGAATGCATTTTGATCTAGGCCTTGGAGGAAGCTCATTGTAGGTTCAGTGAAGTACAAATAAAAAGGCAAGCTGGAGTGGAAAAGTACAGGGCCTTGAGAAAAGACAGTTCTGTGAGAATAAGTGTGTGTGTGTGTGTGTGTGTGTGTGTGTGCATATTTGTAGAATTAGGTGTCAGTAGACGCTTATCAAGAAAATTGGAAATCTGTGGTTAAAGACCCAAATCTATCTGGCTAAGGAGGGCAAACTTTATCCTGTGGATGATTTAGATGAGGATTGTTTTTCCTTTTTTCTCCTGTTTTAGATTTGCCTGTGTTTTCTTCTCCTGCTATAAAATAAGGCACAACAAATTGCAACTGCAACGAATTCAAATTTATCAGTAATTTTTAGCAAAAAGAGTAGAAGATTCCCCTTTCTTTCTGTCCCCTATCTCATAAAACTAGGAGTTTTTCAAGTAGGAGAGAAACATGATTATTTATGTTTTAGTAGTTTGATAGTGATATGGAAATGATGAGACAAAATGGCAAAGTGCCCTCATTCTGTTAAACCTGCTTAGACTTTATGAAGATGGGTTTGAATCATCAGAGGCAAAGAATTAAAAGTAAGTTAAGCTCAAATTTTCCTCAAATATTTGTTGTGGGCTTAATATGTACAAGGCTTTGAACCCCAATAAACAGAGGTAGGACAATCAAGAATTTTACAATCCTATAACAGACAAAAGCTCATGAATTATTTTAAAAGCTACTTTTTCATTTGGGTCTTGTCACTTTGAAATTGTAAAAAGCTCTCTAAATGAAGAGGTTTTTTTTTTTACTAAAATAAATATTTTGTAATATTTGACACTAGTGAAAAGAAAACAGTTATGTCTTTAGCAAACTTTTGTAAGTTTAAATTTTAACAAAAAAGTATACACACATACTTATAGCAACCTTCATTCCTGTTTTCTAAAAATATGAAATATTTCATATTACATGATATTGAACTGTACCTGAAATAGTCATCATCACTCCATAGAAAGATATTTATAGATATATAGATATTCCAGTTCTTAAAGTATCCATATATATCTAAAATTGTTTTTTTAATATTTTCTAGGGATAATTTTAAAAATTCTTGGTGTAGTAAATTTTGACATATAACACTCAACCAGATATCAACTATTAAATGATAAGAGCAATATGAGTCAGAG
Organism: Sylvilagus floridanus; assembly: GCA_949820135.1. Lineage (NCBI taxonomy): Eukaryota > Metazoa > Chordata > Mammalia > Lagomorpha > Leporidae > Sylvilagus > Sylvilagus floridanus. The sequence goes on along the minus strand of OX463223.1, from coordinate 59,610,827 downwards.
CACAAGAGGTCATGGTGTTAGGATTAAATTCCTAAGTTTGCTACTAACTAGCTGTATGATTTATTGAACTTATTAAAAGAACATAACAGTATTTACCTATTTCGCAAAGTTAGAGAAAGTACCAAATGGGAAAACTCAGGTTAAAAAATTATTATAAATTTTAAAATATTATATAAATAATTATAATAACTTTTATTTGTAATAATGTCCCCCTGTTTAAATTCCTGTTTAAATTCACTGGAGTACATTTCTATTTTAATTTCACAGATCTCTACTACTAAAACGTAATTCCTATGTTCCAGATATTCTATTTTATTATTAAAGCAAGATTCAATTAAGTTTGATATAACTATCATATTAAGTAGTTTTTGTAGTGCTCTTAAAATCACAGCATTGGTTTAAAAAATACAAACACTCTATTTATTGAACACTACATTTTCTAAAACACCAATTCCTTCCTGGGGCATATCAACTATAGGATAAGTTACTCTAAGTGATCAGAGCTTATTTCTTTATCTATTTAGGCCAACCTAAGGAAATAATTCTGAGCAGATTAAGCTTCATGCCTTCACTAAAATAAAAAATTAAGAAAGCAAAACCCACAAGACAGTTACCTTTTTCACCTCTGTTTGATATGATTTCTATGAAAATAGCTTAAAATTGAAAGGTCAAATTACATTGGCCTCTGAGTAAGTCATAATGTCTGTAGGAAACAACTGCCATCATCATTTAACATGACTAACAGGGCCTCACCTCGGTTGGTTGCGCTGATTCAGATGTGTGAGAAAATTTGGAAAAGGGCTTTCATTTGCAGAATATGGGACATACTCCAATCAGGTTGGTGGGGAAGTCGGGTGGTGGGAGACAATTGCCAACAGTAGTCAACTAATTGTGTCTGACTTGGCTCATGTGGAGGGGCCATTATGTATTCCGATACAGAGGAAAATGGGATATGGCACAGAAACACAGAACAGTCATATGTGCACAAGACATCTGGCAACCTAAATTTCACATGAGAAAAAGAAAGCATGAAATTTTACAACCACACAGAACAGAATGTCTGAAACGCTATAGCTGAGCTCACTGTTTTGCTTAGTCTTTCACATTGCTTTTTTCCTGTCAGTTATACCACAGATACCACATAACAGGCAACAAGTGAACCAGCTGCATTGCCAGTGAAGCTTTTCTGATTATTAGAAGAAAAGCTGACTGAACTCCAACAAGTTAAAGGCGTTCTCAGAAATGTAAATACCAAAGGGAATTTCCATATTTCAACTTCTATTTCTTAACACCACCTTCTGTTACAAAATTAGACATGTGTTTGAAGTGATGGGGGAGAAACTAATCAGAGTCAAGTCAAAATAAAATCACACTTAAGAATTAGCAATACTTTAATGGAAAATGCTGATATGTTCCAAAAACTTTTTAATAATTATGCTAAAATACAATCAAGAAAATATAATTTCTGGCATGGAAAATACTAGAAACCATGGTCCCAACAGAATGATCTCTCCCTCCTCCCAAGTTCGGCTTTCTTTCTAGGCCTTTTTTCTCCTATGGGTCTATTAGAAATCTAAATAATAAAATACTCAGAATCAATTAACCGTTAATCAATTACATTATGAAGCCTTTCTCTTCACTGCCTTTTCATCAGGGGAAAAGAGTAGGTCAGAAAACCTGCAGTTAATTTAATAACTTTGTTTTTTTAAAAAAAACAAACTATTTTTAATAACGCATTGTTTTACAGATGAAGAATGCACAGACAGGCAAGAGCTAAAAAGCTTTAATCATGTCATACATAGCAAAATAGACAGAGGAGCAGAGGAGCGGTCAGGAGACCTTACATTCACATTTAGTTTCAACTTGCCCTGTAAGTTTAGATGAGTTAATTGCTTCTCTCCTGAGGCTTGGTTTCTTCACAGGGAAAATTATGATAGTTATGTGTATGCTGTTTACCTTTATAACATATTGCAAACAGCAATTTAGTTCTTCAATAAACATTTGACACATTCTGTTATATGCCAGATACTGAGCTGGGATCAAATGAGAAAATATCAAAACAGCAAGTCTAGATATGTTAGAGTGTTAGAGTTACTCCAAGGGTGCACAACCCTCCAAAGGAATACAACTTTTGCGAAAGAAATAGATAAAAAGGGACTTTAACATGACATGACATTTCCTTTCCTATTTTATATTGTAGGAAATTGTCATTATTATTTCATGGCTGTCTAGCTTGTAAAAATTAGGAGAATTGCATAAGAATTTATATTTTTCCTCCCCATTAGGTACGCAAGGTGTCAGTTGATTATTGTTCAAATGTACATACACGTACACTGCATAGCAACTATAATTATACTACTACTGCTTATTCTCCTTAAAAATTTTTATTTATTTTCATTTTATTTGAAAGGCAGACAGAAAGGAGGCAGGGAAGTTTTCCCATCCACTGATTCACTCCCCAATGCTCCTAACAGCCAGAAGTGTGCTAGGCTGAAGCCAGGATCCCAAAACTCCATATGGGTCTCCCACATGGGTGACAGGAGCCCAAGTATTTGAGCCACAATCCACTGTGCATTAGCAGGATGCTGAATTGGAAGTGGAGGAGCTGGGACTTGTGCCAGGTACTCCCATATAGGGTGCAGTCATCCTGCCTGGTGTCTTAACCATTGGGCCAAATGCCTGCCCAAGTCCAGTCTTAATTGCTCACTCACAAAGAAGAGAAAAGGGGGCACTTAAAAAGCATCTATTGTTAGACACATCCAGTACTAAGTATTTCATGTATGAAATCTCATTTATCCCTAAAAAAATTTGACATGGTATGAATTATAGTCCCCATTTTATGAAGTAACTGAGTCCCAATGACACGAAGGTCACCTAGGAAGGACACATGAGGGGCCTGTGTTGTGGCATAGCAGGACAGGCCAAAGCTTGCAACATGCAGCTACTCTACTTCCAATCCAGCTCCCTACTAATGCTCCAGGGAAGGCAGTGAAAAATGTCCCGAGTACTTGGGTTTCTGCTACCCCCCCCCCCCCACACACACACAGAAGACACAGATGGAGTTCCTGGCTCTTGGCTTCAGATCATTCCAATTCTCTGGGGAGTGAACCAGTAGGTGGAAGATTCTCTCTCTCTCTCTCTCTCTCTCTCTCTCTCTCTCTAATATGTGATTAAAGAAAAAGAAAAAGAAGAAAGGACTGGTGAAGCTCTAAGACAAACTCAAAAAAAATTTTTTAACGCTTTTATTTAAAGAATATAAATTTATTTAAAGAATATAAATTTCCAAAATACAGCTTATAGATTACAATGGCTTCCCCACCCCATAACTTCCCCCCACCCGCAACCCTCCCCTTTCCCACTCCCTCTCCCCTTGCTTCACATCAAGATTCATTTTCAATTCTCTTTATATACAGAAGATCAGTTTACTATATATTAAGTAAAGATTTCAACAGTTTGCCCTCACATAGCAACACAAAGTGAAAAATACTGTTGGAGTACTAGTTATAGTATTAATTCACAATGTATAGAACATTAAGGACAGAGATCCTACATGATATATTTTTTTAAAAAATTGATTAATTTTCTAGGCAATTTCCAATTTAACACCAAGATTTTTTTTTTCATTTTTAATTATCTATATACAGAAGATTGATTCAGTATATACTAAGTAAAGATTTCATCAGTTTGCACCCACATAGAACCACAAAGTGTAAAATACTGTTTCAGTGCTAGTTATAGCATTACTTCACATTGGACAACATATTAAGGACAGATCCCACATGAGACGTAAGTACACAGTGACTCCTGAAGTTGATTTAACAATTTGACACTCTTGTTTATGGCCTCAGTAATCTCCCTAGGCTCTAGTCATGAGTTGCCAAGGCTATGGAAGCCTTTAGGGTTCGCTGACTTCAGTCTTATTCTGACAGGGTCATAGTCAAAGTGGAGGTTCTCTCCTCCCTTCAGAGAAAGGTACCTCCTTCTTTGATGGCCCCGCTCTTTCCACTGGGATCTCACTCGCAGAGATCTTTCATTTAGGTCTTCTTTTTTTTCCAGAGTGTCTTGGCTTTCCATGCCTAGAATATTCTCATGGGCTCTTGAGCCAGATCTGAATGCTTTAAGGGCTGATTCTGAGGCCAGAGTGCTATTTAGGACATCTGTCATTCTATGAGTCTGCTGTGTATCTCGCTTCCCATGTTGGATCATTCTCTCCCTTTTTGATTCTATCAGTTAGTATTAGCAGACACTAGTCTTGTTTGTGTGATCCCTTTGACTCTTAGACCTCTCAGTGTGATCAATTGTGAACTGAAATTGATCACTTGGACTAGTGAGATGGCCTTGGTACATGCTACCTTGATGGGATTGTATTGGAATTCCCTGGCCTGTTTCTGTTCTAACTTGATCAGCTCTTGTGCTGACTGTTGTTGTACAATGTAATACTTTATCCATTTTAGTAATTTTTTTATTCTAGTACTATTGGTTGAACTCTGTAATTAACAAACAATTATTCTTAGGTGTTTAAATTTTAACTGAAAAGTGATCCCTGTGAAATATAAGAGTGGGAATAAAATTTTTTTTTTATAATCCCATGTGTTTTCTATCCTTTAAAACAGTAGAGATGGAATGGTCCATATTCACAGATATAGACATTGCAGCCCTGAGAAGTCAGACTATCCACAGACACCTTATAGCAACTGAGTAGCAGACCAAGCCTAGAATGCATGTAGGTTTATTTTTTAAGATTTATTTATTTATTTACTTGAAAGGCAAAGGCAGAGGCAGAGAGAGAGAGAGAGAGAGAATCTTCCATCTACTGGTTCACTTTGCAAATGGCCGCAACAGCCGGAATTGGGCCAACCTGAAACCAGGAGCCAGGAGCTTCCTCTGGGTCCCTCACATGGGTGTAGGGGCCCAAGAACTTGGGCCATCTTCTACTGCTTTCCCAGGCCATAGCAGAAAACTGGATCAGAAGTGGAGCAGACGGAACTCGAACCGGCGCCCATATGGGATGTAGGCACTGCAGGCGGCAGCTTTACCCACCATTCCATAGAGCCAGCCCCCTTGTTTTTCCTTTAAATTTCATTAAATAAATATTTTGTGTCAAATATACTCATAAAGTATAAAAATTATTTGAATAATAATCATAATTCTTAAAGTTTATGATTTATTAAAAATATTTTCCACAGGAATCAAATTAGAAGGAAAAAGCATTTTCAAATATAAACTTAGTTGAAATTGTTTTTCATTTTTAACTATGTGTCAGTTTGGCTAGTAGTTTCCTGCCTATCTTTTAAAAATTAACAGTTTGTTTCATATTTATTAGTTTTTTAAGTAAAAGAGAAAACATTGCCAAAAATGACATTAAACCCACACCACACACAATGTAACATACCAATTACACATAAAAGAAGTCTACATATTACTGCATCCAACCACAGTAGAATACACATTCTTCAAGCAAACATGGAACATTCTCCAGGACAAACCATATGTTAGGCCATAAAATAAGCATCAATAAATTTAAAAGGATTGAATTCTACAAAGTATTTTCCAACTACATTGAAATGAAATTAGAAATCAAGAAAAAATGAAATTAGAGAAATTCACAAATATGTGGAAATCAAACAATAAAATTCTAATAGCCATTGGGTCAAGAATAAATCACAGGGGAAATTATAAGATACTTTTAAATGAATGAAAAGGAAGTCATAATATTAAAAACTATGGGATTCAGCAAAAATAATCCTTAGAGAGAACTTCATGTTGTAAAGGCCAAATCAATAATCTTTCAGCATTAAGAAACTAAAGCAATGAAAACTAAACCCAAAGCAGGCAGATGGAAATAATAATTAGAATAAAAATTAATTAACAGAGAAAAGAAAAATAATAGAGAAAATTAGCAAATCAAAAAGTTGGTTCTTTGAAAAGATCATCAAAATTGGCAATCCTTCAAATAGACTGAATAAGAAAAAATAAAAGATTCCAATTATTAAAATCTGGAGTGAAAGAAACCTTACAGAAATAAAAAGGATCATAAGGGAATACTATGAAAAATTATATACCAATAATTATGTAACCTAGGTGAAACTGACAAACGCCTAGAAAGACATAAATTACTGAAACATATACAAGAAAAAATAAAAAATTGAATAGATTTCTAGTATAAGAGGTTGAATTGTTAATAAAAAAAAATTACACAAAGCCCAGTAATGGCTTCACTCCTGAATTCCAGCAAATATTTAAAGCTATGCTTCACAAAATCTTCCAAGGAAGTATTGAGAAGGGAACATGTTTCAATTCATTTTATGAAGCCAGTTTTAACTCATATCAATGCCACACAAAGGGAGCTGGTGCTTGGTGTAGCTGGTAAAGCCACCATCTGCACAACCAGCATCCCATATGAGCATCAGTTCAGGTCCCAGCTGCTCCACTTCTGAACCAGCTCCCTGTTAATGAACCTGAGAAAGCAGTAGAAGATGGACCAAGTCCTTGGGACCCTGCGCCCATGTGGGAGACCCGAAAGTATCTCCTAGTTCCTGGCTTCGGCCTGGCCCAGTTGCGGCCATTTGGGGAGTAAAGCAGTACATGGAAGATCTCTTTCTCTCTGTCTCTCCCTCTCTCTAACTCTGCCTTTCAAATAATTTGAATAAATCTTTAAGAAAACACACACACACACACACACACACAAGGACATAGCAAGAAAACCATAGATCAATATCCCTTATCAATTATAGAAAAAACATTCTCAATAAAATATTAGCAAATGTAATCCAGCAATATATATGAAAGATTATACATCCTGACAAAATGAGATTTATTCTAAGAATATAAAGGCATTTCAAAATCTGAAAATCAATTAGTATAATAAAAATATTGATAAATCAAGGTACAAAACAGTAACTAAAAAGGCAAAACTACATAATCATTTCATTGGGTAAAGAAAAAGTATTTGATGAAACTCAACACCTCTTCATGATAAAACCCTCAACAAACTCCAAAATACAAGACAGCTTTTTTAACTTGATAAAACCATCCATGGAAAATCTACATCACACATCACACTTAATGGTGGAAGACCAAATGTTTTCTCTCTATGATCAGACAGATGACAAGAGTATATCCTCTCATCACCCCTCTTCAACATTGTAGTGGACGGTCTAAACAAGGAAATTAGCAAGAAAAAAGAAATATTATAATCAGAATTGGAAAGAAAGAAGTAAATTCAGCTCTACTTGAAGCTGACATGATCCTGTATATAGAGAATCCTATGGAATACAATAAAAATATTATAATAAGTGAAGTTAATAAAAATAGAGGATAGAAGATTCATATACAAGAATTAGCTTATTTTTACACACTAGCAATGACAGTTTCTAAAATTAAATTTAGGAAGCAATTTCATTTACAATAGGAGAAAAAAATACCTAGGGAATAAATTTAACAAGAGAAATACAAGATTTGTACACTGAAAACTATAACATATTGTTAAAAGAAATTTTAAGAGATCTAAATAAATAAAAAGACATTCCAGGTACATAGATCACGAGACTTAATATTGGAATAGAAATACTCCCCAAATTGATCTATAGTATCAACACAGCCCTATATAAAAATAAAAAAATTACAGATGGCTTCTTTGATAGTTCTAATTAAAATTTATATGGATATGCAAGAGATCGAACTAGCCAAAATAATCTTGAAAAATAACAAAATTGAAGGACTCACAAATCCTGATTTCAAAACTTTTTTGGATAAAGTATTACATTGTACAACAACAGTCAGCACAAGAGCTGATCAAGTCACTGTATTTTTTTTATCCTAGTACAAGTGGTTGAACTCTGTAATTAACACACAATTATTCTTAGGTGTTTAAATTTTAACTGAAAAGTGATCCCTGTGAAATATAAGAGTGGAAAAAGAGAGGGAGGAGATGTACAATTTGGGACATGCTCAATCGGACCTGCCCCAAATGGTGGAGTTAGAATCATGCCAGGGGATTCCAATACAATCCCATCAAGGTGGCATGTACCAAGGCCATCTCACTAGTCCAAGTGATCAATTTCAGCTCACAATTGATCACACTGATAGGTCTAAGAGTCAAAGGGATCACACAAACAAGACTAGGGTCTGCTAATACTGATAGAATGAAAAAGGGAGGGAATGATCCAACATGGGAAGTGAGATACACAGCAGACTCATAGAATGGCAGATGTCCTAAATAGCACTCTGGCCTCAGAATCAGCCCTTAAGGCATTCGGATCTGGCTCAAGAGCCCATAAGAATATTTTAGGCATGGAAAGCCAAGATACTCTGAAAAAAAAAAAAAAAGACCTAAATGAAAGATCTCTGCAAGTGAGATCCCAGTGGAAAGAACGGGGCCATCAAAGAAGGAGGTACCTTTCTCTGAAGGGAGGAGAGAACTTCCACTTTGACTATGACCCTGTCGGAATAAGATCAAAGTCCACGAACCCTAAAGGCTTCCATAGCCTCGGCAACTCATGACTAGAGCCTAGGGAGATTACTGAGGCCATAAACAAGAGTGTCAAATTGTTAAATCAACATCAGGAGTCACTGTGTACTTACGTCTCATGAGGGATCTGTCCTTAATGTGTTATCCAATGTGAAGTAATGCTATAACTAGTACTGAAACAGTATTTTACACTTTGTGTTTCTGTGTGGGTGCAAACTGATGAAATCTTTACATAGTATATACTGAATCGATCTTCTGTATATAAAGATAATTGAAAATGATTAAAAAATCTTGGTGTTAAATTGGAAATTGCATAGATAATTAATCAATTCTTTAAAAAAAATCATGTAGGATCTCTGTCCTTAATGTACATTGTGAATTAATACTATAACTAGTACTCCAACAGTATTTTCACTTTGTGTCTCTATGTGAGGGCAAACTGTTGAAATCTTTACTTAATATGTACTAAACTGATCTTCTGTGTATAAATAGAATTGCAAATGAATCTTGATGTGAATGCAAGGGGAGAGGGAGCGGGAAAGGTGAGGGTAGCGGGTGGGAGGGCAGTTATCGGGGGGAGCCATTGTAATCCATAAGCTGTACTTTGGAAATTTATATTCTTTAAATAAAAGCTTTATATATAAAAAAACTTTTTAAAAAAATGTATTTATTATTCATTGGAAAGGTAGAGTTACAGAGAGGCAGAGACACAGAGAGAGAGAGAAAGAGAGAGGTCTTCTATCTGAAGGTTCGCTCCCAAAATAGACACAAACACCAGAGCTGGGCCTATCCGAAGCCAAGACCAGAGCTTCATGCAGGTCTCTCGTGTAGGTGCAGTGGTCCATGAACTTGGGTCATCTTCTACTGCTTTCCCAGTCCATAGCAGTGAGTTGGATCGGAAGTAGAGCAGCAGAACTCGAACCAGCATCCATATGGGTTTCTGGCACTGCAGGCGGCAGCTTTACCTGCTACAACACAGTGCCAGCCCTCTGATTTCAAAACTTATTACAAAGGTATAGTAATCAACACAATGTTGTACTGGTATAGGATATATAACTCAATGAAACTAAACCCAAAAATAAACTCTCACACACAAGGGCAATTGATTTTCAAAAAGGATATCAATGCAACTCAATGGAGAAAGAAAAATATTTTCAACAGATGATCCTGGAAAAATTGGCAATCTACATAAAAAAGAATTAAGATTGACCTCTACTTAAAACAATACACAATTTAACTCTCAAGATATAATGAAAAGCTAACCTATAAAATTGAGCTAACCTATAAAATTAATACTATAACTAGTACTCCAACAGTATTTTTCACTTTGTGTTGCTATGTGAGGGCAAACTGTTGAAATCTTTACTTAATATATAGTAAACTGATCTTCTGTATATAAAGAGAATTGAAAATGAATCTTGATGTGAAGCAAGGGGAGAGGGAGTGGGAAAGAGGAGGGTTGCGGGTGGGGGGGAAGTTATGGGGTGTGGAAGCCATTGTAATCTATAAGCTGTATTTTGGAAATTTATATTCTTTAAATAAAAGCGTTATTAAAAAAATAAATAAAAGATATGGTAAGATAACAAAAAAAAACATCATTCCATGAATAGTTAAATAAAGTACAGCTCATAATCCATATCAAAAAGGTTTGCAACTTGTGACTAGAGCCTAGGGAGATTACTGACGCCATAAACAAGAGTGTCAAATTGTTAAATCAACATCAGGAGTCACTGTGTACTTACGTCTCATGAGGGATCTGTCCTTAAGGTGTTGTCCAATGTGAAGTAATGCTATAACTAGTACTGAAACAGTATTTTTACACTTTGTTTTTCTGTGTGGATGCAAACTGATGAAATCTTTACTTAGTATATACTGAATTGATCTTCTGTATATAAAGATAATTGAAAATGATTACAAAAACTTGATGTTAAATTGGAAATTGCATAGATAATTAATCAATTTTTAAAAAAAAATATCATGTAGGATCTCTGTCCTTAATGTGCTGTACATTGCGAATTAATACTATAACCAGTACTCCATCAGTGTTTTTCACTTTGTGTCCCTATGTGAGAGCAAACTGTTGAAATCTTTACGTAATATGTACTAAACTGATCTTCTGTATATAAAGAGAATGGAAAATGAATCTTGATGTGAATGGAAGGGGAGAGGGAGCGGGAAAGGGGAGGGTTGCGGGTGGGAGGGAAGTTATGGGGGGGAATCCATTGTAATCCATAAGCTGTACTTTGGAAATTTATATTCTTTAAATAAAAGCGTTATAAAAAAAATACACAATTTAACTCTCAAGATATAATGAAAAGCTAACCTATAAAATTGAGCTAACCTATAAAATTGTTTGAAGAAAATATAGGATTAAATATTTATAATCTTGGGTTAGGTAATGGTTCCTTTGATATGACAACAAAATATAAGGAATAAAGGGAAACAGAAGAGAAACTGTTCAGCATAAACATTAAAGGCTTTTGTGTTTCAGAAGGCACCATCAAGAGAGTGAAATGAAAACACACAGAATGTGAAAGGTGCAGCCACTTTAGAACACAATTTGGTAGGTCCTCAAAATGCAAAACGTAAAATTACCATATGACCAAATAATATCACTCCTGGTTATATACACAAGTAAATTGCAAATGTCTTCACAAACAACTTGCAAACAAATGTTTGTGGCTGCATTATTCACAGTAGACAAAACATGGAAACAAATCAAAATGTCTATTAGCTAATGAATAGATGAACAATATTCACAACCCATACAATGAAAAATTATTCTGCCATAAAATGGAATGAAAAGAGCAATTAGCCTAACAGTTAATATGTTTGTGTCCCACATCAAAGTGCCTGTGTTTGATTCCCAGCTGAGGCTCCTGACTTCAGATTTCTTCCAATGCAGACTGTGGGAGGCAGCAGTGATGGGTTGAATTACTGGGTTCCTGACTCACATGTGGGAGACATGGATTGTATTCCAAGCTCCTACTTCTGGCTCCAGGCCATCCCCAGCACTTGTGGACATATGGGGAGTAAACAAGCAGATGGAAGCTTGCTTTCACTCTCTTTCTCTTTCTCTCTCTCACTTTCTGTGAAAAGAGAGAAAGAGAGAGAGAGAGAGAGAGGCAGGTGCCATGACTCACTAGGCTACTCCTTCACCTGTGGCACCAGCACCCCGGATTCTAGTCCCAGTTAGGGCGCCAGTTCTGTCCCAGTTGCTCCTCTTCCAGTCCAGCTCTCTGCTGTGGCCCGGGAGTGCAGTGGGGGATGGCCCAGGTCCTTGGGCCCTGCACCCGCATGGGAGACCAGGGGAAGCACCTGGCTCCTAGCTTCGGATGGGCCAGTAGTGGCCACTTGGGGAGGTGAACCAATGGCAAAGGAAGACCTTTCTCTCTGTCTCTCTCTCACTGTCTAACTCTGCCTGTCAAAAAAAAAAAAGGAATGAAATATTGCTACATGATATAATATGAATAAGCTTGGAAAACATTATAGTAAGTGAAAGAAACTAGTAACAAAGACCAAAAATTGATCATAGATTTGATGATGAATACCTAAAATAATAAAATCCAATAGAAACATTAAAATAAGCAGACTAGAGGTTGGGAAGTTAGTAAGAGAGGTAGTGGAAGTAAATGACGGCTAATGGATATGGGATCTGTTTTAGAGGTGTTGAAAATGTTCTAACATGTAGTGGTTATGGTGGAACACAATTCTGTGAATATGCTAAAAACCATTCAACTGTATACTTTAAATGAGTAAATTTTACTGTGTGTGAATATATTTGCAATAGCACTTGAAAAAAAAAGCTAGGAGAAAAATATCACAAGTAACACATTTAGTAGCCTTCATCCTAGTTTCACCTTTTTTTTTTTTAATACTTGTTGTGCATTTTGAGAAATCTACTTAATTTTACTGAGTCTTGGGTTCATTATATATAAAATGGAAAGAAAAAGTCCTTAGAATTGTTGTGACAGTAAAGTGAGGTGATACATGTAAAGATCTAAGCACAGTGACTGGCACAACAAAACAAATAATTCAGTTAAGAAATGGGCAAAGGACTTGAACAGGCATTTTTCAAATGATGAATTTAAATGGGCAACAGACAAATGAAAAAATGCTCAGAATCACTAGTTATCAGTGAAATGCAAATCAAAACCACAATGAGGTTTCAACTCACCCTAGTGAGAATGACTCCCATACAGAAATCAACCAACAACTAATGCAAGTGAGGATGTAGGAGAAAAGGTACCCCAATCCACAGTTGGTGGGAATGTAAACTAGTAGATCCATTGTGGAAGATAGTATGGAGATACCTCAGAAATCTGAAAATAGATCTACCAAATGGCCCAGCCATTTCACCTCTGGGAATTTACCCAAGGGAAATGAAATCAGCACGTGAAAGAGTTATCTGTACCTCCATGTTCACTGCAGCCCAATTCACAATAGCAAAGACATGGAATAAACCCAGATGTCCATCAACTGATGACTGAATAAGGAAATTATGGTATATATACACTAATCAGTGGTAAAAAAAAAATGAAATCCTGTCTTTTGCAACAAAATGGATACAACTGTAAACCATTATACTTGGTGAAATAAGCCACTTCCAAACAGAAAAATACCATGTTTTCCATGATCTGTGGTAGCTAATAAAGTATCTAAAATGTAGTGCATTGGAGTGAAATTGACATTTTGAGATTTGATGAATTTTTTACAGCTCTCGTCTCTACTGTTGGGGAACAGTAGTTTTTTTTCCCTCGTACTATTTGTTGAACTCTTTACTTGGTGTAGGTTAATCTTATGACTGACTATAAAGTAAACTGAAAATAGATCTTCGTAAAAATTAAGAGTAGGAATAGGAGAGGAAGAAGAAGAATAGGAGTATGGGCAGGAAGGATGGAAGGGTAAGAAGAATCACTATGTTCCTGAATATCTATATATGAAATGCCTGAATTTATATACCTCGAATAAAATTAGGAAAAACTAACTAAATAATTACAAATGATAACAAATAGAAAGAGGATGGAAAGAGAAGTTCTCACAAGCAGAAGCAGTTAGGCAAATGAAATTAAACTGAGTGGTCTCAAAAGGCTTCTGAGAAGAGGTGACAAACATTGGGACCCAAGGATGAAAAGGAAGTGGCTATGGAAATAGTGACGGAACCTATCACCCTACATTCTATGGGCCCACTTGTGACTTGAGCTGGAGCAGCTGTGGATAGGTTTGTGTGAGCTGTTTCAGGTCATACAGGCAGCACCACCAGTCTAATAGGCGGAATCTTCCCACTTTCTATTTCAGGCCCTGCGCTAAAAGCCTGAAAGCCCACTCAGCCAATGCTCAAGGAAATTTAAGGGAGTTAATACCACTATCAGGCAATCTCAACTAATAGGGAAACTACTGGATAAGTGTTCTAGCCTCCCTTTCTACTAGAGTCAATTCTGGGAGGCAGTCTCTATGTTCTGTCCATCCTAACAGAATCAAGCCCCCCTTAACCCTATAAATGACTTCAATACTGCCTTCTAATACTGGCATTTCTCCCTTCTCTGTCTTGTGCTCCCTGATCCCTTATTCCTGCTCCTCAGGCTCACCTCCAAGATAAACTACCAACATTCAAGTCCTCATATCTCTGGCTGATATATCAATCTGATGTGAGAGAAGGATTATAGAAAAGGAAGAGAAGTTGGAATTATATTTTTTAAATGTAGTAAGAATTCATTGAAGAATTTCAAATATAAAAGGTGTGTGTGTGTGTATGTGTGTGTGTGTGTGTTAGGTTCAAATTTTAAGTTAAGTTATTGTGGACAAGTAAAAACAGAATGCTCTAAGGCTTGAAATTTTCACTATCCCAGTTCTGCCATTTACTTATTGTGTGACTTGACTATTTCAATTTCAGAATTTCTTATCATAAATCAAGAGGAAACACAATACCCACAAAAAAATTAAAAAACTCTCTATTTAGGTCCAGTAAATATGGGTTTTGATCAGGTATGGCTTTGTGTTTTCATGGCTGTGAAATCTCAGGAAAGTACATTAATCTCTCCAAATCTATTTTCTCATTTTTAATATCAGGACAGTTAAACCTTTCTCATAAAGCTGTTGAAAACATCAAATGAGACAGAAAGGTGAACAAACTTTGGAATCTACAAAGCATAATTCAAATATGAGACTTTTTATAATTAGGGGGCAGGTAAAAAACATCACTTTTAGTTGACAGGTGGCAGTGAAGAAATTGCTTTTATGTGCCCTAATTGAGGCACAATAGTGCCAAGTTTGTTGTATTAGGCCATTTCATACTTACTTAGGAGTGTGTTCCCACACTTCACCAGAGTTGATGCCCTAAAACTTCCAAGAGAAAAAAAACAAAAATATCTACCTCCCAAAACAGCTGGAGAAGACAGCATTGATCCCATTTCTTCCTGCTACCAGCTGGATCATGTGGGATGGCCTCCATTTGACCTTTAGTGCCTACAAGTGTCCATGCCTGAAGGTAACAAGCTCAATTCTAGTTGGTCATTATTTTCCCCTAAGAATGCATTGCTAAAAGGCAAGGCAAGTAGGGAAATCTCAAATGACAGGACTTAACTCTTGAATCAACTACAAGTTGCCAACATCTGGGTGAGCCATTTATCAGTGAAATAGCAGGCATACCAGCAAGAGATTTGATAAATGAATTTGGGAACATCGCACAGCTATGTCTAATCATAATTTAATTATTGACGTCAGCCATCTTGCCATTTTATGGGAAGAGTATTTAAGAAAATCCATTAATAGAGAACATTTGTTGGTAATAACTCAACTTCTCTTAAAAATGATTTCATCAATTTTTAATTATAAAAGCATATGGTTCACATGAAGTCTTAAATAAAGATGGAACCCAGATCCAGGGTGCCACTAGGAGGCAGTTGAATAGGGGTAAGGACTTAAGAATAGCTCTCCTTTGGTTTAAAATGAAGCCTCAGTAGAGCTAGTGCATGTCTGTTAAGTATCTTCTTGACAATCCACTCCTGTCATTCCAGCTAAGCAATGAGTTTCTCAGTGTTCTTCAAATACTTTTTCACACCTACTACCATGCCAAGATAATTCTGCCTTCTTATGGTTGTATGAACAATGAAAGGAATAAAGGCCGCCACTGTGAATAGGTCTGAAAAATAGAAACCCTTGATTATCTTCTTTCCCCATTCCTGTCATCGTAGACTGTACTCTTAGCCTCGCTGTAGCACTAAAATCAGAATTAGAGAAACTTTTTTAGTGAAGTACTACTGACCCAAGGGAGGGGAAAAATATTCAAGGGTCAATAATTAAGTCAAAATTAGCCTTACTAATTCGAGTATTTTGTACGAGTGAGCAGAAGTTCAAATCCTCTGTTATTTAAGTACAGAAAAATAAGTTTTCTTAAAGTATAATAATAATAATAATATAATACTGATTGAAAGATAAAGACACTTAGAGGGCAGAGCACCAGGATTGGATGGTAGTGAAACAACAAAAATTGGAATGAGAGAACAAAGGACAGACAACCATCCATTTCTCTTTTCCTGAAATAGATATTCATGGCCCTAAATGCTGTCCCTCATCAAGAAATCTCCTTGCTACCACTCCTACCCCCATCACAGATTCCTAGAAATATTTTCCCCTAAGGCCTAAAAGTTGTGTGCTTTCCTGTTCTCCAGATACGGTCTTTCAAGTCTCTGAAAGAAAGATGTCTTCTCTCCCTGCAATAGCCTCTTTGATTTGGCCAGGTAGTTATGCTGTGGTTGTTTGGTTTTTTCCAAGTCCCTGGATTTTTGATCTTCAGCCATACGTATCCTGGGTTTTCAGATAGTTTCCAGGCTTTCTCTGAGTTATTGACTTTTTAAATTCTACCTCCCAGTTTTTTCCTACCCAATGTCTGCATTTTGTCAACGTTCCATTTTCAAAATTAGAAAAACAACCTAATGCATTTCTTTGGTTTTTCGTCTCCCTAAATGATGTTGAATTTTCTGGAATTTTAAAGTTGAAAAGAACTATGAAGTTTATCAAGTCCAGTTCACTTGTCAGAATTTTAATCTCTCTCAAACCTTCAGTCCCCCAACTCTGACTGCAGAACCCATCTATTAGAAAGCTCTTTCTTAGATTTAGCTGATATCATTATTTATGCAGCTTCCTCCCTGGGAGCACACAGAACAGACTGTTGCCATTGCCCCTATGATAACCCTTAGCTCTCTGAGTAAAGCTACCTTATTCCCAACTCCACCCTACACCAGTTCCAGTTTAAACAAACCTATTATCTTAGTTATGTTATATGACATTTTTCCAAAGCCCTGAAACATTCTTGTTTTCTTCAGAATAATTTCATTATTATTACTATTATATAGTTCATATCCAAAAGGAAAAAAAATCTTGTCTTATAATACTGTATATTTATCTTATCAACATTTAGAATATTACCAATAAATATATTTAAATTTATGCTAATATTTTAACTTTTAGTGTATACGAATTTAACAATGAAACAAGAAGTAAATCACTTACATCCTTTGCTTAAATGTCAGGAGAGGCTTTTCTTTCCTTTTTTTAAAAAAAATTATTTATTTATTCTGAAAGAGAAAGAGAGAGATCTTCCTTATATTGGTTCACTTGCCAGATGGCTGCCAACACCAGGCTGAAGCCAGAAGCCGGGAGCTTCATCCATATTTCCCAGGTAAGTGCAGGGGTTTGAGTACTTGGGCCACTCTCTGTTGCTTTCCCAGGGACATTAGCAGAAAGCTGGATGAGAAGTGGAGCAGCCAGAACTCGAACCAGTGCCCACATGAGATGGCGTCACAGGCAGCAGATTTTCCTGCTGTGCCACAGTGCCGGCCCCCAAAGCCCACCACCCTCCACCAGCCCCACTACTTCCACCAAGTAGACTAGATAACCGTGGATTTTTCTTCCATGGAATTTTTATCACTGTAACTTACTTTTGAAATAATTTATTTAAATCTATCTCCTTCAATAGAACATAAGCTTCAGAGAGCAAAGAGTAAAGAATAAAGTTTGCTACTTGCAGGTGCTAACACAGAGCCCAGTACATAAGAGCCTCACAAATGTTTGTTGGTGGGAGACGTGAATCAAAGAGCTTTGTTATTCTCCTGTGACCAGAAGGGACTTTACAGCCCATATTTTTCTGATAGGTAAAGTGAATCCATAGAAGTTAAGGAATTTATTTAAGGTTACACAACTGCTTGGTTAGAAAATTATAAATTTTACATTTTGACATTCCTCCTATATTTTAGTCATGTTAATCCAAGGGCTCTATCTAGCTATGGTAGTGACCAAATAGGATAAAAGATAGCCATCAACAATCGTTTTTCTATCCGCTGATTTCCTGAATAAGAAATTGAAATAATCTAAGTGGAAAAATTCATTCATTAAGAAATAACATATAATTATTATACTATACCACTAGTTTAAACTGAGAACTCACAGTACTCAGCTAAACTATGCTACCCTGTTAACCATGGGATCTTAAAAAAGATTAAAGAGAGAAACAGAATAAAATTAAGTTTTTTGGTTAAGAAGATGCTCAATTTCTTCCTCTAAGAGATATCACTGCTTGAGATCTGTTTCTTCTGTTTTACAGTAGCTACTTACCACACGTGTCTTTTAAAATTTAACACAAAAGGATGTGAAATATGCCAGCAGTAATTTTTATATTTGTTACATAATTAAACAATGATATTTTGATGTACTGGGTTAAATAAAATATTCTAAAATTGAGACTACCTTTTAAAAAGCTTTAAATTACATTAAATTACATATGTAATATTGATTCATGTAAAGTGAGCAATACATGAGGACTCCATCAACTTGGTAAAGAATATCTACAAAAAGCCTACATCTAACATCACACTTAATGCTGAAGGACTAAATGCTATTTATCTAAGAGCAAAAAGAAGGCAAGGGGCCTGGCATTGTGACACAGTAGGTTAAGTCACAACCTGCGAAACCAGCATCCCTTACCGCAGCGCTGGTTTTAATCCTGGCCGCTCCACTTCCGTTTCAGCTCCTTGTTCATGCACCTGAGAAAATAGCTAAAGATGGCCCAAGTACTTGGGAACCTGCTACCCACCTGAGAAACCCAGATGGAGTTCCAGACTCCAGGCTGTAGCCTGGCTTAGCTGGGCCTTTGCAGCCATTTGGGGAGTGAATCAATGGATGGAAGATCCCTTTTGCTCTTTGTTATTCTATTTCTTATACTTTGCTTTTCTAACAAATGAAATAAATAATTTTTTTAGGTTTTTATATTTTATTTATTAAAAGACAGAGTTTGAGGGAAAGATCTTCCATCCACTGGTTCACTTCCCAAATGACAACAGCTTGAGCTGGGCCAGGCTGGAGCCAGGAGCCAGGAGCTTCTTCTGGATCTCCCAAGTGGGTTCAGGAACCCAAGACTCAGGCTGTCTTCCACTGCATTTGCAGGCACATTGTCAGGGAGCTGGATAGGAAGTGGAGCAGTGGGCTCTTGAATTGATGCCCATATGGGATGCCAGCATCACAGGTGGAGGCTTAAGCTGCTGTACCACAATGCCGGCACCAATAAAATAAATCTTTAAAAAATGAAATAAAATAAAGACATAGGCAAGAACATCTAATCTTACCACTCACGTTTGACCTAATATTGGAAGTTCTAGCTACTGCAATAAGGCAAGGAAAATAAATAAAATGCATAGAATTGGGAAGGAAGAAATAAAACTGTCTCTTTTTACAGAAATGACTCTCTGAACAGAAAATCCAAAAGAATCTATATTAAAAAAAAAAAAAACTTCTAGCACTGGAGCTGGCATTGTGGCATAGCAGGTTAAACATATGGGTACCTGTTCAAGTCCTGGCTTCTCTACTTCTGATCCAGCTTCCTGCTAATGCCTGTGAAAACAGCTAGGATGGCCCAAATATTTGGGTCTCTGCATTCATACGGGAGACCTGAATGAACTTCCTGGCCCCTGCCTTCAGCCTGGCCCAGCCCTTGCCATTATGACCATTGGGGGTCTCTTTCTCTTTCTGTCTCTTCTTCTCTCTGTGTAAGTACACCTTTCAAACAAATAAATAAATCTTTAAAAAAACAAACACTTCTAGAACTAATAACTAATGTCACAAGACACAAGATCAGTCATATTTCTATACTAACAATAGATGGAGACAAAAATATAATACCATTCATAATCACTCCAGAGACAGTTAAGTGCCTAGCTATATCTTTAACAAAATATGCACTGAATTCGCATGCTGAAAACTACAAAGCAATGATAAAATAAAGAAGATCTAAATAGCAGAGATAAACACCATGTTCATGGATTGAAAGATTAACATAGTAAATACACTAATTCTACCCAAATTCATCTTCTGTTTCAATATAATTCCTATCAAAATCTAAGTGAGGTGATTTGGAGACTTAGACAAACCCATTCTAAATTTTATTCATTCATTCATTCATTTTATTTGAAAGACAGAGACAGGCACAGGCGGATTTTTACACCCACTGGTCCACTCCCCCAAATGCCTGCAATAGTCAGAACTGGACCAGGCTGAAGCTGAAACTCAATCCAGGCCTCCCACACAAGTAACAGAAACCCAAATAGTTGTGCAATCCTCTACTGCTTCCTAGGCTGTACATTACCAGGAAGCTGGAATCAGAAGCAGAGCTAAGACTCGAACCCAGGCACTCTGATATGGGATGTGAGCATCCCAAACAGCATGTTAACTGTTGGGGCAAATGCCTCCCACATTCTAAAATTTATATGAAAAGTAACAGGCCCTAGAACAGCTAAAATGGATTATAAAAAGAACAAAGTGGGAGAAATAAGCCCTCTATCTGCTATCAAGTATTATTATTAGGCTACAGTAATTGTGACAGTGTGGTACTGGTGGATAGGCACAAAGATCAATGGAAGAAAATAGAGAACCCAGAAAAAGACCCATAAAATATGCCTAATTGATTTTTGACAGATATTCAAAGTATACTTAATTGATGCTACAAGAATTGAAAACCTATTGGGGAAAAAAATGTCACAAATCACATTTAAAAGTAACTCAAAATGGATCTTACATTTAAATATGATGTGCAAAACTATAAGATTTTTAGAAAAAAAATCATAAGAGCACATCTACAGCACCTATGACTAGGAATAAATTTCTTAGGGTTGAAACCAAAAGTACAAGACAAAGAGAAAAATTGATAAATTTAAATCTCATCAAAATTAATAACATCTGCTCTGTGAAATCCCATATGAAGAGGATGAAAAGACAAATTACAGATGAAGATAATATTTGCAAACCACGTATTTGTAAAAGAATTGATATCTAGAATATATAAATTACTCCCAAATCTCAATAATAAAAATTAATTCATTTAGAAAACAGGCGGTTGGTGCCACGGCTCAATAGGCTAATCCTCCGCCCACCACGCCAGCACACCAGGTTCTAGTCCTGGTCAGGGTGCCGGATTCTGTCCTGGTTGCTCCTCTTCCAGTCCAGCTCTCTGCTGTGGCCCAGGAGGGCAGTGGAGGATGGCCCAAGTCCTTGGGCCCTGCACCCACGTGGGAGATCTAGAAGAAGCTCCTGGCTCCTAGCTTCAGATTGGCGAAGCTCCAGCCATTGCAATCAATTGGGGAATGAACCAGCGGATGGAAAAACCTCTCTCTCTGCTTCTCCTTCTCTCTCTGTGTAACTCTGGCTTTCAAATAAATAAATAAATATTAAAAAAAAAAAGAAATAGTGCCAACATAAAGTGCTGGGCAGGATGCAGTGGAACTATGTCATTCATATATTGAGGGTGTGGATGCAAAATGATATAGCAATTCTGAAAGAACTGTCAGTTGATTATAAAACTAAACACATGTTGGGCCAGCGCCATGGCTCACTTGGCTAATCATCCGCCTGTGGTGCCGGAATCCCATATGGGCTCCGGGTTCTAGTCCCGGTTGCTCCTCTTCCAGTCCAGCTCTCTGTTGTGGCCCGGGGGGCAGTGGAGGATGGCCCAAGTGCTTGGGCCCCTGCACCCGCATGGGAGACCAGGAGGAAGCACCTGGCTCCTGGCTTCGGATCGGCATAGCTCCAGCTGTAGCGGCCATTTGGGGGGGTGAACCAACGGATGGAAGACCTTTCTCTCTGTCTCTCCCTCTCACTGTCTGTAACTCTACCTGTCAAATAAATAAAAAATCTTAAAAAAAAAAAAAACTAAGCACATGTTTATCATAATGACCCAGTTAGTATCCTTTTAGATATTTATTCCAGATATATGAACATTTATGTTTATGGCAGTTTTATTTCTAACAGCCAAAAGATGGACACAGATTATATGCCTTTTTGTGAGGGAATGATTAAACTGGGGCACTCATGCCCCAGAGTACCATTCAGAAATAGAAAGTAATGGGCTGTTGAAACATGCAACTATTTGGATGAATCTACAAAAAATTATACCAAGTTAAAAAAAAAGCCTGAACCCTAAGGTTACAAATGGTATGATTCTATTCATAGAATGTTTCTTGGGAGGGGGCAGGGGCTCCTTCTCTGGCCTGTTTTCTTCTTTAAGATGTATTTATTTATTTGAAAGGCAGGATTGGGTGGAAGAGAGAGAGAAAAAAATCCTCTCTCTACTGATTCATGCCACAAATGACCAAAATAGCTGGGGCTATGCCAAGCTGCAGCCAGGAGCCAGGAACTCCATCTGGGTCTCCATTGTGGCTGGCAGGGACCTAAGTGTTTGAAAGATCACCTGCCACCTCCCAGGATGCACACTGGCAGGAAGCTGTATCATAGGTGGAGATGTCCATGGCAGACACTCCAATATAGGCTACAGGCATCAGGAGGACCTCTGCTATATATATTTTGCAGGCCACAAAATATCTCATATATATTACCTAATTTGAAAATTCAATCTTACCTATAGGTAAGTGCTTTCCCATTTAACAGATTAGGATGTAGATTCAAGTCCCTTGAGATTAAAAATGACTTATCCAAGGTCACCTAAGCAGACTCCAGGCATTCTGCAAAATCTCCAAACTCCAAATGAAACCTTATGTCTCCATCTGTATTTCCTTTTTTTTTTTTTTGAAAAATATTTATTTATTTATTTGAAAGGCAGAGTTACAGAGAGGCAGAGGCAAAGAGAGAGAAAAAGAGAAAGGTCTTCCATCTGCTGGTTCACTCCCCAAATTCCTGCAATGGCCAGAGCTGGGCCAATCCAAAGCCAGGAGCCAGGAGCCTCTTCTGGGTCTTCCACGTGGGTGCAAGGGCCCAAGGACTTGGGCCATCTTCTGCTTTCCAGGCCATAGCAGAGAGCTGGATTGGAAGTGGAGGAGCTGGGATTCGAACCGGTGCCCATATGAGATACTGGCACTGCAGGCCGTGGCTTTACCTGCTATGCCACAGAGCTGGCCCCTGTGTATCCTTTTTGAAAAGGATTTATGTGTTTGAAAGACAGAATTACAGAGGGAGAGACAGAAGGAGAGGGAGAGGGAGAAGGAGAGTGAGAGAGGGAGAGGGAGACCTTCCATCCTCTGGTTCACTCCCCAAATAGCAGTAATGGTGGGTCCGAAACCAGGAGCTTCATCCTGGCCTCCCACATGGATGGCAGAGGCACTAGCACTTGGGCCATCTTGGGCTGCCTTCACAGGAACAATAGCAGGGAGCTGGATGGGAAGTGGAGCAGCTGGGACATGAATCCACGCTCATATGGGATGCTGGTGTCACAGACGGCAGCTTAACCCACTATGCCACAGCGCCGGCCCCCTCAACTGTATTTCTAATCTCCACGAATAGCTATGTTTTTCCTAAGCTATTTCTCCAACCTTCTCATTCTTACTCTTAACAAATACCTTCTGTCTAATTTTATCACTTCTATGTTTTTATCACTTCTCTGTTATCATGAACTTTTTGTCTAGTTCTCTTTTCCTATACTCTTTTTCCTATACTCTTTTGGATTTGATTTTGAGTATTTTCCTTCAGTTCTTATATTCAGAATTTTGATATTTCTTCTAGGCTTGTTCACCTAATTTGTTTCTTTATGTAGAGGGATTTGAAGAAAGTTCTATGGCTGCCTCCCATGATTTAGTTATAGTGCATAATTTATCAGCTAGTTAATTCTGAGCAAGTTGCTCAACTTCTCTCATTCTCATTTCCTACTTCTGTACAAATGGGATAACAGTAATTCCTAGTACACTTGCAAAAATTAAATGAATGTTAGTATTTTCCCTCCAGCCACACATCTCACCCATCTCCTTCATCAAAGACTCTATATTTGGAATCATTCCTCCAGTGAGCTATACTCTCCTATATCTCCATTCTTTTTTTACATTTATTTATTTATTTATTTATATAAATGGAACAGATTTCAGGTATTTTCATATATAGTTTTTTAAAAGATTTATTTTATTTATTTGAAAGAGAGAGTTACAGAGAGGTAGAGACAGAGAGAGAGGTTTTCCATCCGCTGGTTCATTCCCCAGATGGCCTCATATATACATTTTTAAGAACATAATGACATTTCCCTTGATCCAACCCTCCTGCCTCCTTCCTTTCTGATATTTCTTTTAATTTTTGCAATGACATGCTTTCAATTTACTTTATAATCACAAGCTTAGCCCTCCACTAAATATTTAACAAGTAGTAAGTAGAAAAACCACTGTTCCTCAGGCGTACAGACAAGGACTATAAACAATAATCAAATCTCGAGATTTTAGTACTCTACATATTGTTACCAAAGATCAGAAAACATATACTATTTGTCCTTTGAGGATTGGCTTACTTCACTAGGCATAATGTTCTATTCCTGTTTACATATTCATATATCCTCTCTGCTTACTGAAACTAAAAGGTGGCGAATACTCATTTTTGCCTAGAGAAACTCTGTGGTGTCCTTCTAGGTTCACTTCCAGTGCAATCTCTTCTGGGAATTCTTGGTAGTCCTCCCATCTTTGAGACAAAATTAAATGGTCTTTCTTCTACACTCAGAGAGCACCTATACACCTCTGTCACATTTGTCACACTGTATTTTAAGTATTTATTTACATGCTAACAATCTCCCTGAAGGCCAAACCAATAGGTGGCACAAAGTAGAAACTCAATACATATTTCCTAAATTAATAAATGAATCAAGATACATTGACACCAAGGGGTAGAAAATAACAAATACAGTCCTGAGTAGAGTCAGAACCATAGATGTTCACAGAGTGACAAGTTAGATCAATAGCAGAATGGTCAATATTTACCCAGACTTGTCAGAAAAGTCAGCTTGCATTTGCATCATCCAAAACCTCCAACAATAAGCCTGAAAGCCTGGATATGTAGGTATAGATGGGGAACAATGTTATGCACATGCATACACGAATAATTTGTCCTTCTGTGTTGGTCCACGTGTTTATTTGGGACATTAAGCAAGATGTCTCTTCCTTGGTTGAAAATCTAAATATAACATATTTTGATAATTTTGGCTCTCCTATCTCAATAGAAATAATTGAAAACTGACTGTTCAACTAAAGCTTTCTTAAAAATATAGCATATGTGTTCTAAAATGTCCACTCTGTGACACTATTTTTCTATTATGCTTTCATTCTGAAGCTAGTCAAAGTTTGCTTTACACAGCTGCCTAACATCTGTTTCATCTGGTTTGTTCAAGCTAGGAAAATTATATATATATATATATATATATATATATATATATATATATATATATATTTCAACCATGCCTTGTTTTTCTTTTTTTATAACGCTTTTATTTAAAGAATATAAATTTCCAAAATACAGCTTATTACAGCTTATAGATTACAATGGCTTCCCCCCCCATAACTTCCCTCCCACCCGCAACCCTCCCCTTTCCCACTCCCTCTCCCCTTGCATTCACATCAAGATTCATTTTCAATTCATTTTCAATTCTCTCGCGTTCCATGCCTTGTTTTTCAATGAAGCCATTAACCACTCTAAGCAAATGATGGCTTGTCTGGAATATTCATATACAGAAACTGTTGTAACCATGGTGGATAATGAGCACCATAACACAACAGGGAGAGGTGAAACTTTCTAATGTCCTGCAGCACAGTAGAGTAACTATAGTTTACAAAAATTAATTACACATTTCAAAGAAAACAAAGAAATTTGAATGCTCTCATAACACACAAAAAAATTTGAGATGGAAAAGCTAGCTGCCCTGATTTCATCATTATACACTGTATACATGCATCAAATTATAATACTATATCTTATAAATAGTACAAAAATTAATTGTTAATTAAATATAAAAACAAAAAATAGAGATCGTCAATATAATTTTAAATTGTTTTTTAACATTTCTTGCTTAGCCGAAAAAATAATGTAGAAAGGCTTTGCTTTTCTTAGAAAGATAATAAAAAGCTAATACATTACAGTCAATTTTATGGATAACTGCACTCCAAACACTGCTTTAGGGACACCTAACAATTTTAATATGCTACACTTTTATTTTCATTTATTTCAAAAGCTTTTAATATTCTTTATGATACCTAATTTGACTTATCAGTCAAAGAATTTTCCATATATCCATCTGCTTTTTATTTCCAGTTTAACTCTATTTGGTCAGATGACATTCATTATATTATTTAAATCTCCTTAAAATTTATTGGGACATTTTCTATGGTACATAATGCTATCTATCTTGGTCTATCTATTTTGTGTGCAATAAAAACAATTTTATTCTGCTATTATTTGACTGGGTGTTTTAGAAATTAGGCAAATTTTATTGATAATAGTATTTTGTCTTCTATATATTTGCTGATTTTCTATCCAATTGTCCTATTAATGATTGGGAGAAGACAATTTTAGTCTCTAAATAAACTTTGGAATTTGTCTTTTGTCATTTTGGTCGATTATTTTGTGCTCCTTTCCTCTTTGAAATTCTGTTATTAAATGCATACAAATTTAAGAGTATTTCTTCTTGGTGTACTGACTACTTGCACCATTATTAAATGTCCTTTATACATGGTAGCATTCTTTGCTATAAAGGTTAAATTGTCGATATTAATATAGTTACTCTGGTTTCTTTGGATTAATGCTTGCATGATGTACTATTTTCCATCCTTTTATGATTAAGCAGCCAATTAATAGCTTTATATTTTAAGTGGATTTCTTGTAGAAAATATATAGTTGTCATACATTTTATCCAATCTGGCATTCTGTCTCTGTTAAGTAGAACATTTATACTATTTTTTATAACTTTGTTCCTTTTCTTTTTTTTTTTTTCTTTTTTTTTTTTTTTACAGGCAGAGTGGACAGTGAGAGAGAGAGACAGAGAGAAAGGTCTTCCTTTTGCCGTTGGTTCACCCTCCAATGGCCGCCGCGGTCGGCGCGCTGCGGCCGGTGCACCGCGCTCGTCCGATGGCAGGAACCAGGAGCCAGGTGCTTTTCCTGGTCTCCCCATGGGGTGCAGGGCCCAAGCACCTGGGCCATCCTCCACTGCACTCCTGGGCCACAGCAGAGGGCTGGCCTGGAAGAGGGGCAACCGGGACAGAATCCGGTGCCCCGACCGGGACTAGAACCCGGTGTGCCGGCGCCGCAAGGCGGAGGATTAGCCTGTTGAGCCACGGCGCCGGCCATTCCTTTTCTTTTTTTAAAAAAAAGATTGATTGATTTATCTGAAAGGCAGAGTTACGGAGATGCAGAGGCAGAGAGAGAGAGAGAGAGAGAGAGAGAGAGAGATCTTCTATCCACTGGTTCATTCCCAAAACAGCCGCAATGGCAGGATCTGGGCCGATATGGAGCTAGGGGCTAGGAGCTTCTTCCTGGTCTCCCATGTGAATGCAGGGGCGTAAGGACTTGGGCCATCTTCTACTGCTTTCCCAGGCCATAGTAGAGAGCTGGATCAGAAGTGGAGCAGCCAGGACTCGAACTGGAGCCCATATGGGATTTTGGCAGTGCAGGCGACAGCTTCACCTGCTACTCCACAACACTGGTCCCCATTTATACTATTTACATTTAACTTGTCAACATATTTGCATTCAAACTTATCATCTTGATAATTTTTTTCAGTTGGTCTCATCTGTAAGCATGTCTCTTTTTCCTATTTTCCTGCTTTCATTTGTTATGTATTTTTAATTATTCCTTTTCATCTTTATGATTGGTTAGCTATACATCTTTGTGTAAAATTTCTTTGAATGTAGAGAGACAGAGAGAGAACACTACTCCCTTCATTGATTCATTCTCCTAATGCCCACAGCAGCCAGGAAACCAAAACCAGGACCAAGAACTCAATCCAGATTTCCCACATGATTGGCAGGAACCCAACTACTTGAGCCATCGCCACTGCCTCCCAGGGTTCATATTAACAAGAAGCTAGAAGCCAGAGCTGGGTATTGCATCGAGGCACTTCAATGTGAGACATAGGCATGCTAACTGGTGTCTTAACTACTACATCTAATGAAGTCACAGATCAAAAACACTTAAACTGGGGCCGGCACTGTGACTTAGTGGGTAAAGTCACCGTTTGCAGTGCCAGCATCCCATATAGGCACTGGTTCAAGACCCAGCTACTCCACTTGTGATCCAGCTTTCTGCTATGGCCTGGGAAAGCAGTAGAAGATGGCCCAAGTCCTTGGACCCCTGCACGTGTGTGGGAGACCTGAAGGAAGCTCCTGGCTCCTGTCTTTGGGTTGGCGCAGCTCTGTCCATTGGAGCCATCTAGGGAGTGAACCAGCATATGGAAGACCTCTCTATTTCTCTCTTCCTCTCCTTCTCTCTTTGTGCAACTCTGACTTCCAAATAAATAAATCTTAAAAAAAACCAATTAAACTACAATCAAAATAAATGTAAAGAAATACCATCATAAAATTTCTAAGTTCAATGAAAAAGAGGGAATCTAAATGCAGCAAGTGGGAAAAAACTGATTGTGACCTCATTATATCGTTTAAAATATATATCTTTAACTTATCATATTCTACCTTGAAATGATAATATAGAAATTCACAAATAGAACAGTTACCTTATAAAGTGTTTCCATTTTACACCCGGCACCTTTGGCAGTGCTGCTATATACTTTACTTCTAAATATGTTGTAAAATTCACAGTACATTGTTACTATTTTTATATTAAGCAGTCAACTGTCCTTAAGATATTTTAAAATTGAAAAGAATATATTTTATATTTATTCCCATATTTGCATTTTTGCACTCCTCTTTCACTTATGAAAGCCACATCTCCATTCATATTATTTTTCATACAGCAGAAAAATTTCTTTTCACATTAATTCTAAAGTGGCTGTACTCACAAATAATTCCCTCAGAACCTGATTTTCTGAAAAAGTATTTACCTTCATGGTGAAAACATATTTTCAGTTATATACACTGGATTAAAGAATTCTATATTGACATTTTTTACATGTCCTTCCAGCTCTTTAAAGATGATCCTCCACTCTTCTGAATTGAATAGAATCTGACAAGAAATATGCTATCATTCTTACCTTTATTTCTCTTTGTGCAATATGAATTGTTTTTCCCTCTGGCTATATTTAGATTCTCTCTTCTTCACTGTACTTAAGCAATGCTACTAGGATATGATGTTCTTTATCTGTATTTTGCTTGTAGTTTAAGATTTTTACATCTGTGACTTCATAAAATTTGGGAAATTTTAAGCCAGTGTTTCCTTCAATTATTTCCTTTTGAGTTAGACCTTTACAGGCATCTATTTCCTTGTATCTTAAATTGCTAGATATTATTTAATAATTCACCAATACTATTTTTCCAACTCTTTCATTCTGTGCTGTGCTTCACTGTGAATAGTTTCTATGGTAATGTTCTCAAGATTACTGATTTTTTTCCACATACTGTCTATTCTGTGCTGAATCACATCCAGTATTTTCATTTCATTTCATATATTTTTCTTTCCTAACATTCCCATTTGGGCATATTTCTTACATTTCTCTTATTTTAATGCTTTCCTCTTCCTTCTTGAACATATGAAGGAAATTTATAATAGCTGTTTTAAAACCTTTGTCTGCTAATTCCATCTTTGTTATTTATGGATATATTTCCATTGGTTGATTTTTCTCCCGAGTATGGTCTATTTTTCTGCTTCTTTGCCCACCTAGTAAGATTTTATTCAAATTTAGTATTTTGATTGTCATATTTAATTGAATTTTGTTATGATATTCATTTAAGTCACTTGGAATCAATTAAGCTTTTGGTGTTTGTTTTTAAAATTTATTACTATAGATAAAGACCAACTTTTTTTTTTTTTTTGACAGGCAGAGTGGACAGTGAGAGAGAGAAAGACAGAAAGAAAGGTCTTCCTTTTGCCGTTGGTTCACCTTCCAATGGCTGCCGCGGCCGGCGTGCTGCGGCCAGCGCACTGCGCTGATCCAAAGGCAGGAGCCAGGTGCTTCTCCTGGTCTCCCATGGGGTGCAGGGCCCAAGCACTTGGGCCATCCTCCACTGCACTCCCAGGCCACAGCAGAGAGTTGGACTGGAAGAGGAGCAACCAAGACAGAATCCAGCACCCCAACCAGGACTAGAACCCGGTGTGCCGGCACCGCAGGCAGAGGATTAGCCTATTGAGCCGCGGCACCGGCCCAAAGGCCAACCTTTAGTCTAGAGCTAATTTAGCCTAACTACTAAGTAAGCCATTCCCATCTGAAGATTCTACCTAATGCCTTTTGCATTATCAGATCTTTCCACTCTGGTGGGTAGAAACATGAAATCTTTCCTCATCTGTAGGCCCTCCAAAAATTGGTTGATCCACTGATTTACAGTGATTCTTTCCCTAGCCTCAGTGTGTTTCTTTTTACCCACATGTAGACCAGTACTCAGCAAAGACTTTAGATCTATATAGATCTCTACAACTTTCTCTTTGCAAACCCTCCCCCTTCTCTCTGGTATGATGACTCACAAACTGCAGCTACATTGACTTTCCTGAACTTTGATTTTTGTCTCATCACTCAGCAAGGTTTTCAGGCTCTATTTGGGTTCCCTCACCACACATACTCTACCCAGAAAACTTTCTCCAGGCCTTAAGCTATGGCAACCTTTGAATTCAGGTTGTTTATTTTCCTTTTTCTGAGATGAAAGTTCTACATTACATGTACTCTGATTTCTGAAAACTATTGTTTCATGAGATTTATCTTGCTTTGTACTTGGTTAGTGGGAGAATAAATATTTTTGTTGTTAACCCATCATGGTCAGAAAGGTGAATCCCTAGAGAATTTTTGAAACTTAAAATAGTTACAAACATTCAATAAGTGGACAATTTCACTCAGAAATATGAATTTCCAGCTTGTCTAAAAAAGAAATACCTACTGGACCTATTTTTTCTGCATGGCAATAATGATTTGAAACCGAATATTAGTTTTCCCCATTAGTTTACTATCACACCCTCATATTGCCCACCTCCCTTATTTACATTATACACTTTGTGCCAATAGGGAGTACGGACATTCAAAATATTTTATATTTTATAACCAGCATGATATGGATGTTAATAATAATAGACAATTGCTGACTATAAACTGGTACAACAACAGTGGTAAAACCATACAAATATCAGATTTACTCATGTATGCTTCTATTTTTTTTTTTGAATTTATTTTTTTTGACAGGCAGAGTGGACAGTGAGAGAGAGAAAGACAGAGAGAAAGGTCTTCCTTTGTCGTTGGTTCACCCTCCAATGGCCGCCTCGGCCAGCGCTCTGCCGGGCTGGCGCACCGCGCTGATCTGAAGGCAGGAGCCAGGTGCCTCTCCTGGTCTCCCATGGGGTGCAGGGCCCAAGCACTTGGGCCATCCTCCACTGCACTCCCTGGCCATAGCAGAGAGCTGGCCTGGAAGAGGGGCAACCAGGACAGAATCCGGCGCCCCGACCGGGACTAGAACCTGGTGTGCCAGCACCGCAAGGCAGAGGATTAGCCTGTTGAGCCATGTATGCTTCTAATGCTTGCCTAATACTGTACTATTTAATACATGACTTACTTTGGTGACATCATAAAAACCTCCCTATCTCACCACCAACTACTTGTGAAATAATTGATCAGTAAATATGTAATTTTTAGAATGTTTTTATTTAATAAATATAAATTTCATAGGTACAGCTTTTGGAATATAGTGGTTCTTCTCCCCAAAAGCACTCTCCCACCTCAACTCCCATCCCACCTCCTACTCCCTCTCCCATCCCATTCTTCATTAAGATTCCTTTTTGATTATCTTCATATACAGAAGATCAACTCTATGCTAAGTAAAGATTTCAACAATTTGCACCCACACAGATACACAAAGTATAAAGTACTGCTTGAAGACAATTTTTACCATTAATTCTCACCATACAACTCATTAAGAACAGAGCTCCTACATGGGGAGCAAGTGCACAATAACTTCTGTTGTTGATTTAACAATTGACACTCCTGTTTATGGCGTCAGCAATCACCCTAGGCTCTTGCCATGAGCTGCCAAGGCTATGGAAGCCTTTTGAATCCAAAAACTCCATCATTATTTAAACAGGGCCATAGTCAAAGTGGAAGTTCTCTCCTCCCTTCAGAAAAAGGTACCTTCTTCTTTGATGGCCCTTTCTTTCCACTGGGATCTTACTCACAGAGATCTTTCATGTAGGCTATTTTTTGCCACCATGTCTTGGATTTCCATGCCCGAAATGCTCTCATGGGCTTTTTAGCCAGATTGGAATGACTTCAGGGTTGATTCTGAGGCCAGAGTGTTGTTTAGGGTGTTAGTCATTCCATGAGTCTGCTGTGTGGTCTGCTTCCCATGTTGGATCATACTGTTCTTTTTAATTCTATCTCTTGTTATTTGCAGACACTTGGTCTTATTTATGTGATCCCTTTGACATTTATTCCTATCTATATGATTAGTTAGATCATATATTATCTAGTAAGATGGCATTAGTACCTTTTATCTTAATGGGATTTAAAATCCCATGGCAAGTTTTAGTTTTACCCTTGGGGGTAAGTCCATGGGAGAGTGTGCTGAACTGTGCATCTCCTCCCTCTCTTATTCCCACTCTCATTTTTTACAGGGATCAATTTTCAATGGGATTTAAACACCTAAGAATAATTCTGTGTTAAGTAAAGAGTTCAACCATTAATATTAAATAGAAGAAGAAAATTGTAAGACGAATAAAATACTAAGCTGTTCCTCAACAGTCAGGACAAGGGCTGATCTATTCATTACTTCTCATAGCGTCAATTTTACCTCTACAGATTTTCTTTTAGGTGCTCCGTATTGATCACTGTTAAAATAGAAAGCACAAAGCTGGGGATGCATGTGTTCCCCCCCACTTTTTTGTCATGATCATTAAGGCGTTACATGATATAAAACCTAATATCCTCGCCACCTCTAAGATTCTATGAATTCTTTTAATCAATGATTACTCCAAAGTTTTTTCTAGGTTGTAAAATGACATCTATCTTAAATGAGACAAAAGTAAAGCCACAGCCTGCAGTGCCAGCATCCAATAGGGGCGCCGGGAGTCCCAGGTGCTCCACTTCTGATCTGGTTCTCTGCTGTAGCCTGGGAAAGCAGTAGAAGATGACCCAAGTCCTTGGGCCCCTGCACCTTCATGGGAGACCCAGAAGAATTTCCTGGCTCCTGGCTTTGGATCAGCACAGCTCCAGCCAGTGAGGCCATCTGGGGAGCGAACCAGTGGATGGAAGATCTCTCTCTGCCTCTGCCTTTTAAATAAATAAAATAAATCTTTGTTTAAAAAAAGCAATGACTGAATTTCTGTGAACAGAGCATAGAATAATGAATGAACACTCAAAAGAAAGCCTATCTTACAAATGGTTAATGGTTTGGGTGAGTATTATTTTGCTTTAAGGCAATTAGGTATTGTTAGCAAATGAGTTAAAAATGTCAAAAGATAAATTTTGCATCTGTCTCAGTTCTACTATGCTGAAAGTTGTGCCATTTTTATTACATTGATAATGACTAAAGTAAAAGTATCTTTAGAAATTTAAATTTTCTCTTAGTCAATTGTTCAGGGAAGCAGAGAATATGTTTATTTCAATGACTCAGAGCCCAACCTCAAAGTAAAGAAGAGTATAGAAAGACAACAGAGAGGCAGAAAACATGAATCTGTAGTCACCTAGGCAACAAGTCACATAGGAGAAGGGAGAAATTATTCTGATACCACCTAGGTTTCTAACAAAAGATTCTACATGGCCAACCTAGGGAGAGAGAGTCTGACAGACTTGGGTTCAAATCCTAGGTCCACCATTTACTAACTGGGTGACTGTACTAAAGATACTTTATCTCACTGGACTTTAGTTTCCTCATTTTTGAAAAGGGGAATAATGACATACTTCACTGGGAGGATTAAATGAGAAAAAATCTACTGAAGAACCTAACATAGAGTTTGACCCATATACGATATATAATAAATGACAATGACTAAGTCAAGGTTTTCCTGAAATCTTAGTCTCTATTGATCCATAGACTAGCTTTTAGATGTTGTCCCTTGGAACATGGAAGACAAGGAAATCTAGAAAGGTATGTGGATGTAAGGCATGTTGACCTCACACTTAGGCTATGGATGCTGAAACCTAAAGATGAGGCAGAAAAGCAAACACAGTTTAGTCCTCTGGCTTTACATAGTAAGGACAATGGAAGAAAAAAAGCAAATCAGTTCTCTGCTCCTACTTCTTCATATAGACGCCAAAGCTCAGTCTTCCAAAAGTACTCCAAGAACTGAGTATTCAGGTAAGAAATCAGTTTGGAAGTAGAGAGGAGAAACTGTAACTAGGGGGCTATTAGTAACATGCACATTGGTATAAAGTCTGAAGCTACTCTTCTTAAAAATTTATTTTGTTGATTTGAAAGGCAGAGTTTCAGAGTGAGAGTGAGAGATACATAGAAAGATATCTTCCATTGCCTAGTTCACTCCCCAAATGGCCATAACAGCAGAGCTAGGCCAGAATGAAGCCAGGAGCCAAGAGTGTTTCAGGTCTCCTCCATGGGTGCAGGGGCCCAGACACTTGGGCCATTTTCTGTTGTTTTTCCAGGTGCATTAGCAGCTAGCTGGATCAGAAGTGATGCAGCCAGGGCTTGAACCAGCACCCATATGGGATGTCGGCATTTCAGGTAGCGGCTTAACCCATTAAGCCACAATGCTGGCATCTGAAGCTACTTTATAATACTTAACCCATAAATGTACGGGAAATGAGAGTTAGCTCAGCAGCAAGAAAGTTAGGCTTACATATGATCCCTTAATTTTGCTTAAAGTAAGAAAATCCTAGCAAGGTTTCTGGACTTTTCTGTAGATTTCATGAATGACATTCCCATTTGCATTCAAAGTTAACCCTATCTGTGAACCAACAGCAAAAGGAAGACCTTTCTCTCTGTCTCTCTCACTCTCCACTCTGCCTGTCAAAAATAAATAAAATAAATAAATAAATAAACAAAGTTAACCCTATCTTATTCCTAACCTTAAGGGACTAGAATTAAGCTTTAGATTGGTAGATTGCCGCTGTGACCAGGGCAACAATGTTGGTTCACCCTCACCTCCCCTATGTACAGCTTTCAAGATGACATTCCTGTGTCGCACCCCCCAAGATCTGTCTTCTCTGTTGTTGTATATTCCAACTATCCCTATCAGGTTTTTGCTTAATCAGGGTTCCTTAATTAGGTGCTTCCTATCCCATAGCTAACTACATTTTTCCTAGGAATTCTGGGAGATCCAAAGGTATAACTCTAATAGTAGAAAAATAATCTTTCTCCCAAGTGTTGCTTCCAACACTAAAATCAATAGTAGTTAGCTTGAGTAACTGCTGGCCATATTCCAGGTGGACTTCAACAACAAATATTTATTGAGCCCCTACCATGTTCCAGACACTTTTATGTACATTATCTCATGCCTTTTCTGGAAGATAGCCAAGGAATGTGTTATTAACTGTATTTCACAAATGAGGACACCAAGGTACAGACACATTAAGTGCCATTCTCAGGAGCACATAGCTAGTAAGTGAGAGTTGGGAATTAAAATCAAGACTACCTTACTTCAAGGCTAATGTTCTTTCTGTTATATATGGTACATATAATGCATGCTCTTTCTGACATCACAATAATTTAAAAATCACACTGAAGTATCAATTTGCTGGCCCAAAAAAAAAAAAAAACTAGGCAAATACTGCTCCCCAAAGAGCTCCTAACATACTGATCATTAGTTGTGGAATAAAAAGATGTCAGAATAATTCCAACTCTCTCCATCACCAAGAATCTAATCAAGAAGTCTATGTGCCGTAAAGCTACATTACTTCTTCAACTAAATTCCTCTCCATGATTCCTAGTACAGTCTGAAGTTGTATCTAGGCCCCCATAGTAGGCTTTTACCAAATAAAGATACCTTTCCCAACTGCTAGTTAAGGCCTTCAATTACTTTCTCAGCCATGAAAGTATCTAGTAAATATATAAATACATGGATGTTCAGACTCAGAACAGAAATGCTCTGGGAATGAAAGACAGTGCCATCAATTTACATTAGGGCAAATAAAGGCTATTAGAGCCTTTCAACAGTAGATGTATTGTAGAGGGAGGTGTCAGTGATGAGTCAAGTCCTCTCATTTTACAAAAGTAGAACTTGAAGTCCAGAAAGGTGAGGATAAAGACTCAAAGTCACACAGTAAGAGATGAGATGAGACTAGATCCCAAGTGTTTGACTACTCATCGCACACAAATATTAAGAAACTCTAAGTAGTGATAGGGCAGTAATAGTAGGAGGTACATGGGCCAGGTGGAGAAAGATTACAAGAAAATTCAGAAGTCACCTAGTTCAGAGTTTAGAGACCAGTCATTTGGCGTTAAGTAAGTGTCAAATGTAACTTGAATAATAATGGGCCTCGCTGGGAAGACAAAATGAGATCATAGAGATTGAAGACCCTAGCCAGAGCAAATTTATAAGAAATGATAAATTATAAGTGATAATGCAAATTCCTAAATATAAGTATGTATTAGAATCACCTGAAAGTCCTGTAAAACACATATTTTATGGCCTCTCCTTTGTTTCTGCTTTGGAATTTACACTTCTAATAACTGGAATTTTCTATACACACAAACACAAATATACATGCACACACACATGTAATAACTTTTGTTGCTATGGCTGATGGTCCAGGGGACCACACTTTGAGACTCTATGAGAAAATAAATCAGTGAAAATTCAGTAAACCTCCCTTTTCGGTTTACTTCAATTCTGAAAAAGACTATATATATATATATATATATATATATATATATATATATATGAAACTATATATGTATAAATGTTTAAAGTTTGAAACAAATAAAAACAAGTAAACCTATGGCTTTAGGAAAATCAACTCCCTTTCTAGACCTCAGTTTCCCTGTCTATAAAATGAGGCATTCAGATTAAGTAATCCCTAATGATACTTGTGGCTTTAAAATATTAAAATCCTATAAAAATTATTGGTATCATAGGGATTGAACAGTTTCACAACACAAATCCCAAACAGCCAGCTATTTGAGTAGTTACTAGTTTTGTAGGCTATTATTGCGTCCTCCTTGATCCCCCCATAGTCACTCCATAATACAGAATTCCCTACATAAGATACTAGGCAAAGTCCCAACTGGCCTCTATGGGAGTTGTTACCTAAGGATTAAGCTGGAATCTCAGCCGTTACTCTTCTGAAAGCTGAAAAGATCACATCGTTAAACTATGTCTAGGGAGGAAAAAAAGAAGCTATTCATGGCCTCTGAACACATGCTTATGTTTCAGTTCCAACTGCTTATACATTTGCATCTGTTTTCATTCTTGGAAATATGATTGCCTTTTTTAGGATTATGGCAACAGACAAATATTGTACTGTGAGAATCTTTCCATTGCTGTTCTGAATCGTGTACTCCGGAAACATCCTTGGAACATTTGGAGTGACTGATGGTTTTGTGATTATATTTCACAGGAATGGGCAATGTAACTGAACAGGTGTGGGTGAATGGAAAAAGCACTGTATGAGTCTAGAGGATTTACTTTCCCAAACTGCTTCTGCTACAGACTGTGCTTGAATAAGTTATTTCATTTTCCTGATCCATTTCCTAATCTGTAAAATTAAGGGGGTCACACAAACTCGGAATAGTTGACCTTGCTTCTGTGAACCAAAGTGAGTTGTCTTGCACTCCCAAAAGTGAAAAGTATAAGTAATTCTCATAACAAAAGAAAGAAAAACAGTGCAGAGGGAAATAAAATAAAAATGTCCCTCTCTATGACCTCTTTTGCAATTCTCCATAGATAAGCAATGTTAACAACTCTTTGGATTGTTTTCTGGACATTTTATATGCATATACGAATATATATGTAATATCTTTTTGTATTTTAAAGGATAAATATACAAACACATGCATAAAACAGATCTCAAAATTAAATAAATAACCTAGTATTTTTATAGCATTTTGTATTCCTATACATGTGCTAATTACCATATAGGATAAATCCCTGACACTGGAGTTAAATTTAGTCTTGTATTTTAAATTTTTAGTGGTTGCAGTTTAGATTTTTTTCTATCCATCCTGAAAAGTATTTATTTTTAATAACTTTATAGCTACTATTTGTGTTGTTATATTAATGTCCCTTCAAGATATACACACCCACACAAACACAACAAGTATACTAAGGGGGCTCCATAAAGTTTGTGGAAAATGAAATTAAAATATAAGCTTATTTAGTGCAAAAGCTTTGGAAATCCATGTATGCAAAGGGCCTTCAAAATTTCATAGGAATTATGTACTACAAAGTGCATAGATTTCAAATATTTTGCACCAAAATGAACATCTTTTAATTCCATTTTCCATGAATTTTGAAGTACTCTTATGTGTAGTTTTATTTTCATTTCAGCTGCACCCCTTGCAAAAATTTAGCCAACTACAGGATAAAATTAGTTTAAAATTCCCATTCAAATCCAAAATTCCAGTAGTTTCACTTAACTTTTTTTTTTTACTACACAGCATTGGAGCATGTGTGTGAATAATACTTTGAATATTACAAGGCAACTTAGCATAATGTTTCCAAGGTTCATCCATATTGCAGCACATACTTCATTATTTTTATGGCTTGATAAAATTCCATTGTATAGATGTCCCACGTTTTCTTTATTCATGATCAGTTTATGGGCATCAGAGTTGTTTTTACTTTGGGTACATTATGAATAATATTACTAGTGAATATTTGTGTACATGTTTCACTGAATATTTACTTTTATTTCTCCTGGGGATATATACCTCATTGTTGAGGGAAAGATACCAAAGAATATCATATCACGTGTAATATGATTCTAGTTTATATGAAATGGAGAAAATAAGTAAATCCATAGAACATATTAGTGGCTTCCAAGGGCTAGGAGGACTGAAGAATAGGGATTGACTAGTTAATAGGTACAGGATTTCTTTTGGAAGTAATGAAAAATTTTTACTTTGTTAAAGATTAATTAATTTGCAAGGCAGAGCTACAGAGAGACAGGCAGATTTCCATCCATTGGTTCACTCCCTAAATGGCTGCAACAGCCAGGCTGGAGCCAGGAGCCAGGAACTCCACCCTGGGTGGCAGAAGCCCAAGTACTTGGGCCATGTTCTACTGCATTCCCAGGCACGTTAGAAGAAAGCTGCCTCAGAAGTGGAGCAGCCAGGACCCAAAAATGGGGCTCTGATGTGGGTTACCATCACTGCAAGTGGTGGCATACTGCACCATAGCATTGGCCTCTGAAAACTTATTTTTAATTGTATGACATCTACAGAGTCAAATGCTATCTATTTAAAAATATTTATATCTTAAAATCATTTTTTAAAAGAAAATTTAATACCAGGGCCAGTGCTGTGGCGTAACAGGTAAAGCCACTACCTGCAGTGCTGGCATCCCTTATGGGCACTGGTTCAAGTCCCGGCCGCTCCACTTCTGATCCAGCTCCTTGCTAGTGGACCTGGGCAAGCAATGGAAGATGGTCCAAGTCCTTAGGCCCTTGCACCAATGTGGGAGACCAGGAAGAAGCTCCTGGCTCCCGGCTTTGGATCGGCTCAGCTCTGGCTGTTGCAGCCATCTAGGGAGTGAACCAGCAGATGGAAGATCTCTCTCCATCTCTCCTACTCTCTCTGTAACTCTGCCTTTCAAGTAAATAAATATTTTTTTTAAATTTAAATATCTGAAATATTTTGTTTAAAATATAATGAAACTATAGAATACAATAATACAAAATAACATTTTAAAATCCTAGAAAATTAAGTTGTAATGTAATATACTTGCTCTACTTTTTATTGAGTTAATGTATTTATCATACATTCATATATTTTTATTTATCAATAAATCATTCATAAATAATAAAATTCTCTATTTAAAGTATACATTTGAATGATGTTTTTTAAAAAAAAAAATCACAATGTTGAACAGCTATGATCACTATCTAAGTCCAGAACATTTATACTTGCACAAAGAGAAACCTATACAAATTACTAGTCGCTCTCCATTCCCCTTCCCCTAGCTAGTGGCACCCACTAATCTACTTTCTGTATCTATTAATTTGCCCAATCTAAATAGTTCATATAAATGAAATAAAAATTGGTAGCTTTTTGTGTCTAGTTTATTTCATCTGACATAATGTTTTCATAGTTCATCAATGCTATGGCATGAAACCCTATTTTCACAGTTTTCCTGACAGAATAAGATTCTATTCTGTGGATAGATCTCACTTTATCCACTCATCAATTGGTGAGCATCTGGGTTGCTTCTACTTTTAGGCAATCACAAACAGTGCTGGTATGAATATTCATATACAGCTTTACATAAACTTAAGTTTCCAGTTTTCATGGGTATATAACAAGGAAGAGAATTGTTGAGTCATCGAGATCTATGCTTAACTATTTTACTCGTACATAATATTTGTACTTATTTACGGGGCACAGCACAATGATTTGATAGGTGTATACAATATATAATGATCAAATCAGGATTATTAGCATTTCCATCTCCTCAATCATTTTCATGTTTTGGGAAATTTTGCACTCTTCTTTTCTAGTTGTTTTGAAATAGATAATAGATTGTTATAGACTAGTTACCCTAATATGCTAAAGAACAACAGAACTAATTGCTTCTATTTGTGTTTTTGTGCCCATTATATAACCTCTTTTTATTCCCTACTCCTTTCACCCTGCCTAGCTTCTAGTGACCACTATTCTGCTCTCTACTTCTAGGAAATGAATTTTTCAGTTTCCATATGTGAGAGAGAACATGAGGTATTTGTCTTTCTGTGTCATCCATACATATACATATATATGCATATATATCACACTTTATATATACATGTATATCATTCTTTCTTCATTCATCTATCAATGTACATTTCAGTTTATCTCATACCTCACTTATTGTGTATAAAACTACAGCAATATTTGCAGTGCAGCTTTCTCTTTTGTATAATGATCTGGAGCTATTGTGAATGAGAATGTATTCTTGATTTCTTTTTAAGTAAGTTCATTATTGGTGTATGAAAGTGCTACTTCTTTTATATATACATATATCAATTTTGTATTCTGAAACTTCACCAAACTTGTTTAGCCATTTTTTAAGATTTATTTATTTATTTCAAAGGCAGAGTTACAGAGAGGCAGGGGGGAAAAAAAGAGAGAGGTCTTCCATCTGTTGGTTCACTCCCCAGATGTCCGCAACAGCCGAAGCCCTGCCAATCCAAAGCCAGGAGCCAGGAGCTTCCTCTGGGTCTCCCATGTGGGTACAGGAGCCCAAGAACTTCGGCCACCTTCCAGTGCTTTCCCAGGCCACAGCAGAGAGCTGGATCGGAAGTGGAGCAGCCAGG
This sequence comes from Sylvilagus floridanus, assembly GCA_949820135.1. NCBI lineage: Eukaryota > Metazoa > Chordata > Mammalia > Lagomorpha > Leporidae > Sylvilagus > Sylvilagus floridanus. Next base: position 59,569,578 of record OX463223.1, on the reverse strand, counting down.
ACCCAAATCAGCGCCCATATGGGATGCCAGCACTGCAGGCAGCAGCTTGGCCCACTATGCCACAGCGCTGACCCATGTTTAGCAGTTCTAATAGCTTTTTCACGTAGTAGTTTTTGCTGTACATAAAATTGTAGTATCCACAAACAGGGATGTGACTTCCTCCTTTTCAATTTAGATGTCCTTTAATTCCTTATTTTGCCTAATTGCTCTTGCTAAGATTTCCAATAATGTATTAAGTAAGAGTCATAAAAATGGAATCCTTGTCTTTTTGTTTATCATGAATGGGTGTTGAGTTTTATCAAATGTTTTCTTGGCATCTATTGAGATGATCGTATGGTTTTAGTTCTTTTTTATTTTTTATTTGAATACATGATCTCCAGAGACTTTTTTGTTTATTGAAGTGAAATTCACATAACATAAAATTAACCATTTTTAAAATGTGTACTTCAAAATAAGTGCACATTTCAGTGCACTTATTTTGCTATATCACAAAAAGAAACCCCTTTCCAAAGAGCAATCACTCCCACTCTCTTCCTCCTCCATCACCTGACAAACACTGACCTTCTGTCTATGCTGTTGCCTATTCAGACATTTCATCTGCATGGCTCACACCATATATGTTTTTCAGTGCCTGGTTTCTGAATATAGACTTACCCTATGACCTAGCTATCCCACTCCTGGGAATTTACCCAAGGGAAATTAAATCAGCATATGAAAGTTATCTGTACCCCCATGTTTATTGCAGCTCAATTCACAATAGCTAAGATATGGAATGAAACCAAATGCCCATCAACTAAAGACTGGAAAAAGAAATTATGGGATATATACACCATGGAATACTACACAGCAGTAAAAAAAAAAAGAAAGAAATCCTGTCATTTGAAACAAAACAGATGAAACTGGAAAACATGATACTTAGTGAAATAAACCAGTCCCAAAAGGACAAATACCATATGTTCTCCCTAATCTGTGATAACTAATAGAGCACCTAAATGTAATCTATAGAAGAGAAATTAACACTTCAAGATGCAATGACTTTGTGCTGTCCTTGTCTCGACTGTTGAGGAGCAGTTTTTATTTCAAACAATTTGTTGAACTGTTTACTTAGTGTAGAGTTAATTGTATGTGTATAAAGTTAATTGAAAATAGATCTTAGTAAAAAATAAGAGTGGGAATAGGAGAGGGAGAAGGAAGAGGAGTGGGAGTGTGGGTGGGAAGGCGGGTATAGTGGGAAGAATCACTATATTCCTAAAGTTGCATTTATGAAAAGCACGTAGTTTGTATTTCTTAAATAAAAGGTTTCTAGGGAGGAGGTATGTATAATAGTGTTATTGTAGAGTAAAACAACTCTGCAAATGCAGAAAGTTCTGGTTTCCGTGAGTTTGTCCTGTCCATCACCATCCCTGGTCTCTGTACCCCCACACCTGTTGCCATCTCACCACATATATTGTGATGAGAGCTGAACTAGCTTTCTCTCACTCTCCTGGGATTGATGCGCTCTCAATCCCATGGCTTTCTTCAGTTCCAGTATCTCTGGGCCTTGCTCTTTGTTGTCAACATCTAAATATAGAACAGCAGAGTTCAAGATCAAACAACTTGTAAATTAGCCAATTTGCCACCAGGCTAAATTGACTACAATTTTGTTTTTAAATTCTGCATACATGAAGGGGAAACTGAGGTGTACAAAGGAAAGTGATTTGTCCAAATTCATACACTCAGTCAATGACTGAATGGAGATTGGGAAGGGAAAGACTCCGGGGATCAAGGACACGGCAATGTTCCTTTCTTTGGATTGTATTTTCAGGTCCTCAACCTGTTTTTCATCAATGAGAAACGTTAAGCAACAGGCTATTGGGTTTGTGGTATTTGGTTGGATCCAGCCCTACTGATTAGAGTTGTAGACAGACCTGTGTACCCTTAGCCCTCTCAGCAACACCATGCTCCCATTAGTTAAATCTATACCCCAGCTGTAAGAACAGGTGGTACATGGAAAAATCCTGAAAGAGCAAGAAAGGGTGTAAAAAAATGATAGGATTTGAGGAAAATCAAGTTCCTAAGAAGCCTGAGTGACGAAGGGTGTCATGAACTGTCAAACAGGATATAAGGGGGCAAATCAGTAACCAGTGAAATGTATATATAAGAAAATGTTAAGGGGTCTGAGGAGAGGGATGGAGGGAAATGTGAGAGAGGATAGTGCTATGAATGGGAAACTATGAGGGAAACAATTAGTTCAAAAGAGAATTGTGTGAGAGTAGTGTAACTAATAGCCAAGGACAATGATCTCAGAAGAATCCAATAACAAAACAAAATTGTATCCTGAGCCACTTCCCATAAAGAATACAAAAAAGATACTGGCATTTTATTAATTTAAATCTAATCTAATCTGTAATTAATTAATATTACAAGGTTAAATTAAAAAGATCAGAAGTTAAGGTAGTTCTAGATTCCAATGTGTTAAATTTGATACATTACATCCATACAACTGTGTGTTTGAGTTTTTTGTTTCATAATCAACAACAAACCTTTTAAAACTGCAAATAAAATATTTTCAAACTCTTTAAACCCTTTCTAGAGGAACTAGTAACCCACAGAGCATACCTTACACCACTGGCTTCACATGTCTCTTTCCCTAGGGCAATATGCCATTTTAATAAGGGAGCTCCAAAGAAAAGTCTTCAAGAAGTAAATGAATAAAAGTTTAATGGATATCAATTTCTCTCATCTACATTAAGGGTTTTTTTGTACTCTATATGCTAGCTACCACAAGTCAGAGAAAATATATTTGTCTTTTGGGGTCTGACTTATTTCACTGATCATTATGGTCTACAGTTGTATCAATTTTGTTGCAAAAGACAGGATTTGATTATTGTTTATAGCTTTTGCCTATATTCCCGCAAAATAGTGGTTTTTCCACTTTTTATTTGTTGAATTATTTATTTAGTGGAGATTTAAGCCTGTGATTATAAAGTAAATTGAAAGTATGTTATAGCAAAAATTAAAAGAAAAAAGAAGGAAAGAAGGAGGAGGGAGGGAAGGAAGTAACATTATATTCTTAGAATTGTATCTATGAAATACATGAACTCTGTTATATTTATACTAATTTTAAAAATAAGTTTAACAGATAAATTATACAGTACAATGTCTCAAAAAATGTCAAAGGCCCTAGGGGCAGGGTAGGTGGCAGATGATTTGGAGAAAAATTCATACAAATATTATAATTTTCTATCTAAAAAATGAAGAGAACTTACTGTTTTTATAATATGGAATACAAATGGCTGGCATTGTGACACCATGGATTAAGCCACCACCTGCAATGCCAACATAATATATGAGTGCCAGTTTGAATGCTAGCTGCTCCACTTCTAATCCAGCTCTGTGCTAATGTGCCTGGGAAAGCACCAGAGGATGTCCCAAGTGCTTGGACCCCTGCCTCCCATGTGGGAGACTTGCATGCAGTTATGCAGTTCCTAGCTGCTGACTTCATTCTGCCTGTCCCACCCCCGGCTGTAACATTTGGTCAATGAACCAGTGCATGGAAGGTCTCTCTCTCTCTCTCTCTCTTTGCATTTCAAATAAATAAATATATAGAATATAGAATACACAATTAAAGTACAGCAAAATTTACTTGTCCAAGACCTATATCATAATTATTATGGTGGCATAAGTTTTGTGTGTTTATCAACTACAAGCATAAGATTTTTTTAAAGGATAAGAACATTATTTTACAGTATACGAAGTTCATTAGAACAGCAAAATTTAAGGAGACAATATTCCAAATGCTTTTTTTCCAACATGAACAGCTATTTCATCTAGACTGAGGGGGATGTATATAGCTTCACAATTTTCTTCCACTAAAGCAGAGGTTCTTAACACAGCCACAGCTTATGGTGTATCTGAGCCCCATGACATTATACGTAAATATTCATACAAATGATGTACATTCTTCTGGGAAGAGGGTCCAAAGCCTTCATCAAAGTCACAGAAGGGTTTTTTCCTCCCCAGAAAAAAAATAAAGGCTAAGAACCACAAAATGGAATGATTCCATCTACACAAAAGCTGTATAAAAGTCCAGAGCATGTGGTTCACAAAAACAAAAGTGGAAATGTTACTTGGAAGATAAAATGTTCTCAATAAAGAAGTATTAAATTATAAACTTTCAAGAGCTCTTTGGCTTCCATGATTGCAAAATGTCATACTCCAAATGAATACGAGGCTTGTGTGGAAGACCACCATCTGTAAAGCAGTCTTCAGGAACCATGGGTCTACGCTGAAAGTGAAGGCTGAGATAAGAAGATGGACCTTGTATTCCAGCAGATCACCAAGGAAACCTTCTTAAATGAAAATAAGAAACAGTTTAGCTTCTTTGGTTGCTGAAAACTAAAAATTTTTTTAACATTCCATTTTGAGCTAACATCTAATTTCAGATGTTTCAGTATTATAATAGCACCATCTTGTGGAATATAGTAGAAATGCATGTTCAGTGGGTCAGTGCTTCTCAAAGTGAGGTCTGTGAACCTCTGAGGGTATTTGAGATAAATCTAAAGGGTTAATGAGGGCAAAATTATTTTCATAATAATACTACCATGTGATTTTCTTTTTTTCACTATGTTGATAGTGGTACTAATGGTGCTAAAGAAATGGTGGATAAAACTGTAGCCACCTTAGCATGAATCATCATAATGCTTCCCAATTATATTATTGATCATTATGCCTTTCACTGCCACGCATTTTCAGCTACACTTGGGAATAACCTTGATGAAATAGCAAAAAAAATATTTTGGGAGAAGTCATTGAATAGGAAATTTACTTTATTGTCGGTTTTACATTCAAGAAATCCCTCGGAGAACTAACAAGTCTCAGCACCTGGACATTTATAAGAATTACAGATAAGAGATCTGTACTTTAATATGCAGTCCTTCAACTATCGGCTTCAAGTTGTATTCTCATCTCTAAAATGGAGCTATTCTTTGGAGTTCCTGTACTGAATGGTATTGAGAATTAAAACATGGGTATAATGACTTGAGTATCAGGTCTTCCAGTGTCCTCTACTCTTCCTTGCGCAATTTGTCAAAGCACTTTATCTTCACTGAAACTCTGAAGCTGATTTTAGAATTCCCCTTTTCAGATGGGAAAAATGGGGCTCAAGTCTCTTGCCTGAAGCCATACAGTAAAGAGTGGTGGAGGAGTACTTGAAACCAGGTAATTTCACTCCAGAGGAGGAAATATATTAAAATATTTTATTAATATAAAGAAAACAGACTTCCTGAATACAACTCTAAGGATATAACAATACTTCCCTCCCTCCATCCTTCTTCCTTCCTTTGTTTCTTTCAATTTTTGCAATAATATACTTTCAGTTTACTTTATAATCACAGACCTAAGACTCCATTAAATACAGTGCTCAACAAGTAAGAAGTAGAAACACCACAGTTCCACAGGAGTATAAACAAGGGATTTAAATGATAATCAAATTATGAGATGTCTACTTCACTCTTCAACATTCAGGGGGTTTTTGTACTCCATATTTAGCTACCACAAATCAGAGATATCTGTCTTTTGGGGTCTGGATTATTTCACTAAGCATAATGGTCTCCAGTTGCATCCACTTTCTTGGATTTTATTCTATTTAATGGCAGAGGAGTACTCCATCATATATATATATATATATATATATATATACCAAATTTTCTTTTCTTAGTCATCAGTTGGTGGACATCTGGGTAGATTCCATATCTTAGTTATTGTGAATTGAGCTTCTATGAACATGGGGGTACAAATAATTCTCTTATATGCTGACTTCATTTCCTTTGGGTATATTCCCAGGAGTGGGATGGCTGGGTCATATAGAAGATCTATTTTCAGATTTCTTTGGAATCTCCAAAATGTCTTCTATAATGGTTGCATTAGTTTACATTACCACCAACAATGTATTAGGGTACCTTTTTCTCCAAATCCTCACCAGCATTTGTTATTGTTTGATTTTAGATGACACCCATTCTAACTGGGGTGAGGTTAAACGTCATAGTCTATTTTATTTATTTTTTAAAAGATTTATTTTACTTATTTGAAGTCTAGAGTTATAGAGAGAGGTAGAGCGAGAGAGAGAGAGGTGTTCCATCTGTTGATTCACTGCCAAAATGACCACAAATGGCCAGAGCTGAGCTGATCCAAAGCCAGGATCCAGGAGCTTCTTCCAGGTCTCCCATATGGGTGCAAGGGCCCAAGGATTTTGGCCATCTTCTACTGCTTTCCCAGGCCATAGCAGAAAGCTGGGCTGGAAGTGGAGCAGCCAGGATTCAAACGGTGCCCATACAGGATGCCGCCACTGCAGGCCAAAGCTTTAACATGTTGCACCACACCCCAGTTTTTATTTGCATTTCCCTGATAGCTAGTGATTCTGAGCATTTTTCATGTGTCTGTTGGTCTATACATACATCATCTCATAATAGATCAATGATCTAAAGCTATGAACTGATGCCATCAATTACTAAAGGAAAACATAGGTGAAACACTACAAAACACTGGCATAAGCAAAAACGTCTTGGATAAAACCCCAGAAACACAGGCACTAAAAGCCAAAGAAACACAAACACACACACACACACACACACACACACACACACACACGGGATTACATCAAACTAAGAGGCTTCTGTACGGCAAAGGAAAAACTTAACAGAGTAAAGAGGCAACTGACAGAACAGGATAGAATATATGCAAACTAAGCATCTGACAAAGGATTAATATCCAGAATCTATAAAGAGCTCAAGAAACTGAACTACACCAAAGCAATCCAATTGAGATCAAGTCTCTTGCAATTCCTCACTATTGGAAGGATTTGGAAAAAGCCATAACAGAATAGAAAGTGATAGGTAGCCAATAGCACCATCCTACTTACTTATGCCAAATCTGTCCTCCCTAAAAGAAATAGCTTTGATTCCTTCATTCTTAAGCTCAACAACTGCTAAAGATTACCATTGCCTCACAGCTATTATATTAGTTACCCCAATACACCTCATGGTTTTCTGCCCCTGTGTCTTTGTATGTACTATTCCCTCTACTTACGTCTTTCTCCATTAATATTCTGACCTGTCAGCAAAACTCCTTTCAAATGCTACTTTCACTATGAATAATTTTTAATTGCCCTCAATATATAACAATAATTCCTCGTTAATTGTTCTTTTTCAAGTTATTGATAAAGTAATTTTTAAACTAACATTATTTAGTGCCCGTTCTTAAACTCCTATATCTCTTTGTAGACACCACCCTTACACTACTTTTCTTACTCTGCTTCAAATTCTAGTTACTTGCATCCTTGTAATACCTCACCATTTTACTGTTAAATAGGGTATATTATAGAGTTCATCCTTCTCATATTTTGACTTCTTGGAACATCACCCAGAATACTTTATAATAGAAGTTATGGGCAATATATATTAGCTGAATTGAACTGAGATGAAACTTTGATAAAAAGCTTTTTTGGTTTCTTAAAACATATTTATGGGTGGACATTTGGTGTAGCAGTTAAGATGTTCCATGCTGAAGGTACCTGGGTTCAAGTTCTGGTTTGATTCCTGATTCCAAATTCCTACTAATATACTCCAGGTTCCTGCTAATATAGCAGATGATGGTTCTAATAGTTGGTTCCTTGCCACCCACATGGGACATTGAGATGAGTACCAGGCTTTTGACTTTGGCCTGGCCCACTTTCAGTTGTTGCAGGCATTTGGGGAGTGAAATAGCAGGTGATTCTCTCTCTCTCTCTCTCTCTCTCTCTCTCTCTCTCTCTCTGCCTTTGCCTTTCAAATAAATAAAATTAATAAAGTAAAAATTTTAAATATAGCCTTATTTATAAGTGACAAACATTTACACATATGTATGTAATACCATGTGATGTTTAAGTACATGTATACATTGTGAAGTGTTCGACTCAGGGTAAAAATAACTATCTACTCAAACATTTGTCATTTTTTGTGGTCCACACATTCAAAATCTTTCTTCCAACTTTTCTGAAATACACAGTACATTATTTTTCTCCATGGTCACCTGCATTTCTCCTATCTAGCTAAAGCTTAGAATCTATCCATCAATTTTCCTCTTCTTTCCTTCCATCTAAGGGGACTTACAGCAGTGGTAAATTTCGAAGTCCAAGAACACAGACTCAGCAAAACTCTTATACCTAATTACAAGACTATAAAATGACTCCCCACATACACAGCATATCACCACACTAGTAAAGGCCTGTTTGCTGTAGTTCCTCTTACCCAGAACATCATATTAATGTTCAGCAAAAACATTACAATGCACAATAAAAGGTGAAGATTCACTTTGAAGAAACAGAAAAAGCATAAGAAGCAGAGTCAGATACATCAAGGATGCTGAAATTATCAAACCAGAAATTTAAAACTGTGATTAACATGACAAAGGATTTAAGAAAAAGTAGAGAGCATAAAAGAACAGATGAACAATGTATGCAGAGAGATATAAATTCTAAGAATGAATTAAAAGAGTAATACTATAGATCCAAAACTCAGTATCACAAATGAAAAATGCCTTTGATGGGCTTATTAATCGACTGTAAATGGCTCAGGAAAAAAATCCATGAGGATATACCAATAAAATTACCAAAAGTTAAAAGCGAAGAGAAAAAAGACTGAAAAATCAGATTATCCAAGAAATGTGGGTCAAATACAAAAGGTATAATATACATGTATTGAGGATACCAAGAGAAATAAAAAATATTTAAACATTTTGAAGCAATAATAGCTGAGATATCTCTCAAATTATTATTTTTTTTGACAGGCAGAGTTAGACAGTGAGAGAGAGACAGAGAAGGGTCTTCCCTTTTCTGTTGGTTCACCCCCCCAATGGCTGCTGCTGCCGGCGTGCTGCGGCCGGCACACCGCAGCCGGCGCACCATGCTGATCCAAAGGCAGGAGCCAGGTGCTTCTCCTGGTCTCCCATGCAGGTGCAGGGCCCAAGCACTTGGGCCATCCTCCACTGCCTTCCTGGGCCACAGCAGAGAGCTGGACTGGAAGAGGAGCAATCAGGACAGGATCTGGCGCCTTGACCAGGACTAGAACCCGGTGTGCCGGTGCCGCAGGCAGAGGATCAGCCTAGTGAGCTGTGGCACAGGCCATCTCTCAAATTGTTATCAGATCCCAAATCACAGATTCTGGAATCTGAAAGAACTTCAGACAAATAAATGTCAAAATGAACTATACATAAAGTTGTCATATTCAAACTGAATGAAATCACAGATAAAGAAAAGTCTTTTTAAAAGTCCAGAATATAAAAATGTCTTGCATATATAGGAGAAAAGAATCACATTCTCCTCAAAAACACGAGCAATAACAGTGGTGTGAAATATTAAAAATTCTGTGAGAAAAAAAAATAGCACCAATCTAGACTTCTGTATCCTGTGTTTAGGTGTCTGGCGCATGGTAAAGAACCTGCCTGTGATGCCCACATCCGCAAGTTCTAGCTACACTCCAAATTCTATATTCCTATTAATGCATAAACTGAGAGACAACAGAAGATGGCTCAAGTAGTTGAGTCCCTACCAATCACATAAGAGACCCAGATTGGCTCCTAGCTTTGGCTTAAACCATCCCCAGCTCTTGTAAGTATTTGGGGAATGAACCAGCAAATGGGAGATTCTCATATTCTTTCTATCTCCATCTCTCTCTCTCTCTCTCTCTCTCTCTCTCTTTCTCTCTCTCTCTCTCTCCATATATACATATATACATATATATATATATATATATATATATTTCCTCTCCAATAGGTAAAATAAAAATATTTTAAAGCAGATGAAATTATTTAAAATAAAAGAAATAATAAAAGCAAAAAAAACTTAACTTTTCATTCCATTTTCACACAACCTTTCAAATATAACTTGTATTTGAGAATTTTCTTTTTTAAAGCTGAGTAATTTTCCATTGTATGAATATATTGTATTTTCTTTATCCATTCATCTATTGATGGAAATTTGTGTTGTTTCTACCTCTGGGATATAGAAAATACTGCTATAATGTGTACAGAAGTGTTCATGTATCTTCAAGATCCATTTTGCTGCAAATGTCAGGACTTAATACTTTTTTTTTTTGACAGATAGAGTTAGTGAGAGAGAGAGACAGAAAAAAAGTTCTTCCTTTCGTTGGTTCACCCCCAAAGGCTGCTATGGCCAGAGCTACAAGCCAGGAGCCAGGTGCTTCCTCCTAGTCTCCCATGCGGGTGCAGGGCCCAAGCACTTGGGCCATCCTCCACTGCCTTCCCAGGGCCACAGCAGAAAGCTGGAGTGGAAGAGGAGCAATCGGGACTAAAACCCGGCATCCATATGGGATGCCGGCGCCTCAGGTGGAGGATTAGCCAAGGGAGCCACGGCACCGGCCCCATGGATTTAATACTTTTTAATGGCTGAATAATATTTTATTATTCACCTACATTTTCTTTATCCACTTATCCTCTGAACATCTAGATTAATTCTGTTTCTTAGCTATTGTGAATAAGGTCGCAATTAACATGGGAGTGTAGGTATTTCTTTAACATGGTGATTTTATTTCCTTCTGTTATATACCTAGTAGTGGAATACTTGAGTCAAGTGATAGATCTGTATTTAGTTTTATGAAGAACTATCATACTGTTCACCATAATGATTGTTTTATATTCTTACCAACAATGTGTAAGCGTTCCCTTTTCTACATATCATCACTAGCATTTATTTTTTTCCTCTTTTTGGTAAGAACCATTATAACTGAAATGAGAGGATATCTTATTGTGATTTTGATTTGAGTTTTCCTGATGAATAGTGATGCTGAGCATTTCTTCATGTATTTGTTGGGCACTTGTATTTATTCTTCTGAGAAATATCTATTCAAATCTGCTGCCAGCTGGTGCCGTGGCTCACTAGGCTAATCCTCTGCCCGCGGCACTGGCACCCCAGGTTCTAGTCCCGGTTAGGGCGCTAGATTCTGTCCCGGTTGCTCCTCTTCCAGTCCAGCTCTCTGCTGTGGCCCAGGAAGGCAGTGGAGGATGGCCCAAGTGCTTGGGCCCTGCACCTGCATGGGAGACCAGGAGGAAGCACCTGGCTCCTGGCTTCGGATCGGCGCAGTGCGCCAGACGTAGTGGACATTTGGGCAGTGAACCAACAGAAGGAAGACCTTTCTCTCTGTCTCTCTCTCACTGTCTAACTCTGCCTGTCAAAAAAAAAAATCTGCTGCCAACTTCTTAACTGGGTTATATTTTTTGCTGCTGTTGTTCCTTGAGTTCCTTATGTATTCTGGATATTAATCCATTGTCAAATGCATAGCTTGCACATATTTTCTGACATTCTTTCAGTTGTCTCTCCAGTCTGCTGATTGTTTCTCTTGCTATGAAGAAGCATCATATTATGATAATTGCCTGTCAAATATTTTTTCTCTACACTTTAATTAGCTTCATGGTTTTATGTCTTATGTTTAGATCTTTGGTCCATTTTAGTTGATTGTTGTACAGAGGGAAAGAGTGTCAAACTTCAATATTCTGCATGCTTATATTCAGTTTCTCCAGCACAATTTATTGAAGATATTGACTGCCCTTTCTCCAGTACATGTGTTTGTACCTTTATCAAAGATCAGTTGGCTATAGATGTGCGGATTAATTTCTGGGATCTCCATTCTGGCCCACTGGTCTACATGTCTGTTTTTATGCAAGTATCATGATGTTTTGCTTACAATAGTCCTGCAGTAATACTCTGGTTTTTCTTCAGATCATACAAATCTTTCGCCTTTTACAATAGCCCTGCAGTAGGTCCTGAAATCTGGTATTTTGATGCCTCCAGCTTTGCATTAAATGTTTGAGATTACTTTAGTTATCTGAGGTTCTTTATGCTTCCATATGAATTTTAGGATCACTTTTTCTAGTTCTGGGAAGAACAAAATTATTATTTTGATGGCTACTGCAGTGAAGTGGTAAATTGTTTTTGGTAATATGGACATTTTAACAGCGTGAACTCTTCCTGTTGTGAACATGGGAGGCCAATTCCGTTTTGCATTGTCTTCTTTTCTTTTCCCCCTTCTGACTCTTTGTTTACATGTCTCACCATCACAGGCTGAGCAGCAACAAAACAACTGAGCAGAATAATGAATGCTCGTCTGTGAGAGACAGATGTGCCCTGCTAGGACTTCACTTGCCTGACTGTATTACAGATGCTAACTAACTAAGCAGGTCCTTATAAGGAAATATCAATACAAAAAACAAAAAAAATGAAAGGCATGAAACAGAACTTCAAAAGAAATAAGACATCATCTTCTTGCAAGTATACAATGAGTAAAAGATTTACAAATAAATGTATTTTGTTTTAAAGTAAAATATAACTACTATTTTATGTTTTCCTTCACAACTTCAAGTGGACATTGCTCATAAAATAAAAATCATAGTTTCATAAACACTAAAACTTATAGACAAGTGGTACCAATGAATTGTGCCTCTGGATATAAATAATTAACAAACCAATAATTTTCTCCCTATTTTGCAAAGCCAGTCTATGCAATCGAGTTCAAATGTAGTTTTTTTTTTTTTTAAATCAACCATAAATATACAATGTCAATGTTTTGGGAGATTTATAGGAGCATAAAAGAAAAATGTTAATTCTTGAACTTCTTTTAACTTTTATTTAATAAACATAAATTTCCAAAGTACAGCTTTTAGATTACAGTGGCTTCCCCTCCCATAACTTCCCTCCCTCCCGCAACCCTCCCATCTCCCGCTCCCTCTCCCATCCCATTCACATCAAGATTCATTTTCAATTATCTTTATATACAGAAGATCAATTTTGTATATATTAAGTAAAGAGTTCATCAGTTTTCACCCACACAGAAACACAAAGTGTAAAGTACTGTTTGATTACTAGTTATACCATTGATTCACATAGTACAACACATTAAGGACAGAGATCCTACATAGAGAGTAAGTGCATAGTGACTCCTGTTGTTGATTTAACAATTGACACTCTTGTTTATGGTGTCAGTAATCTCCCTAGGCTCTTGTCATGAATTGCTAAGGCTATGGAAGCCTCTTGAGTTCACCAACTCCGATCTTGTTTAGACAAGGTCATAGTCAAAGTGGAAGTTCTCTCCTCCCTTCAGAGAAAGGTGCCTCCTTCTTTGATGGCCCTTTCCACTGGGATCTCACTCACAGAGATCTTTCATTCAGGTCTTTTTTTTTGCCAGAGTGTCTTGGCTTTCCATGCCTGAAATACTCTCATGAGCTCTTCAGCCAGATCTGAATGCCTTAAGGGCTGATTCTGAGGCCCGAGTGCTGTTTAGGATATCTGCCATTCTATGAGTCTGCTGTGTATCCCACTTCCCATGTTAGATTGTTCTCTCCTTTTTAATTATATCAGTTAGTATTGGCAGGCACTAGTCTTGTTCATGTGATCCCTTTGACACTTAATCCTATCATTATGATCAATTATGAATTGAAACTGATCAGTTTGATTAATGACCATGGCTGGGCCAGAGCAAAGCCAGGAGCTTCCTCCAAGCCTCCAACATAGAAGCAGGGGCCCAAGGACTTGGGCCATCCTCCACTGCTTTCCTAGGTGCATTAGCAGGGAGGTGGATTAGATACGGAGCAGCTGGGACTCGAACTAGTGCCCACATGAGATGTAGGCATCACAGGCAGCAGATTTACCTGCTACAACCACAATGCTGGCCCCAAAGTATGTTACTTCTATATCTTATTTATTTAGTTATTTAATTTACTTATTTATTTAATCATGAAGGAATGTTCACTCTTATCAAGTGCTATCTCAACATCTATTGAGGTGACCACATAGTTTTTGTTTTTCATTCAGTTGGTGTGATTTATTACATCTATTGATTTGCAATTGTTCAACCACCCTTTCCTGTCCGGAACAAATCCCAGTTCATCATCATGTATGATCTTTTTATGTGGTTTTGGATCTGGTTTTCTAATACTTTGTGGAGAATTTTTGCATTTATGTCCATCAAGGACACACATTTGTAATTTTCTTTTTGTGTTGTGTCTTTGTTTGGTTTTGGTGTCAGAGTGTTCCTGGCCTCATAAAAATGGGTTGATTGAGTTCCATCCTCTTCAATATTTTGGAATAGTTTGAAAAGCATTGGAGTTAATTCCTCTTTACATGTTTTGTAGAATTCAGTATTAAAGCCATCAAGTCCAGGGCTTTTCCTTGACAGAAGACTTTTAATTATTGCTTCAATCTTGTTGCTTGTTACAGGTTTATTTAGATTGACTATGTTTTCCTGATTTAATCTTGTGAGGTTATATGTATTCAGGGATTTTTTCCATTTCTTCAAGGTTTTCAAGTTTGTTAGCATATAGTTTTTCATAGTTATTCATTATGATCCTTTGTATTTCAGTGGTGTTGTTGCAATGTCTCTTTTTTCACCTCAAATTTTATTTATTTGAATTTTTCTTTGTTAGTCTTGTTAAAGACTTGTCTCTTTATCATCTCAAAAAGTCAGCTTTATGTTTTGTTGATATTTTGTAAATTTTTTCAGTTTCAATTTCATTTATTTCTGCTGTGATCTTGTTTGTTTCTCCCCTCCTTCTAATTTGGTGCTTGGTTCCTTCCTCTTGTTCTTTTTTTTAAAATATTTATTTATTTACTTGAAAGTCAGAGTTACACAGAGAGAGAAGGAGAGGCAGAGAGAGAGAGAGAGAGAGAGATGTCTTCCATCTGCTTCACTCCCCAGATGGCTGCAACATCCGGAGCTACACAGATCGGAAGCCAGGAGCCAGGCTTCTTCAGGGTCTCCCAGGTGGGTGCAGGGGCCCAAGTTCTTGAGTAATCTTCTACTGCTTTCTCGGGCCATAGCATTGAGCTGGATAGGAAGTGGAACAGCCGGGACATGAACCAGCACCCAAATGGGATGAGTGGTGGCTTTACCCACTACAGCATAGCACCGGCCCTCTTCCTCTTTTTCTAAGTCTTTGAGATGTACCATTAGATCATTTATTTGAGACATTTTTGTTTTTTAATGTAAGCACTTAATGATATAAACTTCCCTATTAATACAGCTTTTTTCTGCATCCCACAGGTTTCAATGTGTTGTGTTTTCATTTTCATTTATTTCAAGAAAGTTTTTCACTTCCTTTTTAATTTCTTCAAGGTTCCATTAATCATTCAGTAACATGTTGTTTAATTTCCATGTATTTGTAAATGTTCTATTATTTTATTGCTTATTTCTAGCTTTATTCCTTTGTGGTATAAGAAGATACATGGTATGATTTCAATCTCTTTAAATTTATAGAGGCTTGATTTGTGGCCTAATATGTGATGTATCCTAAAAAATGTTCTATGCACTGAAGAGAAGAATGTGTGTTCTTTGGTTTTGTGGTGAATATCGTATAAATATTAGGTCAATTTGTTCAATAGTAGTGGTGTCTTAACTACTGTGCCAAATGCCTGCCCTATCTCTTTCACTTGTCATGAGAGGATTTTATGATAAAAGATTTTTCTCCTTAAGTTTTGTCTTCCAGTGTCAGTTTAATTGGCTAGTTTGGCTTTATTTCCAGTTAGATTCTGTATTCTCATCTCCTGTATCTTCTTAGACAGCAATGATGGCAGCACCAGTGACAGCATGAGGTGTTCCTCTCAGATCCATCAGTAGAACATGGGTCACGATAACAGCCTATAGGTTCGGATCGAGAATTATAAGTACACTGGCCTCCACCGGTCCGCTGTAGCTGGGGTTATGGGAGCACTGGCCCAGAGTCAGCATACTCAGGTATGTCAGGATACTCAGGTATCCACATTGGCATGGGCATTGCCTGGGTAATAAGGTGCTGACCCAAGTCTAGTGTAAGGGTCCACACATTTCTATGCAGATTTTTGGCAAACACCAGCCTTTCTTCCCCCAAGAAGACAATTACTGTCTCCATATTATGCTGCCTGGAGTTGGGAGAGGCATGGAGTAAGCATCCTGTGAACACCTAAACGACAATACTAGATCACACTCAGTTTCCAGACCCCCCAAATACCAGGAAAACATGAGATAGGGATAATCGCCTCCTTTGCTATGGGATGCCTGCTGCTGGGTGGACTTGTAGTGTCCACTGGTCCAAGGCCACTGTAATCAATGTCACATCATGCTGGCTGGGATAAAGTCAAACTGACTGAGGCCACACATCTCTTCTTGAGACCAGAGCTAGTCCAGGAGCTCAATCCATAGGCACTGACTTGGAGCAAGTGACCATTAGTTTCTGTTCAGAGATGATGTTACCAGATCCAAGATACAGTCCTGTGTCCCAGTGTTGGAGTATCATTCCCTGCTGTCTGCCCCTGATTGGAGAAAGGATGGTGAAAGTAAACCCTTAGCCACTCAGGTTGACAGTAAGCTGGGATACACATGATTCTCACAGCCACGGGGACCTGAACAGTTGTGCAGTTGCATACCAAAGCCATGAGAAGCTGGAGGTGATGAAGGCTGAAACACTCATCCATCACACCAGTGCATAGGTCTCGGCCTGATGCCAGGGCATTTCTAGAGACTGCATCTGTGAGCACTAGCCTGTGGATGGAGGCCTTTGGGCTATTTATAGTACTGGATCTCACTGTGACAGGCCTGAACCTGAGATTTATAGCAATGTCCTATTCTCACTTCCCCATACCACTCTCAAGTGGCTGGGGTTTTGCTCCAAAGTCTGTTGAAGATGGGAAAGGGTGGTGGACATAGTTCCTTGGCCCACTCAGGCTGACATTAAGTTGAATCATACCTAGATTTCATAGAAAATGGGCTCTGCAAAGTCTCAGGAGCATGTATGAGGCCTACACCAAGCTAGTGATGACACAAGCTGAAACATGTCTGACCCATGAGGACTTAGGTCTCCACCTAATATTGGGGCAGATCTAGATGCTGTGTTTATGAGCACTGGACTGGTGATAGAGGTCGTTAGGCTTTATTGGATGCTTGGTCTCAGTGAGGCAGGTTAGCTGTGATTTCAAAGACAAAGCCCTAAGTTCACTTTCCCATTCTACCTCACAATGACTAAGTCTTGCTCCAGTGGCGACCAGAGAGTTTATGAAAGCAGTTGCTTGGCCATCCAGGCTGCCACCAAGCTGAGTCACACTTGAGCCTCTGAATCAGTGGGCCCTACACAGTCTCAGGGTGTTTGCTAAGCCTGTGCAATTCTGGTGGTGATAAATGCCAAAATGAGTCTATTCCACCAGGAAACATGTCTACACATGATGACCACACTGAGCTACCAGGTAAAACGGTAAGTTCACTTTCTTACCCCACTGACTAGTGGCTGATGTCATGTGTTCCTGTCTGACAAAGGTTAGAGGATGATTGGTGAAGGTGAACCCTTGGACAAATGCTCAGTCCACAGGTACAGGTGTCTATCCAACTCTAAGTTTCACCACAATAGGCCTGGCCCTGAATTTCAAGTCTAAGTTCTGGCATTCATTCTTTCTCCCACAAGTGGGAGGAAATTCTGCCCATGCTGTACTACTCACATTGAGGGGGAAGGTGATGAGACAACTCTTTCCTTTCACCTTCCTTCAATGTTTCTTTTCTTATTATTCTAAAACCAGGCACTGAAAGTCTCTCACCTCTATTTCTTGGCTATTGTGAATGTGACTCGAAGCATAAACAGTTTTTCAATTTGTCTTTCTGTGTGGAGGTTACTGGAGCATCTTAGCTGCTATCTTGCCTTGCCTTATGATTTTTAATTTTTAAGGAATCTGCTTAATGTTTTTCCCAATGGCTGTTTCACTTTGCTTTCCTATCAAAAGTTTCCAAGTATTTCAATTTATCTGCATCTTCATCAACATTGTGATTTTTTTTACCTAATTTTATTTCTTTATTTTTAAGAGATAGGGACAAATAGACAGATAGAACCACCATCTGCTGGTTCACTCCCTAAATGTATACAATACAGGGTTGGGCCAGACCAAAACTAGGCACTCAGAATCTAATCTAAGTCTCCCAGGGGGATGGCAGGGACCAAATACTTGTGCCATCAACTACTGCTTCCCAGGTTGCACCTCAGTTGGAAGCTGGAAGAGGGAGAATAAACAGGACTCAAACCCAGGCATTGTGACAATGGGATACATGAGTCACAATTCAGAGTAATAGCTGCTATATCAAATAACTCTTTTTTCCTAAATTATACCCATCCTGAAAGCTGTTAGGTTCATTGTGGTTTTGATTTCCATTAGTCATCAGATTAGTGACATTGTGAATTTTTTACTGTATCATTTGGCCATTTGTATGTCTTATTTTGGAAAATTTCAATGCAAGTGTTTGTGCCAATTTTTATTGGGGTTACTTTTTCTATTGAATTTTAATAGTTCTTCATATATTTTAGATATTATCCATGGCTTAGAAATATTTTCTCTTATTCCACAGATTGTTTTTTTATTCTGCTGATTTGTTTTCTTTTTGTGCAATGGCTTTTTTAGTCTGATTTAGTCTCCTTTCTTTATTAAATAATCGCCAAGACCAATGTCATGAAACTTTTCCACTATATTTTCCTAGGAGTCTTAAATCCACATCCTAAATTTAGGTCTTTAATCCAGCAAAGAGTTGATTTTTGTATATGGTGTAAGATTAGAAATCAATTTCATCATTTTGCATATCAATATTACCTTTTCCCAATACCATCTGTTGAAGGTACTATCCATTACCTATTGCATATTTTTGGCACCCATGCACAAGATCAGCAGAAAACATAGCTATGAATTTATTATAGATAACTATATTACGTTCCATTGTTATATGTTTGCTGTTTTGCCATTACCATAATCTTTTGATTATTATACTTTGTAATATATTCTAAAACCACAAAATTTAATACCCCAATTTTTGTTTTTCTCAAGATTAATTTGGCTTTTCATAATGTTTTATAGTTTCATATGAATTTTAGAATGCTTTTTTACTATTTCTTTAGAAAATGCCAGTGGAATTTTCCAGGATTTCATTGAATCTATGGGCTGTTTGGGGAAGTATAGAAATTTTTAAAATATCAAGCCTTGAAATCCGTGAACAATTAATATCTTTCTATTTACTTGTGTTTTTTTAAATTTTTCAGATGACATATTTTCAATTTACATGATAGTAAAAGGCTTAATGCTCCACTGAATAAAAAGTTCAACATATAAAAAGCAAAAAGACCATAGTTAGGTAGAAACACAGGCAAGTTCCATAAATAATAATCAAAAGAAACAATTTCAACTTCACCCACATATGGTAAACTTCAAGATAGCACAGATTTTCTTCATCAATATTCTGCAGTTTTCAGTATACATGTCTTTCTACTCCTTAGTTAACTTTATTCTTATGAATTTTGTTATTTTTGGTATAACTGTAAGTTTCTTTTTATATCTCCATTGCTAGAGAACAGAAGTAGAACTTTATGATTTGTTTATTTTTATGTTTTATTTTAACCAATACATAAAAATTTAACATATTTATGGGGAACAATATGATGTTTCAATACATGTTGCATTGTATAACATTCAGATTAGGGTAAACACACCTATATCCTCAAAAATATAATTTTTTACAGAGGAAACACTATACTCACCCTACTGTGTAACAGAACATGAGAAATTCTTTCTCCTCTTTCATCAAAACATAGTATTTTATTTTTAGAATTAGTATTTTACTTTTGTACTATTGGATGTGACTGATTTATTGCTTTGTTGATTATTTTTTCAGATAATTCACTATTGATATTGAGTATAGATAGTGGTAATGTACCACATATTAAAGGAATGCTAGACGACAGAATTCATTGAACTCTTTACTTAGTAGATAGTTAATCGTATGTGTATAAAGTTAATTGAAAATTGATCTCAGTAAAAAATAAAAATGGGAATAGAAGAGGGAGGAGGAAGAAGAGTGGGAATGTGGGTGAGAGGGCAGGTATGGTGGGAAGAATCACTATATTCTTAAAGCTGTATTTATGAAATGCATGAAGTTTGTATTTCTTAAAGTTTTCTGGGGAAAAATAAAAAAGTTTAAAAAGAATTTTGAATGTTCCCTCTGTAAAAAATCATATTTTTGAGGAGATAAATGTGTTTACCCTAATCTGAACATTATACAATGCAACATGTATTGAAACTTAATGGGTACTAAGTTAGGATTCTGGTGTTCTAGTGCACAGTAAGGTTAAGGTTACTATGGACAACAGTAATGTACTTTATATTTTTCTATAAAAAGAAAAAAGTTAGAATAAAGAATTTTGAATGCTTTCACCATAAAGAAGTGATAAATGTTTGTGGAACTATACGTTTACACTTATTTGAACATTTCACTAAATATTTATGTATTAAAGCATTACTGGTGGGGATGGCACTGTGGCGTAGTGCCAATTTATCTTTTCTTTTTAAAAAATGTATATATTTATTTGAAAGAGTTACAGAGAGATAGACAGAGAGAGAGAGAGAGAGAGAGAGAGAGAGAGAATCTTCCATCCACTGGTTCACTTCCCTAAATAGCTGCAACAGCCAGGTCAAGGCCAGGCTGAACCTAGGAGCCTGGAACTCCATCCAGGTTTCCTACATAGGTGACAAGTGTCCAAGCTCTTGGACCATCTTCTGCTGCTTTCCCAGGCACATTAGTAGGGAGCTAGATCAGAAGTGGAATAGCCAGAACTTGAACCAGTGCTCATATTGGATGCCAGCTTTACAGGCAGTGGCTTAAGCTGCTGTGCCACAATGCCAGCCCCTTCATTTACCTTTTCAAAAACATTTTTATTAGTAATAATTGCACATATTTATGAGCTGCCACGTGATTTTTAAATGTATGTGTGTATGTATGTATGTGTGTGTGTATAATGTGTACTGATCAAAACAGCGCCCTTCCTTGACATTACTTTGTAACTGGAAGTTTGGAATTTCTTTCTTCAGTTTGTTCATATAATATATACTAGGTCATTGTGAACTATAGGCTCTCCACTTTGATGACACTAGGAACTTATTCCGTCACCCAAACAGATTTGTTACCTATTATCCAAACTCCCTTTATCCTTCCTATCCTGTCCAGCCTCATTCTGTGTTTACACTGAGGTGTTTGTCTGTTTTTTCTCCCCATATACAAAGGAAAACATGTGGTATTTGTCTTTCTGTGTCTAGTTTATTTCACTTAACATGATATCCCCCAGCTCCATCCATTTTGCTGTAATTGACAGGATTTTACACTTTCATGGCTGAATAGTATTCTATTCTGTATAAATATATCTTCTTTATTCATCTGATGATGGATACTTTGGTTGATTCAACTTACTGGCTGTTGTGAACAACGCTGCAATAAATATGGTGAAGCAGGTATCTTTTTGGTACATTGATTTCATGTATTTTGGATATATACTCAGTAAAGGATCATATATGGTAATTATATTTCTAGTTTTTCAAGAAATATCCATATTGCTTTTCCTGGTGGCTGTACCAATTTAAATTTCCACCAACAGTGTGTAAGAGTTCCCCTTTCTGCATATCCTCACCAGCATTTGTTACTTTCTGTATTTTTTATAGTAGGCATTGTAACAAGGGCTATGTGATATCATATTATGATTTTGACTTGCATTTCCCTGATGGCTAGTGATGCTGAGCATTTTTCATACATTTGTTGGCCATTTGTATTTCTTCTTTTGATAACTATCTATTCAAGTCCTTTTGCCATATCCTTACCAGATTTGCTGTTAACTTGTTGTTGAGTTTTTTGAGTTCCTGATATATTCTATATATTAATGCTTTATCAGAAAAATGGCTTGAAAATATTGTCCCCCATTCAGTTGGATGTCTCTTCACTGTGCTGATTGTTTATTTGTTGTTCAGAAGCTTCTAAATTTGATATAATCCCATTTTCTATTTTCGCTTTTGTTGCCTATGTTTCTTGTGGTCTTCAAAAGAATAGCTGCCTGATCCAATGTCCTGTTTTCCTGTAGGTTTCCTCTGGAAACTATTTCATAGACACACCCAAATATAGTTTTAATCATCTGTATGGATATCTGATAGCTCAGTCAAGTTGACCCATAAAATTAACCATCACAACCCTCAAAGTAAACAATGCTGAACTGACAGAATTAAATGAGGAAATCACAAGTGAAATTAGATAATATTTGGAGACTAATGAAAACAAAATTAAACCCATGAAAATTTATGGGCTGCAACAAAAGCAGTGGTAAATGGGTAATTTCTAGCTATTAAATGTTTATATAAAAAGAAGAAAGAGTTCAAATCAATAATGTAACCTTACAGCTCTAGTGAGATATAAGCTAAACTCAAAGCTAGCAAAAAAACGAAATAATAAAAGATTAGAGATAGAGAACATAAAAAAGATTAAAGAAATTCAACAAAGCCAAAAGTTCTTTCCTTTAAAAAAAAGTATATTAGTCAATTTTCCATTACTATAATGAAATACCTTAGGCAGGCTAACTTTATAAAGAAAAGATGTTTAGTTTGGCTCATAGTCCTGGAACTGCAAAGCCTAAGGCCCTTATCTCATGATGATCTTCTTGCTGGCAGGGTCCTGAAGTAGTGCAGACAGGGAGCACATGAGTTTGTTTTCTCTCTATGCTTATAACTCCACAAAGATTCAATCATGAGGGACCCACTCAATAACCTTATATAATGCTGACCACCTCTCAAGAGTTCCACCAATAAACTCTACATTCAGAATAGGCTTCTAGCCTTTTACTGCCTCATAATGGGGTTTTAATTTCAACACAGGAAGCCCAGAGGGACATTCAAACTATCCAAACTGTCACAGGAAGTGACCAATGGAGGCCAGTGTCACAGGTAATAAAAGAATGAAGATACAGAGCAGTCAGATACAGTGAGTAGAGTTAGATTTATTGAATACACTGCAAAGGAGCAGTGGGCAAACAGGATAGCTAGAAGCTGACCACTGCTGTTCCAATCTGAATCAAAGTCTCACATTTATGATTAAATGATTTTTAACAAGGTTGATAAGACAGTTCAGTTGGGAAATCACATCTTTTATTTAAGTATTTGGCACATACATATGCACACACATCCAGATATCCCCCTTCCACTATTTTACACAACAGCAAGAACTAGACCAGTCTTAAACCAGAAGCCAGGAACTCTATGTGGGTCTACTAGGTGGGTAGCAGGGACTTCAGGTACTTAAACGATAGCTTTCCAGGTGCATTAGCAGGGAGCTGGATCAGAAGCAGAGTAGCCAGACTCTAATTGGCACCCTCATATGGAATACAGATGTCCCAAGTGGTAGCTTAATCTGCTGAGCCACGATGCTGGCCCCAGGATATTTTTTCAACAAATGATGCTGGATTGTTTTTAAAAATAAATTAAAAGTCTATTGTAGGCACATACCACATTTTTTAAACGCATGTATCCATTGATAGACATCTGGGTTTTTCCACCTTTTGGAAGTAGTGAAAAACGCTGCTAAGAATGTTGGTGTCCTTGTTTTCAATCCTTCAGGAGTAGAATTATTGTATCGTATGATAATCCTATGTTTAATTTTTTGAGGAACTGCCATACTATTTTCCTGTATGGCTGCTCCATTTTACATTTCTGTCAGCAATGCAGAGATTTTCCGATTTCTCCACATCTGTGTCAACACTTGTTGCTTTCTGATTTTTTATATTAATCTTAATAGGGTGAAGCCATCCTTATGGACATGAAGATATAGCTTATTGTGGGTTCGTTTTGCGTCTCTCAAAATGTTAATGTTATTGATCATTTTTCTATCAGAGGTCATTTGTGCTTTTTCTTTGGGAAAATATCTGTTCAGACCCTTCGCCCATTTCTGAATTGGTTTGTTTGATTTTGTTGTTGTTGTTGTTACTGAGTTGTGGAAGTTATTTATATATCCTGGAAATTACTCCTTTATCCAATCTGTGATTTGTAAAGCAACTCCCATTCTGTGGGTTTCCTTTTTACTCTGTTGATAGTGTCCCTTGAAGGACAAAGATTTTTACTTTGATAAAGTCCAACTTCTCTGTTTTATTCTTTTGTTTGATAATACTTTTGATTTCATTTCTAAGAAATTAATACCAATTCCAATGTCATGAGAAATTTCCCTTATGTCTTATTTTAAGAATTTCATTATTTTTTCTCTTACATTTAGGACTTTGAGTTAAATTTTGCATATGGTGTTAGGTTACTGTTGCATTTCATTTTTTTGCAGGTGAATATCTATTTTTCCCAGCATCACTTGTTGTGAACACTGTTTTTTCCCACTCTAATGGTCTCAGAAACCTATTGAAAATCATTTGACCATGTATAACAGGGTTTGTTTCTGGGCTGTCCTTTTTTATTCAATTGGTTTATATGTCTGTTTTTATGCTACTGTCACACCTTTTTGATAATTGTAACACTGTGTTTTGAAATAAGGACATATAAGTCCTTCAACTGTACTCTTTTTTTAAAAGATTTATTTATTTGAAAAACAGAGTTACAGAGAGAGATAGAGAAAGAGAGAGAGTTCTTCCATCCGCTGGTTCACTCCCCAGATGGCCGCAACGGCCGGAGTTGCGCCAATCCAAAGCCAGGATCCAGGAGCCTCTTCTGGGTCTCCCACGTGGGTACAAGGGCCCAAGGACTTGAGCCATCCTCCACTGCTTTCCCAGGCCATAGCAGAGACCTGGATCGGAAGAGGAGAACCCGGGACTAGAACAGGCCCCCATATGGGATGCCGGCGCTTCAGGCCAGGACTTTAACCCTCTGCACCACAGCACCGGCCACCAACTGTATTCTTTTTCAAAGTCCGTTTTGGCTATTGGGGATCCTGTGAGATTTCGTATGAATATAAAATGGATTTTTCTATTTCTGAAAAATATGTCACTGGGATTTTAATAGGGATTACAATGAATCTGGGGATGATCTTGGTTAGTATCGATACCTTAACAGTATTAAGTCTTCCAATCCATGAACATTTGATGTTTTTCTATTTATATCTTTCTTAATTTCTTTTAGCAGTGTTTTGTAGTTTTTCACATAAAAGTCTTTCACCTCCTTGATTAACTCCTAAGTATTTTATTCTTTTAATTCTTTTTTAAAGATTTATTTATTTTATTTGAAAGACAGAGTTACAGAGAGAGAAGGGAAGAGAGAGAGAGCATGTGAGAGCAAGCCCCCAATGACCACAATTGCCAGAGGTGGGCCAGACCAAAGCCAGGAGCCAGGGGCTTTTTCTGGGTCTCCCACATAGGTGTAGGGGCTCAAGTACTTGGGGCATTTTCCACTGCTTTCCTAGGCACATAAGCAGGGAGCTGAATTGGAAGTAGAGCAGCTGGGAATCGCCCATACAGGATGCTGGTGTCACAGGCGGCAGCTTAACCCACTGAGCCACGGTGCTGCTGGACCCCTATTTTGATTCTTAATTGTGGAGTTATTGCTCTTCAAAATGTTCATTGTTACTTTATAGAAGTAGAACTGATCTTTTTGAAATGTGTATAGAAACATATTTTCCATTTTTTTTTGCATTTCCTGTTTTATAAAACTGTTAATGTTGAAAATTTAGAAATATTTACAAAATCAAATTTCTACATCTTTTCCTTTGCTGATTTGAGTTTTGGGATCACATTTCCCAGGGATACATTTTTTAAACTTTTTTATTTATGTAAAGGGAAGTAATTTCATGTATTTCATATATACAGTTTTAAGAACATAATGAGGGGCTGGCGCTGTGTTACAGTGGGTAAAGCTGTCACCTGGGTGCCAGCATCCCATATGGGTGCTGGTTTGAATCTCAGCTGCTCCACTTCCAATCCACCTCCTTGCTAATAAATGTGGGAAATCAGTGGAGGATGGTCCAAGTAGTTGGACCCCTGAACCCACGTGGGCCCCTGCACCCACGTGGGAGACTCAAAAGAAGCTCCTGGCTCCTGGCTTCAGATCAGCTCAGCTCTGGCTGTTGTGGCCATTTGGGAAGTGAACCAGTGGATGGAAGATTCCCTCTCTCTCTCTTCTCCCCCCCCACAGTATCTCTGTCTTTCAAATAAAATAATCTTTTTTAAAAAAGAAAATAATTTGATATTTCCCACTCTACCCTCTTTCCCTCCCTCACTCCCACCCTTCTTTTCTTATTTTTCTTTTAATTTTTACAGTGACCTACCTACAAGTTACTTCACAATCACAAGCCTAACCCTCCACCAAACAAAGTATTCAACAAATATTGGGTAGAGAAACCACTCTTCCTTAAGAGTATAGATAAGGGCTATAAACAACAATCAAATCTTCAAATGTCAATTTCACTCAAATCCATTTCATTTTTTGTACTTTGTATATTACTTACCACAGATCAGGGAAAACATATGATATTTGTCTTTTTGGGACTGGCTTATTTCCCTAAGCATAGTAGTCTCCAGTTGCATCCATGTTATTGTGAAAGACAAGATTTCAATATTTTTAATGTTTGAGTAGTATTCCATCATGTATATATATATATCATAATTTCTTTATCCAATCATCAGTTGATGCACATCTGGGTTGATTCCATTTCTTAGCTATTGTGAGTTGAGTGCTATAAACATGGGGATTCAGATACCTCTTTCATATGCTGATTCTATATTTTAATTTTACAGTCTGCCACTTTGCTGAATTAGTGTATTAATTGTAACACTGGTTTTGTGGAACCTTTAGAATTTTCTATATAAGATATCATCTGTGAACCAAAATTATTTTACTTCTTTCTTACCAATTTGGGTTTATTTTATTTCTTTTTCTGTCCTAAATGCCTTGTGTATAAGATCCAACACTAACTTTAATATACTTAGCAAAAATGGGCATCTTTTGACATTAGAGGAAAAACTTTCAGTCTCTCACTATGGAGTACAATGTTGTGTGTTTTTCATATACTGACTTTGCTGTGTTGAGGTAGTTTATTTTCTCTTCCAAATTAGTGGAATATTTTTAACATGAGATGATGTAGAATCTTATCAAATGCTTTTTCTGTGCTGAGATCATTATTGTGTTTTCACCTTTCAGTTTGTTAATATGGTATATTATACTGACTGATTTTCCATATGTTGAATCATCTTCGCATTCCACAAATAAATTTTACTTGGTCATAATATATAATTATTTGACTATGCTGTTAAATTTAGCTTGCTAATCATAATATATAATTATTTGACTATGCTGTTAAATTTAGCTTGCTAATATTTTGTGAGGATTTTGACACCAATCTTCACTAGGAGTATTTCTCTATATTTTTATGTGTTTATTTGGCTTTACTCTAAAGCCTAATGTGATGAGTTATGATGTTCCTTTCTCTCTTCCTCTTCAATATTTTGGAAGAATACAAGAATTGATGTTATTTCATCTTTAAGTGTTTGGGAGAATATTCTTCTTTTGCAGTATTCTGTTGTTGTGTGTTTTTTTTTAAAAAAAGATTTATTTATTTAAAAGGAGAGATAGAGAGATAGAGATAGAGAGAAAAAGAGAGAGAGAGAGAGAATATTCTATCTGCTGATCTGCTGGTTCACACTCTGACTACAATAGCCAGGGTTTGGTCAGATTGAAGTCAAGAGCCGGGAGCACTGTCTGGGTCTTTCATGTGGGTAGCAGGGGCCCAAGTATTTGGGCCATCTTCCACTGCTTTCCTAGAAGTATTAGCAGGGAGCTGGATCAGAAGTGGAGTAGTCAATACCCAAACCAGTTGCCTGTGTCACAGGTGGGATGCCAGCATCACAGGTGGCATCTTAACCCACTACACGACAAAGTTGGCCCTAATTGGTGGTTTGAATTATTGACTTAATTGCCTCTTATTTACAGATGTATTCATATCCTCTATTTCTTGATGATTCAGATTGGAATCAGATCAGAATCCTGCTTCCCATGTTGGATAGTTCTCTCCTTTTTAATTCTATCAGTTAGTATTCTCAGACACTAGTTTTGTTTATGTGATGCCTTTGACTCTTAATCCTATCGTTATGATCAATTATGAACTGAAACTGATCACTTTAGTAAGATGACATTGGTACATGCCACCTTGATGGGATTGAATTGGAATCCCCTGGCATGTTTCTAGCTCTACCATTAGTGGTAAGTCCGAGTGAGCATGTGCCAAACTGTTTCTTTTCTCCCTCTTATTCCCACTCTTATATTTAACAGGGATCACTTTTCAGTTAAATTTAAACAGCTAATAACATATGATATTTTGTCCCCTTGGGACTGGCTTATTTCACTCAGCATGATGTTTTCCAGATTCCTCCATTTTGTTGCAAATGACTAGATTTCATTTTTTACCACTGTGTAGTATTCTATAAGAGTACATATCTTAAGGGCCTTTTCAAGAATAACATTTTGCTACTTAACAACTGTGTTTGACAAGCATGTTTGGAACATAAAAGCTTGGGAGTAGGACACATATTTGTGGCATGTAAAGATAAAAATCTATCAATTTCTGACCTTTAGGGACTTATATTCACTTAATGAAACTGGACCATTGGCCGGCGCCGCAGCTCAATAGACTAATCCTCTGCCTGTAGCGCTGGCACCCCGGGTTCTAGTCCTGGTCGGGGCGCCGGATTCTGTCCCGGTTGCCCCTCTTCCAGGCCAGCCCTCTGCTGTGGCCCGGGAGTGCAGTGGAGGATGGCCCAAGTGCTTGGGCCCTGCACCTGCATGGGAGACCAGGGGAAGCACCTGGCTCCTGGCTTCGGATCAGCACAGTGCGCCGGCCATAGCACACCGGCCGCAGTGGCCATAGGAGGGTGAACCAATGGCAAAGGAAGACCTCTCTCTCTGTCTCTCTCTCTTACTGTCCACTCTGCCTGTCAAAAGAAAAAAAGAAAGAAACTGGACCATTGCTTACAAAACTGCTTGGGGGGTGGGGGATTCCAATATGGCAGATTAGGGAACAATAAACTGCACTAGGCTAGGGATGAATAGTGGGGAAAAAAGAGTAGGAAGTGCACTCTCAGGGGAAAATTGGAGAGAAAACCGCACTGGAGATCCTACAAGAGGAAGAGAAACACTGTAGACCAGTGAGGAAGGTGCAGACGTGCAGCATGAGCAAAATCACAAGCACTACTGCAGCAGCCAAGAGCTGAAGTAGGAGGCATTTTGGAGTCAGAGGTGAGACTGGACTGCAGCAACCTGTGGTGATATAGCCAGAGTGAGAGTGCCACTTGAGTCCAGACTGGAGCTATGGGGGGTTGGTTAGTGGTTGCTAGCAGCTGCCCGTGAACTCAGTGGAAGTAGAGGGGGCCCGTTTATCTTGCCCCAAATTCCCTACAACACTGTCTGCTGCCTGGCTGAGAAAGGGCAGGCACTATATTGGGTGTGGGTGGGGGCTAGGAAAGTCTTTGTGTGCACACACAGCAACTGGCTAAGACAGGACACCACCCTCTTGGCATTGCTAGAGGTAGTGGCTGGGAGACAGCAACATTTAGCCAATGCCTCTTCTGTACACATGTAATCCAGAGATTCTAGCAGAGGGAACAATCTGTAGTCCTCACTGACTCTGAGTCTGGCTGGAAGGTGGCTGGGCAACCACGTAGGATGATGAGGTGCCCACAGCCTCCCAGGAGCAAGACACCTACGCAGAGCTGTCTCAGGGAACATCTGCTGCTCTATTGACTGGACAGGCTAGCAGTGCAGAGAGAAACCTGTGCACCCAGTGACTGTGGGAGCATTGTGCACTGAGATCACAGGGACTCAGTGGTCATATGAGAAGGTGTAGGGTGTAGTGGAGTCTCTAGGCAATCACTGGTGCAGCTCTACATGCTCAGAGCTCCTTGGTTGCCTACAGTAGGTCATTGTAGTAGAAACTGTTCTAACAGTGAAGACTGCACAGATCACTTGTGAGGTTTATACAGTTGCACAGAACACACTGGGGGCTAGCACCTAGGCACTGAGATCTACCCCACTCAACTTGAGTGTGACCCTGGACACTCACCCCACCCCTAAGCACTGACCAGAGCTCCCTGGCCACACCCACCACACACCTCTTGATATTCACTGAAAGTATCGCCATTCCATTAAGCCACAGCCACATAGCTGAAATAAATGCCTTCACAAGAAAAAAATCAACTCTACAAATGCCTAAAAACACAGAAATTCAAGAAACAAGAATAAGGAAGTCACTATGACCCCCCAAAGGAACACAACAACATTTCAATATTATATGTGAATATGAAAAGATTGTGGAAATGCCAGAAACAGAATTCAAGAAAATTAATCATAGGATTACTCAAAATCTCCTCCCTCTCATATTCCCACTGTTATATTTAACAGGGATCACTTTTCAGTTAAAATTTAAACATCTAAGAATAATTGTGTGTTAATTACAGAGTTCAACCAATAGCACTAGAACAAAACAAAAAATACTAAAATGGATAAAGTATTACATTGTACATCAACAGTCAGCACAAGAGCTGATCAAGTCACTGTTTCTCATAGTGTCCATTTCACTTCAACAGGTTTCCCCTTTGGTGCTCAGTTAGTTGTCGACGATCTGGGAGAACATATGATATTTGTCCCTTTGGGACTGGCTTAATTCACTCAACATAATGTTTTCCCGATTCCTCCATCTTGTTGCAAATGACCAGATTTCATTGTTTTTGACTGCTGTATAGTATTCTATAGAGTACATGTCCCATAATTTCTTTATCCAGTCTACTGTTGATGGGCATTTGGGTTGGTTCCAGGTTTTAGCTATTGTGAATTGAGCTGCAATAATCATTAAGGTGCAGACAGCTTTTTTGTTTGCCAATTTAATTTCCTTTGGGTAAATTCCAAGGAGTGGGATGGCTGGGTCATGTGGTAGGGTTATATTCATGTTTCTGAGGAATCTCCAGACTGACTTCTATAGTGGCTTAACCAGTTTGCATTCCCACCAACAGTGGGTTAGTGTCCCTTTTTCCCCACATCCTCTCCAGCATCTATTGTTGGCAGATTTCTGCATGTGAGCCATTCTAACCAGGGTGAGGTGAAACCTCATTGTGGTTTTGATTTGCATTTCCCTGATTGCCAGTGATTTTGAACATTTTTTCATGTGTCTGTTGGCCATTTGGATTTCCTCTTTTGTAAAATGTCTATTGAGGTCCTTGGCCCATCTTTTAAGTGGGTTGTTTGTTTTGATGTTGTGGAGTTTCTTGATCTCTTTGTAGATTCTGGTTATCAACCCTTTATCTGTTGTGTAGTTTGCAAATATTTTTTCCCATTCTGTTGGTTGCCTCTTCACTCTCCTGACTGTTTCTTTTGCAGTACAAAAACTTCTCAATTTGATGCAATCCCAATAGTTAATTTTGGCTTTTACTGCCTGTGCCTCCAGGGTTTTTTCTAGGAAGTCTTTGACGGTACCTATATCTTGCAGTGTTTCTCCAATGCTCTCTAATAATTTGATGGTGTCAGGTCGTAGATTTAAGTCTTTAATCCATGTTGAGTGGATTTTTGTGTAAGGGGAAAGGTAGGGGTCTTGCTTCATGATTCTGCACATGGAAATCCAATTTTCCCAGCACCATTTATTGAATAGACTGTCCTTACTCCAGGGATTGGTTTTAGATCCTTGATCAAATATAAGTTGGCTGTAGATGTTTGGATTGATTTCAGGAGTTTCTATTCTGTTCCATTGATCTATCCATCTGTTTCTGTACCAGTACCATGCTGTTTTGATAACAACTGCCCTGTAGTATGCCCTGAAATCTGGTATTGTGATGCCTCCAGCTTTGTTTTTGTTGTACAAGATTGCTTTAGCTATTCGAGGTCTCCTTTGTCTCCATATGAATTTCAGCATTATTTTTTCCAGATCTGAGAAGAATGCCTTCAGTATTTTGATAGGTATTGCATTGAATCTGTAAATTGTTTTTGGGAGAATGGACATTTTGATGATGTTGATTCTTCCAATCCATGAGCATGGAAGATTTCTCCATTTTTTGGTATCCTCTTCTATTTCTTTATTTAAGGTTTTGTAATTTTCATCGTAGAGATCTTTAATGTCCTTTGTTGAGTTTATTCCAAGGTCTTTGATTATTTTCATAGCTATTGTGAATGGGATTGATCTTAGAAGTTCTTCCTTAGCCATGGCATTGCCTGTGTATACAAAGGCTGTTGATTTTTGTGCATGGATTTTATATCCTGCTACTTTGCCAAACTCTTCTATGAGGTCCAATAGTCTCTTAGTAGAGTTCTTTGGATGTACAATTTGGGACATGCTCAATCAGACTTGCCCCAAATGGTGGAGTTAGAATTGTGCCAGGGGATTCCAATACAATCCCATCAAGGTGGCAAGTACCAAGGCCATCTCACTAGTCCAAGTGATCAATTTCAGTTCACAATTGATCGCACTGATAGATCTAAGAGTCAAAGGGATCACACAAACAAGACTAGTGTCTGCTAATACTAACTGATAGAATCAAAAAGGGAGAGAACAATCCATCATGGAAAGTGTGATACACAGCAGACTCATAGAATGACAGATGTCCTAAATAGCACTCTGGCCTCAGAATCAGCCCTTAAGGCATTCGGATATGGCTGAAGAGCCCATGAGAGTATTTTAGGCATGGAAAGCCAAGACACTCTGAAAAAAAAAAAGAAGAAGAAGAGGACCTAATTGAAAGATCTCAGCGAGTGAGATCCCAGTGGAAAGAACAGGGCCATCAAAGAAGGAGGTACCTTTCTCTGAAGGGAGGACAGAACTTACACTTTGACTATGACCCTGTTGGAATAAGATCAAAGTCAGCGAAGTCAAAAGGCTTCCATAGCCTTGGCAACTCATGACTAGGCCTAGGGAGATTACTGACACCATAAACAAGAGTGTCAAATTGTTAAGTCAACAACAGGAGTCACTGTGTACTTACTTCTCATATGGGATCTGTCCTTAAGGTGTTGTCCAATGTGAAGTAATGCTATAACTAGTACTGAAACAGTATTTTACACTTTGTGTTTCTGTGTGGGTGCAAACTGATGAAATCTTTACTTAATATATACTAAATTGATCTTCTGTATATAAAGATAATTGAAAATGAATCGATGTAAATGGAATGGGAGAGGGAGCGGGAGATGGGAGGGGTGTGAGTGGGAGCGAAATTATAGGTGGGGGGAAGCCATTGTAATCCATAAACTATACTTTAGAAATTTATATTTACTAAATAAAAAATAAATTATAAAATAAAAATTAAAAAATAAAAAAGGTTTTCTTAAAAAAAAGGATTACTCAAAATCAATCAGAAGAAAGTCCATGAAATAAACAAAACCACACATGATATGCATGTAAATTTTTCCTATGAAATTGAGATTTTAAAGAGAAATCAAAATGAAATATGAAAAATGAATAATTAAAAGATCAAATAAAAAATGCTGTGGAAAGCCTAAAGAGCAGACCTTGTGAGGCAGAAGGAAGAATATCTGTACTAGAAGACAAGTTGCTGGAAATTTTACACTCAGGCCAGGAAAAAAAAAAGAAGAAAACAGAAAACTTAAAAACAGTGTTGTAGAGATATGGGATACTATCTTAGGAGTTCCTGCAGGTGTGGAAACAGAGAATGGACTAGAAGGCTTATTTAGTGAAATAATTAGAGAAAACTTCCACAATTTGGAGAAAGAAAAGGATGCCCAAGTAGAGGAAGCACATAGAACTCCTAGTAGACATGAACAAGAAAGATATTCACCACCAGCATATTGTATTCAAACTCCACAGTCAAACATTAAGAAAAAATCCTAATATGTGCACTAGAGAAATGCCAGATTACTTTCAGAGGCTCTCCAATTAGACTCACAGCTGACTTCTCATCAGAAACTACAGGCTAGGAGAAAATTGTGAGATGTATTCCAAGTTTTAAGAGAAAAAAATTGTTAACCCAGAATACTGTACCCTGAGAAGCTCTAATTTATGAATGAAGGTGAAATAAAGACCCTCCATAACAAACAGAAATTGAAGGAATTTTCACCACTCGTCCAGCTTTACAAAAGCTGCTTAAGAATGTGCTACACACAGAAGCACAGAAAGGTAGCCATCATTATTCAAGAACGTGAAGGCAGAAATCACCTAGTAAAACTACAAAAGACATCCAAATAAAAATGGAAATACTTATGAAAAAATAGCAGGGCCATGTTGTTGCTTATCAATAGTCAGCTTGAATGTAAATGGCCTCAACTCTCCAGTTAAAAGAATTATCTGTTCCCCCATGTTCATTGCAGCACAATTCACAATAGCTAAGATATGTAATCAACCCAGATGTCCATCAATTGTTAACTATATAAAGAAATCATGATATATGTACACTATGGAGTACTATTCAGCTGTAAAACTAAATAATGAAAGCCTGTCTTTTGCAACAAGATGGATGTAACTGGAAGCCATTATACTTAGTTAAATAAGTCAATCCCCCAAAGACGAAAACCTTATGTTTTCCCTGATCCAAGGTAACTAATAGAGTACCTGAAATGTTATGTATTCAGGTGAAATAGACATTTTGAGATTCGATGACTGTTTACAGCCTTTGTCTCTTTCATTAAGGAACAATGTGCTTTTTCTTTTTTTTTTCATACTATTTGTTGACCTCTTTTACTTAGTGTAGGGTTAACTATATGATCGTTAAGTAAACTGAAAATAGATCTTTGTAAAAATTAAGAGTGGGAATGTGAGAGGGAGGAGGAGGAAGTGTTGGAGTGTGCACGGGAGGGAGAGTGGAGGGGAAGTGTCACTATGTTCCTAAATCTGTGTATATGAATACATGAAACTTGTATAACTTCAATAAAACTTAAAAAAACTGTTCAGGGCTGCAGATGATTAGTGTGATTCAGAACTGCCATAGCAGATTGGAAAACCTGAGGCCATTGTAAATGAGGTAGTTACAGAAAGAATGTAGGGGGGAATGTGACTGGGACCTGAATTTTGAGGTGCTAAGTTTCAGCTTAATGGAGATGATAAATATCGAAGGGGAACATTTACAATTGGGGAGAAGAATGCACAAAGGTGCAGAGTCTGAAATTATCATGACACATTAAGGAAAGTGTGAGAACACAAAATGGTCCAGTCTGGAGAGGAGACCTCATCAGACCAAGGCCACCCACGCAGTCATATCAGCTTGGCACTTAACATCTCTGAAGGCTGCTAGCCATGTAGATTATGACACAAATCTATCCTTAGCTCAACAGCTTAGTGATAAAAGTAAAGGAAGGTAGTTGGGGTGTCTGTGAATCATTCTCTTCCCCGTTATCTGCAGTAGATCCATTTTTGTTCCATATATTTTGTTTGCCAACAGAGTTTATTAGCTGGATGTGATTCACTAATTGTTAATAGAGGAAATGGGGTGAGGGAGCTCTGTATTACCACCTCATCATTTCTGTGTTATAAATTTAAAGCTATTGATTATAAAAAGTTAAAAATAAAAAAGAACATAGCTTTTCTCTTCTTTTTCTTATTTTCAGTCTGCCTTTGTTTAAAGAAGCATAGTTTGAAAAGAGTAATTAGAAAGAAATGAGAGATAAGTTTAAACAGGTAGGATGGGGCTACAACACAGAGTATTTTTGATTCTAAGCTTGGAATAATTCTTCACAGACAAGATAGTATCACAGGAGAACTTGATTCATAGTATTTTTCTTGATTGTGAGATATTAGAAGGCTGGAAAGAGGAGAGGTGTGTGTGCTGCCTCCTACAGTTTCGGGACTTCTCAAAGAAAAAGTCCTAAATGGCAGCTGGCAAGAAGGGAAGCCTGCAGATAAATTCTCTACAAGCTGAGGGAAGAAGTACATGGATTTCAGACAAAGTGAGCAGTGCAAAGAGCAAAATCCTTGAGTCTAGCCAATAGCAAGCCTTGTATTTAGCCATTTGCAAGGTTTGCAAGGATAATAGCATCAGTATAGGACATAAATCACAAGTGAAATGGAAGAGTCAGTAACCGCTAGACAGAAGCAAATATACAGAGAGCTATAAAAGAGAAAAAATAATAGCTCTAAAAATGTGTCACTGTTCTGCTTCTTTTCCTCACTAGGCATTGGGTATTACATGCATGATTCCTAGCAAGGTGATGGTTACACCATAACAAAGTGAAAACCAGATGTGATAATCCAAGTGATAACTGCAATTGTACGTATGGGACTATTTACAAAACAGATAAACATAGATAGCCACAACTCAGCCCTTTAGCCATACACAAGTCTTAGGCCACATGCAAGTTATGTACAGTTACCAAACATTGCACCATGAACAAACTCAGAGGTTCATGTGGGAATATCCAGGCACAGCCTTCCAGGTGGGAGGGTGCTCCAATAATAGAACTTAGTCCAGGCTTCCAGATACCTTACATGTGTGGCAGTGAGTGAAGAGAGAACATGAAGTCTATTATCAGCAAGGTCACAAAAACTGTAACATCATGAATCTCAAATGTGCTTGGTGTCAGACTAGAGTTCTCACAACAATGCAAGATACTGAGCAGTGGCATGGAGGGTATTTCTTGGGTTTCTGCGGATACAACAAACCCACAGGAAGTAATCTACATGCCTTTGACGACTGGGATAAAAGAATTGAATTTGATATGCCCTTAGTTAACATTTGCTTTCCAGCTGACTTCAGAATCCTGTGGGTTTTTGCTAGACCATCTATAATATCCCATTATGAAAATAAAAACTTCATTTCAACTACCACATGGGTAGCCTTAATTATCTTTTTTTAAAGATTTATTTATTTATTTATTTGAAAGTCAGAGTTACATACAGAGAGAGGAGAGGCAGAGAGAGAGGTCTTCCATCCGCTGGTTCACTCCCCAGATGGCCACAACGGCCTGAGCTGCACCGATCTGAAGCCAGGAGCCAGGAGCTTCCTCCGGGTCTCCCACATGGGTGCACTTGGGCCATCTTCTACTGCTTTCCCAGGCCATAGCAGAGAGCTGGATCAGAAGAGGAGCAGCCGGGACTAGAACCGGAGCCTATATGGGATGCCAAGGCATTAACTCGCTGCGCCACAGAGCCAGCCCCCTTAACTATCTCTTGAGAGGAAAGAGTATAAATGGACTTGAATCTGGAATGCTCCCAGTAAATACCATCAGAAATAGTTCCCAAGATGAAAGAAGTGACCACTTTAATGTCCAGGGAAGTAAAGCACTCAACAAGTTTACCCTGTGAAGGTAATTCAATGAGACATAATTCAGATTACTCTGCTTTGGCCTCTAATCCCAGGTATCTAATACTCTAATGCTGCTTCTCTCCCCTATGATGCCACACTCTTCTCCACAGCTCTACCGAAAAATAAAATAAGACTGTTTTCTGGGCCTTGTTAACAAATTAATAAAATCTAATGATTCAGTGTGTTGTTTCTCCTAGAAGATACATTTCTGTTTTAATGGAGGACCTTCTGAAAACTTTAGCTAACAGTCATTTCCCCAAACAAACTGGCTAGATTTTCAACCAACAAATATTTACTTAACATATTTGGGGGCTGAAAATTCAATAATGAACAAGAAAAGTAGAGTCACCATCCTGAAAATGCTTATATGACAGTGATGTAATGAGAATGTAAGGAAACTTAGAAAGATCCCTCAGAATTGTGGTAACAAGTTCAGAAAAATGATTAACTCTGATATCAAAATTAATAAAAAAACATACGAATACAGTAAGATAGAAACAAGTACATTAACACACAATAGAAAAAGCTAGTTACCTGGATAAATAACTTCATGCTGACAGATTGTTAAGTAATAATAATGCTCATAAAATTCAGGCAAGACATCTGGGTAGGATATTTCTCTAAAAGTCTTCCAACATCTCAATGTTTAAATATATCTCAGGGATGAGTGCTGTGGCACAGAGTGTTAAGTTGCTGCTTGGGAAGCCCTCATCCCATATCAGAGTGCTTGGTTCAAGTCCGAGCTCCTCCACTTCTGATCCAGTTTCTTGCTAATGCTTACCCTAGGAGGCAGCAGGTAATTAAGTTCCTGCCACACATGTGAGGGATTCAGGTAGAGTTCCTGGCCCTTGGTTTGGGCCTCACTTATCTCTGGCTGTTGTGGCCATTTGTGGGAGTGAACCAGCGAATGGAAGATCTCTTTCTCCCTGTCTCTCCCTTTCTCCCTGTGTCTCCACCTTTCAAGTAATTAAGTAAATCTTAAACAAAATACATCTGAGAGAGGGACGACATCAGAGAGACTGCAGAATTAGAAACCACAGACGGGGACGGCGCTGTGGCATAGCAGATAAAGCCACCACCTGCAGTGCCGGCATCTCATATGGGCACTGATTCACATCCCAGCTGCTCCACTTCCGATCCAGCTCTCTGCTATGGCCTGGGAAAGCAGTAGAAGATGGCCCAAGTCCTTGGGCCACTGCACCCACGTGGAAGACCCAGGTGGAAGACCCAGAAGAAGCTCCTGGCTCCTGGCTTCGGATGGTCGTGGCTCTGGCAGTTGCAACCATCTGGGATAGAAGACATCTCTCTCTCTCTCTCTCTCTCTCTCTCTCATTCTCTCTCTCTCTCTCTCTCTCTCTCTCTCTGTCTGTGTGTGTGTGTGTGTGTGTCCTTCTCTCTGTGTGTAACTCTGACTTTCAAGTAAATAAATAAATCTTTTTAAAAAAAGAAACTACAGACTCTTTCTCCTCCCACGGAGACACTGATCCAATTGTATATGAACCATTTCCCTATGTGAGAAAACTGGCAACCAGTTCAGAGGCTCCTGACTCTAGGCAACCATGAAACCAATCACATCAAAGATGATAAGAAAATTTACAGCTTCTTTTAATTATAGTCTCTCCCTCCAATAATAGTGTTATATGACCAAGAAGGAACTTCCAGTTCCCAATATTCTCCTGGGGATGCAAAGAAACGATGAGACCATATATCCAGTGTTCTGACTTTTCATGAGTGGCTTTCCAAGGAACTGGTTTCTATCTCACTAAAGGGCCCTCACCACTGTCGATGCCTTTGAGCCTCTTAGAAAACAAAAGATCTGTGTGGTTGTAGGGCTGCTCCAGAGGACTCATGATTGAGCAAGCAGAGCTCTATACAGCTCTGCTGCATCTCCTGTGGGTAGGAAAGAGAAGAATGGAGCGTGTGTCCATTGTTCTGGCACTGAATAGACTGATCTCCGTTTAGCTGCCTCAGAGCATGGATGGGGCCTAGCGTACTCCAAATGCTTGAGAGCCACTGTGAGCAGCAGGCTGTTGTTTTAAGGGACTTATGGTACAAGAAACAAACACCAGAGGGAGCAAGAGATCATGAGTGCCTAAAAAAAAAAAAAAAAAATGAAACCAATAAACTCTAATTAGAAATCTACACACCACATCCAGAAAAGATACATGTACACAAAGGGTTTGAGGGGTTGCCAGAATTTCTAGCTGACACGATTGGTGAGGGTCTTTTAGCATATAAAGTTGGTGCATAAAGACTAGGGGAGGTCGTTGATTTTTCAGATGTGTGCATGCCAAAACAAAGTCTCAAGAAAAATAAAACAAACAAAAGCCGGTAAAATAGTAAAAATAAATAAATCCTCCAGAAACTGAACCTAAAAAATGAAGGTACATGAATTACTGGATAAATAATTCAAAATAACTGTCATAAAGATGCTTTAAGAAGCTCAGGAAAAGTATGATTACACAAAATAAGAATTTTAACAAGAGAACATAAATGAATCTGGATGCGAATGAAAGGGGAGAGGGAGCAGGTAAGGGGGGAGGGTTGTGGGGGGAGAGGAAAAGTATGGGGGGGGAAGCCATTGTAATCCATAAGTTGTACCTTGGAAATTTATATTCTAAATAAAAGTTAAAAAAAAAAAGAGAACATAAATGAGAACTTAAAAAATGAGGGAACAGAAAAATGTAACAACTGGACTGACAAATTCACTGGAAGAGTTGAAGCAAGTTGATCAACCAAAAGACTGAACCATCTGTAATTCTGTACATATTTATGGGGTGCCATTTAATGTTTCAATGTAAATATACATCATATAAAGTTCAAGTTAGCATAAGCATATCTATATCTTCAAATTTTCCTCACTTTTGTGTGGTGAAAGCTTTCAAATTTCTATCTACTAGTTTTCAAATATATATATATATATATATACAGTATAAATACATATTTAATAGCCATTACAACTAGAGTAAGGAATTTCTCTTATTATTAGTAATATTTATGTATCTTCTTTTATCAAATGTATGTATAGGTCTATCACCTTTTTTAATCAGCTTAATCTTTTACTTTATGACTCAGTTGTTTCAATTCCCTGTATATTCTGGATATTAATTCCTTATCAGATATATAGTTTGAAGATATTTTTCAATTCTGTAGGCTGTCTATTCACTCTATTGTTTTCTCTGCTCTGTGGGAGTTTGTTAGTTTGGTGAAAAGTCATTTGTGTATGAAAATTTTTGCTTTTGTTTCCTATGCTTTTGGGATTTAATACAAAAACATCCTTGCCTTTTCCAAAGTCCTGAGCCATTTCCCCTCTGTTTTTTTCTAGTAATTCCATAGCATTGTGTCTTACATTTAGGTCTTTAACCCATTTTGGTTGATTTCACCATCAGGTTAGAGATAAGGGTCTAATTTTATTCTTCTACAATGGATATCCAATGTTTCCCAGTAACATTTACTGGAGAGAGTCTTCTTTCCCTAATGTGGGCTCTTAGCACCTTTTTTTTTTTTTTTTTTTTTTTTTACAGGCAGAGTGGACAGTGAGAGAGAGAGAGAGAGAGAAAGGTCTTCCTTTGCCGTTGGTTCACCCTCCAATGGCCGCCGCGGTCGGCGCGCTGCGGCCGGCGCACCGCGCTTGTCCGATGGCAGGAGCCAGGAGCCAGGTGCTTTTCCTGGTCTCCCCATGGGGTGCAGGGCCCAAGCACCTGGGCCATCCTCCACTGCACTCCCGGGCCACAGCAGAGGGCTGGCCTGGAAGAGGGGCAACCGGGACAGAATCCGGTGCCCCGACCGGGACTAGAACCCGGTGTGCCGGCGCCGCAAGGCGGAGGATTAGCCTGTTGAGCCACGGCGCCGGCCCTTAGCACCTTTTTTGAAGACCATTTGGCTGCAGATACATATGTTTACTTCTAAGATCTATGCTCTTCAACATTGGCCTATGTATCTATTTTGATGTCCATACTACATTTTAGTAACTATAGCATTGCAGTATATTTTTAAGCCAGGAAGTATAATGCCTTCTGCTTTATTGTTTTTGTTCCATATTATTTTGCCTATTTGAGATTTAGTGGTTCTATATGAATTTTAGGATTGTTTTTTTCTAGTGCTGTGATGAATGCCATTCTTATTTTGATAGACATTGCATTGAATTGTAGAATGTTCTTTGCATCTTCTAAGATTACTTTTCTGTTTTGATATTTTTCAATTTCCTCAGACAATTTTAGCAATTTAGATTTGAAATGAAATAACTTATTTATCCTAGATTTTAAAATTAAAATGAATGACTACAGGGCTGGCATTGTGGCACAGTAAGTTAAACTGCTACTTGCAACAGTGGAATCCCATATATGAGCACCAGTTCAAGTTCCAGCTTCTCCACTTCTGATCCAGCTCTCTGCTAATGCTTCTGGGAAAACAGCAGAAGATGGTCCAAGTATTTGGGCCCCTGCTACCCATATGGGAGGCCCAGATGGAGCTCTGGGTTCCTGTCTTTGGCCAGGTTCAGCCCAACTATTGTGGCCATTTGAGGAATAAACAAGAAGATAGATTTCCATCTATCACTCTGCACTTCAAATAAATCAATCAATCTTTTAAAAACAAAATTAATGACTAAATAAAATGTTGCTTATAATGCAATAGAATACTATTCACCTTATAAAGGAAGGAAATCCTGCCATATGTGACAACATGGATGACCTGAAGGACATTATACTAAGTAAAATAAACCAGTCACAGAAGGACAAATGTCATATGATACCATTTACATGGGGTGTTAAGTAATCAAAACTATTAAAGCAGAGAGTAAAATGTTGCTAGCCGGAAGGCATGGGAGAAAGAAATGGGGATTGATGTACAGTGGGGATAAAGTTTCAGTCATGAAAGGTGAACAGGGCCGGTGCCGTGGCTCAACAGGCTAATCCTCCGCCTGCGGTGCCCGCACACCGGGTTCTAGTCCCAGTCGGGGCTCCGGATTCTGTCCCGGTTGCCCCTCTTCCAGGCCAGCTCTCTGCTGTGGCCCGGGAGTGCAGTGGAGGATGGCCCAAGTGCTTGGGCCCTGCACCCGCATGGGAGACCAGGATAAGTCTCTGGCTCCTGCCATCGGATCAGCGTGGTGCGCCGGCCGCGGCGGCCATAGGAGGGTGAACCAACCGCAAAGGAAGACCTTTCTCTCTCTCTCTCTCTCTCTCTCTCTCTCTCACTGTCCACTCTGCCTGTCAAAAATAAAAAAAAAAAAAGGTGAACAAATTCTAGATATCTGTTATACTACCTTGTCTTATAGTTACCAATACTGTAATATACGCTTACATTTTTTAAGGGACCATATTTCATATTTGTTAGCATTAAAAGTATATCTGAGGGATCAATGTTTGGCCAGGTGGTTAAGAAGCTGGCTGGGATGCCAGCACCCCATATTGGAATGCCTTGGTTTGGATCCTGGCCCTGTTCTTGATCTAGCTTCCTGATAAAATGCACCTGGGGAGGAAGCAGGTGACAGCTCTAGTAGTTGAGTCCCTGACACTCATGTGGGAGACCTGGATTGGATTCCTGACTCTCAGCTTCAGCTTGGTTCAGCCATGGCCATGGCATTTGAAGAGTGAACCAGTACTCAGGAGTTTCTCTCTCTCTCTCTCTCTCTCTCTCTCTCTCTCTCTCTCTCTCTCCCTCTCCCTCTCCCTCTCCCTCTCCCTCTCCCTCTCCTTCTGTCTCTCCCTCCCTTCTTCCTTCCCTGCTAAATAAATAAATAAATAAATTTTAAAATACTAAAAAATATGTCTGTGAAACTATGAGTAGACGGTATGTATAGAGTCTAGATATGAGAAAGAATTTCTTCATTCCATCTAGCCCAATTCAAGGTACATGTACAAGTGTATTGCACAATGTCCATAGGTGGGGCAGGCCTTGTGACACAGCAGGTTAAGCCACTGCTTGAGATGCATACATACAAGCATTTTTTAAAAGTTGGTTTAAAATGCAGATTGTGAAAATACTATTGTTTTCAAAATGTTTCCCACCAAAATAAACTTTTTATTCCATTACTCCACAATTTTTATGAAGTGGTCTGTATTGAAGGGAAGGAACACAAAGATGAGATTTTTTCAAATCCATCAAAATTATTCCTATCCCTTCTTCAGATTTCATGCTCATTTATTGATCTGATTTACCAGCTCTTTTCCCTAAGAATGTCCAAGTTTTAAAAAGAGGCTCTATGAGGAAATTAATATGAATTTTCTGGTTACTGGAAAAAGATATTCCCTACTTAAGCCAATGGGATACCACTGAAATGTATACATCAGTCTCAAGTTAGTATTATAGCCTGTCCTTGGAAAAAGAAATGGTGAAAATAGGAATGTCATGGCCTACAAAACTGTAAATCACACCTTTG
Source organism: Sylvilagus floridanus (assembly GCA_949820135.1). Taxonomy (NCBI): domain Eukaryota; kingdom Metazoa; phylum Chordata; class Mammalia; order Lagomorpha; family Leporidae; genus Sylvilagus; species Sylvilagus floridanus. Next base: position 59,526,164 of record OX463223.1, on the reverse strand, counting down.
AAGTAGTAATACTCTGAGTAGCCTATATGAGCTCCAGGATTACATTCACACTGATTTAGATATAGCAAGTGGACACTAGCTGAGGCAGATATTTTGATGCCCATGGGTCTTTCAAATCCTGACATGTGTGTTGCCTGTTTCACTTCAAGGGAAATGTAAAAGGAATATTTATCACTTTCATTGAAAAGGTGCCACAAAATTCAGAGATTACATTAGAGAAGTGTTTGGGCACAGTAAAAAGGGGAACAAAAAAACAATACAAAATAGTAAGGAGAAGGAAGATTGAGGAAGAGTGGAAGTTGATTCTCCAAAGTTGGAACCTGGATAATTAGCAAATTGGGATTATTTTGCAAATCAAGAGGTAGAAAAAGGAATGGACCATTCAGAATAGCCTTCTTCACAAAAGAAAAACTTTCACTGAAAACTTAACTAAGGCTTGGCTTCGAAGATCCCTAAAGTCAATGAGATCTCCACTGAGGATTCACTTCTGCATAGTCACTGATAGGTTTCTCTAAACTTGTCAACCTCTAAATAGCAAACTAAGAATTGACCTTAATTCTAATCTCAAGTATTATTTGCAAAACTGGTCCACTGAATTCCACTAAAGTAGTAAGCATTTCAGAAAAGGCATTCTGCCACCAATTATTCTCATACCACTACTGACCTAAGAGGCTCTGCCAGGTTGGGAACAAATTTAATGGAGTGACTAATGCTTTTTCAAAAGACATGGTAGATTACTATTTATATTTAAAATTTTTGTAGGCCTAAAATTATAGCTAAATAACCCTGAAGAATCTCATTTACTACCCAAAATTACCATACTATATCTAGTTTATATGACCTCCTATAGAGAACAGAGGCAGAGGGCAGGTGATGTGACATATAGGGTTAAGCCATTGCTTAGGATGCCAACATCCCAGATTGCATGAGATAGAGTCCAATATCTACTTCCAATCCAGATTCCTGTTAATGCATACCCTGGGAGGCAACAGGTGATGGTTCAAGTACTTGGGTCCTGTCACCGACATGAGAGACCTTAATGGAGTCTCTGGCTCCTGGCTTTGAACTAGCCCAGCCCTAGTTGTTATATACATTTAGAGAGTGAACCAGTAGATTGAGAGCTCTCTTTCTCTACCCCCTCCTCTCTGCCAGTCTACCTTTCAAATAAATAAAAATTAAACTTTTCAAGATTAAATTTGAAAGGTAGGTTAAGTAATATTAACACAGAAATAGGATATGGTACTTATGAATGCTCAGTACATAGCTGCTTAATAAACATGCTAATTGGACTGAAAAAATGAACTTTTCAGAAAATAGAGGAAAGGATAGATATTTCCATATGCTTTGGTGTGAAAACAAGGCTGAGGCCTGGCTTGTGAGGTAACCACCCAAAATTAAAGTCTTCTGAAGGTTTATATAGAACTGAGGAACCTGGCAAGTATTTAGCAATCATTTGATATATGTGTAACCTCATTAGTGCCCCAATGGGCCCTGGTGGCCAACGGAGAATTTTTTCCTATATAGTGTGAAGGATGTGTGAATGGACCCCATGGGGTCAAGTCAGAAGCATGATGCAGAAGTTTTAGAAAGTATAGAAATTAATCCACATGCTAATATTTTTGAACTTCTTGTCATATCCTCAAGTCATTTCCATCCTAAGACAAATTTTTGCCATATACTTCATCAGTGAGTGCCTATTCTTCAGGATTCATGTCAGTCTTGTAGAAAGAGTAACAGCAGTATTTGAAAAGCCAACCCTAGTAACTAGCATTTTAAGTAGGTATAACAGTAGTCGTAATGGGCCAGTGGTGTGGCTCAGTGGGTGAAGCCGTGGCCTGCAGCATCAGCACCCCATGTGGGCGCTGGTTTGAGTCCCATCTGCTCCACTTCTGATCCAGATCCCTGCTAATGCTCCTGGGAAAGCAGAGGATGGCCCACATACTTGGGCCCCTGCTTCAACATGGGAGATCCAGAAGAAGCTCCTGGCTCCTGGTTTCAGCCTGGCCCAGCCCCGGGTTTTGTGGCCATTTGGAGAGTAAACCAGTGGATGGAAGTTTCTCTCTCTCTCTCTCTCTCTCTCTCTCTCTCTCTCCTTCTTTGTGTAACTCTGCCTCTCAAAAAAATAAATAAATCTTTGAAAAAAACAACAGTAGTACTGATAATGGGAACAACAATAGTAGGAAAACCTTGTTTTCACATGTTCTCATATCTTTTTTTTTTTTCAGATGGGCTTGAGCTTTATTTGACAGGTAGAGTTATAGACAGTGAGAGAGACATAGGGAAAGGTCCTCCTTCCGTTGGCTCACCCCCCAAATGTCCGCTATGGCTGGAACTGTGCTGATCCAAAGCCAGAGGACCAACAGAGACTAGAACAGGCGCCCGTATGGGATGCTAGAGCCGCAGGTGGAGGATTAACCAAGTGAGCCATGACACCGGCCCCGTTCTCACATCTTTTAAGTTATTCTCATATTACCAGCAATTTAAAGTTCACAATAATGCTGAGATGTGAAAATTAAGCACCAACAGCATTATCAACCTCATGTGACACGTAAGGCAAATAAGTGTGAAGTTCCTTTTTCAGAATAGCATGGTAAGTTAATGGCAAGAATGGGAGAATATTAGAGGTAGAGTGACCCAAATACATGATGTAATCCAACTTTTGCATTTTACAAATGGTCAAGTGAAGATTTAAAAAAAAGAGGATATATGAATTATTTAAGATTACATGGTCAAGGTGGGAATTTGGGATCGTGATTAAGCTACTTGGGATGCTCACAACCCCTATCAAAGTTCCTGGGCTGAAGTCCCAGTTTTACTCATGATTTCAGTTTCCCGTAAGTGTAGGGAGGCAACAAGTAAGATTTAAGTACTTTGGTCCCTGTCACCATGTAAGAGACTCAGATTGGGTTCTTGGCTCCCGATTCAGCCTGTCTCAACCCTTGCTACTGCAAGCATTTGGGGAATGAACCAGAAAATAGCAGATCTTTTTGGCTTTGTTTCTCTGCCTTTCAAGTAAGTTAAATAAATTAATAATTTTTTAAAAGATTACACAGTAAATCCTAAAGAAATTCCAGGATTCCTGATTCCCAGATCATCAGCTTTTCCATTAATCCACATAGTAGACATGTTGAATTCTAAATAGATAGAGATTGACATAAGAAATGTAAAGTTGGAAGCTATGATGTGGCACTTTTTAAAGTTTATTTATTTATTTATTGGGGGGGGGGGGCGGAGAGAGAGAGATTCTTCAAATTCTTCAATCTGCTAGTTCACTCTTCAAATGCCTGTAAGAGCCAGGGCTGGGCCAGGCCAAAGCCAGGATCCAATAGTTCCATCCAACTCTCCCACATGAATGTTAAGGATCCAAGCACGCGAGCCATCATCTACTGCCTTCCAGGATGCACATTAGGAGGCAGCTGGATAAGAAGCAGAGGTAGAACTTGATCCCAGCCACTCTAATATGGAATGTAGGTATCCCAAGATGAGGCTTAGCCTGCTGCACCACAATGCCCCCCTCCATGGCCCATGTTTACATTCATGAATACCAACAAAATGAAGGTTATCTTGAGAGGAAAGGAGGCAAGTAGGGAATGAGGGGAAAATAAAGGGGAGGACAAAGTATGTAGGTGAAAACAGGAGGAAGTGGTGGAGAAGAAATGAGAAGAGAGAGAGAGATGAAGAGGGAAAAATTAGATTTTAGATATACAGAGAAGAGATGAGAATTTGTGCCAGTGTTCCTAATGATTTCCTGTTACTGCTTGTACTACCTCATGAGACTGCATTTCCTGCATAAACTTTACTCCTTAAGTTCCTTTGAAATGAGTTGCTATATTTTCCAATCTATATCTTACTGTTGGCCCTAGTCCTTTCCACTTTGTCAGAAAGAATTAAATCTACTGCTCAGTTTACTTATGCATCATCCATGATTCAGTCAATTAGGCATTTAAGTGTTGTGATCAAAATCCATAAAGAAATAGAACCAACACCTTGGAAGAGACCCTACTTAAGTGGTGAGGGAGAGGAATGGAAGCAGGAAATGAGATGAGTGTGTTCAGAGGAATGTGAGGACTCATTTAATAAATGTTGATTGAATGCTTACTAAATGGCAAGTGCTTATTCATGTACTAGAAATGCAGCACTGACCAAAATAGAAAAAACTTTTTGCTCTTAGAGAGTTATATTCTCATGATTGGGGATAGACAGACTAGCAGAGCAACATGGCAGCTGAGTAAGATGCTCAAGTGATCTTCCCACAGAGATTCCAACCTGACCAACTGTTCACACTCCCAGTCACCTTCACAACAGCTTTGGAAGCTACTTGAGAGATCACAGTGCCTTGTTTTAATATAACAATAAGAAAAGGCAAGTTGAAGAAAGCAGAAGGGAAAGAGTTACCTGGCCATTCATCTCCAGCCTCCAAGTAGCACATCATGGAGAGGGACACCTTGCCTCCCACTTAGGACAGAGTAAAGTCCATATTTTAGACTTGAAATCAAGTATAAATCCTGCCACTATAAAAAACAGTGCCTGACAGGGCCTCACGGCCCCTTCCCCCAGGCTCTTTTGTACCCTCTTTAGCCTACTTGCTAGAGGAATGCCTTCACCATCCCTCCCCAAACATCCAGCAGACAGCAGAGCAAAACTCCAGCTTCTGGGCAGTAGGGAAGTAAAGGGAACTTAGGCTCTTGCCCTAGAGATCACAAATGTGAAACCTAGCACTCAAAGACCTCTACCCCCAGGCTGGTACTCACAACTGAAGCCTCCAGACTTGCTCCAGCATCAGGCAGAGTCCTGAACCATGATGAGACAGACTCATCTGGTATGTGTCATAATCAGCCTCCTGTGAGCCTGGCATGTACCCCTGAGACTGTGCAAGGCCAGGCAATTGTGAGACTCAAGCTTGATGTAGCTTATTGCCAGCCCAAGCAGTCAACAGGCTGCTTGTATCACCTTTTCCCCATCCTTGGGAATACAGCAAGGAATCAGAGTACTGTCTTGTGACTCAGACTATAATCATCCAATATTGAGCAAATCCTAACAGTTCCCATCCTCAGACCAGTTCCCATGGTGAAACGTCTGTGCTAATCATCATGCCAAGTGGAATCCTCTGACTCCAGATGATCTTACACTCCAGCCAGCATTACTTGTGGCTAGTTGTGGTAGCCAAGGGCTGTGAGTCCATCTTAACAGCAGACAGACCAAAGTGGTGTAGGCTTTGGTCTAACACCCCCCCCTCCCCCGCATTGCACTGGTCTGAGCAGGCTGTGAACTATGAAAATGATTCAGTATTGTGGCACTGGTGGCCAAAAGACTGTGTTTCTTGGCCTGCACCAACCCCAGGGGAATGCCTCTAGGGATAGACTGCCCCTTTCTGGATGCCACCCCAGTTCATTCTCCATAGCATACAGACTGCAGACTTGGAGTATATATGAGCTCTGAGCACCACTGAGGCAGAGATGACACAATAGCAGTGGATTTGCAGCAAGACTCAATTTAGGGAACCATCTAGTGCTGAAATAGTAAAAAGGCAATAGGCTCAGAGAAAACATTGGACTGCTTAGAATACCTGGAAGGAAACCACAAATGAAGCCAGATCACAAAGACTAGATAAGAAAATTAACCATACAATGTAAACATGACATCATCTGTCAAAAACTGTCAATAATTCTCAGGCAACAAGACCTCACCTAATAAAAAATGAAGTTCCAGAAACCAGCTATCTTGGACCTAACATTATCAAATGCCCAGCTAAATAGTTTAAAATAAGAGTTTTAAAGAAACTCAACAAGTATCAAGAGAACACAGAAATTCTTCAACTGAAAAGTACACAAAATGAGATTAAAAACAAAATAGAAGGTATCAATAGAAAAATAAATCAGAATGAACATTAAAACAAGGGAGGACATTATATAATGATGAAGGATTAGATTTAATAAGAGGAAATAAAAATTGCAAATGAATATGCAGTCAATATTGGATCACTCAAATACGTAAAAAATGTTAAAACACTTAGGGAAATATTCTTCAGCATAATATAACTAGAACACTTCAACATTCTATTTCAGGAACAAGCAGACCATCCAGACAAAAAAATCAACAAAGAAACAGGAGAGTTAAATTGCACCCTAGATCAATTGGACCTAGAACACATCTACAGAATGTTCTTCTAACAGATGAAGAATATGTCTTCTCAACAGCACGTGGAACATTCTCCAGGATAGATCATATGGTAGATCACAAAAAATTCTCAGCAAACGTAAAAGAATAGAAATCATATCAAGTATCTTTTCTAACCACAATTCAATAAAACTAGAAATCAACAACAAAAAAAACTGAAAACTATATAAACACATGAGAATTAAATAAATTACTCCTAAACAACCAATGAGGCAAGGAGGAAATTAAGAAAGCAATTTACAAAAACCAGTAGCAATGTTATACACCAAATGCAAATTATCTGGAAAATATATCAATACAACAATTTCATTTTCAATAGTTATAAAAAATAAAATAGCTAGGACTACATTTAACCAAAAACTGAATGATCTCTGCAATGAATACTGTAAAACACTGGTGAAAGAAATTTAAAAGGACACAAAGAAATGAGACATCTCATCTTCACAGACTGGAAGAATCAGTATCATTAAAATGTTCATACTGCCCAAATCAACTTACAGGTTCAATGCAATACCTATCAAAATATCAATTGCTTTCTTCCCAGAACTAGGAAAAATATTACTAAAATTCATGTGGATCCACAAAATTCTCTGAAGACGCAAACTAATTTTGAGTAAAAAGGAACAAAGCAGGAGGCATTACATTAGTTAACTTTAAAATATATTGTAAAATTACAGTAATTAAAACTGCATGATATTGGCATCAAAATAGACACATAAACCAAAAAAAAGCAGAATAAATACCCTAAAAGTTAACCCATGCACCTACAGACAAGCAGTCTTGGCAAAGGTGCTAAGAACACATATTGGAAAAAGGACAATCTTTTAAATAAATGGTATCCAGAAAATTGGATTTCCACTGGAAGAATTATACTACTCTTCCTCTCAAAAATGTACAAAACAGCTTAAATGCCTAAATCTAAGACCTGAAACTTCAAAGCTACTGTAAGAAAACAGAGGAGACATGCTTCAATCATTGGAATAGACAAGGATTTTTTGGATCAGACACTGTAAGTAGGGGAAACAAAACAAAATAGACAAGTGGAATTTCCTCACAGTAAAGAACCTTTGCATGGCCAAAGAAATAATCAAGAGAATGAAGAGACAACTTAAAAGAGTTGAAGAAAAGATTATATATATATATATATATATATATATATATATATATATTAAATTCATTGATTTATTTGAAAGGCAGAGTTACAGACAGAGATCTTCCATCTACTAGTCCACTCCGCAAATGGTTACAATGGCCAGGGATGGACCAGGTCAAGGCCAGGAGCCAGGAAGTCCATCCTGGTCTCCCAAGTGGGTGGCAGAAACACAATCGTTTGAGCTAGCCTCCACTGCTTTCACAAGCAAATTGGCAGGTATCTGGATAGGAATTGAAGCAGCTGTGACACAAACCAGCACCCAAATGGGATGCTGGTGTTGCAGGCAGCAACCCAACTGGCTAACTACAATGCCGGCCTGGATAAATGCTTTTAATTTATACATAACCAAACAGATTAATAACCAGAATATATAAGAAATTCAAACAACTCACTAGCAAAACCCAAATAATTTAATTTTAAAATGGCAGTATATTTAAACAGATATTTCTCAAATGAAAACGTACAAAGGTCCAAATGGTACATGAAAAGATGCTCAGTGTCGCCATTTATCATAGAAATATAGATCAAAATAACAATGACACATGGCATCACTCATAACAGAATGACTATTATAACAAAAATAAAAGATAACAAGAGCTTATGAGGATGTGGAGACAAGAGAACTTTTGCACACTGTTGGTGGGCATGTAAACTAACCTAATACAGTCATCACGGAAATCAGTAGGAAGGTTCCTCAAAAAGTTAAAAGTAGAACCACCATATGATTCAGCAATCCCACTACTGGGTATATATCCAAGGGAAATGAAATCACTCTGCTGAAAAGACATCTGCGTGCCTATGTTCATTGTGGCACGATTTAGAATAGCCAAGAAATGGGATCAACCTAAGTATCCATCACTTGATGAATGTATGAAGAAAATGTGGTGCATATATGCAATGGAATAATACTCAGCCATAAAAGAAGAAATGTTGTCATTTTCAATAACATGGATGTAAGTCGAGGTTATTCTATTGAGTGAGAAAGTGAAGCAAAAAACACAAGTACTTTATTATCTCAATCATGTGTGGAATATATAAAGCTGATCATATAAAAGTTAGGAGCATAATTGGAGTTATCAGATGCCAGGGATTTTATGGGGGCATTAGAGATAGGAAAAGGTTGTTTAACAGATAATATGTTATAGTTAAATAGAAGTAAGAAGACCTATTGTTCTATTAAACAGTGGGGTGGCTATAGGTAATGGTAATGTACTGTATATTTCTCTTAAAAAATGGAAGATTTTGAATGCTTTAACCACAAAGAAATGATAAATGTTTGAAGAAATAAAATGTTACCCTTATTGGACTTACTCAGTACATATATGTATAAAAGCTTCATATGATACCCCAGAAAAATGCACAATATTTTAGGTATCAGCTAAAAATAAAATAGAATTTTTAAAACCCAGTAACAAGAAAATGTCAATTCATGATAAATGATAGGATAAAAAGATAGTTGAGAGATTGGATAAAGACCACATGTCTGTTTCTGATTGGATATTGTGGGACTTTCTCTCCTAAGAGATGATAGTTAGGATAATTCAAGGAGAATGATCACTACGGTACTTTCAGAGAAACCAAGGAAGAAAGGGATTCCCAGATGGAGAAACGAAGTGGCATGGCTGTGGTTTAACCTTGATGACCTCAGAGACACCATTTTGGTAACTAGAGAGAAAGAAAAAGGAAAGAATGGACAAGAGAAAAAGAAGCCTGTGGAGGAAACAGAGCAGAAATCCAAGATGCAATGCATTAGGGTTGAATGACAAATTGCCCTAAGGGAATGAAAAATAGTGTAGCCACTTTGGAAAACAGGTTGGCAGTTTCTTAAACAGTTAACATACACTTTTCCCATGGCCCAGAAATTCTATTTCTAGTTATCTACCCAACAGAAATGAAAACATGTGTTCACACAAAGACTTGTATTCAAAACATCTGAAAAAGAAAAACAATCTAGGTTGAAGAACCAGTGAATCAATAGAATACGATCTGGCAATAAAAAGAAAAAAAATTCTCCAAGCAGTACATGGATAAATTGTGAATTCATTTTACTAAATGAAAGCAGTCAAACAAAAACAGCTATATATTTTGTCATTTATATGACATCCTATAAAAGGCACAGCTATAGACAAATAAGAAGTTTCCGGTGACTGAGGTTGGAAATGTAGCTGACTTCAAAGGAGTGGCACTTGAGAACTGGAGTGGTAGGAGACTAATTATGCAGTTTTCTACACCACACAGCATGAACTTGTATGTGTGTGTATATATATATAAACTAATATTTGTTTCTTTTTTAACTTTATCTTTTAAATTTTTTACTTTCCCATGAATTTTTATAATTAATTATTACACAAATGCTGCCTACTGCCATTATCCACAGTTCACTTCTGTATTTAAAAAGAAAATTTTGGGAGGCCGGCGCCATGGCGCAGTAGGTTAATCCTCAGTCTGGAGCGCTGCCATCCCATATGGGCACTGGTTCTAGTCCCAGCTGCTCTTTTCCGATCAAGCTCTCTGCTATGGCCTGGGAAGGCAGTGGAGAATGGCCCAGGTGCCTGGGCCCCTGCACCCACATGGGAGACCAGGAAGAAGCTCCTGGCTCCTGGCTTCGGATCAGCACTGCTCCAGCCATTGAGGTCATTTGGGGAGTGAACAATCGGAAGGAAGACCTTTCTCTCTGTCTCTCCCTCTCACTGGCTGTAACTCTATCTCTCAAGTAAATAAATAAATCTTTAAAAAAAAAAGAAAAAAAGAACATTTTCGTAATTTATATAAACACATTTACCAGGGAAGATTTATCATGGAGACACAATCTAACATACACATAACCTGATGTTCTGCAGACAGCAGTGTAGGAGAGATGTATTTTTAATCACCTCTCACTTGAGTGTCCTTCTGTAAAATATATGTCAAATTTAACAAGTCCTAAGTCTCCAAAGGAGATTTTGAAATGCACAAATTTTTAAGAAACATCTTCCATGTCCATGTTGTAACTAGACATGTACCATTTTTTCTTCCAGCTATTTTCCTTTGCTTGCAATAGGGGCCCAGATAAGATGGATGTTTTGCTTAACTTCTCTGATGTCCTGAACTTTATTTTTCTTCAATCTTTTCATTATAAATTTAGATTGGTGTTTCTGTTTGATCTCTTCAACCGTCTTCAATGCATCAATAGTTTTATTCCATAGCTCTCTCTGGTATTTGACAGGTTCATTTCTTCATTTTTCAAACGCAAATGAATTATCCACTGTAAGCTATTTACCAGCTGCTTTTCTGAATGCTTTAGTCCACCTGACCTTGAGAGGATTACACTTCTTTTAAAGTTTTTAAGACATCTGGATTTACAGAATCTGAACACCTTGTCGTCGCTGGGTAGATTGACCTCAAATAGAAATGAAACTCCCCGATGCACATGTTAAACCCATATGGGTGCCCACAGGCCAAATGCCTAGGTTGAGAGTTTTTTTTAATATAAAGAGAACAGATTTTATGCATGCTAGGTGCAATTCCAAGAAGACAACTGTGTGTGTTAGTTTCTAGAGTCCTAGCTTTAAAACAAAAATAAAATAAAATAAAATGAAATGAAATTACCCTAAGATTTCTTCTTGGCATTATTGAGCAGTTGACACATCTCAAATTAATTTTATAAATCCATTGTCCCTGAGCACAGAGTGGGTCCATGAATACAGTGAAAATTTTAAAGGTAAATTAAAAGAACTGAGAAGGTGAGACAGAGGAATAAGTATCTCCAGGACAAACTGCACTCAGGAAAGCCTATAATAAATATCAGTCTTCCACCTAGTCATCAGATTTCTCAGTTCAAACAATAGAAACCATGGACTGAGACTACTATGGAACTGGATTTACTCAATGTTAAATAGGAAGTGATATTGTCGAGACTCTAAAAATGATGGTCAACAAGTAGTCTGAGAGTGGGTCAGCAGGTAGGTCAAGTTTGTGCTGATAGGAAACCAAATGCATGATAAATATCATAAATAAAAGATAAACTCACATATCAAAGAGAAACATTAACTTCTAAATACACTTAACTGGCCCCATTGATCATGGGCAGATGACCTGTGTGTCTTGCTAGCCTCATTTATAAAATTATGAGAATGTCTACCTGTTGCAGTTAGGATGTCACATTAGATCTCAAGGTTCCTTCTTGCTTGTAATCATTTGGATGAAAAATGTTTAAAAAACATGAATACTTAAATTGAGTGGTAGTATAAGAATGATGCTCTTTATTATATTTTTTCTTTTTTTTTAATTTATTTGACAGGTAGAGTTATAGACAGTGAGAGAGACAGAGAGAAAGGTCTTCCTTCCATTGGTTCACTCCCCAAATGCCCGCTATGGCTGGCGCTGCGCCCGTCCGAAGCCAGGAGCCAGGTACTTCCTCCTGGTCTCCCATGCGGGTGCAGGGGCCAAAGCACCCAGGCCATCTTCCACTGCCCTCCTGGGCCACAGCAGAGAGCTGGACTGGAAGAGGAGCAACCGGGATTAGAACCCAGCACCAATATGGGATGCTGGAGCCATAGGTGGAGGATTAACCAAGTGAGCCACGGCACCGACTCCTATATTTTTTTCAACATACAATATTTGTACACATTCATGCTGTACAATGTGATAATTTAATATATGGACACAATGTGTAATGATGAAATCAGTGTAATTAGCATTTACATGCTCTTAAATATTTATTATTTTTATGTGTTGAGAAACTTTGGACTCTCTTTTTCTAGTTATCATAAAGCATGTAATAAATATAGTAAAATCATCATTATTAGTTGTGGAGTATCGCTACCCTATTACTGTGTGGTAGAACACAAGAACCTGTTATCTAACCTGTCCCCATCCTCTCTCTCACTCCCAACCCTTAACTGCTATTTTACTTTCTATTTCTGTAAAATTAACTTTTTAAATTTCCACATATGAGTGAGACTACATGGCATTTGTCTTTCTGCGCCTGGCTTATTTCACTTAGTATAGTGTCCTACAATTCATTCTATTTGCTATAAATGACAGTAAATGACAGTATTTCACTCTTTTTTTTTTTTTGACAGGCAGAGTGGACAGTGAGAGAGAGACAAAGACAGAGAGAAAGGTCTTCCTTTTGCCGTTGGTTCACCCTCTAATGGCTGCCATGGGCAGCGCGCTGCGGCCGGCACACCGCACTGATCCAACGGCAGGAGCCAGGTGCTTCTCCTGGTCTCCCATGGGGTGCAGGGCCCAAGCACTTGGGCCATCCTCCACTGCACTCCTGGGCCACAGCAGAGAGCTGGCCTGGAAGAGGGGCAACCGGGACAGAATCCAGCACCCCAACCGGGACTAGAACCCGGGGTGCCGGCACCGCAGGCCTATTGAGCCGCGGCTCCGGCCTTCACTCTTTTTTATGGGTGAATAATATTCCATTTTGCATATATATCACGTTTTCTTTATCCATTTATCCATTGATGGACAACTAAGTTGATTCCATGTTTTGGTTATTTTGAATAGTGCTTCAATGAACATGGAGTACAGGAATATGTTTCAAATAATGATATCACTTCCTTCAAGTATATACTGAGAAGTGGGATAGTTGTACCATATAGTAAATCTATTTTTAGCTTTTATGGAGTCTCCATATGGTTTTCCACATCAGCTATAATAATCCACAACTCCACCAACAGTGTATAAGAATTCCCCATTTCTGTATCTTCATTAGCATTTTTACCTTATTTTTTATTTTTGACAATCATCAATCTAATTTGACCAAGATGATATCTCTTAGTAGTTTTGAGTTACATTTCATTGATGATTAAATTTTTTGAGCAATTTTTCATGTATTCAAGGATATTTGTATGTCTTTAAAAATGTTCATTTTGATCAATTTGCCCATTTTTAGATCAATTAGTTATTCCTTTGCTGTTGGCTTGTTTGAGTTCTTTATAATATTCTGGATATTAACCCTTTATTTAATGAACAGTTCACAAATATATTTTCCCATTCTGTAGGTTATCTCTTCATTCTGCTGATTGTTCCCTTTGCTGTGCAAAACTTCTTAGCTTGATAAAAACCTATTTGTCTATTTTTTATTTATCTTCTTAAAAATATTCCTCTGGGGGCCTGCATTGTGGCATAATGGATTAAGCCTTCTGGATGTCAAATATATCATGGTGCACCAAAACTAAAAATTATACTTAGTCATCTATATTTTGTATCTAAACTAGGCAGCATCTTTTTAAAAAAAAAAGTTTATTTCATCTACTTGAAAGGCAGACTGAGAGAGAGGGGGAGAGTTGGAGTGAGAAGAGAGAGGGGGAGAGTGGGAGTGAGAAGAGAGAGCACGAGAGAGATCTTATCTGCTTGAGCCAGAGCCTAGAACTTGGCAGGGACTAAAACACTTGAACCATCATCTTCTGCTCCCCAAATACATTAGCAGGAAGCTGGAGCAGAAGAGGAACTGAAACTCAAACAAGTATTCCCACCATACTAGGCAGCATCTTAAATGTTTTGGAATCACTAGAGTTGTTGACTCAGATATCAATCTTGAAAAATAATCTCTGACAACTTGATCAACTGAAATTTCTATAAAAGAGCATGATCCTCTGTTGCAGACATCATTTTGGGCAGAATGTGGAGGCCTTTCTCACTTTTTTGTTGTCATTTGTTGCAGCACTAGAAAACATGCTCCAAATTATTTATAAGTCTGAAGAGTCTACCACAAGTGATGACCCAGGGAACTTCTCTGCAGCAATGCAGTCTTTGGGTTTATATGGACATCATATTTGACCTTGTTGCTACAAGTAGACCCAATATTCCAAGGGAAAACTTCCCATGAAGTGTGGCATCAGACTAGGAAAAAAATGCTATCTAAAAACTAACTCTTACTGGCGCTGTGGAGCAGTGGGCTAAGCTTCTGCCTGAGGTGCCAGTATCTCATATGGGCACCGGTTCAAGTCCCAGATGCTCTACTTCCAATCAAGCTCTCTGCTACAACCTGAAAAAGCAGTAGAAGATTATCTAAGTGCTTGGGCTCCTGCACCCATATGGGGGACCCAGAGGAACCTCCTGGCTCCCGGCTCCTGGCTTTGGATTGGCTCAGCTCCAGCCATTGCAGCCATTTGGAGAGGGAACCAGGGGATAGAAGATATCTCTCTCTGTCTCTGCCTCTCTGTAACTCTGCCTTTCAAATAAATAAATAAATCTTTAAAAAAAAACTAACTCTTGATGTTTTTGGCTTTTGTTCAAAAATGTTTTCCATAAGAAATAAAGTCACAAGAGGACTGAGAATCAGGAATCCAGTCTGAGTGACTCACGGGACCCTCAGATTTTTCATTTGTAAAATAAAGCCCAAATAATCTCTGATGTTTTTCTAATCTGAGATACTCTTTTTCTTCATGCCTTGCTTCCTTATCTTCATCAGGTGTTCATTTAATTAATTAATTCACCTTCTCAATTAAGCCACCCCATCTAAAACTTAAATGCACTCTTTTTCCTGCAATATTTGTTTCTATAGGACCTCCCGCCACCCTACATATTATATATTTTAAATTTCATTAATTTCCATTTCATCCATTACAATATGAATTTCATGTAAGCAGGAATTTTTGTTTTGCTCTAAGAAATGACCCTATAAAATTCCCTTTTACATAATAATTACCAAATATTTGTTGAGTGAAAAAATGAATGCTTCTATTTCAAACTTCACTGAAATTCTGAAATTATGACAGCTTCTAGTGGTCATATTCTGATACTGAATATGTCTTTTGGCACTGTGTATATATGAAGGTACTTCAAAAATTTTGTGGAAAATGGAGTTAAAATTGCATGTTTTAGTGTAAAAAATTTGAAGTCCATGCATAGATTTTGATAACATGTTTTCCATGAACTTCTTGAAGAACATTCACCTCTCTTGGTACACTGTGACCTTTTATAGTCCATGTGCACACTAGATTTATACTCATTTATTCATTCCATATCTATTTGGAAAATCAGGACAGTTTATAATAAGAGAAAAATAAAAGCTTTATACAATGCCAATTTTTGATCAGAAATTAATCCAAATATAATATGATACAAATCAGAAAAATTTTTACCATATTTTGCTTTTTAGTTAGCATCAGGAACATATGATGGCAAAAAGTAAATAGTGCCTGGTTTTGCCTACAGAAATCTCCTAGTTTAACTTTCCTCATGACTGAATTTCTTGATCTAAACTACAAGGGCATTCAGTATATTATCAAATAGATATTTTTATATCTGCAAAAACCTACCATTTTTTGTTCAAACATAGTTATAATATCCCACTATATTTCAAAAAATGAAGGCACCAAAATAAATTTGTGTATTACATTTTTCCACGAACATTTTCAAGTACCTTCATATATGCATATATTTTTAAATAGACCTCTTCAAACAGAATTCAGAGAAATGATTCTTTGTGTCTATATCTTACTATTCTAATAAAACA
The DNA here is from genome assembly GCA_949820135.1 of Sylvilagus floridanus. Classification (NCBI taxonomy): domain Eukaryota; kingdom Metazoa; phylum Chordata; class Mammalia; order Lagomorpha; family Leporidae; genus Sylvilagus; species Sylvilagus floridanus. The sequence goes on along the minus strand of OX463223.1, from coordinate 59,510,382 downwards.
TGTTCCAACAGTGACAGTGATGTCTAGCTTTGGGAACTAAGCAGTAGAAAAGTAGAAATTAGAAACTAATTTGAATGAAAGTCTAGTCTTTAATACCAAATATGTACCCAGGTGAAATCAAGATGAAATTAACAAATGAAGCCATTGAAAGAGAAAGGAGTAATAAATTTACAACTCCAGGAAATATGGATTAGGGACATAGTTCCTTAAGAATAAAAGGTAGTACTATCAATGATGAATGGAAAATTTATAGGCCAACTATATAACAGCTAAGATATGCAGTGTCTTCAGATAAAGAGTATTTCAGATATGTAAATTATCCAGAAAGTTTATCTCCTTAAGAACCAAAGATTAACCACTAGACATTTAGCCTAGTGGATTAGATGTCAGGTAAGACATCTGCATCCCATTTCAGAATACATGTGTTTGATACCCAGCTCTGGCCCCTGATCAACTTCCTGCTAATGCAGACCATAGAAGGCACTGGTGATGGCTCAAGTAATTGGGTACCTGCTGCCCACATGGTTGACCTGGATTGAATTCCCTGCTCTCATTTTCTGCCTGGCTGAGTGCCAACCATTGTGAGCATTTGGATAGTGTACCAGCACACAGGATTTCTCTCTCCTTCCCCCTTTCTCTCCCTCCCTCTCTCCTTCCCTCTCTCGACCTCAACCTCTCAAATAAATTTTTATGTTAAAAAAATCAGTGGGGCTAGCATTGTGGTGCAGCAGGTAAAGCCCTCTCCTATGACACCAGCATTCCATGAGTGCAAGTTTGAGTCTCAGCTACTCCATTTCAGATCCAGACCCCTGCTAATGTGACTGGGAAAGCAGCAGAAGATGGCTCAAGTACTTGAGTTCCTGCCACACACATGGGGGATCTGGATGGAGTTCCTGGCTCCTGCCTCTTGGCTTTGGTCTGGCCTAGCTCCAGCCATTGTAGGCATTTAGGGAGTGAACCAGCAGACAAAAGATATCTCTAATATATTTCTCTGTCTCTCTCCCTCTCTCTCTGCAACTCTGCCTTTCAAATAAAAAAAAAAAAACAATGCTTATATATTAAAAATGTTTAGTATACTTTAAAAATATGTTGTTCAGTTCCCTACATTTTAAAAAAAGATATATATATATATATATAATGCTTACTTAATTTATATAACTGAGTAACTACAATAAAGCTAAACCCATAATCAACCTCTTTTTTTGACAATTACTGGAAAATGGGTTTATGTAGGGTTGGTTTCTATAGAGGCTGGGCCAATTGTGGACCCCAATAGTCACATCGTAAGTTGACCTCTTCCTAGAAGCAGAAAAACACTCAGTATTAAGTACCAAAATTCACTTATCTTTTCTGTTCTTTTTTTTTTTTTTTAATTTCTCCATCTCAAAAAGTCACACTTTTGGTAACCTTCCCTTCCATTGAAAATGAAGAACTATTTAGAGCATGACTTTTTACTGGCTCTTCTTCTGGTTCCCTTTAAGCCCTTAGTTAAGCTTATATATCTAAGATCTTCCTGTCCACTTAGCAGTACCCCTGATGTTAGCAACTGCCAACAAAGTAGATTTCTCTGGTGCCTAATATGATCAGAAGAATCACCACTAATCCATAACTTTACTTCTATACATGCAGTAAGACTTTTTTTTAAGATTTATTTTTATTTATTTGAAAGACAGAGTTACAGATAGAGGTAGAGACAGAGAGAGGTCTTCCATCTGCTGGTCTACTTCCCAGATGGCTGCAAAGGCCAGAGCTGCCCCGATCTGAAGCCAGGAACCAGGAGCTTCTTCCAGGTCTCCCACGTGGGTGCTGTGGCCATCCTCTACTGCCCCACCCACCCACCCCAGGCCACAGCAGAGAGCTGAATCGGAAGTGGAGTAGCTGGGACTAGAACCGGAGCCCATATGGGATGCCGACACTTTAGGCCAGGGCGTTGACCCGCTGCACCACAGCACCAGCCCCGTAAGACTTTTAACCTGACATCTCCATGTTAGGAAGGAACAGAATAAATTAGAAATGTCTTGAGCCATTAAGCCCTTCCAGAAAAGCACTTGCCTGGATTGAGCAGAGTTCCACTGTGGATAATAAATGATGTTTCCAGTTCCTTACACTTTCTGAGTCTAATGGCTACAACCAGTTCTGTTAATGTATTCTCACTCTGTAGAGGACTGAAAGTAGAAGGAAAGGCAAGATAGGTTTTTCAATCTGCAGAGTCATATTAGGGAGAGAAGCATGGATGGTACTGGGAAAATGCCCCTAAATATGAGTTAGTCTCCAAAATGCCTGTTTTATGCCTCCTCCATTTCTAGCTCAACTCCTCTCTTATCCCCCTTCATAGATCCATTCCAAGTCAAATCTTATAGTACATATTCTGACCATCTCTACCTTCTTACATTCTTCTTCCTCCTTTCAAACTCCAAAAAGTCGTTCCACTTGAGTTCAAAGCTAGTTTCCCAAAGACGGAAATACCAAAAATGTCGCTGCTCAGGAACTTGGTCCTAGCCATTTAATCATTGGTAGAGCTTTTGATCCAAAACATGGACTAGCTATCCCACTTTGAATCATTGTGTAATACACAGATAACTGGTGAAAGAGAACATCCAAATAAAATATATATCTTCATATATCACCTTCTTATCAAATATGCTTAAGGCACTTCAAGATTCAATCACCAAATTAATTTTAGTTGATATTATGGAAAGTCAATTGCACTGAACCATGTGAGAGATAAATGAAAAACAAGAAGTGCCCACACAGTCATATCTCAGCCAAATTGTACTTGTCTATCAGTCTGGAATTTACAGTTTGGGGAGCTGGTAATAAGCTTAACAATCATGACGTAACCAAGGTCATAGACACTGAGCCTGTTCTTTATAACCAATACAGCATAAAATAAGTTTTCTTCTTGTAAGCATTTACTAGGTTATGGGTCACCTAATGTATATTGTTAATTGTGTTTTCCTATGTCTTCTCTAGATCCATACACATGTATGGGAAAATTTCACCTGGATCTCTGCCACCATAATGTCTGGGAAGCATTTCTCCCACTATGATACTGCTTTACCTGTTGACTCGAGCCATAATGAATCTAAAGTGGCCAGATGGCAGTCTTAATTTCCAGTTCAATGAAACCATTATTGCATTTGCCAGTGGAATCATTCCTTCCTTTGGAACTAAGGCCTCTAGTCCAAAAGAGTATAAGCTTGTAGAAATAGAAAGCAAATCTTTGCTAATGGGTAAGTAAGAGTAACAGTGAGTATTACTACTCCCATTTCCATTCCTTGATTCCTGACCCCTGAATATTGGCTATGGAAGAAACAGTATCAAATACTGTATGCTGATTTATAGCATAAACACCTTTCTGGAGAGTGCCTCTCGAGTCCTACAAGGTAAAATAATTGAGTCTACAGAAGGTCATTAGACAATTGATCCAGATATCTGCTTCAGGAGAATGGAGAAAAGATAAGACCAGTGAATCCCATAAGCATGAGCCCACATCCATCCTTAATTTGTTGTGAAGTGATTTCTTGATCAGAAGTAATGCTGTGTCACATAACATGATGGCAGACAAGGCATTCTATAAATTACAAATGGTAGTTTTGACAGACACTGAATTAAGGGGAGGCAAATCCATATCCAGAGTAACTGTTTATTCTAGTAAAAAACAAAACCCTGCTGCTTCTATAATGGAAGTAGTCCAATGTAACCAACCTGTCACCAGGTTGCTTGTTGATCACTCTAGGGAGTGGTGCTATATCAGGGATTCAATATTAGTCTGTCCTGGAAGATTGGCCACTGAGAAGTGGTTGTCACCAGATCAACCTTGGTGAGTGGAAGTCTGTGTTGCTGAGCCTATGTATAAGCTCCTTCCACGCCATCATGGCCACTTTGTTCATGAACCCATTGGGTAGTGACAGGAGTGGCTGGGGAAAGAGGCTGACTAGTATCCACAGACCATGTCATCTGATCCAAATGATTAAAATCCTCCTCTGCTGAGATACCCTTAGGTGAACACTTACATGAGAGAAAAATATTTTCACATTTTTTACCAATTAAGATAAATCTATCTAAATAACTCTTCCCCAGGCCTCCTTGTCACCAGCATTTCCCAATCTTGCCCTAAGTCACTGATCACCCAATTAAACCATTGGTAACAGCCCATTACTTGATATATAATTGCACACCCACTCATTTTTCCTTCAAAGTAAAGTGAACAACCAAGCACACTGCTTGAAGTTCTACCCTCTGAGAGTATTTCCTTTCATAACTGTCCTTCAGGAATATCCCAGAAAGGAGCTGTAGGTGCCATAGCTGTCCATCTTTCAGGTGATGCTTACAAACTGTACAGAACCACTTGGAAACCCGAACTAAATCTTTTCTTCTTTCAACTGATTGACAAGAACTTCCCATAAAGTTATAGGCGCATGTTAGGAGAGCAAAGGTAAAGTAACAGGACTGTGGACCACGGGCATTTGAACCACTTCTTCATATAATTTACTTACACCTTCAGGGCTTGCTCAAATATAATCTCATATATGTTACTTCCATTTTATGATAGAGTGCAGCTGTGAATGCTAAATTTTCTGGCTTGATGAGTCAGACAATACTCAGTTCATGACAGGTATCTCAGGTTGCATAGTTTTGTGGTCCATGATTGTCTCTACTAAGGCCCAGTAGCAGGTCAATAGCTGTTTCTCAAAGGAGAGTAGTTATCTGCCAAATATGGCAGGGATTTGCTCCAAAATCCTAAGGGCTTGTGCTGTGATTCACCTACAGAGGCCTTCCAAAGCCTCCAAAAACAGTATCTTTACCTGCCACTGACAACTCAAGTATCAATGAATCGGCTAGTTTAAATACTAAGTGGCAGATCAGCTTGCATGGCATCTGGGCTTGTTACAGAGCCTTCTCTTGTTCTGGACCCCATTCAAAAGTAACAGGTTTGTAGGTCACTCAGTAAATTGTTGAGTACCATACTCAAATAAGAAATATGTTGTCTCTAAAGCCCAAAAAACCCGATCAGGCACTGTGCCTCTTTTTTGGTTGCAGCAGGAGCCAAATGCTGTAACTCATCACCTTAGGAAGAATATATTGCCATGTGCCACACCAGTGGATCTTCAGAAATTTCAGTAAAGTGGAAGACCCCCGAATTTTAGTTTTATTTACTCCTTAATTTCAAAACATGCACATTTCTTACCAATAATTCAATTTGCTATTTCTGGTTCACAGGTCCCAAAGCATAATGTCATCAATGTAATTAAGTCTTCTGGAAGAGAGACAATCAACACCCCATAGAGTAAATTATGACATAGAACTAAAGAGTTGACGTACCCAAAGGTAGGACAGTGAAGGTATATTGATGGCAATGCCAACAAATGAAAGCAACCTGAATCTGGTAGTTTTTACTAAGAGGTGTGGAGAAAAACATCATTTATCTATCAGTAGTTACATATCAATAACAGGGGATCAGTTAATTTGCTTAAGCAATGAAAACTCATCTCGGTGAGTAGCTACTACAGCCACCACCAGGTTAAGTTTATGATAATACATTTCCATTCTTTTTTTTTTTTTTGACAGGCAGAGTTAGACAGTGAGAGAGAGAGACAGAGAGAAAGGTCTTCCTTCCGTTGGTTCACCCCTCAAATGGCCACTGTGGCCGGTGCGCTGCGCTGATCTGAAGCCAGGAGCCAGGTGTTTCCTCCTAGTCTCCCATGCAGGTGCAGGGCCCAAGCACTTGGGCCATCCTCCACTGCACTCCCGGGCCACAGCAGAGAGCTGGACTGGAAGAGGAGCAACCAGGACAGAATCCAGCGCCCCCACCAGGACTAGAACCCCGGGGTGCCAGAGCCGCATGCGGAGGATTACCCGAGTGAGCCGCGGCACCGGCCCATTTCCATTCTTGAAATTTGGCTTTCTGCACAGGCCAAATAGATGAGTTGAAGATGGATTTGGTGAGAATCACCACCCTGAATCCTTCAAGTCCTTATTGGTAGTATTAATCTCTGCAACTGCTCTAGGAGTGCAGCATTACTTTTGGTTTCCTAGTTTCCTAGGAAGAGGCTGTTCTGGTAGATTCCACGTGACCTTTCCTACCACTGTAACCCTTGTTCTACAGGTCAGGAAAGCAATGTGAGTATTCTGCCAGTTGCTGAATATTTCTATTATGCTTATGTGTTCTGAAAGTGATGAATAATGAGAGGATGGATTTGATAACAACTGGACTCACTGTGAGATATACATGAGCTAAAATTCAATTGATCATCTGACTTCCATAACCCCCTACTCTGACAGGTAGACCACAGTAATGTTCTGGGTCCCCTAGAGTTACTGTTAGTTCGGACCCAGTGCACATTAATTCCCCAAGCCTGATTAATTCCTTTTCTCCAATGTATAGTCATCCTAGTAAAAACTCTGTGTCCCTTTGTGCAAGGCTGGGAGGAAATTAAACTCATTTTTGGCAGTGTACCTTTTCTCAAGGATGCTTATTCTTCCCTCTATTCAAGTGATACTGAGTCTGAAAACTTGCTACAGTCTGAGAATTGATTGAGAAGCCATGACTCTGTTTTGGTGACTCTGTGCACTTGACTTACAACTCTTCTGCTTAACATACATCAAGTCAGAATTCAGTTGACTTCACATCTATTTCTCTTTTAAGGAGACCATGATAAACTAGCCAATGCTATAGGCCTTTGATTCTGTGAGTCGGATTATTCTGAGCACTTCCTTGACCTAGTTGTACATTACAGTAATCATGGCCACCTTGTCTTTGGTGATTAAGTGTCACCATGTAACCTCTGCTGCCCTGGACTCCAGCAGCCCTACTACATTTAAGAATCTTAGTTCAGTGGCAGTAGACCCCACTGTAATTCTTGGCCTACAAAGACAGACCAAGGAGCTACTCAAGGATTCTGGGACCCCCCCCCTCACAAATTTATTCCTCACAGTCACAGAGAAAGATATATTCTTTGGCCTCTACAGGGTGATGGAACAGATCTTACATGAAATATCTATTCTACAATTCTAATCACTTAAAGTTTGATTCATAATAATCCAATATTATGTTCCTTCTACCATTATTTCATACCACTAATAACCATTACTACACATTTTCCTCAGACTGCTATCTCTATAAATTTGAAAAATCACACAGTTCTTTTAGACTTTAGCATTTACCCTCATGTGTCACACTTTTTTAAAAATAAGACTTTCTTTTGTAGGATTTACTTATTTATTTGAGAGATAGAGTTACAGAGAGGCAGAGGCAGAGAGAGAGAGGGAGAGAGAGGTCTTGCATCGGCTGGTTCACTCCCGAAATGGTCACAACAACCAGAGCTTGCAGATCTAAAACCAGGAGCCAGGAGCTTCCTCTGGGTCTCCCACGTGGGTGCAAGGGTCATTACAGTTTCTTTAAATCTTTGCCTCAAGGTAAAGTAGAATTAACTTCAGATGGGTGGAAGTTTGCTTCTACAGGCAGAGAAGTCTTGACTAAATTTAGGAGCTCAACATTCCACATTCATCAGGATCTGTCCATATATGCCCATGCCAATTTTGATGATCCCATTTTTTCCCAATCAGTGTTCTCACTTTAACGGCAGACTCCATGCAAGGTTAGAAATCCTATGTGTGTTCAATTTACCCATTCACTGGATAAGCCACTACATTAGCTCTGGGACTGAAGATACGTGTTTCTTTTAGAAACTTTCAAGTCATTTATGCACCACTTGATCTGGAAATTTGAAACTTTATTTGACATTGTCCAGCACAATTAGGGGCAATGAGACAATCTCATTATACTCATTCATTTTATAATTGTGTTCTAAGATATCAAAATACATTCTCCCAGAGCCTTGCCTTTTACATAATTATTTCTTTGAGAGTATCCATTACTGATATTTTCTATATTGACACATGACAGCATGGAATATCACTACCTCTTTACTGCTGGAAACAGTCATCATTGTTCTCAAACCTAATCAAATTATGGAATCAATTCTAGAATTTCTAGAAATTCCAGAACTGAGCCAGAAAATTCATCCTTAATATTATGTTCCTTATAGGGCCAACATTATGGCACAGTGGGTTAAGCCACTACATGCAATGCTGGCTTCCCATATGGGCACCAGTTCATATCCTAGCTGATCAGGCCTCCATTCCAGCTCCCTGCTAATGTGCCCCGGGGAAAGTGGTAAGATGACCCAAGTGCCTAAGCCCCTGACACCCATGTGGGAGACCCAGATGGACTTCCAAGCTCCTGCTTTGGCATAGCCTAGCCCGGCCACTTCACCCATTTGAGGAGTGAACCAGCAGCTGGAAGATTCATACTCTCTCTCTTTCTCTTTCTCACTGCCTTTCAAGTAAATAAATAAATCTTAAATATATATATATATATACACACATATATATAATGTTCTTCTATAATGATTATTGCCATCAGAATCAGTATCAACCAGGATTCTCCAAAGAAACAGGACCAATAGAAAATTAATTTTTATTGTTTTTATTTTAAATAATCACCTCATGTGATTTTAAAGACTGGAATGTCCAAAAACTAGTATGGAAAAAGCTCATGACAAAGTCTTAGGTAAGAATTGGTGTGGTAGTCTTGAGTCTGAAATCTGTAGGGCGGATCAGTAGCTTGAATCAGGATTTCTATGTTAAAGTCTTGAAGGGGAATTCCTTCTTCTCCTGGAAAATTTCAATTTTTGTTCCTAAGACTTTCTGCTGATGGGATGAGGTCTACTCACACTGTCAAAGGCAATCTCCTTTACTTAGAGTCAACTAATTATAAACATAAATCACATCTACATAAATACCTTCAGGGCCAGCGCTTTGGTGCAGCGGGTTAACGCCCCGGCCTGAAGCGCCAGCATCCCATGCGGGCACCAGTTCGAGTCCTGGCTGCTCCTCTTCCGATCCAGCTCTCTGCTATGGCCTAGGAAAGCAATAGAAGATGGCCCAAGTCCTTGGACCCCTGCACCCATGTTGGAGACCTGGAAGAAGCTCCTGGCTCCTAGCTTCGGATCGGCGCAGCTCTAGCCGTTGCAGCAAATTAGGGAGTGAACCATCGGAAGGAAGACCTCTCTCTCTCTCTCTGCCTCTCTTGTCTCTGTGTAACTCTGACTTTCAAATAAATAAATTTTAAAAATCCTGAAAAAAATACTTTCCACTGGGTTCTAGTCCCAGTCGGGTGCCGGATTCTGTCCCAGTTGCCCCTCTTCCAGGCCAGCTCTCTGCTGTGGCCCGCGAGTGTAGTGGAGGATGGCCCAAGTACTTGGGCCCTGCACCCCATGGGAGACCAGGAGAAGCACCTGGCTCCTGGCTTCAGATCAGCGTGGTGCGCCGGCCACAGCGCGCCGGCCACAGAAGCCATTGGAGGGTGAACCAACGGAAAAGGAAGACCTTTCTCTCTGTCTCTCTGTCTCTCTCTGTCTCTCTGTCCACTCTGCGTCTCAAAAAAATAAAATAAAAAATACCTTCAAAACAACATCTAGATTAGTGTTTGACTAAAAAATATGGCATCATATCTTTTTTTTATGAAGAAGATACACATTGTAGATTTTCTAAAATAATCCAACTGGGCAAATAAGTGATTCCAGGAGTCTTGTGGCACCATTACAGAAATTTAGCAACAGTAAAACTTGCCTGTGAATGCTAAGAGAAGAGACACTAAAGCCTTTGAATCACTCCAGCTGATAAAGGAAATATTCAGTAATCATAGCACTTCGCGTGATCTTAAAGCCATCCTGGTGCATCTAACAGGCCTTATATAACGTGTTTCTATTGGAAAGAAAGTGATCAGAAAAACCTCAAGACTGACACAGCTGAGTAAAAAGTAACTGACATTCTGGAAATTCTGCCTCAAGTTTGACTAAAATGAAGATGATAATGTTTCACTCATTTTTATGTCTTGAATCATGGCAGAAAAGATGCTACAGCCAACTAACATGTCTGCCTGAGCTATGTTACTAATAAACACTGTAGTGTATTTTCTAGATAAAAAAGCTGATGTCAATATCAGTGTGACCTACAGACTGGCAAACAATCCCAGAAGAGTGGTGATGATGTTTGCAGAAGGTAGAACTAGATAATGGATGTATTTGAATGTCAAGTACCTTCAAAGATCTTTCATATGGCCTTGACTTTTTTTAAAAAAATACTAAATTGAACAGGATTCCTACAGTAAAGCAGAGAAAAAAGTGATATAAAGATATATGCAAAGCAACAACCTAAAGTCAATTAAAGCTATAGTTTGGGTGGCAGGCATCTAGCCCAGTCAGAAGGCCACTCTGGATGTCTAGATCCTGTATCAGCCTGGGTTTGAGTCCCAGCTCTGCTCCTGATTCTAGCTTCCTGCTAATGTGCACCCTGGGAGGCACATTAAGGAACTGGGTCCCTGCTACCTTCAGGGGAGATTCAGATTGAATTTCTGGTTCCTGGTTCCTGGTTTAGGCCTTGCCTAGTCTCAGATGTTGTGAGCCTTTAAGAAGCAAAACAGCAAATGGGAGATCTCTATCTCTCTCATTCCCTCCTTTCCCCCCTCTCATTCCTTCCTCATCTCTCTCTTTCTAAGAAATAAAGTATATTAAACTTTTTAAAAAATACTAAGATTTGGTCTCTCTCCATTTTTCTCTGTGTCTTTTTCTTTCAAATAAATAAAAATATATTGTTTTAAAAAACTGTGATTTGGTCCAATTAATTCAATGTGTTAGCAAGCCAACATGCTAGTTATCTTTCCGTGGTTAGACCTGATTTCATTTTAGATCATACTACTGTGTGAATTTATCTTGTGGCTTGGTGGCTAAAGCAAAATATACATTCTGTTTTGATGTTTTCTACACATAAACTGACGGAATTATTCATTTTGATCCTGCCAGTCTGATTATTTACTTTCAGCAAATAACTAGAAGAAAATTTCCTATGTTTCATTATCAGACGAAAGAACTGGGATAGGTATTTGATAAAGGAAGGATAAGATTTCTCTGGGTCAGTGCACTAGAAAAGTTCTTTGTGTAAAATGAATGCATGGACAAGAAACTTGAAACGTGTTCTTCCTTCCTCTAAGCAAAAAGCTCTAGTTAAAATTAATAACTAGCTGTTCCAAAGCCTCCAAATAGTTATTCACCTTGGCATTTTTCACATTTGAAAGTGACATGTTTAGAACATCTCCTCTGCTCATCGAAATTCTCTTTTGTGTCCTGAGGTATACAGCCTGTGTGAGGTAGGTATTGAACACATCCTTGATGTATTGAGCCTTCTCATGAGGAAAGCAAAAATCAAAGGTGGCACACCTCACACAGCACATTCTCTCTCTCTCTCTCTCTCTCTCTCTCTCTCTCTCTCTCTCTCTCCCCCCCTCTCCCCCCCCCCTCATTAGAATATCTGGGAATATTTAAGAAGACATGGTGAATGTTAACTTTGATTTAATGATGTCTCAAGTTAAATATGGCAAATCCAAAGGTGAATGACATAAAACTTGAAAAGAGCTATTATGAGGAAGTTTCTACTTCAAAGAAAGCTATGTTACGTTTCTGAAAAGTATATCAACATTCTGGCCTGCTAAGATTTACTAACTAGATTTTGTGATGTTTCACATTAATAGCCCCATCCCTGACAACTGTATGCAGTTAGTTAAACTGCTTAAAATCATCATTGTTTTACAATTTATGACTAAGCAAGAATACCCACAGGAGTCACAAAATCAAGTACCCTAAAGGCTCAGAAAAGTAATCTAAATCTTTATTTCCAGTGAAGAGCTGATAATCAGCTTCAGTCTATCACTGCTATTAAATGGTATTGTCATCATAGCTTTTCATTTTCCAAGAGCCAAAAGTCAGACATTTAAGTGAAATTCCTCACAGTTTTAATGTGGACAATTTTTAATTCATAATGGTTTGCTTGTTCCTTTGTTTGTTTTAACATCATGTAAAACAAAGTCCATCTGCCACTTTACAATTTTTTAGTTGAGTCCTGCAAAAGTCATACCCAACAAGTCAGAAAATTATGGGCCAATATCCCTGATGTGCATTAGACACAAAAATCCTCAACAAAAATTCTAACAAACCAAATTCAACAGTATATTAAAAGGATCATATATCATGATGAAGTAGGATTTATCCTTGAGAAGCAAGAATGGCTCATGAGTTTTAAAAATATTTTACTGTGTCCTGTGAAATATAAGTACCATTATCCCCATTTTACAGATGAGAAAACTAAAGCTCAGGTTAAGTAACTCGACCAAAGTTATATACAGCTAAGAAGTGATATAACCATAGAATCCTGGCTTACCTAACTACCAAACTTCTGCTTTTTCTTTCCTAACATGTTTTTCCAAGAGTCAACAGGAGCTAATATTTGGATCTCTTTTATTAATGTGGAGTCATAGGCTGGGATACCAACACTCAAAGAGTAAAAAGGAAAAAAATCACACTTGCTATTTTCTTCCCTCCCTAGTCTTGAAGCCCTTGATGTCTGTTCTCATTATTGCTACTAAATTAACGTTTGAGATAATTTTACCATCTTTAAAAATATACCAATTCGCATACAACAAAGGACTTGTTTGACTCTGCTTCCAAATCCCAAGTGAAGTATTTAATTTTAGTCCTTCTCCCTAAAGCAAACATCTTGAAATAGCTTTGTTACTCCTATTCTGGATAAGAACCTCATATTTTCCATTTTTCCTCTTTGGATAGATTGCTTATTAACAACCATGGTCGTATCAGAGCCAAGTTGTTAAGCAGACTTACTAGGGAACTGATTTTGTAGGCAAGCCTTCCCAGATTTCTCCCTCCCTATCTCATACTATTGCTTTTGTAAATACATAAGTAACATTTTTTAATCATTAAGCCAATCCAGTATGTACTATCTTCACATGTCAATCAAAAATAAAAATAAAATTGCCTAACAACACTCCCTCAATTTCACTGTGGATGCCATCCCTTCTAACCCTCTCAGGACTATACTCTATCTGACAACCCCCTCCATTCCTTCAGCCTATAAAACTGCTCAACTCTCTTCCAGCCTATAAACCTAACAAAGAAACTTTCTATGTCTCCATAGCTCCTACCTTCCATCTTCCTACATTTCTCCTCTTCGAAACAAATATATGAATAGACTTGTCCATCTGCAGTGCCATTATTTCCTCATCTTCCATTTTCTCTTCAGTCTATGCAGTCTTACTTCCCCCTCCAATATTCCAATAATCCTTCCTTTAATAGACTTTTTTTTTTGACAGGCAGAGTGGACAGTGAGAGAGAGAAACAGAGAGAAAGGTCTTCCTTTGCCGTCGGTTCACCCTCCAATGGCCGCTGCGGCCGGCGCAAGCACTTGGGCCACCCTCCACTGCACTCCTGGGCCACAGCAGAGAGCTGGCCTTGAAGAAGGGCAACCGGGACAGAATCCAGTGCCCCGACTGGGACTAGAACCTGGTGTGCTGGCGCTGCAAGGCAGAGGATTAGCCTATTGAGCCACGGTGCCGGCCCCTTTAGTAGACTTCTTTGTTTTATTTGACAGTCATGATTTCACCTTCCTTTTTGACACATTGTATCCCCTTAGTTTCCATAACAGCACATTTTCTGCTTTATTCATTGAGTTTTAATCTTTGCTTGCTCCTGGAGATGTTGATGTTCCTTAGCATTGTATCATCAGTCTACTTCCTTTTTCTAACTATACATTTGTATAAAACTATGCTCAAGCAAGGTCTCCCTTTTAAGCTTCTGTGTTCCTTCTAGATCTCTCTGCTTCGATGCCCTAAAGATACCCAACCAGAGAAACATGAAAGTCACTTCTGACTCTGCCTTTTATAGCCTATCTAAGATCATATTCAAGCAAATTCCTGCCAACTTTACCTCCCTGATACAAATTCTTCCTTGCCCTGGTCGCTCCTTATGTTCTTTCTATCTACCATTACTTTCACTACCTTTTAGGTTCAAGATCTCACTCATACCTGGGATCATTGCTACAACTCTGGTTGCTTGGAATCCAAAATTGTCCCATAACCTTCAAAGTGAAGTAGATACATAGATATACTGAGGAGTTAGATTGCCATGGTTCAAATCTTAGGTTTCTCCCTTATTAACTGTGTAATGTAGGACAAGTTACTTTTGCATACCTCAGTTTCCCCACTTTTGAAGTAAAGATATAGGACCTAACTCATAGAGATGCTGCGAGGATTAACTGTGTTAATATAGGTAAAAAGATAATTGAATTACCTGACTTATGGTAATGTGCTTATAAGTTTTCTTCCCCAGTTAAACCGAAGCAGGGTAGGAGGAAGACAAGGGGAGGGAGGAAGGGTGAAAGGAAGGGAATATCATTATGTTCTTAGAATTGTATCTACCAAACACAACGAGCCTGTTAACAACTAATTAAAATTTAAATTTAAAAAATTAAAGAAAGAAAGAACTTAATACTTTACCCTTTTAGTATTTTTTATGTTCTACTTAAAACTATTGGTTGAACTCTGTAATTAATATACAATGATTCCTAGGTGTTTAATTAATGCTAAAACTAGTACTCAAATAGTATTTTACACTTTGTGTTTCTGTGTGAGTGCAAACTGTTGAAATCTTCACTTAATATATGCTAAATTGATCTTCTGTATATAAAGATAATTGAAAATTAATCTTGATGTGAATGGAAGGAGAGAGGGAGTGGGAGAGGGGAGTATTGTGGGTGGGAGGGAAGTTATGGGGGGGGGGAGCTGTTGTAATCCATAAGCTGTACTTTGGAAATTTATGTTCATTAAATAAAATTTTAATTGAAAAGTGATCCCTGTGAAATATAAGAGTGGGAATAAGAGAGGGAGGAGATGTACAATTTGGGACATGCTCAATCGGACCTGCCCCAAATGATGGAGTTAGAATCGTGTCAGGGGATTCCAATACAATCCCATCAAGGTGGCATGTACCAAGGCCATCTCACTAGTCCAAGTGATCAATTTCAGTTCACAATTGATCACACTGATAGGTCTAAGAGTCAAAGGGATCACACAAACAAGACTAGTGTCTGCTAATACTAACTGATAGAATCAAAAAAGGGAGAGAATGATCCAACATGGGAAGCAAGATACACAGCAGACTCATAGAATGGCAGATGTCCTAAGTAGCACTCTGGCCTCAGAATCAGCCCTTAAGGCATTCAGATATGGCTGAAGAGCCCATGAGAGTATCTTAGGCATGAAAAGCCAAGACACTCTGAAAAACAAAAAAAAAGAAGACCTAAATGAAAGATCTCTGTGAGTGAGATCCCAGTGGAAAGAACGGGGCCATCAAAGAAGGAGGTACCTTTCTCTGAAGGGGGGAGAGAACTTCCACTTTGACTATGACCCTGTCAGAATAAGATCGAAGTCGGCGAACCCTAAAGGCTTCCATAGCCTCGGCAACTCATGACTAGAGCCTAGGGAGATCACTGACACCATAAACAAGAGTGTCAAATTGTTAAATCAACTTCAGGAGTCACTGTGTACTTACATCTCATGAGGGATCTGTCCTTAATGTGTTATCCAATGTGAAGTAATGCTATAACTAGTACTGAAACAGTATTTTTACACTTTGTGTTTCTGTGTGGGTGCAAACTGATGAAATCTTTACATAGTATATACTGAATCTATCTTCTGTATACAAAGATAATTGCAAATGATTAAAAAATCTTGGTGTTAAATCGGAAATTGCATAATTAATCAATTTTTTAAAAAAAATTATGTATGATCTCTGTCCTTAATGTGCTGTACATTGTGAATTAATGCTATAACTAGTACTCCAACAGTATTTTTCACTTTGTGTCCCTATGTGAGGGCAAACTGTTGAAATCTTTTTGTAATATGTACTAAACTGATCTTCTGTGTATAAAGAGAATTGCAAATGAATCTTGATGTGAATGCAAGGGGAGAGGGAGCGGGAAAGGGGAGGGTTGCGGGTGGGAGGGAAGTTATGTGGGGGGGAAGCCATTGTAATCCATAAGCTGTACTTGGGAAATTTATATTCTTTAAATAAAAGCTTTATATATAAAAAAAGAAAAATGAAACATTTATAATATTCAAAATTGAAAAAAATACATAAATAAAATTTTAAAAAATTTAAAAAATTAAAGAAAGAAAAATCAATAAATAGGAAAAAAACCTTCACTTTAGCAGTGGCCATCTAGAGATTAATGCTACTGAACTTTCAGAACACCAGCAAGTCTAAGAAATATGACTGTAATTAGCTATTGATATCATTTCCCTACACTTGATGGATTAACCAGTGAAGTTAATTAACCAGAATATTTATAGTCACAAAAGTCTTTGGGGCCTCCTCTTACATTATACCACATAGACATGTGTGAATTCCCCTCCACCATGAGTCCTCCATGTTTGCAGGTCTTCCACAACCTCTCTTTCTCTTCCTGCACCCAGCAGGTTTCAGAGACCAGTCACTTTCATTGTGTGAGAATACAAAGAAAATTCTATGATATCTATGAATTTGATTTTCTCCAAATGCCTAAGCTTGTTTGAAATGCTTGCAAACACACACACACACACACACACACACACACACACACACACAATGCAAGTTCCATTGGCACTTATTTTAGGGCCCCTGAGAATAAGGCCACCATTACAAGCAGGAAAAACAAAGGTCAAACAAAGAATATGACTTCAAGATCTCCAGAAGAGGCTCCTTCCTTTGTTTGTCAAGCAGCTCCACAATCTTCTAATCACCACAGTGCCTGAAATCCATTTGGTAGTGTTTTAGCTCTGATGATAAACAACAGTGTCTTTTCATTGAGGGCAGCTCAGAAGTTTCCCCTTGATTTTTTTTTTACTATTTTATATATTACGTATTTTGAAAGTCAGAGTTACAGAGAGAGAGAGAGAGAGAGAGAGAGAGAAAGAATCTTTCATCCACTGGCTCACTCCCCAGGTGGCCACAACGGCCACTGACTGCTGGGCCAAGCCTAAATCAGGAGCCAGGAGCTTCATTCAGGTCTCCCACATTGGTGTGGGGGTCCATCTTCCACTGCTTCCCCAGGCTATTAGCAGAGAGCTGGACGGGAAGCAGGGCAGCCAGGACATGAACCAATACACAAATGGGATTTTTTTTTACCCACTGTGCCACAATGCCCGCAAGGTGCCCTATTGTTAAAACATCCCTCTCTGGTTAATCTATCAGTATAGAAAATTCTGTCAATAGCTAATTTGAGTGAAATACTAAAGACCCTTGCTATGGCATAGGTGTTACCTTGGAAAAAAAAATCCTTTAACTGATTGCTTACACTCCAAAATTTTGAGGAAGGAAAGAAAGATTTCAATGTACTACAAAAGAATAAATATGTATAAAGTTCCTATTTTGTGCAAGATAGTATATTGAGTACTGGGCATGGGCAGATAAAAAGAAATGACTTCTGCCTTCAAGGAGTTTACAAGCAGAAAAAAAAGATGAGGGCACCAGGTGTAATACGAAATACTGAAAGGCAGGAGAGTTAGAAAATAGATAAGTAAAATAAAATAAAAATAAAGAAAAGGCAATTAAATTCCCAAGATAAATATCCTTATTTCTCATTCATGTTTTTAAAAATGCTTAGACTACAAAAGACAACCATGGGCAAGTTGTATCTGAAAAACTCTCCATCAGCTATACCTATATTCCTTTTTCTTCCCTTAATCCCCTTTGTTCACTTTTGAAGCAAGCAAGGCTAAATTCTTTATTGCCATTTCAAAAAACTGGAAGTTTCTGCATAGCACAAAAAGTCAACAATGATTATCTTGGTAAAGTCATTACATTTTAGCCTTTCTACAACAGAAAGAGGATTCCTTGATTAATAATACTAAGAGGGACCTGGGTCAGGAAGGAAATTGAGTCAACCAACTGCTTTACAGAATTCAGTAGAATTTCCCCTTATCTGAGCCAGGAATACCACTTCAAAGATCTCAACATGAGTTAGTGCATGCAAATGTTAAGTCATACATCACCTCAAGAGGATGTGGAACCCAGCAACTACCAACTGCACTAAAGTAAGAATACATATCTTGACTTTTATCAAAACAACATGACTACATTTATAACCTGATTGTAGTCATGGTTACATAGGTGTATGCATATATTCAAACTCATAAAACTATATGCATTAGGTATGTGTAGATTTTTGTATAACAATGTATGTAAAACTTTTAAAATAGAATGATATAGGGGCCAGCATTGTGGCACAGCACATAAAGCTGCCACTTGAGATGCTGGCATCCCAGGTGGGCATAGGTGGACAATGATATAGATATTTGGGCCCCTGTCATCCATATGAGAGACTCGGATAAAGCTCTTGGCTCCTGGCTTCAGCCTGGTCCAGCCCCTGCTGTTGCTGCCATTTGGGGAGTAACCTAGCAGATGGAAGATCTCTCTCAGTCTCTCCCTCTCTAACTCTGCCTTTCAGATAAATATATAAGTCTTTCAAAAATAAAACAAAACAGAATAGAATTAAATAGATCTCCCAAAAAAGCAAGCAAAATCTGATCAACTGACACATGGCATATCTATACTGTTTACATCTGTCAAGACAAATTGTAGGCATTGTTATATGCAAAAAATGAAATATTTTATTAATTATTTTATGGGAAGATCAAGCTAACTTTAAAAAAAAAAAGTAAGACTCTGCAAACTGTAAATGGACACTGTATCTCCCCAGAAATTAAGATTGGCTGTAAAACTTAGTTTCCTTATAGGAAAATACAGCCTCTAATCAGCACTAATGATGGCACCAACGATGGGGAAACACAGGATAAAGACGTGGTACCTTGCCCTCAATCATTCTACAGTCCTATCAGAAAGAGCACTAATAATCACACTCACATACACACACACACACACACACACACACACACACACAGAGAGAGAGAGAGAGAGAGAGAGAGAAATCTGCTAAATCAATAGTATGTAACAGGAATTTGGTACCCAGTGGGTACATTGAGGTATAACAATTTTAAGGAAAAAGTCACGTTCTTGACTGTTGGCAATGTAGTTAACCTTTTTTCTTCCTAGCTAGCCCTGTACACATGTTTATCAAAATTAGTAACAGATACACTCAATGCTTGTAATTAGACATTTTCAAAACATATATATTATACTCTATGATTATGAAGATTTCAACCACAGACTCTGTCCCAATGGTCTGTGTAAATGAATGGCATAAGAGCAAAATTTTGTTTATATTTCTTTAATACTGTGATATGTCTAGCTGAAAGTTAGGGTAAGCCATTCAATTTATGTAAGACTAATGAATTTGCTCACACAGATTTCACAGGAAATATCTGAGTCATCACTGTTAATAACTTTTTGTGTAAAGTGGAAAAGATGATACTTCTGTTTTTGCTGCATAGTACAGCAACTTCTTGTTTTCCCATTGAATATGTGAATGAATTCAGTCTTCTTTGGTTTGAACACTCCCTACAGTTATGAACAAAACTGTATTTTGAGGCTTGTATGCCTGAAATCCTTTGTGAAAAAAGTGAGTGGTAAGTAAATAAACATATACATATAATTAAATTAAATTTGAACCTCAAAGTAGAGTAAGAATCTTAATAAGGATATCGTACCCTGACATTTGAAAGTTCTCTGTTTCCCTAAGAATCTATGTCAAGAGATAGAGATTTGGCTTTTCTTTCTTTTTTTTTTTGTTTCGTTTTACAGTGGGGGTTGGGGGGCAAGGAAGTGTAGGGGGGAGGAGGAGTGGAATAGGGAATAGGAGAAGAAAAGAAAGGGGAGGAAGGGCACCCACAAACACCAGACAGGGATAGCCATGATCAGAGGACTTTTAATCTGGAGGCAAAGATTTTTTCAGATTGGATATTCAAGTAAAAGCAGCTTCCAAATATTCTTAGCTTGTACAATAAAGTTTATATAGTAACATTTCCACCTTATATCTGTGGAGCCCACTAACCTTCACCCTGCAGTTTTCTCAAAAAGCAGCCACCACCACCTCAACTGCACACTGTGAGCTAAGCACGCATTTTTCACATGGGAAGACTGAAAACTAATGATAAAGTCAGAAGAAGAACTCACATTTATGGACTCTTGGCTCCAATAAGGGTAAGGGAAAGGGCTCAACATGAAACTGCAGCTAGACAAGATAGGGAGACTCCCAAAATCTGAGACTCAAACAGTGTTATCATGTTTGAAAATCCATAGCCATGGTCCTTTCAGAAATACTTCCCTACTTAGAACATATTTAATAATTAGTTTTCTAAAGGGTATTAATGCTGATTATTTCATTATTCATTAACATTTTTTTTCAGATTTAACTGTTGTTGAGGTAAAATGTTTGGCAGGCAGTGGGGACTTGTCCTGACAGTATAATGCCAAAGGCACAACAAACTCATACTTAGCCAGAAGTACCCTCCAACTGCTGGAGAGGGGACTGTTGGCAGCTGTTGGTTCACAGTATTTGTCCTGAGTATCTGCCATTAAAGAATAATTGACTGGTGAAAGGACCCCTGGACTCTTTCAATACATGCGCTCTGGCACCTGCTCTTTTCTCCCTATCCCAGAGCCAAGAGCCAAGGGGATAGTCTCAGCTTCATTTCCGGACAATGCAGCTGGTGCCAGAGAACAGTAGGGGTCTCCCATTTCTTTGGCAGAACAAACTGAGAAAAAAAAAGAAAAAGAAAAAGAAAAAAGAAATGCTCTAAAATTAACCCTTTCATTAGGCCTAGTAAGCAGGCCTACAAATAGCTCCAGGCTGTGACTTATCCTTTCTTGACAGCCCTGTGCCATCCTGTGTAAAGGCTACAAGTTTCCAAAAAACTAGTTCTTTCAAAGTGAAAAGCTAGAGGGGACGTCCTCAGTAGTTTGAAACTATGATCAAGTTCCCATCTCCTTCAGAAGGACTTCCCTGGCTATCTAAGATCAGATGCCATCACTCTCTCCCTCCTTTCCTAGGATTCCTGCTATATTTTCAGTACCTCTCCTTTGGCCCTTGTCAGACAACACTATGCAACATGGAAGTAATTTTTGTAAATGCTTGCTGTTCCCTATACACATACTTGAAGGTCCTACAGAGAAGAACTAATGACCAGAATTTTGTTGTTGTTCCTTTTAACCTGGGACTGCAAATTATGAAGCGATGGGCTATTCCCTGCTGGAAATCCAAAGGAAAATTCTAAAGATATATGTCAGCCCTAGTTGTACAACTCTCTAACTTACGATATTAATTCTTATCTAGTACAATAACTCACATCTAAACAAGCTTTGTGATACACACACAAACACACACACACACACACACACACACACGATTATCAAGAGATTATCTGACCAAACTATACTAGAGGTAAAATACTAATGAATAGTAATGATAATGGGTAAAGAACTTCTGACTCCTACCCTCAGATACCTCCTGCTTCTGCTATGCACCTAATTCAAACAGAACAAAAGCCATATCAAGCACAAGATGACAATTTGGATCCTTTTTCTGAAAATAAATTTATCAACTATTCCTCCTAGCTTTGTGCCATTTGTGTATTTGATCACTATTTTACCTATGCCTTCATTTAATTCAGCAATGAAAATGTTGAATTAGGATGGAGCCCAGGATAGCCCCCTCGACACACTACATTAAATATCTATCCTAGTGAATATAGATGCATTAAATATGACTCAATAAAGCCAGTTATTTAACCTGACATGAACCATGCCCAACCATCTGCACTCTCCTGCACACAAAATTTCACATTAGTCTCACAAGACTAACATGAAATATTTTATGGTATGTATATCTGAACTCCAAATGGGATCTGCCCTATTCCCTTACTCTTGCTATATAGGAAGTTAGCCCTTCTCTCACTTCCCCCCAAAATACCAGAAATGCTGAGGTCACTAAAAGGTTGTGTAATTGGGTAACAGAAGAAGAATAGAGAAGCAGAGATTAGACACTGTCAAAATTCACTGGAATCCAGATTGGTATGACTTAAATAATAGGATTCATGCCACTTTCACTGGAAGACTTCACCCTCTAATCTTTTCAATTTTTTTTAAGATTTACTTTATTTATTTGAAAGAGCTACAGAGAAGGGGAGAGGGAGAGGGAGAGGGAACATGGGGAGAGAGAGGGAAGGAAGGAGGAAAGGAGAGGGGAGAGAGAGAGAGAGAGAGAGAGAGAGAGAGTGTGTGTGTTACTTCCATCCACTGGTTCACTCCCCAAATGGCCATAACCGCTGATCCAAAACTAGGAGCCAGGAGCTTCTTCCAGGTCTCCCATGTGGGTCCAGGGGCCCAAGCCTTGGGCCGTTCTTCCCTGCTTTCCCAGGCACATTAGCAGAGAACTGGATTGGAAGTGGAGCAGCCAGGACTGGAATCGGTGCCCATATGGGATGCCAGTACTGCAGGCTAGGGCTGTAACCCACTGTGCCATGGCATCGGCTCCTTGCAACTTATTAAAACTATGCTTTCTCAGGCCGGCGCCGTGGCTCAACAGGCTAATCCTCCGCCTTGCGGCACCGGCACACCAGGTTCTAGTCCCGGTCGGGGCACCGGATTCTGTCCCAGTTGCCCCTCTTCCAGGCCAGCCCTCTGCTGTGGCCCGGGAGTGCAGTGGAGGATGGCCCAGGTGCTTGGGCCCTGCACCCCATGAGAGACCAGGAAAAAGCACCTAGCACCTGGCTCCTGCCATCGGATGAGCGCAGTGCGCTGGCCACAGCGCGCAGTCCGCGGCGGCCATTGGAGGGTGAACCAATGGCAAAGGAAGACCTTTCTCTCTGTCTCTCTCTCTCTCACTGTCCACTCTGCCTGTCAAAAAAAAAAAACTATGTTTTCTTTTTTCCTTAGCAGATAGTTAAATGGAAGTTTACAAGGGTAGGGATAAGGAAAGAGAGGTAGAAATCAGTCAAAGAGTAAAAAGTTTGAGTTTTTTAAGCTGAATAAATTCTAGAGAGTTAATGTACAACATGGAGAGTGTAATTAATGATATTGTACTGTATACTTGACATTTGCTAAAAGAGTAGATCTTAAGTGTTCTCAACACCAAGAAAAGGTTAAGAAAAGAATTACTGAACATTTATCATCTATCAGATACCAGGAATAAATTTATGAAAAAATATGAAATTATGCATGCCTTAATCAAATGCTAACCTTCTAGGCCTACCATCTTCATAGGCTCATACATATGTATTATTTTTTCCCTTGTGAAATACACATGTATTATATTCTTCAGAGATTCTTGGGCTTTTCAACCCCGAAAGTTCACATCATGACCACTCCCTTTATTTATCAGATAATGAAAATCAGTTCAGAAAGAGGAAGTGATTTGTTGGAGGTCCTATAGCAAGTCAGCATCTTATTTGGAACTAGAAACTCCTTTCCTGGATTTTGCCATATTTCACAACCTCCATGAACACTATACACTTTGTTTTGCCTTGGCCACTAAAATTAAGATATAAACTGATTTTTTACCATCTTTTCGAAATCATTTTCAACTTTGCCAAGTTGTGATTTGGGGGCCACTTGCACTCTTTTTCACAGACTTTTAGAAGTGAAGAAGGAAGAGCAATAGGGATCAATTAGATGCTATGTTTAAGTATTATTCTCATACAGCACAAAGCCAGTAGTTTCTTTGGGACAGAGATGCTGTCAAACATGCTGTCAGATCCAAAGCTTGAATGAAAATAAACAATTATAACTGGTATACCAAGCATTAAAAACTTGAGATTGAGATATAAGATTACAAGTGAGAAATGATACCACATCATATGTCCTTTTGAAACAGGGAAAAGATTAACTATTCAAATCAGTTTACAAAGCATATATTGAGCATGTGAAAATGTAATTCACCCCGAAGTGCAAAGTTTGGAACGATTTTAAGTCCTTAATAATTATAGTAAGTTTAAATAACAGAATATCATGGATCCAATAAAAATATTAAGGAAATAAATTTACCTACTGAAATACAAACATAATGTGAAATTATCAAGTAGTAACGAAAATAGTTTGAAAAACTACATACAAAGCTGAAGACTATACAAAATAAAAGGAAAGATATCTGTGCTCATGGATTAAAACAACATGATTAAAATGCCCATACTATCCAAAACAATACACAGATTCAATGCAATCTCTACCAAAATCCCCATGACATCCTTCACAGAAAGATAAGACAATCTTAAAATTTGTTCGGAACTACAAAAAGCCCTGAAATAGTCAAAGCAACTATAAGAAAGAAAAACAAAGTTGAAGGTAATGCATGTACTGATTTAAAACTATATTACAGGCCGGCGCCGTGGTTCAATAGGCTAATCCTCCACCTGCGGCGCCGGCACACAGGGTTCTAGTCCCGGTCGGGGCGCCGGATTCTGTCCCGGTTGCCCCTCTTCCAGGCCAGCTCTCTGCTATGGCCTGGGAGTGCAGTGGAGGATGGCCCAGGTGCTTGGGTCCTGCACCCCATGGGAGACCAGGAGAAGCACCTGGCTCCTGCCTTCGGATCAGTGCGATGTGCCAGCCACAGCACATTGGCCGCGGCGGTCATTAGAGGGTGAACCAACGGCAAAAGGAAGACCTTTCTCTCTGTCTCTCTCTCTCTCACTGTCCACTCTGCCTATCAAAAAAATTATATTATAAAACCATAATAATCAAAACACTGTGGTATTGGCATAAAAGCAGATACATTGACACATAGAACAAAATAGAGAGCTCAGAAATAAACCCAGTCATGTGAAGTCAACTAATTTTTGACAAAGACACCAAAAAGGCACAATGAGGAAAGGATAGTTTTTTCAATAAATGGTGAGAGGGGAAGCTGATTTTCCACACACGAAAAGATGACATTGGATCTGTGTTTTATGCCATATAAAAAAAAAAAAAACAGCTCAAAATGAGTAGGCAACTTTAATGTTAGCCTGGGCAATGATTTTTAGCTATCACACCAAACACACATTACCTTTCCATCTCTCATTATAGAATAAGATAAAATGAAATCCATTGCCTAAATGTGAGAGGGAACCCAAGTGTCCACCATACTCAAAATGAATATGAGAAACTACACAGCAGCAGAGCACACCAATTAGATGTGATTTCAAGAATGCCTTGAAGGTCCAGGTCCCCCAAAACATTTCTCCCTCACCAGTTGGTTTGTGTCCAAAATTCTACTTGTCATAGTTCTATTGCTTTAATTTAATGCTTTACTCTCCATAAAAATGTCAGTGCCTCTTTCCTTTCCTAGGCCTTCTGCCCTTTAGTCCATCCTAACTCTCTTCTCCATGAAGACATATAATAATTAATCAGTTATCATTTACACCTCAAAGAATATCAGGATATCAAAGCTAGATGAGTTCCTACAGTCAACTTATTTAACATGCATAGTTGGACAAATCAGACCTACAAAGATGAGATGACATTCCAAAAGCTGTGCAGTAAGCTAGTAATAAAAGGAGGACTTACCTCGGGGTGAATGCAAACCCTGAAGGCAGATGTTTCCAGAGAACCTAATGAGAGGTCACTTCTGGCATCCTCAAAGCTGATCCTCTCAGATGTTGGGAGAGATAAGGGCTAGTTCTCATTTTTTGATATGTTAAAAAGGGAAGAAATTTCAAATAATAGTTACAAAATTGTGGTATATTCAACAATGTGCATGCAAAATGATGACAATTTTAAAAATTAATTCTAGTGCAGTACAGGGCTATGATCTGGTGAGGAGATACAGATTTAAACAAAAAATGCTATTCCATTTGAAATATCCTTTAAGAACTTTCTGCTGGAATGATTCTTAAAAATCTAGTCCATAGGATAGCAGATATGTTACAAATACTGGGCCAGCTCTAATGAATTGGCAGTGCCTTCTAGAAATGGTGTATTGAGAAGACAAAATAGCACCTGAGTTGAATGGCTAATGGGTCTAACAGCTCCATGCTTATAAATGACAAAAGAGATCAAAATGAAGATAGTTTTACCAGAGTCATACAAACATCCAGTTATTTAGGATTAGAAGTAAAAGGTCTTGACATCGCACAATATATTTTTCACTATATTATACCACATTCAGTCTATAGTCATTAAATAAATTATTATCAGATTAATTGAATTTACATATTCAGCAAGCTCTTTGTTATCTAGGACATTCAAGGTATTGCAGTCATAATGTCCTGTTTCAATGAAATGCCAAATTTTGACTCTTAATAACCCAAAAAGCTGGACTCCTCAAAACTAAAACAAAAGTCATCTTCTACTCATTCAGAAGGGAGTGCAACTGAGAAACTTGTAAATTGCATTTGCCCATAGATACTTAGGGTCATAAGAAAATATGTTTTGGGTCCCGCGTTGTGGGGTAGCAGGGTTAAGTCACCATCTGTGATGCCAGCATCCCACACGGGCACCAGTTCGAGTTCTAGCTGCTCAACTTCTGATCTAGCTCCCTGCTAGTGTGCTGGGAAAGCAGTGAAAGAAGACCCAAGTGCGTGCACCCCTACACCCATGTGGGAGACCCAGAAAGAGTTCCAGGTTGCTGGCTTCAGCCTGGCCCAGCCCTGGCAGTTGCAGCCATCTGGGAAGTGAACCAGCAAATGCAAAAATCTCTCTCTCATTCTATCTCTCCCTCCCTCTCTGTAACTCTTTCAAATAATTTTTTAAAAATTCATGGAAAATGAAATTTAAAAAAGATAAAATTCAAGGAAAAAGAAAGAAATTATGTTTCCTATATGTGGATTGTTTCTGCCCACTGTAAGATCACTGAATTTTCCCAGTCCTTTGGGGTCCATCTCAAGCCATGTCTCCTCCGTGAAGTCACTGGACCATACAAGTTCCCAGTACCATCCTTTGATCATCTCCAGACCTAGGCCTATGACTCAGATATCTTACAGTGTCCCGCTGCAACAGCTATCTCTAAGTTTTCTTTTGTGTATATATCCCTACTAATCAAGAAAACTAAGTTCCTTGGGGTCAAGATTCTGCTTTTTTGTGTGCCACTAGAGTACAGTAAGTTCCTCAAGGATGATATATTGCTTAGTAGACTTCATGGAAAGTTAGTGCAGAGAAAAAAATAAGTTAACTTTGAATAAAGGCCCATAGTGTCACCAGTATAACCTAGACTCCCTAAGAAAGTACATATATTATTATTCAGAGTTGAAATTTAGTGATAAGGAAGTTCAGTCAACATGAATTAATTCAAGAGAATCCTACCACAAAATTTTAAAAATTGGAAACTTAAAAGGTTGAAAACCAAACCTCAGAGCAGATATGATTAAAGAAGGGCCTGCAAGGGCCAATTGTGGACTTCTGCCAAAAGCCTTTCAGAAGGAAGGGAGAAGGTGAGGGGTGGATTTAAGCAAATATAAGACCCAGGACTCTATTCCTAGGAGTTCGCACTTCAGAGACAGGATGTGAACCCAGAAAGTTAAGTGGTACAACAAGGCAAGTTGAATTTTGAGGTGCCTCAGAATTGCCAAGCACACTGGCAAATAAATTTTCATATACTTGTAGACAATTATTAAAATGTCACCTTTACTCATCAAGAATGTAGAATGTAGAATTTGGTGCCAGTGTTGTAGTCTAACACGTTGAGCTGCTCCCTGCAATGCTGGCATCCCATATCAGCGCAAGTTTGAATCCTGTTTGCTCCACTTTTGATCCAGCTCCCTGATAAAGCACCTGGGAAAGCAGCAGAGGATGGCCCAAGTGCTTAGGCCTCTGTGTCCATGTGAGAGACCTGAAAAAATCTCCTGGCTCCTGGCTTTGGCTTGGCCAGCTCCAGCCATTGCAGCCATTTGGGGAGTAAAACAGCAAATGGAAGAACACACTCTCTCTCTCTCTCTCTCTCTCTCTCTCTCTCTGTCTTTAAAATAAATAAAATGAATCTTTTTATAAAGTAAAATAAATAAATAACAATGTAGAAATCGATTTCTTTCAGCTATTTTAAGCCTCTACATTTATGCACTTACTTCCCATAATTGATTTTTATTCTTTGACACTTAAGCACTGTGCCAATCTTACAGTTCCTGTGCCTCACTGATACAAAATAAAAAGTACGTCTCAGCTAATGAGATCTTTCCAAAGTTATAATTCTAACTTTATATTTTCCTTTATAGAGAAAGAAGAAAAGCTGCAATTGGTTCCTAGCTCTGCTACATGAAGCTAAATCAAGTTACTCAAGTTCTCTGAACCTCAGTTTCCTCATACTCATATGTAAAATGGAGATAATACCAAAAAATAATGTGTTCCAGTTATCACAATTCCTGGCACACAGTAAGTATACCACCAATGGTTAGCTATTATTTGTTATGACAGCAAGCTTACTTCATCAATTTATTAAAAATAAATGAATCAGATGCTTTCTGAGATACACTGTCCATTCTACACTGATCCAGAGACTGGATGGCTATCTTTAACCTCCATCAGACTACAGGAGGACTGTTTTTCAGTACTTTGGTGATTCTCAGAAGAATGATCCAACCACAAGACTGTGCAAATGACAATAAGGAAGTTTTTTTGCTGAATTTTTATCAATAAAGATTTTCTCCTTGTGCCTTTAGCTACAAAACCCTTCCTTACAAAAGCATCTCAATTAATCAAGTGTGATATATAAGGAAACAATATATTATCAGTCCTTGAGAAAAAGAAACCAAAAGTTTACAGCCAGATACAGGAAAGTTTGAACCTTACTTCCAGCACTTGTGGCCTTTGGAAAGTTATTTCAGAAAATTACCTAATCTCTAAGAGCTTTTCCCATTTCGTAACCCTCAAATATGAATAAGGATCATAATACCTAACTCAGGTTTGGAAGGACTAAATGAAATCCCATTCATAAAAGTGCTTACCCTGTTCTGGTTCCGGCTGCTCCACTTCCCATCCAGCTCCCTGTTGTTGGCCTGGGAAAGGCAATGGTGGACGGCCCAAGTGTTTGGGCCCCTGCCACCCATGTGGGAGACCTGGATGAAGCTACTGATTCCTGGCTTCTGCCTGGCTCAGCCCTGGCCATTGCAGCCATTTGGGGAGTGAACCAGCAGATGGAAGATCTCTTTCTGCCTCTCCCTCTCTCTCTGTAACTCTTTCAAATAAATAAATAAATCTTTTTTTTTTTTTAAAAAAAAGTGCTAGTGCTTACCTCAAAGCCTTAGCACCTAATAGTCACTGCACAAATATCTGTGTCCTCATCCTTCTTTCTGAAGTCCTATATATTTTCTCCTTTGACTAGAGGCTTGCTGTGAACTAAAGAACTGCGAAACTTATAGTCAAATTTGGAATAAGTGTTAAATGAAAGTGTGTGAAAAGAGTGCACAGAATACAGTTCAGGCTAGGCAGGAAGCAGGCTGAGAATGCAAAATGATTTCTGGCTGTTTGGTCTGTTTGTGGAGCTTTCACTAGCCAGAACAATCTCAACCCTGAAGAAACCAGAAGGTGCCAACCAGGTCATTTCAGAAGGTGAAAATAAGAGAAGAGGAATAACGCAACTCCAGGGGGAGTCAGAGGCACCTGTGTTGGAAACCTAGTCTCCTGCTGACTAAAGGACCTTACACAAGTCACTGAAACTCTTTGAGCCTCAGTTTCCTCACCTATAGAGTAGAGGTAATATTGAACAGGTTCCTTGTGAGAGTACATGGAAAACAGCTACAGTGTTTAGCACAGTATTCGGTACACAGTAAATGCTGGACAAATTCTAGCTGATGTCATCACCAGGTAGTAGTGACACACTCCTGGTTGAAGCAGAGCAATGGTGCTAGGAGTTGGAGGGTCTGCCATTGAAATGGAGGTCAGCAAAGTCTCAAAACATTTTTCACTTTTCAGTTGCCTTCTGATTGGGTCTAGCATTTTATTTCAGAGCAAGTGCAGGCCATCCACATAATAGTTCCTATCCAGTAGAATTCAGTAGAGTTCTCTAAGGAACAGACTAATCCTTCCTGGGTAGTGGAGAGCCTGGAGTTAGAGTCAATTGTTGGAAGTTGGAGGATTAGGGAGAACCGCTGAAGACCACAGAAAAAGAGGACAGAGATGCTATAAGGAGTTGGTGTGGATTACTCCTCTAGTCAACCTAAGACTGAGAAAGACTTTATTATTGCCTCCAAGTAATAGTAAAGGGCGATCTGTGGAGGTGACAATTTCTAATCATCATGGCCATTATATTTGTTCAAACAGGGCTGTTAGGAGTTTAATGTTCTTAGAGCAAGTTTCCTTTTAGAAGGTAATAAAGGAAGGTAGAGTTTAACATAGTCTAGATCCAAAATTATGAAATTTCAGATATTATAAAGGACTTATCCTAAAGTATACTTTCCTTACTTACCCACACTAATCACATAAACAACAGCTTACTCTACCCATGCAAATAGCAATTTTCCATGTAGGTATATAGTTGTACAGAGCAATTTCCACCTTCAAGCTACAGTCATATCCAAGCTCCGTCGAGGTTGACACCTTAAACCGAATTGCTTGAAACTATTATGATAGTAACACTTTAGAAGATATGAAGAAACAAAAGCCCTGCTTTTCATATGGATTAGAATCTTAATTTCAGAAAGCAGCACTGAAACTCCAAAACAAAATCATCTACTCCAAACAAGCTCTTGTTTTGACTTTCTATAAAGCTCTTGTCCAGTAACCAACTGAAGGATTATGCAATTAAAATTTTAAAAAGGAACCATACTCACTAGGTCACAGCCTTGAGATCTTAACTATAAGATTCCATATTCCAAACTTCACAAAAATGAAATCTTTCTCTTCTGAAGTGATATTTGAGATAAGTAGCTTAATCCCTAAAATGTCTGTGTTAGCCTCCCTCACCAAATCAATTAGCCACTAACAGAAAAATCACTTGAGAACTCTGCCTTTTGTCTATTTTTGTGCTATGTTGCCAAGCAGATTTTTCTGTAAATTAGTTTTCTGTAAATAATATATATAGTGAGAGGGGAGCAGAATTTACCCACAATAAATTTCCATATTTAAAATGTACAACTTTATGAGAAATATACACATCCATGAAACCATCACTATACTCAAGATAATGAACATATTCTTCACCCCCCAAAAGTTTCTGCATGTTCTTTGAAAAAAAAATTCCTTCCTCCCTTCCCTCATCTCTAGGAAACCACTGAACTGTTTTCTGACACTATAGATTCATTTGCATTTTCTAAAGCTTTCCACAAATGGAATCATACATAATATATTCAGTTTTGTCTGGATTCTTGCATTCAGCACAATTATTTTGGGATCCATTCATGTTGTTAAGTGTATCAATATTTACTTACTTTCTACTATACAGTAGTATTCCATTGACAGTTTAATTTGAGGTCCCTCTCTCAGATCCAGATAAAAGAATCCATGAGGGACCCCATTTAATAGCTCCTGCTCTGTGGCATGCACAGTGTAATGATTAATAATGCAAGCCAGGAGTCACACTGACAGGCTCTGTCCTTTTGTAGCTGCATGACCTTGGACAAGTGGTATAGACCCTCTGAGTTTCTGTTTCCTTACAGGGTAGTATTGAAAACCACATGAGATAATATAACTACATAGAGTATATGGCATGCTGAGAACAAGGCTCAATTCATGGTAAAGGCTCAATAATCAATAGCTATTATTGCTTTTGGGGTCTCAGGATCCATTCTATAGTGGCTGTACTCCAGGCATTGACACAAGTTTAAGAATTTCTCAGATCTTACCTTTAAAAATTTGTTGGCCTTATATCATAAGCCCTCAGCTCTATTGAATGATAGGAGTCAAGATGGCAAACAAAGTACCCAAAGCTGATGTTAACCACAGTTGAAGCCGTTAAGGAAGTGTTACACTTGTATATTCTTTATCCTGGCATTTAGGACCCTCCATTAATTGGCCCTGGCATACCTTTTGGCTTTAACTGCCACTATTTTACTGTCTCTGTCTACTTGAAAAGCTTCTTCACCCCACTCTATCTCTGCCTTTCTGAATTCTTCCTACACTTAAATGTAGGAAGTGAGGCTGGAAAGACTGCTGTATCATAAAATGGTCTTAGTTTATGTGAGAATGACCTAGGACTCTAGCCACTAGACTTGCTCTTTTAGAACAAAGAATGTATCTGATGCTGCTATTCCACATCATTTATAATACTTTTAGCATTGAAAAGTTCCAGTATTTACTGAGGAAATTTGAATGAATGGTCTGAATCTTGTATCTAAGATAAATTCTTAGGTTGTGGTGAACCGATTTAAAACTAATAAAAAATAGAAAACCTCTGTGCAATAAAAAAAAATTGCTAAGCAATGGCCCCACATATGTGTATTTTAGGCAATTGGCAGAACACTAAAATTACAAGATGCAACCAGAATAGGTCCAGCTGCTTGAAATTCGTTGCTAGGAGACATCGAGGGCTTCCACCTGTCATTCCTCTGTTATCTCATTTTCTTAAGCTTTCTTCAGTGCTTGTTTCCTCCCTTATCCATCCTTGGTCTATGATAATCTTCTGTTTGATTCTAATTTCTATGTCCTGCAGTTGCTTCTTCTCCTTCACTATTAATGTTCTACTTCCTCTTTTTCTCCCCTCTATTTTCTTTTCCCCTCTTTGAGATTTCTTTGTTCACTCTTTGGAGCTTCTGCCTCTCCCTTCATTTTCCTGAACTGCCCCCGACTTGTTTTTCTCAAATAGTAGCCCATGCAATGCATTCATTCTGCAGCCTTTACCTAATCATCAACCACTTTTTCCCTTTCCCCTTTACAAGCATTCACAATCTTTCTGCTTAGCCCTCCCACCTTCCTTGTCTCCAATCACAGAGAAGCCTCCTCCTTGTGAATCAGTTCACTCCATGGGCCCTAGTCCCTGAACCTTGGCTTGATCTCATGGTCCTTGAATGGGATAAGAAAGCCCTCACCCAGTGATGGTGCAAAGATCTCCTTTGGAATAAGTAGATTCTCTACCTGAGAAATTTCATAGAGTAGGTATATAGACTATTGTACTTAGTAATGATAAGAGTACATCAAGCATGAATGGAAGAGTTAAACTACTACCTCCCAGTAGTCACACCCTAAATAATTCATTGGAGCAGCTAGGACATGAACTGATGCCTATATGTGATGCCAGTGTCACAGGTGGCAACTTAACCCACTATGCTACAATGCCAGGCCCAAGAAAACTTTTTTCTTAAAACACTGATATGTGTCCATTTGAAAACATACAGAAGAACTTTGGCCACATTTCTATGAAGCCTTCCTACTCTCCTCTAATGGTTGCTATTGTGTAAAAACAAGTTTCAAAAGCTAAGATTTTTCTAAAGAAGAGCAAATATTTATGATTGGTTTTCACAAATTTGGAAAAATTTTAAACCAAAATTGGTAAACAAGGGAGAAAAAGTTAGAGACATCAAATAACTTAATAAATAACTATATGACCTAGTATGGATAAACCCAAAGTTTCATACTGAGGAGGATAGAGTAAAATTAGAACCATTCAAGTACAGAGGTGTGGGAATCCAGGGGAAAAGCATAGTCAATTACAGTGCCAGCCAAAATTAAATAAGTAACATAATAGCAGAAAAAGCTAATTCTTGTTGTAGAGCAGAAAAAGTAGCAATTCCAATTGGAGGGGAAAAGGATAGCCTCACAGAAGGAGTGGATGTACCTCAGCTAATCCTTCAAGGATGAATAGGATTCAGGTAGGCAGAGAAAGAAAGAACATCCTAAGCACTGGAAACAGAACTAGCAAAGACTCAAGGCAAGGTGCATGGGAAGTGAGAATTAATAGGGTAGGGATAGTTGTTTACTCAAAGTAAACCTGAGTTTGCTTTCCTTTTCAGGAATACACAGAAAGTTGTAAGGGAAAGGAGTTAGAAGAAAGAAAGTGCAGTTTAATAATGGAAAGTTCTCTTGTCTGCTATATTAGACTCCTAGGTCTGCCATAACAAAGTAACACAAACTAGGTCACCTGAAATAATATACATTTATTGTTGCACAATAAATTGGAACAACAATTTATGGTGAGAAGTCCAAAATCAAGGTTTTTGAATGGCCAGCATCCAGTAATCCCAATCACTTCCAAGCTTGCATCTTCAATCTTTGCCTCCATCTTCACATGGCCATCTCCCCTCTTAGCCCAAGTGCACTCTGCTTATGAATATACCAGTCATATTGTATTGGGGCCCACCCTACTGCAGTATGAAATCCTATTAATTGATTATATCTATACTAAAATCCTCTTTTAAAGGGGTATTATAGTTCAACTCAGATGAGTGCCAGTTTGAATAAACTGTGTCTTTTAAAAGCCTAGAATTACCCTTCCGGGGCTGGCACTATGACATAGTGGGTAAAGCCGCCACCTGCAGTGCCGGCATCCCATATGGGCACTGGTTCGTGTCCCAGCTGTTCCTCTTCTGATCCAGCTCTCTGCTGTGGCCTGGGAAAGCAGTAGAAGTTGGCCCAAGTCCTTGGGGCCCTTCACTGATGTGGGAGACCCAGAGGAGGCTCCTGGCATCGGATCGGCGCAGCTCTGCCCGTTGCAGCCAATTGGGAAGTGAACCAGCGGATGAAAGACCTCTCTCTGTCTGCTTTTCCTTCTGTTTCTGTATAACTCTGACTTTCAAATAAATAAATAAATCATTTTTAAAAAAGAATTATCCTTCCAAAACGTGATTTGGTCAACACAGAATGAAATGACACTTTTAGAAAATCAAGTACCTTAGAGATAAAATTATAATACTGTAAAAATAAAAAAAATTAACAGCCAAAATTTACACATACAAACACATTTTGCAGCATTCTCAATATCAGATTAGTGAAGAACCCAAACATGCTAGTGTGGTCTTTCCTGTGGAGAAAGAGAAGAGAGAGCAACAGTGAGCCATTTGCTTCTATGAGTCTAAGATGAAAAAAAGCCAAGGACAGGCGCTGTGGCGCAGCGAGTTAACGCCCTGGCCTGAAGCGCCAGCATCCCATATGGGCGCCAGTTCAAGACCTGGCTGCTCCACTTCCGATCCAGCTCTCTGCTATGGCCTGGGAAAGTAGTAGAAGATGGCCCAAGCCCTTGGGCCCCTGCACCCACTTGGGAGACCCAAAAGAAGCTCTTGGCTCCTGGCTTTGGATCAGCGCAGGTCCGGCCGTTGCAGCCAATCGGAGAGTGAACCATCAGATGGAAGACCTATCTCTCTCTCTCTCTCTCTCTCTCTCTCTCTCTGCGTAACTCTGACTTTCAAATAAATAAATCTTTAAAAATAAAAAAGAAAAAGAAAAAAGCCAAAACAGGAAAGAAAAGATTAATCTTCACACAAAGTTTGAAGGTTTCTGATAAATAGTCATGAGTGGTAAATTAGAGAAGTGTGGTATGGCCCTGCCACGTACTCTCAGACTGTCTCTGCAATACAAGGGTTTGCTCTAATAAGAAACATTAACTATGTTTTTAGTATCATTTTAATTCAGAAAAAAATGAAAAGATTTGTACAACAATGATCATAATAAAAGTAATATTCTATTTACTTTCAATTTAGAGTTTTCAAAGCTTTTTCATATTATTTCTTAGTGGTATTTTATAACAGTCTTAGGAGATAGGAAAAGAAGGTATATATCAGATGATGATTATCTCTTAAATCTCTCTCCAAAGGGTTGGTTCTACTTATAAATTGTTTTTGATCATTTTCATAGAAAGATATTGCATCATTCCATCAGAATATGTAAATGGGCAAATAAATGGTCCAGGCAACAAATTCAGTCCACATCCAGAAAAAAAGATTAAGGACACAGAAGAGTTAATGAAGAAAATGAAAGCTTAGCAGAGCTGATAGAATGGAAAAATGGAAATGCAAAATGAAGAATAATTTGCCATAAACTTTAATTTCCACTTAATTAGCTTTTTGAGATTTTATTAACAAGCTGCATGTTCATCTGCTCAGGTAACAGATGCTAATGAGTATCAAATTCTAAGCCAAATAGTAGGTAAAGTGGACAATACAAGGATGTGCAACAGAATGTCCTTCTCCTAAAATCATTCACATTTTGAGGAGTTAGGATTAGAAAATTTTTTTTTGGTTTTTGGTTTTTTTATCCTCATTAATTTATCATTTAATATACATGCTGACAGAAAGCAGATAAAGACCTTGCAGACACTTTCATACACACACACACACACACACACACACACACACACACACACAATTCAAAAGGTAAACCACCAACTTCTACTTCTTAAAATAAATCTTTTTATCTGCAACTCACGGGAGCATTAAACACTAATTAGGAGCAACACGAGGCTGAATCTGTTAACAAGGTAATAAAGAAAGGAGACAGCGTTTTAAACAAAATGTGGCATCTTTGCTAAAAATAACAGGCACACAAATAATACAAAATTGAAAAAGAAGGCCCTAACCCTCTCAAAAATCTGCAACAAGTTGAGCATCTATTTCATTCAAACCCAGAATTCTGTTGCCCTAAAAATCTTCCAACTACTATTTCTTTTTCCCTCACTTTACTTGTTTTGAAGACTGTTTCAAAATAGGAAATATTAAAAAGATTTTAAGAGAAGAAAGTGGTCCATTGTTTTCAACAAGGTGCTTTTTTTGATTCCAAAAGAACTTTTTGGAGAAAAAGCCTTCAAATGAGATTTCACAGTTTGCCAGATGCTAAGGAATTTCACAAGTCAGTCTCCACTTTTTAAAAAAGTTGGAAGAATCTGGAAAATGCAAACTTTCACACAAAATTCAGCAATTTAAAAATCAGCTGTCACTTTAAGGCTCACTATTTATAAATTTCCAAATTAGTAAGTAGAAACAGGCAAGAAAGAACAGGGAGCTGAAGCATTGAGAAAAGCAGAAATGCATGAAAACTTTCAAAAAACACTATTTTGTTTAGCATTGATTCATAAGAACAAGAGATATTAATCCTGTGTTTACATAAAGTCACTTAAAAGCTGATTCAAATCTCATGGGCTCATATTTTAATCTAGATGATTTTTTGTTTTATTTTGTGAGTTTTTAAAAGTAAATTTTTTAAGTAATTTTTTTAAAAGATTTACTTTATTGGCCGGTGCCGTGGCTCAACAGGCTAATCCTCCGCCTTGCGGCGCTGGCACACCGGGTTCTAGTCCTGGTCAGGGAACCGGATTCTGTCCCGGTTGCCCCTCTTCCAGGCCAGCTCTCTGCTATGGCCAGGGAGTGCAGTGGAAGATGGCCCAAGCGCTTGGGTCCTGCACCCCATGGGAGACCAGGATAAGCACCTGGCTCCTGCCATCGGATCAGCGCGGTGCGCCGGCCACAGCGCGCCAACTGCGGCGGCCATTGGAGTGTGAACCAACGGCAAAAGGAAGACCTTTCTCTCTGTCTCTCTCTCTCACTGTCCACTCTGCCTGTCAAAAATAAAAAAAAATTAAAAAAATAAAAATATTTACTTTATTTATTTGAAAGACAGAGTTACAGAGAGAAGTAGAGACAGGGAGAGAGGTCTTCCAACTGATGGTTCACTCCCCAGATGGCCACAATGGCCGGAGCTGCGCTGTTCTAAAGCCAGGAGCCTCTTCCAGGTCTCCCATATGGATGCAGGGGCCCAAGGACTTGAGCCATCTTCTACTGCTTTCCCTGGCCATAGCAGAGAGCTGGATGGGAAGAGGAGCAGCTGGGACTAGAACCTGCACCCAAATGGGATGCCAGTGCTTCAGGCCAGGGCTTTAACCTGTTGACAGAGTGCCAGCCTCTAAAGTAACTTTAATATCAATGCATATTTGCTTGGGATAGACCTTGTGTAATTTACCAATTGTATTGATTGTATGTGATTGTGCCATGCAGAGGATTTGAATTTTAAAATCCTAAAATACAAGGTAGAAAGTATTACACACTCAACAAATTGACAGAAAAATACTCTGGGTGTTCAAAGAAGGAAGGGATAACTTCCTACCGAGACGATCAGGAAAGGCTAGGCTTGCATGAATGAAATGAATGAAAATTAAAATACTGTTTCATGTTCTGCTCACTTTACTGAATGCGTCATGCATAAGAAGACACATTTTAAAGAACATCTACCATTATCCTATTAATAGATTTTTTTATTATTTATTTGACAGATAGAGTAAGATAGTAAGAGAAAGAGAAAGGTTTTCCTTCCGTTGGTTCACCCCTCAAATGGC
Organism: Sylvilagus floridanus; assembly: GCA_949820135.1. NCBI lineage: Eukaryota > Metazoa > Chordata > Mammalia > Lagomorpha > Leporidae > Sylvilagus > Sylvilagus floridanus. The sequence continues at coordinate 59,472,384 of OX463223.1, read as the reverse complement.
CACGATGGCCGGTGCTGCGCTGATCCGAAGCCAGGAACCAGGTGCTTCTCCTGGTCTCCCATGGGGTGCAGGGCCCAAGCACTTGGGCTATCCTCCACTGCACTCCCGGGCCACAGCAGAGAGCTGGACTGGAAGAGGAGCAACCAGGACTAGAACCTGGAGCCCATATGGGATGCCGGCGCTGCAGTCAGAGGATTAACCAAGTGAGCCACGGTGCTGGCCCCTATTAATGGATTCTAACGGAGGAAAAACGCAGTTGCAAGTTGAATACTTTATGAAAATTAACAGCTAGGGAGGATGTTAAAAAAGAGACCATTATGCAAATATTTTCGGTAATGGATTGATTTTGTATGGAATGCGATGTAGAGAAGAAACTATTGCAAAGCAACAAGAAGAGAGAGTGAGCAGGACTTATCTCTGTACCTCATTTCCACATTTGTGCAAAGGTGAATATAATTGCTGCTATAATTTTCTTATAATAGTATGACACATGTCAACTACCATGATAGAGTTGAAAAGTACTGGAGTTCTATAGCAGTGTCAGCAATTGTTATTTGGATGTAATACAGGTCTTCTTCAACTGCAGCGATCTAAGAGAATATCTGACTCACCACACAGATGAAACAGTTAGGATTACTTCATGCCTGAATAAGACTTGCATTTTGGATCTACCACTGAATCCCTTAGAAGACTCCTAGAAATATCCTCTTTAAAAACCTCCACTGACATGTCCTTTAAGAAACCAGCTCAGGACCGGCACTGTGACATAGTGGGTAAAGCCACTGTCTGTAGTGCCAGCATCCCATATGGGCACTGGTTCAAGGCCCAACTGCTCCAATTCCTATTTGGCTCTCTGCTGTAGCATGGGAAAGCAGTAGAAGATGGCCCAAGTCCTTGGGCCCCTGCACCCACATGGGAGACCCAAAAGAAACTCCTGGCTCCTGGCTTCGGATTGGCACAGCTCTGGCCATTGCGGCCAGTTGGGGAGTGAACCAGCGGATGATGTCCTCTCTTTCTCTCTTCCTCTCCTCTCTCTTTATGTAACTCTGAAGAAACCAGCTCTATATTTATATGAACGTTTCAGACAAGTGGTCCTAGGACAAAGACAGACTGATGGCAGCAAGAAGTCAGTAATGTCTTGGAGTGTCTCCTGTTTGCAGATTCAACTGGGCTTCTGACTCCAAGAGGAAATCAACAGGAAAGAGAAGCAGAAAAAAACCCACAGAAAGCAGTATTCTCATCTGAAAAAGCCAAATACCACCACCACACCCACCCTCTCCCACTTTCTAATAAGTCATTCGTTTATTTGTTCAATAGACACTGATCTAAAGTGCTGTATTATATAAAGACGAATAAGAACTATACATATTGATACTTAAAATTAGCAAAGCATGCCTTTAGTACAACTCCTACAGAAAGTTCCTATTTTGTGTCCCATTCCCAAACTTCAAAGGCTTTGCTTCCAGGAAACTAACAAACTAATCTCCACTAAACAGTGGGGCCCTTGGAAACACAAGGACATTACCGTATTCATCTTTGATTTCCTCAAAATCAAGACAAGCAGAAGTCTGGCTATGAATATTTGGTGCTGAAGACATGTCTGTTCAAATTTGAAGGTGGATGTACAATAATTGTTTAATAGAAGTATTATGTAACACAATTTCTATGCATTATCATCTCATCTTCCCAACAATTCAGAATATTTCCATGTGGGTGCTTTTGAGAACTACAGGCAACTAAGTTGCAAATTAGGACTCTGCCATTTTTTAAACCTTAGCAGGATTTAGACAAACTGCATAATCACTGCACTCACACTTTTTACTCATGTGTCTTTTTTTTTCAACTATTTGGAATCTGATATATCTAAAGGTTGAATGAGTATGAAAAATTAACCCGAACACAAATCTCAAATAGTAATTCCTTACATTTCATAAAATGAATTTATGTCAATAATCTTTTTCCAAAGGGGTTTCAAAGCAGCTGCAATAATATCTTAGATCTGCATTGTGCTTTCCAATGTGATTTCATATGCACTATCTCATTTGATCCTTGACAGCGCTAGCTCTATGGAGTAGATACAGTTGATTTCATCATTTCCACTTTTAAACAGTAATAAACCGAAGCAGAATGATAAATTCACTTGCTCAATGGCCTTTATATTCTATGTAGTGAGACTGGAACTTTAATAAAGGCCTTTTGGCTTCTCCCTGTCAACAGGCTTCTTTCTGTGTACACTAAAGCTGAAAACAGACAAGAGATTACAGCACATAGTTTATAATGTGCTATCTGTGAATAGAAAGAGTATAATTAGAACCTCTGTATTAATTATAAATTTTAGTGACTGACAATCATGGCATGAAGATATATTTGGAAAATATACAGAAATAATATTTTAAAATCTGATGTAGGGGCCAATGCTGTGGCATAGTGGGCGAAGCCTCTGCTTGTGCTGCCAGCATCCCATATGAGCACTGGTTCGAGTCCCACCTGCTCCACTTCTGAGTTAGCTCTCTGATATGGCCTGAGAAAGCAGTAGAAGATGGCCCAAGTTCTTGGGCCCTTGCACTCATGTGGGAAACCTGCAATAAGCTCCTGCGTCCTGGTTTCAGATCAGCCCAGCTCTGGTCATTGCGGCCATTTGGGAAGTGAACCAGTGGATGAAAGACTTCTCTCTCTGCCTCTGCCTCTCTGTAACTCTGCCTTTAAAATAAATAAATAAACCTTTTAAAAAAGAGAAAGCTGATAAACTCAGCTATATATGAATTTTTTTAAAAATCTACTAAATTGAAAGTTGTACTTTTTATTTTTAATAAATATTTTAATTGACATAATAATTACGCTTTTTATGGTTTCCTGTGTGATATTTCAATTATAATGATCAGATCAGGGTAATTAGTATATCCATCACCTCAAACACTTATTGTTTCTTTGTGTTGAGAACATACAAAATCTTCCCTATTAGCTGTTTTCAATGGGTTACACTACTATGCTATGGAACATTAGAGCTCATTCGTTCTATTCACCTGCATTACTATGCCCATTAGCCATGCTGTCTCCAACTCTTCCTTCTTTCCACACTCTTTAATCTCTACTCTCTACTTCTATGAGATGAATGATTTTAGCTTTCAAATGTAAGTGAGACTATGCAGTATTTATCTTTCTGTACCTGACTTATTTCACTTAATAAAAGTTTGCTTAATGGGAAAGCAGTAGAAGTTGACCCAAGTGCTTGTGCCCCTGCACCCCCGTGGGAGACCTGGAAGAAGCTCCTGGCTCCTAGCTTTGGATTGGGTCAGCTCCTGCCATTGCAGTCATTTGGGGAGTGAACCAACAGATGGAAGACCTTCCTCTCTGTCTCTCCCTCTCTCTGTCTGTGATTCTATCTTTCAAATAAATAAATTTTTTTAAAAAATTAAAAATAAAAGTATTGTGCAATTGAGTACTTCCACTTCTGAGTATACATCCAAAAACAGTTGAAAGCAAAATCTCAAAGATGTATTTAATACCCATGTTCACATCAGCAATATTCACATTATGCATATAATGGAATATTATTCAACCTTAAAAAGGAAGAAAAATTCTAACACATATGACAGCATAGATGAATCCAGAGGAAATTATGCTAAGTGAAATAAGAGAATCACAAAGAAATAAATATTGAATGATTCCATTTATGTGAGATATCTAAGGTAATTTTAAGAAACAGAAACTAGAATGGTATTTTCCAGGGGATGAGGGGAGAGAAAAATGGGGAATATTTGTTTTAAATATTATTTATTAATTTATTATTGTTTTAAATAAATATTATTATTTATTGTTTTAAATAAATAAACTGAAAAATATTTCAGTTTTGCAAGATAAAAAAGTTCTGGAGACTGATTTCATAAAAGTGTCAATATACAATATACTTAACATTACTGAACTGTACACTTAGAAATGTATAAAATGTATAAATGTAAATGTATAAAATATAAAATCATATGTTTCCCTGATTGGTGACAACTAACTGAGCACCAAAAAGGAAACCTGTTGAAATGAAATGGACACTATGAGAACGAGTGACTTGATCGGCCTTTGTCCTGACTGTTGATGTACAACTTAATACTTTATCCCTTTTAATATTTTTGTTCTACTTAATACTATTGGTTGAACTCTGTAATTAAAAAAAAGAAATGTATAAAATGGAAATTTGTATGTTATGTGCTCTTAAATAAAAATAAAGATTGGATTAGAATTAAACAAAAAGATTGTGGCTGAGTAAGAGGCTCCAAGATCACCTCCCTGGCACCAATGTGAACAGTGATACACACACTAAATCACCTTCACAAGAGATGCGGAAGCCAGATAAGAGGCTGCAACACTTCATTCTGTTATAACCATAGAGAAATTGCATTGAAGAAAGCAAAATTTTGGCCACATCACCCCTTCCCCAGCTACAAGGAGTGTGGCATGGATAAACACCACCCACCAGGACAGGGAGAGAAAACTGAATCCCAGTATCAGGCCCATTGTGAAAAATTCAGTTGGACTAATGCCCCTGACCCATTCCCCAGGCCCACACCTGTGGGGTAAATATTTGGAGCTTCTACAGCCAGGCAGCCTCTACCACCCCTCTCCCAATCACTGGCAGAAAGCGAAACTCTATCCACTCACAGAGGCCAGGGCAGGGAGCTTAAGATCACAGCTTAGGGCTCAAAGGACAGCCAATAGTGCTAGAACCTGGCACCTGATAAAGCCTAAAGGTTTCTGGTCCCCAGCTGGTGTTCACAGAACTTGCCCAGATCATGCAGAGTTATGTGTTCGGGGGGGGGGGGGGATTGGACTCATTTTGGCATGTGTCATTACCACCTTTTGACGGGTTTGGCAGATGCTGTTGGTAATTTATAGGAACCTATGACTCTGGGATCAAGTGTCACCAGCCAGGGGCCAGTTTGGGTGGCCAGCAAGAGTTGCCTTTATCACTGTTTTCTAACCTTGGCAGACAGAAAGGGGCAATGAGACTTTGCCTTGAGACATAGTGCTGGCTAGAAAAACCCAATGCTGAGCAAGTGCCTGTGATCAGAGTCTCTCGACTTGCCCCAGTATTGGACAGAAATCTGTGCCCTAATGAGGTATATTTGTCTTGGTGTATATTGTATATCAATCACCACCAGTTTTTTTGAAGGCCAGTTGTACACTCCAATAATTGCACAGGACCTAACAACTGGGAGTCCCAGGTATGACCAATTTAGGACCTGCTTGAGCAACTGACAGTCTGCCTCTATCATCCCTTCTATAACCTTGGCCAGACAGCAAGGAATTTCAGGGACTCATTGCCAGGATGCTAAAACCCAGCACTGAGCAGACTCTAACAGTGCCTTGTCTCCAGGCCAGTGTCTGCATATGCTTCCAGTGTCTGGACATGCTTCATGTGGAGTTCTGTGACCCCAGTAGGTCAGGCTTTTACTTTAGCCAGCGTCACCAGTATCTAGTAGGTTTGGCATTGGACAGCATGTCCAAATCTGTATCAAACAGCCTATAGCAGGGTAATCCTTGGTCCTATACTCAGACTGTACTGCTCTTGGTGGTCTTTGGGTTCCAGATGTGATCTAGCATTGTAGTGATTATGGACACAAGATGAGAAGTCTGAGCTTACCACAGGCCTAGGAAGAGGTTTATAGGGATGGACTATCCTCATTTTAGGCACTTCCTCAGTTTATACTCAACAAACACATCCATTGCAGATTTGGTAAAAAGAAAAAAATTGTGTTTGGGAACTCTTTTAAGAATGAATCAGTAAAAATGTTTCAAAAGCAGATCAGAGACAAACTATCACTTAGGGTGCTATCAGGTGCTGAAATTATAATACTATCTATAGACTCAGAGAAAATAAACTGTTTTGAATTTCTAGAAGGACTACTATAAATGAAGATAAATTACTACAATTAATCCTTCAAAGCACAAATGATGTACAACAACAAGTATGAACTTTCCGGGAAGCATGACCTCACCTAATGAGCAAAGGTTCCAAAAACCAACTATCTGGGAATTAAAACTTCCAAATGCTGAGATGAATGTTTTAAAATGGTTATTTTAAAGAAACTCAATGAATTTCAAGAGAATGCAGAGAAAATATCCAATACTCTAAAAGATATCTGATAGCAAAATGGAGGTAATTAAGCAAAATCAAGCAGAAATACTTCAACTGAAAAACATGATAGAAGACATAAGTAGTGGAATAGAGCAAATGGAAGAAACAATCAGTGAACTCAAAGACAAATTATTTGAGAATACATAGTTGCAGGAGAAAGAAAAAAGTAAGAGAAATAAAGAAAGAGTAAAGGAAATGTGGGATAGCATGGAAAGAACAAATATTTGAGTTACTGGGATTTGAGAGTCACCAGAGAATGCCAAAGGGTTGGAATGCATATTCAAAGAGATAATGGCAGACTTCTCAAACCTAGACAAAAATACAACTATCCAGTTATAGGAAGGACAAACATCACCAGTAAGATTCAACCCAGCCAACTTTACCCTAAACATAATCAGTCTCTCATATATTGAAAATAGAGGATTCTCAAAACATCAATGTGACTCAATGCTAAAATGAGAACTCAAAGACTATATTTCACTTTGTGTTACTATATGAGGGCAAAGGGACGAATTCATAACTTAACACATACTAAATTGATCACATGTATACAAAAAGAATTGAAAACGAATCTGGATGTGAACAAAAGGGTGGAGGGGGCGGGCAAGGGGGGAGGGTTGTGGGGGGAGAGGGAAAATATGGGGGGAAACCCATTGTAATCCATAAATCGTACCTTGGAAATTTATATCCTAAATAAAAGTTAAAAAAAAAAAGAGAGAAAAGCAATCAACAACACATAAGGGGGTTGCAATTCACCCAACTTCAGACTTCTCAGCAGAAACCTTGCAATCCAAGAGGGAATGGGATGTTCACAATACTTAAGAGAAGGCTACTGTATCCAGCAAAGCTATCTTTAAGCTAGCAGGAGAGATAAAGATATTACAAGACAAAAAAAAAGCTTAGAGAATTTATCATCACCAGCTCTTTGTTAAAAAATGCTAAAGAAAATTCTTCAAAGTAAAAGAAAGACATGCTAAGAAGTAAAAAGAAAATAACAGAAGATAGGAAACTCACTGGTAAGAGTAATTATACAAAAATTCAGAAAGCTCTAATATTGTAAACATGGTGTGTTTAGATCTTTACTGTGATGACTAAAAATTATAATCAGTACATTAAAATATTAAGAGACAAGCAATATTGAAAAGGTCAAATGCAACATCAAATTTCAAAAGATGGGGAGGAATGAAGCACAAATGTGGAGCTCTTTGTTGGGATATCTTATCTCTTTATGTTTTATTTATAACTTTTCCTATCTTTATAAACAAGTTAGCCATTATCATTTCAAAATAGCTTGTTACAGCCAAAGAAGTTATTTGTAAGCTTCATTATAACTATAAATCAAGAACCTAAAGCAGACTTAGCAAAAATAATAAGGACTCAAAGCACACCACTAGAAAAAATCACTTAAGCACAAATGAAGATTGCAGGAGGAGAAAAAAAAGGAACTAAAATAAACATACCCCAAAAAGTATTAAAATGTCAGTAGTAACAGCTGATCTTCAATACTTGCCTTAAACATCCATGGATTAAATTGTTCAATTGGAAGACATAGAGTGACCAAGTGAATTAAAAAACAGGACCCAACTATACTCTACTTAGCAGAAATCCACTTCACCTCAAAGGACATATATAGACTGAAAGTGAAAGGATAGAATAAGATATTCCATGCAAATAGAAATTTAAAAAAAGCAGAGTAACCATACTTCTATCGGATAAAACATATTTTAAGTGGAAAACAAAAAAGAGATAAGGAATGTTATTGTATAATAATGAAAGGTTCAATACAGCAAGAAAAAATAACACAATATGTATAAATGCATATATGCATATATATATACATATTCACCCCACATTGGAGTAACCAAATATATAAAGTAAATATTAATAGACCCAAAGGGAGAGATAGACTCTACTACAGTAATAGTAGGGGACTTTAACACTAAATTTTCAGAAATGGACAGATCATCTTGACAGAAAACCAATAAAGAAATGGCGGAGTTGAATTGCACTCCATATCAATTGTCCCGAACAAACATCCACAGAACTTTCCATCCAAAAAAGCAGACTATACATTCTCTCAAGATCACATGGGGAACATTGTCCAGGTTAGATCATATTGTAGGTCACAAAACAAATCTCTATAAATTCAAAAGAACAGAAATCATATCAAATATGATATGGTCCCCTTCCCCACTTTCTATATTGAAAAATTTCAAGCCTACCAAGGACTTTAATAAATAACATTAATGACTACTCTTCACCTAGATTTACCAATTGTTAAAATTATTGCAAAGTTTTAATCATTTGCAATTATCTTGGTGTTAAATTGGAAATTGTATAATTAATCAATTCTTTAAAAAAAATCATGTAGGATCTCTGTCCTTAATGTGCTGTACATTGTGAATTAATACTATAACTAGTACTCCAACAGTATTTTCACTTTGTGTCTCTATGTGAGGGCAAACTGTTGAAATCTTTACGTAATATGTACTAAACTGATCTTCTGTGTATAAAGAGAATTGAAAATGAATCTTGATGTGAATGGAAGGGGAGAGGGAGCAGGAAAGGGGAGGGTAGCGGGAGGGAGGGAAGTTGTGTGGGGGGAGCCATTGTAATCCATAAGCTGTACTTTGGAAATTTATATTCTTTAAATAAAAGCTTTATATATATATAAAAAATTATTGCAAAGTTGTTTTATTTCATTCTCTCTCCCTCTCTCCCTCCCTCCCTGCTGAAACATTTGAAAGTAACTTTCAGGCATCATTTTTAATTAAATAATATCATTAATTGATAAAAATGGTTATGTGTGAAAACGTTAAGTATGGTATCTTTTGGATGATAAGACTGTATGATTTCCTCCCTTTCCAAATTCCTTAGGAAAAAAAAATCTTGAATGAGGTATACATTACTGAATCAATAATTCTATTTAGAAGTTTGATTAAAATTTACTGCTGCTATATCTGTTGAGATTATTTCTATTTTGTGAACCTCAATAGTACCAAGTATAGTGCTGGAGGTTAAATCATAAAGATAAAAGTATTTTTCTACTGCCCCAGATGTGCCAGTCTCTTTATCTAACTTGCTATCCCCATCATCTTCCAAACATGAAAAAAATACTACTGAAATTTGTATAGGGCAACAAAGTATTCCAAATAGCCAAAGTGATCTTGAGTAAAAAGAAAGCAAGCAGGAGGCATTATACTTATTTTAAAATATAACAAAACTGCAGTGATTAAAACAGCATGATATTAGTATAAAAACAGTTCCATAAACCAACAGAATAAATGTCTTAGACATACACTCACACATCTGCAATCAGATGATACTTGACAAAAGTGCTAAAATGCATTGGAAAAAAGACAGTCTTTTTAATAAATGGTATTAGGAAAAGTGGATATCCACATGAAGAATTAGAGATCCCTATTTCTCACTATAAACAAAAATCAACTATATTAAAGATATAAATGTGAGACCTGAATTTTTGAGACTATTGAAAGAAAACACAGGAAAAACCTTCAAGACATTGGAATTGGCAAGGATTTTCTGGATCAGACTCCAAAAGCACAGGAATTAAAAGCAACCATAGACAAATGGAATTTCACAAAACTAAAGAGCTTTTGCCCAGCAAAATTATTATCAATAAAGAGACCACCTACAGAATGAAAGAAAATACGTGCAAGTGATATATCTGACAAGAGGTTAGTATAAAGAATATGTAAGGAACTCAAACAATTCAAGAGCAAAAAATAAATAATCCAGTTTCTAAGTGGGCTGTAGATGTAAAGAGAGATTTCTCAAAAATGATATATAAATTTCCAAAAGGTACATGAAAAAAGTCCTCAGTATCACTACTCATCAGGGGAATGTAAATCAAAACCACAATGTGATATCACCTCACTCTAGTATGCTTGGGTACCATGAAAAACAAAAATAGCAAGTGTTGGCAAGAATGTGGATAAAAGGAAAACTTTGTTCAATGTTGGTGGGAACGTAAATTAAGATTGCCCTTGTGGAAAATAGTATGGAGGTTACTTATAAAGCTAGAAATAGATTTAACATATGATCCAGAAATCTCATTACTGGATATATATCCAAGGTAAATGAAATCCATCTGTCGATGGGACATCTGTACTTCCATGTTTACTTCAGCATTACTTACAATAGCTAAGAAATGGAAACAACCTAAATGTCTATCTACCAATTAATACATAAAGCAAATATGGTACTGTTGTAGGCTAGGTTGGACCAAAATTAATATCTCAGGCTCTTGCCCTTTACTTAGAGAATTCTAAGCACAGGCTCAAACACGGCATGCAGCATGATAAGGTTTATTTAGAAAGTGAGAATACACAGGCACATTAGGGCATCATTATGGAATATTGGCCCGGAAAGGTAAAAAAGGGAAATTTCATATCCTGCTCTGTTCATCCTGGGTCCACGAGGTGAGAAGAAAAGAAAGCACCCTCCCCTTCCCCAGGCTTCTTATTAGCTTTGCCTAGGGGAGTGGTTACACAGTACCACCCCCAGGTCCTAGATAAGAGGAGGTGCATCTTGGGGAGGGGTCATCTGATTGATGATAGGACTTCATGGGGATGGGGTAGATGTGGCCTTCAGCTCATGAACTTAATCTATCACCCTGACTTTTCCCACATCAGTACAATATACACAATGGAATACTACTTGGCCATAAAAGCCTTAAATCCTGTCATTTGCAACAACGTAATGGAACTGTAGGTCACTATGTTAAGTGAAATAAGCCAAATATACAAAGACAAGTATCACATGATTTCACTCATATGTGGAGTCTAAAAAATAGGTGATCTTATAGAAGTTAAAAATATGGAGACCAGTGCTGTGATGTAGTGGGCTGGGCCTCTGCCTGCGGCACTGGAATCCCATATGGGCACCAGTTCATGTCCCGGCTGCTCCTCTTCCAATCCAGCTCTCTGCTATGGCCTGGGAAAGCAGTGGAAAATGGCCCACATGCTTGGGCCCCTGCGCCTGCATGAGAGACCCAGAAGAAGCTCCTCGCTCCTGGTTTCAGATGGACTCAGCTCTGGCCATTGCAGCCATCTGGAGAGTGAACCAATGGATGGAGAACCTTTCTCTCTGTCTCTCCCTCTCTCTGTCTGTAACTCTATCTCTCAAATGAATAAATAAAATATTTTAAAAATATATATATGTATATATATATATATATATATATATATATATGGTAGTTACCAGAGGCTGGGGACAGAAATAGTAATGGACAGATGGGAAAACTTTTGCAGCTAATAGAGGTAAGAAATGCTGGGGTTCTAATGCACAGTGAGGTAATGACAGGTAATGTATTGTATAGTTATCTATTTTAAAAGGAACTGAAAGACAGGATTTGGGATGTTTTCAACATAAAGAAATGTTAAATGCTTAAAAGAATCAATATATTTAGACTGATTAAATATTACACCATGTATACATGTAACATCACATAGTGCCCCATAAATATTCACAATTTTTATATGTCTGTTAAAAATTTTTAAATGCAAAAATTAAATGGGGATGTAATAATTACAGCCAGTTTATAAAGAATTCCTGCTCTCAGGAATAAATAAAATAACATATGTATAGTTCTAAATATGATATCAATAATAAAAACAAGACCATATTAAAAATAAAAATTAAAACATTAATAAAAATTAAATTTAAAATATTGAAAAATGTCATTAAGTCCAGGAAACATGCTTTGGGGAATGGTGATTAGAACACCCTTTGAAAGGAATGAGTTCTGAAAAAAAATGGAGCTTGTTTAAGCATTTTAAATAGTTCTCATGGAAGTAGACATAACAAAATGTTTCAAGAAAAAAATATCTAGGGCAGTCCAAAGAAATAACAGATACGTGAAACATTTTGTAATCTCTAATCTTATATGACAGTCATGAAGAAATGGGATTAAAATTGCTAGAGAGGGACACAAGAGACCTGGTTTATATACTCAGCTCTACCACAAAGTATGTCATTTTGAACAACTGTCACACTGAACCAACCCCATGTCTTGTTGTCCCATAAGTCAACTAAAGCTAATAACACCCCTGTCACAAGGTTGTTGGGAGGATCAAGTCAGATAAGGTTCACTGAAGTCTTTGGAAACTTTAAAAGTATGATTCAGATATAAAAGATTGTTATGATCACTCAGATAATCTGTTACAGGACAGTGTATAAAGCATTCCCAAGGTGCTTTCATTCAATTTACGCTATGAAAAATCTGTGTTTCTACTCCAATCTGATGGGTGTCAAGAAATACAAAATTCATTGTTGCCTCAATAAGAGATTTCACATCAAATATATAGTAATTCATTATGATTTGTTTTAAATACCCAAGAGAAGAACAAGAGGTGGGGGAATAATTCAACATTTGGTGTCTGGTGCCAACTGGCCAAAGTGGAGCTGTTTCCTTTAGCTTAGCAACAAACTGTTATTCTGCTTGGTTTCTAGGACACACATACTTTTGGTCTGAATGTTTAAGAGTCCAATTAGCACATGTCATTTAACTGGGAACATATGACCAACTGGTCTGGCAATACATTTTAGTTTTTTTTTTTTCTTTCCCAAACCAAACCATCAAAAACAGAATATTCACCAGCATGGGTAAAAGTAGTTAATACAAAAGAAAACTTTTTATATGTTGTTTGCTCTCTGGCATCATTTCATAGAAAGCCAAAACTGAGAAAAATTTCAAGTATGTCTTCCCAATGCCCAGCTCTTTGGCATCACCTCCCACTTCACTGTCCCTATACACTGTCATACAGAACTCTGATGCTTCCCAGTACTCAAAGACATTTCTATTTTTATGCTGTGAGTGGAAGATGCAATATGATCAAAGCTAGTTTAAGCAGAGATGGAGCGTGGAGGAGAGGACAAGACAGCATGAAAGAGACCCCTTAAAAGACTGTGAATGCTTGCCTCATGAATTCAGCTGTGAATTCAAAAACGATTGTAACCTCAAGTTTTATTTAATTTTAGTTAGAACAGCAGAACTTTGTTCATTTTATAAGAGCAATAAACTCTGTATATTGAGGACACAGAGATAGCTTAATGTCAAAATCAAATGCACTTGCCACATATTTAGTGGTATACATAGTTGTTATAGAGCCAAAGCTGATTGAGCATATGAGATATTTATGTACCTAAAAATAATTGAGATAATTTTTACACTAACACATCAAGCATTTCTGGAATCATTTTTCTCTTCTATTTCTGCCCTCCCTCCATTTGTTCATTTAAGATTGAGTGCTTTTGAGCGTGAAATGAAGTTACTGTTTGAATCCCACTCACGTCTCTATACCACCCTGTTCCCAAATTAGAAGAAGCAAATCTTTGTGCCAAGGGTTCTCAAAAACTCCTGACTCAAGATTCTTTGCATAAAACATGTACAACTGTCCTGAACAGTTTCTAGAAACTCAGAATAACAGGTGGTGCCTGCCTTTAGGAAAGGCATGATCGTTGAGGCTCTGCTAACATGAGTAGCTCCTAAAATTGGCAGCCCTAGCTGAAAGTGGACTGGAGCAGAGAATGAGAAGGGAAGCTCAAGCTTATGCAGAAAGGCAAAAAAAAGCACACTTTAAGAAAAATCCTAATATTCTTTTAACATGCATCATTAGAGAATGATAAATTTTTCTAAAACATTTAAAAGATAATTTAATAACACAGACTTTGAACAGGGGAATACCTTGGAGCCCAAAACAAGATAAGTGAATTTTAAATAAGATTGTAGCAAGAGGGCACAGACTTCCTGAGAAAATGAAAAAACTGGAAGATGAAAGAGAGACATGGTATCTAAATATTAGCCTCACCAATTTTGAAATGTAAACAATAAACTAAATCCACCCATTTTACCTCTAGAGAGTAAAGTAGTTGTAATACATATTGTTGGATTTTGCCCCTCCCAGAGCCACTCAAGAACTTAATCAACCTAAATAATATTTATGGCTATTAATAGCTTATTAGAAATAAAAATTGCAGGGGCTGGCTCTGTGGCACAGCAAGTTAACGCCCTGGCCTGGAGTGCCAGCATCTCATATGGGCACCGGTTCTAGTTCCAGCTGCTCCTCTTCCAATCCAGCTCTCTGCTATGGCCTGGGATAGTAGTAGAAGACGGCCCAAGTTCTTGGGCCCCTGCATGCACATGGGAGACCCAGAGGAAGCTCCTGGCTCCTGGCTTCAGATCATCACAGCTCTGGCCATTGCAGCCATCTGGGAGTGAACCAGCAGATAGAAGAACTCTCTGTCTCTACCTCTCTAAGTAACTCTGTCTTTCAAATAAATAAAATAAATCTCTAAAAAAAGAAATAAAAATTGTAGTAATGACCAATGACATAATTTACCCCAGAAGATTATTCCAGTTGAAAGAATATTAAAATACTCTCAAGCATATAATGCCTTAATTCAAAAGAATGAAAATTATAATGGCATTTCTGAATATCTGATCAAATAGTGGTACTACTTCATGAAATAAGAATGTTCAGAAACTCTCTCACAAGGTGAGCAGATATTATGTACAAATTCAACCATAATAAAATATTTCTGCTCCATGACTTTCCTCTTATACTGGCATGAGAATGATTGGAATATTCAGGGCTTGTGTTGTGGTGCAGTGTGGGCACCGGTTCAAGGCACCCAGTTGCAAGGGCAGGCACTGTGGCTCAGGAGGTGAACACCCCACCTGCAGTGCTGGCAACCCATATGGATGCTGGTTTGAGTCCCAGCTACTCCACTTGCTCCCTGCTAATGCTCATGGAAGAACAGCAGAAGACTGCCCAATTATTTGAACCCCTGCTACCCATGTGAAAAAAACCAGAAGCTCCTGGCTCCTGGCTTCAGCCTGGCCCAGCCCTGGCCAATGCAGCCATTTGGGGAGAGACCCAGTATATGTAGCACATGGAAGATCTCTTTGTATCTCCTCTTTCATGGGCTACAGTACACTAGCAGAAAGTGTCAAAAAGAACTTTTTCTTAAGCTTTTTCTAGAAATTAACAAAATGCTTCAAACGATCTAAAGATCATTTATTCACATTGAATCTCAGTAAGAACAGTGATCATTGTGGCATGTAAACTTGCTCTATTCTCCACCCTCTCTCCCCAACTTCATAATAACCTTTGGAAACTAACAGCCTTGAAATCATGATAACTATTAAAATAAGCCACTTAACTGCCAATGCTGGAGGCAGAATGAATTCTGTGGTTCTGCAAAACCCCATCTGTACATAACTGTTCACTATTTGACCTGCCTAGAGGTTCCATGGAAACTAAGACTCAAGATCCTTGTCTTCATCCGAACGGACACAGAGTTACTCAGAGTAAACAGCCTTTTAGTCAAGACATCTATTGAAATAATTCAGTAGCAATTGTTTAACATTATAGTTGTCTGAGACAGTGAAAACAGCTGGAGCAAGAAAGAAACTTATGAAATAACAAAATGAAAGGTAGAGGTCGGTGCTGTGGCGTAGCAGGGAGAAGGAAGAATATGATTTCCATTGTTGGTAAATGATATTATGAAAATGATCAGAGATTTTATTGCCATACCTAGTTGGGGGTGGGGCAAGAGGCATTCAGTAAAAACTATCCCCTGAGGAAGTGAAAACGTTAGACTTAATAAAACAAAAACTCTGACATCATAGAAATACAAACAATCCTCAGAGATTACCAGAAAATTACATAGCAACAAATTTGATAACCTAGAATAAATGGAGAAATTTCTGAACATGTACACGTTACCAAGATTAAATAATAGGAACAGGCATTGTGGTACACCAGGTTAAGCTTGTGATGCCTGTATAACATATGAGAGGGCTTGGCTCAAGTTCCAGCTACACTGCTTCTGATTCAGCTTTCTTCAAATGTACCTGCAAGGCAGCAGTGATAAGCCAACTATTTGGGTTCTTGTCACACACACACACACACACACACACACACACGAGACTAAAATGGAATTTTTAACTTTTGGTCTAGGCCTGGTTTGACCCTGGTTGTTGAGAGCATTTGGGGAGTAAACCAGATGGAAGATATTCTCTCTCTCTCTCTCTCTCTCTCTCTCTCTCTCTATTCCTCTCACCCTCCATTTCAAATAAATATGTAAATAAGTCTTCAAAAATAAATTACTCATGGAGAAAGAAAATATCTAAACAAGCTAATCATTAAGAGTAAGAATAAATCAGTAATGAAAATCTCCCATCAAAAAGGCCCAGAATCAGATAGTTTCACTTCTGAAGTGAATAATTTTATTTCAGAGATGGAGAGAAACACAGAAAGACAGCAACCATGCACTGGATCACTTCCCAAATACCCACAATGGCTAGGATTGAGATAAGCAGGAGCCAGGAACCAAAACCACAATCCAGGTCTTCACAGATTCAAGATTACTTGAGTTATCACTTCTGCTTCCCAAGGTCTGCATTAGCAAGAGGCTGAAGTTAGGAGAACCACAGACCAGTTTCCATGATAAACATAGATGCAAAAATCTTCAACAAACTTCTGGCCAATTGAATCCAACAATCCTATCTTAAAGATCATCCACCGGCTGGCACCATGGCTCAACAGGCTAATCCTCCACCTTGCGGCGCCGGCACACTGGGTTCTAGTCCCGGTCGGGGTGCCGGATTCTGTCCCGGTTGCCCCTCTTCCAGACCAGCTCTCTGCTGTAGCCATGGAGTGCAGTGGAGGATGGCCCAAGTCCTTGGGCCCTGCACCTGCATGGGAGACCAGGAGAAGCACCTGGCTCCTGCCATTGGATCAGTGCGGTGCACCGGCCTCGGCGGCCATTGGAGGGTGAACCAACGGCAAAGGAAGACCTTTCTCTCTGTCTCTCTCTCTCTCTCACTGTCCACTCTGCCTGTCAAAAAAAAAAAAAGAAAGAAAAGAAAGATCATCCACCCAGACCAAGTGGGATTTATCTCTGGTACAAAAGGATGGTTCAGCATTCGCAAATCAATCAATGTGATACATCATATTAGCAAATTGAAGAACAAAAGCCATATGATTATCTCAATAGATGCAGAGAAAGCATATGACAAAATACAGCATCTTTCATGATAAAAACCTTAAGCAAATTGGGTATAGAAGGAATATTCCTCAACACAATCAAGGCAATTTATGACAAACTCAGGGCCAGCATCCTATTGAATGGAGAAAAGTTGGAAGCAATCCCACTGAGATCCAGAACCAGACAAGGATGCCCACTCTCACCACTGCTATTCAGTATTGTCTTGGAAGAGCCATTAGGCAAGAAAAATAAATCAAAATGTTACAAATTGGGAAGGAGGAAATCAAACTATCCCTATTTGCAGATGACATGATTCTATATATAGGGGATGCAAAAGACTCCACTAAAAAGGCTATTGGAACTCATAGAAGAGTCTGGTGAAGTAGCAGGATATAAAATCAATATACAAATATCAACAGCCTTTATAAACACAGACAATACCCTGGCTGAGAAAGAACTTCGGAGATAAATCCCACTCACAATAAGCATAAAAGATCAAATACTGGCCGGCACCACGGCTCACTAGGCGAATCCTCTGCCTGCGGCACCGGCACACTGGGTTCTAGTCCTGGTCAGGGCGCCTGACTCTGTCCCGGTTGCTCCTCTTCCAGTCCATCTCTCTGCTGTGGCCCAGGAGGGAAGTGGAGGATGGCCCAAGTCCTTGGACCCTGCACCTGCATGGAAGACCAGAAGGAAGCACCTGGCTCCTGCCTTCAGATCAGCACAGTGCGCCAGCCACAGCATGCTGGCCGCAGTGGCCATTGGGGGGTGAACCAACGAAAAGGAAGACCTTTCTCTCTCTCACTGTCCATTCTGCCTGTCCAAAAAAAAAAAATCAAATATCTTGGAATAAATTTAAGTAAGGATGTTTTAGATCTCTACAATAAAATTACAAAGCACTAAAGAAAGAAAAGAGGACAGTAAAAAAGTAAAAATTTTCCATGTTCTTGGGTTGGAAGAATCAACATCATCAAAATGTCCATACCACCAAAAACAATTCACAGATTCAATGCAATCCCAATCAAAATACCAGTGACATTCTTCACAGATCTAGAAAAAATGATGCCAAAATTCATACAGAAATACAAGAGATCCCAAATAGCTAAAGAAATCTTATAAAACAAACAAAGCCAGAGGAATCACAATACCAGATTTTAAGACGAACTACAAGGCAGTTATAATCAAAACAGCTTGGCATTGGTACAAAAACAGATGGATAGACCAATGGAACAGAATAGAACTGCCAAAAATCAATCCAAGCATCTGAAACCAACTTAAATTTGACCAAGGAACTATAATCAATCCATGGAGCAAGGGCAGTCTTTTCAACAAATGGGTCTGGAAAAACTGGATTTCCGCATGCAAAAGTATGAAGCAGGACCGTACCTTACACCTTACATGAAAATCCATTCAAAATGAATTAGAGACCTAAATCTATGACCTGATACCATCTAATCACTACAGAACACTGGGGAAACCCTGCAAGACATTGGCACAGGCAATGAGTTCTTGGAAAAGACCCTAGAGGCACAGGCAATCAAAGCCAAAATCAACTGATGGGATTATATCAAATTGATAAGCTTCTATACTGCAAAAGAAACTCTCAGGAAAGTGAGGAGGCAACTGACAAAATGGGAGAGATTATTTGCAAACAATGCAACTGATAAAGGATTAATAACCAGAATATATACAGAGATCAAGAAACTCCACAACAAAACAAACAACTCAATTAAGAACTAGGGGAAAGGACTTCAACAGACATTTTTCAAAAGAGGAAATCCAAATGGCCAACAGACACTTGAGAAAATGCTCAGGATCACTAGCCATCAGTGAAATGCAAATCAAAACCACAGTAAGGTTTCACCTCACCCCAGGTAGAATGGCTTTCATATAGAAATCAACAAACAATTGCAGGCAAGGATGTGAGGAAAAAGGTACCGCAATCCACTATTGGTGGGAATGTAAACTGGTAAAACCACTATGGAAATCAGTTTGGAGATACCTCATAAATCTGAATATAGCCCTACCATATGACCCAGCCATCCCACTTTCTGGTAATTTACCGAAGGGAAATGAAATCAGCAAATAAAAGAGTTGTCTCCAACCCCATGGTTATTGAAGCTCAGTTCACAATAGCTAAAACATGGAATCAACCCAAATGCCCATCAACTGAAGACTGGATAAGAAATTATGGGATATGTACTCTATGGAATACTGCACAGCATTTAAAAAATGAAATCCAGTTATTTGCAACAAAATGGAGGGATCTGGAAAACATCATGCTGAGTGAAATAAGCCAGTCCCAAAGGGACAAATACCATATGTTCTCCAATTTGTGATAACTAATAGAGCACCTACAAGGAAATCTGTAGAAGTGAAATTGACACTTTGAGAAGCAATGACTTAAACAGCCCTTGTATTGACTGTTGCAGAACGGTTTTTGCAATTTATATATATATATATATTTTTTTTTCCTGATGGAGAACGGGACTGGGAATGGGAGAGGGAGGAGGAAGTGAGGTGGGAGTAGGGAAGGGAGGGCGGGTATGATGGGAAGAATCACTACATTCCTAAAGTTGTACTTATGAAATCTGTACTGATTAAATAAATGGTTTCTTTCAGAAAGAAAAACTGTATATATGACATCTTTCCTTTTATATAAACAAATACACGTATAAGACAGACATAAATCACAATGGATTTAATTGTTCATTTAAGGTTAGTTTTGTATCACCCAGGAGATGAAGGGCCAGTTACTTCTAACAACTCTAAAAATGATATATTTTCTTTTTTTGTATATGTATTTATTATAAAGAATGGGGAAAGGGGACAGCATTGTGGCTTAGTGGGTTAAGCTGCTGCCTGCAGGACCAACATCCTATATGGACAATGGTTCAAATCCTGACTGCTCCACTTCCAATCCAGCTCTCTGCTAATGTGCTTGTAAAAGCAGTGGAAGATGGCCCAAGTGCTTGGGCCCTTAAACCCATGTAGGGTTCCCAGAAGAACCTCCTGGCTCTTGGCTTCAGCCTGGCTCTGCCCTGGTTGTTGTGGCAATCTGGGAAGTGAACCAGCAGATGGAGCACCTCTCTCTCTCTCTCTCTCTCTCTCTCTCTCTCTCTCTCTCTCTCTCTCCCCCCCCCTACCTCCTCTCCCTATAACTTTGCCTTTCAAATAAATAAAATAAATTTTTAATAAAGGAGGAAATAATCTTGAGAATCAAAAAATAAATAAATAAATGTACAATCCTTTTTGTTTCCTGAAATTTTAAAAAAGTTAATATGGATAATTAAGGAAATTTGATATTACTTCTTTAACACAATAGTATTAAATAAATGTCCTAAGAGTTGCATTTAAATTCTGATTATGCAGGAAAATTCCTTAAGTTGTAGCAAATTTTACCAAATGTTTTAGGAAGAACTAACATCAATTATACTCACACTGTTCCAAAATAACTGAAATGGTGGGAACCCTTAGAAACTTGTTCTATAAGGCCAGTGTTGCCTTGATTCCAAAACCAGAGAAGGACACAAGCAAAAACTACAGACTGGGGCTGGGGCCATGGCACAGTAGGTTACTCCTCCGTCTGCAGCGCTGGCATCCTTTATGGGCGCCAGTTCAAATCCCGACTGCTCCTCTTCCAATCCAGCTCTCTGTTATGGCCTGGGAAGGCAGTAGAAGATGGCCCAAGTGCTTGGACCCCTTCACCCGCGTGAGAAATCAGGAGGAGGCTCCTGGTACCTGGCTTCAGAACAGCACATGTCCAGCTGTTGCAGTTATATGGGGAGTGAGCCAGCGGGTGGAGGACCTCTCTCTGTGTCACTTCCTTTCACTGTAATTCTCTCTCTCAAGTAAATAAATAAAACCTTTTAAAAAACTGTGACAAATATCCCTGATGAGCATAAATGCAAAATTTCTCACCAAAATACTAGCAAATTGAATCAACAACACATGAAAAAGATCAATTATCCTGACCAATTGAGATTTAACCCAGGGATGCAGAGATGATTCAATATATGCAAATCAATGAATCCAATACATCACATCAACAGCATGAAGGGAAAAAATCATAAAGTCATCTCAATAAATGCAGAATAGGGATTGGATGAAATACAGTATACATTCATCATAAAAACCTTAAACAAATTAGAAAGAATGTACCTCAATATAATAAAGGCTATATATGACAAACAGCCAACATCAAATTGACTGTGGAAAAGTTGAATGTATTTACACTAAGATCCTAAACCAGACAAGTATGTTCACTCTCACTACTCTTATTCAGTACAGTTCTGGAAATTTTAATCAGTGCCATTAAGCAAAAGAAAGAAATAAAAGGAATATAAGAAGAAAAGAAGAAATCAAATTATCCCTATTTGCAGATGACATAATTCTATATAGTGAAGAGCCAAAAGACTCCACTAAACGATTATCAGAACTGATCAGACAAGTTATAAGATTCAAAATTGACACACAAAAATCATTAGTGATTTTGCAGACCAGCACTGAACTTCCTGAAGAACTCATAACAGCAATCCCATTCACTAAGGCTGCAAAAAATTTAAATGGCTTAGGAAGTGGAAGACTTCTACAACGTAAATTTAAAATACTAATGAAATAATTTGAAGAAGAAACAAAAATTGAAAGACCTCCTATATTCATTGATTGAAAGAATCAGTCTTGGCTGGCACCGGCCCACTGGGTTCTAGTCCCAATCGGGGCACCGGATTCTGTCCCGGTTGCCCCTCTTCCAGCACAGCTCTCTGCTGTGGCCAGGGAGTGCAGTGGAGGGTGGCCCAAGTGCTTGGGCCCTGCACCCTCATGGGAGACCAGGATAAGCACCTGGCTCCTGCCATCGGATCAGCGTGGTGCACCGGCCGCAGTGCGCCGGCCACGGCAGCCATTGGAGGGTGAACCAATGGCAAAAAGGAAGACCTTCCTCTCTGTCTTTCTCTCTCACTGTCCACTCTGCCTGTCAAAAAAAAATCTCAAAAAAAAAAAAAAAGAATCAGTCTTACTAAATGCACATACTACCGAAAGGGTATTACAGAAGCAATGCAGTCTCTATCAAAGATATTCTTCACAGAATTTAGAAAAATATCCAAAAATTCATACAGAAACATGAAAGATGCCAAACAGCCAAAGCAATCATGAACACTGGAGACAAAGCTGGAGTAATCAATACCAAAATCCAAAACAAACTACAAAACATGTATAAAAAACAACATAGTGACAGCATTACAACAAATACATAGACCAATGGAACAGAACATAAACTCCAGAAATAAATCCATACATCTACAGCCAACTTTGACAAAAGTGCTATACAACACTCTCTGGAGAAAGGACAGTCTCTTCAATAAATGGTGCTAAGAAAACTAGATTTCTATATGTAGAAGTTTGAAAGAAGACCCTTACCTCTCATGCTATTTAAATATCAGCTCAAAATGGATCAAAGATTTAAATGTAAGACCTGACACTATGAATATACTAGAAGAAAACATAGGGAAAACATTCCAAGACACGTAAATAGGCAATACTTTTTTGGATATAAGTACTAAAAGCAAAGAAAAAGTGGATAAATGTGATTTTACCAAACTTGGAAGCTTCTGCACGGCAAACAAAACAATCAACAGAGTGAAGACACAGTGAAAAGAATGGGAGAAAATATTTATAAACTATGCATCTGATAAATGATTAACAGCCAGAATATATAAGGAAATCAAAATTCAACAAGGGCTAGCTTTGTGGTATAGCAGGTAAAGCTACCTATTGCAATGCCAGCACCACATACAGGAACCAGTTCATGTCCCAGATACTCCACTTCTGATCTAGGTCCCTGCTAAAGGCCTGGGAAAACAGCAGAAGATGACCCCAAGTATTTGCACCCCTGCCACCCACATGGCAGACCTGGATGAAGTTCCTGGCTCCTGGATTTGTTCTGGCTCAGCCCTGGCAATTGTAGTCACTTGGGAAGTAAACAAGTGAATGCAAGATCTCTCTCTCTCTCTCTCTCTCTCTCTCTCTCTCTCTCCTCTCCCTCCCTCCCCTCCTCTCCCCACACTTCCCTCATCCTTATCTCTGTAGCTTTGACTTTCAAATAAAGAAAAATTTAAAAACAAAATCAACAACAGTCCAGTTAAGAAATGGATAAAGGATCTAAAGACATTTTTCAAAAGCAGAATCACAAATGGCTAAAAAATACATGAAAAAAACACTAGTATAACTAGGCATGAGGGAAATGAAAATCAAAACCTTAATGAGGTATCATCTCATTCCAGTCAGAATAGCTACCATCAAAAATTCAAAATGACAAATACTTCTGAAGATACGGAGAAAATGGAACCCTAATATACTGTTTGTGGAAATGTAAATTAGTAATGCAGCTGTGGAGAATAGTATGGAACTTCCTCAAAAAGGTAAAAATAGATCTATTATATGGCCCAGCTACCCTACTTATCCCACTTGTAGGAATATATTTGAAGCAAATAAAATCATTATATGAAAGATATTCCTGCAGTGATAATATTGCAACATTATTCGCAATCAGCAAGACATGGAATCATGGGGCCAGCACTGTGGTGTAGCAGGTATGCCACCACCTGCAGTGCCAGCATCCCATATGGGTGCTGGTTCAAGTGCTGGCTGCTCCACTTCCAATCTAGCTCTCTGCTATAGCCTGGGAAAGCAGTAGAAGATGGCTCAAGTCCTTGGGCTCTTGCACACATGTGGGAAGACACAGAGGAAGCTCCTGGCTCCTGGCTTTGGATCGGCGCAGCTCCAGCCATTGGGGCCAACTGGTAAGTGAACCAGCCAATGGAAGATGTCTCTCTCTCTCTCTCTCTCTCTCTCTCTCTCTCTTTCTCTCTCTCTCTCTCTGCCTCTCCTTCTCTGTGTTACTCTGAATTTCAAATAAATATAATAAATATTCTAAAAAATGACATGAAATCTACTTAGTTGCCCATCAATGGGTGACCAGATAAAGAAATATATATATGTGTGTGTGCGCGCGCGCGCGTGTGTGTGTGTATGAACATTATTCAACCACAAAAAAGAATACTATACTGTCATTGATGCAACTGAAAGAAATCATGTGTTAAAGGAAATAAATCAGACACCAAAAAGATAAATGGCATTTGTTTTCTCCAACGGGTGAAATCTGAAATAGTGATTACTAGAGGTTGGCAAGGGTTAGGATGATAGAAGTTCTGAAATCTTATACCAAAACACAGTCTGGTAAAGGTAATGAGTACTGGAGTTGCAAAGAATAGTAAAGTACCTATAATCCATGATAAAAGCAGTGGAAAGTTTAATTACCTGATATAATTGGTTTATGTTCATGTATCTGTTGAAATATTGCAGCATACACCAAAAACATACAGCTATTTAATGTTAATTCAATTTTTTAAGAAATCAAAAGAGAAATCAAAACTTTCTGGAAGCAGATTAAGATAACAACACAACATATCAAAACTAATGGGATACAGCAAAAGCAGTGTTAAGAGGAAAGTTTATAACAATAGGTGCCTACATCAAGAATTTGGAAAGCCGAGAGTTCCAAGATGGCGGAATAGGGAGGGAGCACACTGATGGTCTGGGACGGGAAGGTTCAAAGAGGAGTGAGAATTTGTAGTTTCGGGGAAAGGGAAGCTCTTCTGAAACTGGGGAGACAGGGTGGACCTGCGAGGAGGATGCGGACGCTTGAAGAGCAGGACACCAGCAGGAGTGTGTACTCACCAGCGCTAGAAGCCAAGGTGAGACGGGGTGCTTGCCCAGCACCGCTGTAACAGCCGCTGCCGCCCCTCCCCCAACCCACCCTGGGATGGACACTGAGACACGCACGACTGAGTGGGGGAGGAAATAGAAAATCGAACAGAGTGAGTAGCGCCTGCGGAAAGAGTGCGCAACTCAGGGGGACTAATTGAGGGACTAAACAATCCAGGATCCCTCCCCCAAATCAGAGCTGCAGCAGGTGGGAAGCAGCCATCTTGTTTGTTTACATTCGGGCTTAAAGGAGAACTGCCTCTGCCTCCGCACTAACCTTCAGAGGTGGAACCCAAAGGTGGAGTGGAGCGACACAACACTCCTTGTGCAAGGGCGGGCAGCTCAAAGCCCTGACACCAGTCTACTCAAGTTACCAGAGAAAAAAAATGAATAGCGCCTGCGGGAAGAGGGCAGGATCCAGGGGACGAACTGAGGGTTCCAAAACGCCAGGATCCTTAGGAGCCAACCAACCCACAATCAGAGCTGCAGTGGGCAGAGTGCAGCCATCCTGTTTGTTTACATTTGGACGTAAAGGAGGCTGGCCTCAGCAGGAGCGGAGTCCAAAGGTGGTCTGGAGCTACTTGACACTCTTCATGCAGGAGGTGTAGTGAAAGAGAGTGGCTGACCAACGAACCCCAGGCACAGACACGTAAGGGCAAACATAGGAACAAGGAAACCTGCCCCCAAGGGGTGGAGATTGGCACCTCAAAGCCCTGACACCAGCCCACTCAAGTTACAAAAAGTAAATAAATAAATAAACAAACAAACAAACTCTAGAAGGCAGAGCAGCCTGCTTACACTGGATGTTGGTACAAACTCACAGCAGCCCATAGCAGAGTGAAATCAACCTGAAAAACCACCCAGATGGAAGGCCAAAAAAAAAAAAAAAACCCCACAATAAGAATATAGAAGAACATATAAACTCGCCAATGGAGCAAGCTAAACCAACCATAACAGAGGCCGAAGAAGAAGAAGAATTTGAAACCACGCCAGAAAAAGAATTCAGAAAATTAATAATCAGATTACTTAGAAATAATAACAAACAGTGTAGAGAACTGAACGAAAAATAAGCCCAAGGATTAGAGATCCTAAAGAGAAGCCAGAATGAAATACTGGAAATGAAAAACTCAATTGACCATATAAAAAACACCGTGGAATCCCTCGGAAATGGAACAGATGAAATAGAAGACCGAATATCAGAATTCGAAGACAAACTTCCAGAAATAATACAGTCAGTTCAAACGCAGGAAAAAGAAATTAAAAAATTAAAAAATATGGTTGGAGACCTACAAGACTCAATCAAATGGTGTAATGTTCAGATAATAGGAGTCCCTGAGGGGGTTGAAAGAGGGAATGGATTGGAAGGTGTTTTCAATGAACTAATATCAGAAAACTTCAAACAAAGGCTGCTGGATAACAACAGGCAAATTCAACAGATAGCCAGGACTCCGAACAGGGTAGACCAGAAGACAAATTCACTGCGACACGTTGTGACAACACTCAACTCAGTGACACACAAAGAACAAATCCTAAATTGTGCCAGAGAAAAACGACAAATCACATTCAGGGATAAGTTAATCAGGCTCACCACAGACTTCTCATCACAAACACGACAGGCAAGGAGACAATGGCATGATATATTTCAAGTTTTAAAAGACAAACAATGCCAACCTAGAATACTATACCCTGCAAAGCTATCATTTATGAATGAAGAGAAAATAAAGATCTTCCAAGACAAACAGAAACTGAAAGAATTTGTATCCATGCATCCAACCCTACAACACTTGCTCAAAGACGTGCTGCACACAGAAATACAAAAACAAGAACTTCACTACAAAAAAAAAAAGCGAATGTAAACAAAGTTCAAAATACATAAACAGATCGTTTAGGAAACATGAATGGGAAAAGACAGTACTTAACAGTAATCACACTGAATGTGAATAGTCTTAATTCTACTACCAAAGACATAGACTAGCTGATTGGATCAAGAAAGAGAATCCATCTATATGCTGCCTTCAGGAGACACACCTTATCAGCAAAGAGGCACGCAGACTGAAAGTGAAAGGATGGAAAAAGATACTCCAAGCTAACAGAAATCAAAAAAGAGCTGGTGTGGCCATCCTGATATCAGACAAAATAGACTTTAACATAAAAACTATTAAAAGAGACAGAGAAGGGCACTATATAATGATTAAAGGATCTATCCAACAGGAAGACATTACTATTATAAATGTATATGCACCTAGTTACAGGGCACCTGGCTACCTGAAAGAATTACTAAAGGATTTAAAGGGAGATATAGATTCAAATACAATAGTAACAGGGGACTTCCACACCCCACTCTCACCAATGGACAGATCAACCAGACAGAAATTCAACAAAGAAACAACAGAGTTAATTGATGCTATAGACCAAATAGACCTAATAGATATCTTCAGAACCTTCCACCCCACAGCCACAGAGTTCACGCATTTCTCCCCAGTACATGGAACGTTCTCTAGGATTGACCATATGCTAGGCCATAAAGGGAGCCTCAACAAATTCAAAAAAATTTAAACTATACCATGCAGCTTCTCAGACCATAGTGCAGTGAAACTCGAAATCCACAACCCCAGAATCTCTACACCATATGCAAATATATGGAGAATGGACAACATGATCCTAAAATGTCCGGCGCCGTCCTCGACCAGCAAGAAACGGAGACCGAACGTTACAAGCAGGAGCTCTTTATTACTCGGCAAGCAGGAGATCCAGCCTCGATCTCAACAGGGCGCGTTCTGCCCGATATCCGGATTGCGCCGGTATATATGCACAACACCCGTCATAAATCAGGTGACAGGCTACAGACGTGGGGATTGGGCAAGCTCATAAAGCGGCGGGAAATCCCTACACCGAAGAAGAACCCGGAAGCAGGAAATGGGCGCCATCTTAGGGAGCCGTTCCTCCAGCCTGGTCTCCTACATCTCCCTCCTTTTGTTTTACACAAATCACACCCCTGACGGTCCCCAATCCAAGGGACCGGGAGATAATTTACCGGACAGAGAGTAGAGGTGCACACCCAGCGTGCTGAGATCCGTCGGTTGGACTGTATCCAAAAGGCCTGGCCACAACCCTTGATATGTCCACCAAGGATCTTTCCCCTTTTGCTGGGACAGGCCGGGGCTGAGCCTGTATGCATGTGCATATGCTCTCCCAGGACCCCCGGAACTCCCGGGTGGACTCCCGCTGCAGTACCTTTGGTCTCGCATGTCTCGGTTTGACTCCCAGTCGGGGGTGGGTGTTAGAGTCCAATAAGGGGAGAGGAGTATACCAGGAACTCAGAGGAAGGTGAATGACTTATACAATTTTGTTGTAGTTTTGGAACACGAAAGTTGGCTATAGAAGTGGGGTTTTAGTCAGTAGTGAGGACTCGGTCATAAGTCATGCGAGCCAGCATAGCGTATGCGTCCGGGTCACGATGTTGAAGAGCGGCGTACGCTGCTGCACGAAACTGATGTCTGACGTTCTCCAGTTTGTTGTTAATGAAGGAGCTCACCCAACGGAACACGCAGGGACCTATGGATAACAATAAGAGCAAAGATAATAACGGGCCCAAGAGAGGGAGAAGGTAAGGAAGGAAGCCATTCCAGGCACTCCAGAGTGGATGAGGTGCCTTATAAGGGCTGGAATCAAAGCCTGCATGGGAGCTATGGAGCAGATTAATTATTAGTAGCAGGAAGCAGGGGGAGCATATCTCACGAATCGACGGCTTGCTCGTTGTTCCGCGAAGGTGTGTCATCCTTAGTATCTGACGTTGAGGTTGTGTCCTGTGATGGTGGGTCCGCCTTTCTGACCAATCTTTCCGGGACCCAGAGGGGTTCTCTTTCAGAGTCCTGTGGGAAGACACAAACCGCGCCTCGGTTCCAGCATAGTACCGGATCCGGGCCATGCCACTTTCCTGTGAGGACATCTTTCCATCGAACATAGCCTCGCGTGGATGGCTCCCTTAGCATGTGTCTTTCAGCCGGGGGCATGGAGCGGTCTGTCAGGTTTAAAAAATTTATAGTAAATAAGGCAAGCGAAAGCCGCATACGAGGGGTCTTGCCCTTGGCAATTCCCTCCTTTTGTTTTTGGAGAAAGGCCTTAAGAGTTCGATGAGCCCTCTCTATGATAGCCTGGCCTTGTGGGTTGTAGGGTATCCCTGTTTTGTGTTGGACCTGCATACGAGTGCAAAATTGTTGGAACGAAGTACTTGTATATGCAGGGCCATTGTCTGTTTTTAGAACATGCGGCTTGCCCCAGGCTGCCCAGGCAGCGAGGCAGTGAGAGATGACATGGGAGACACGTTCGCCTGTCTCCAGGGAAGCAAAAACCACTTGGGAGCAGGTGTCAATGGACACATGAACATACTTTAAGGTTCCAAATTCGGGTATGTGAGTGACATCCATTTGCCAAATATGTCCTGGTAACAGACCACGGGGATTAACGCCTATAGAGGGTGTAGGAATGAGAGTAGGGCATGTAGTACAACGGCGGACAATGTCGCGGGCAACTGCACGGGGAAGGCCGAATTTGATAGTGAGGGTTTTTGCATTTACATGAAACTCCGAGTGAAACTGAACGGCCTGTTCTTCAGGGGAAGACAATTGAAATACCCAAATTGGACGTGTAGCCTGATCAGCCACAGCATTACCCGAGGCCATAGGTCCAGGCAGAGAAGAGTGGGCTCTAATGTGGGTGATAAAGAAAGGAGCGGAGCGACCCCAGATGGACTGTTGTAGGGTAAGAAAGGCCGCTGCTACTGAGGATGAGGGATTAATTTGTCCCACCGCCTCGAGGACGGAGACGGAATTGACAACATAATGCGAATCGGAAACAATGTTAACGGGTCCGGGGAAATCGGAAAAAACCTGGTTAACTATAAGAAGTTCAGCTACTTGGGGGGAACTAGTATCGAATTGGAACGTTTTGGGGATGGTTCCCGAGACAACGTATGCGCCAACCCCAGTTTTGGAGCCGTCGGTGTACACCACCGGCGCTTCCGGTAACGGTTTAGAGGATGTAGATTTTGGGAAGATGACCGGGTGGGACTGAATGAAAGTTAACAAGGGGTCAGAGGGTGTTCTGTTTGTAATAGTAGCGCGGGTGGAGCAGGCCAACACCGCCCAAGAATCGGTACAAGCGGTTAACACCCGTATCTGTTCCATGGAATAAGGTACAACAACAGTAGATGGCTCACGGCCGAAATGTTGTATGGCCTTTTGTATGGCTAGAAGGATTATTTCTGCCACCATAACGGGATAGTAATTGAGAGACTTGGCTGACGACATCGAAGGGTGGATCCAAAGGAGAGGCCCGTCCTGCCACAGGACCGCGGTAGGCTGTTTGTGTGTGGCAAGGACCCAAAGGGTGAGGTCCCCTTCAGGGTCCCAACGTTTTAGGGTGGCATTACTAAGGGCATCATTTACGGTTGACAATGCCTTTTTAGCTTCGGGGGTGAGAACCCGGGGAGAGGTGAGGTCCGGGTCTCCCTTGAGTATGTCGAAAAGGGGTTGTAAGACAGCATTTGGAATTTTGAGATAGGGCCTGACCCAATTAATATCTCCTAGGAGTTTCTGTACATCGTTTAGTGTGGAAATAGTACTAGTTTTTATTAATATTTTTTGAGGTCTTATTTGAGTGGGAGTGACTACAGATCCGAGGTAGGTTACTACCGATGATAATTGTATTTTGTTAGGGGCAATATGTAGTCCCGCTTCCTCCAATACCTGTTGAAGCATATTATATAGGCTCATGAGTCTTTTTTCCGTGGGAGCCGCACATAACAAGTCATCCATATAATGTAGGCACTTGCAATCGGGATACTGATCTCTAAGAGGTTTTAGTACCTGAGCCACATATATTTGGCACATTGTAGGGCTATTTGTCATTCCCTGAGGTAAAACCGTCCACTCCCAGCGTTTGTCTGGCTGTTCTTGGTTTTGGGCAGGGACGGTGAAGGCAAAACGTGGGGTGTCCCTTTTGTCCAATGGAATAGAGAAGAAGCAGTCCTTAAGATCTATAACAATAATGGGCCAACCACTGGGAAGTGCCGAAAGTAAGGGAAGGCCACGTTGCACGGGGCCCATGGGCTGCATCTGTGCGTTTACCGCCCTGAGATCATGTAGAAGTCTCCATTGGCCTGATCTTTTACGGATGGCGAAGATGGGCGTGTTCCACGGGGAGGTAGACGGGATTAAATGTCCGGACTTAACCTGTTCTATGACCAGAGTATTAACTGCCTCCAATTTTTCACGGGATAGGGGCCACTGAGGAACCCAGACAGGTGTGTCTGTTAGCCAGGAGATGGGCAAGGGCTTTATTGGCTCAGGAGGCGATACAGCGGCCCCTAGGAAAAACCCAGACCAGATTTATTTAACTTTTGTTTTGGCTCAATAGGGGAGGGACGGCCTTGAAGCTGGACCCCGAGACCCTTTCCGGGAACATAACCCATCTTTTGTAGCATAGACTGTACGGCGGGGGAGGTGGTGACCAGGGCCATATCCATCTCGGCCAGGACGTCCCTCCCCCAAAGAGAAATAGGGAGAGGTAAAACGAAAGGGGAGAACTGTCCTGTGTGGCCCTCGTCGTCCTGCCAAGATAGTAAGGCCGCACTCACTTTTGGGAAATTGGCAAAGCCGAGGCCCTGTAAGGTTTGTTCTGACACGTTCGTAGGCCACGTATTAGGCCAATCTTTTGTCGCTATGATGGACTTATCAGCCCCCGTGTCAAGGAGTCCCTTGATTGGCTTACCGTTAATCTGTAGCACTAAGGTGGGGCGCTCGCTTAAAAGTAAGTGTAAGCCGGTGAAGTTAGTGCCAGAGGATCCGAAGTTTTTTGGGCCGCGAACGCAATTTTTTGCCGGAACTAAAGAATGGAGACTGGGAAGTAACAACAATTGTGCAATGCAGTCCCCTGTATTAATAAGTACAGGTCCTTGAGGGGCCTGTACCATGATTTTTACTGTGCCAGTATAGTCGGAATCAACAACTCCAGGGATCACCGCCAGCCCCCGGAGGGCAACTGAGGAGCGGCCCAATAACAAACCAACTGAGTTAGGCGGCAAGGGTCCCGAACAATTACTTTCCACTAGTTGAACCCCCATTTCCGGAGTTAAAAGGAGTGAGGAGGTGGCACAGAGGTCCAGGCCAGCTGATCCGCGGGTGGCGCGGGCTGTGGGTGCGTCGGGTGCCACGTTGGCACGGGAGGTGGTACCTGAGAATAGATTTGTTTTTGGGGGCTCCTCATTGGAATGGGGAGCCCCCTCTGGCCGTTTTTTGGCCCTTGGGTGTTACCGGTAAGTGGGTTGCCGTCGACATCAAAGGCAGAACGGCACTCCTCTGCCTTGTGAGGGCCTTTACGGCAGCGACGACAAAAGTCCACGCCCGAGGGCTGTGTAGAGGGACCTGCGCGACTGAAAGAAGGGCAGTCGCGTTTTCTATGTCCTGGCTGGTGGCATTGGAAACAAAGCCCTGAAGATATAGGAGGACGATTTTGTTTGGGTCTTGGGCCGCCCTTGACTGATGAGGGGTTTAAGGTAGTGGCCAGCATTGCGGCCAAGCCTGCGTTGGTAAGTGGCCCTCCGGCATCTCTACAATATTTTAGCCAGGAGTCGAGGGACTTGTGTCTATACTGACGAAGGATATTTTTGCACTCCTTATTAGATTGTTCGAAGATGATTTGCTTAACTAACGGTTGAACATCGACCTCGGAGGGGAAGATGCGCGATGCAGCCTCAAGTATTCTGGCTACAAAGTCGGCAAAGGGTTCGGCCGGGCCTTGAACAATTTTGGTAAGGTGACTGGCCGAGTCACCCGGGTTGGACGCCTGCCTCCAGGCGCGCTGAGCACAATTAGAAATTTGTCTATACACTTGTCTAGGGAATTGGGTTTGGTCGGCCTGATAAGGCCCTCGCCCCAAAAGCATATCAGCATTCCAGGTAGGGTGACCATCCTCAACGTTATCATCTGCCTGGTCATGACAGCACTCCGCATTCATAGACTGCCACATAAGGAAGCCACCTGGACTTAGACAGGCTCGAGCCAACTGGGTCCAGTCGCTGGGCGTTAAAATTGACTGACCAACCGACTCGAGAAGTGACAAGGTAAATGGAGCCGTGGGCCCATAATCATGGACTGCGGCCTTAAGTTGCTTTAACATCGTCATGTCCAATGGCTCGTGTCGGGCCTCTCTAGTACCTAAGGCCAAAACAGGAAAAGCCTGGGTGGATGTAGAGGCACCGGTTCGTAATTGTTTCCAGGCTTGTTGATGAAACTGCCTACCTGAAGAGGGCGGGACACTTGGTGGCCATGGCGGCACGAGTGCCTGATCAGACCGAATTGTATTGCCACCACCAGGGGGCGCCAGATCTGTAATTTGGTCGACGGGAAGGAGATCGGCGGGAGGAGCCGTGGGCACCAGAGGGCGCAGGCTCGCGGCTTTTAGTTTTCGTCGTAACTGTGCGTATGAGGGGGGTGGAGACTTAGGACCGCGATCTCCTTCCTCCTCGGGCTCCGAGGAGGCAGAGCTACACTCAGAGCCGGAAGCTAATGAAGAAGTTTGGTACCCGGTGTCTTTGAGCTGTATAAGGTCCCGGGCTTCAGTCGAGCTCTGAGAGCGAACTTCCTCAAGGACCTCACGAACCGCTGTAAGCTCTGAGTGTTCTGAGCCCGCCGATTTTTCCTCTTGGAGGCATGCCCACATTAATTCCCATAAGGGGAGTATCATAGGGTCAAGCTCAGGCTCCCGAGCGTCAGTAGCCGTTCGCCGAAGGTCCTTCCCCAGCTTTTCCCATGAAGCAAGGGTTACCTGACCAGTGTGGATGAACCACGGCGCGTAAAAATCCACACCCCCGAGAAACCGGACAAGGGTAGACCTAGAAACCTTAATCCCTTTATTACGTAACAAAGATCTTAACGAGGTAACCAGCGCCGGATGGCTGGATGAACTGCCCATTTTATGGTTTGGAGCGGGTAAACACGTCCGCTATTTAGGGGTGCGTCCACCCTCCCACCACGAGATTTACCTCACTCGTGGAGCCCAACCGGTGAGACCTACCTCGCCCACCGTCTACTTACCGAGCAGCGCAGAGAAGGCGTCGGGGACAGATGTCGTAGGTTCCCCGTATGGGCCACCAGCTGTCCGGCGCCGTCCTCGACCAGCAAGAAACGGAGACCGAACGTTACAAGCAGGAGCTCTTTATTACTCGGCAAGCAGGAGATCCAGCCTCGATCTCAACAGGGCGCGTTCTGCCCGATATCCGGATTGCGCCGGTATATATGCACAACACCCGTCATAAATCAGGTGACAGGCTACAGACGTGGGGATTGGGCAAGCTCATAAAGCGGCGGGAAATCCCTACACCGAAGAAGAACCCGGAAGCAGGAAATGGGCGCCATCTTAGGGAGCCGTTCCTCCAGCCTGGTCTCCTACACTAAAAGAACAGTGGGTCATCGAAGAAATTAAAAGAGAAATCAAAATATTTCTAGAAACAGATGAAAATGATAACGCAACCTATCAAAACCTGTGGGACACAGCAAAAGCAGTGCTAAGAGGAAAGTTTATAGCAATTGGTGCAATCATCAAGAAGCTGGAAAGGAACCAAACAAATAAACTCTCCATGAACCTCAAGGATTTAGAAAAACAGCAGCAAATCAAACCCAAATCCAGAAGGAGGAAAGAAATACTAAAGATCAGAGAAGAAATAAACAGAATTTAAACCAAAAAAAAAAAAATACAAAAGATCAACAAAACCAGGAACTGGTTCTTTGAAAAAATAAACAAGATTGACACACCATTGGGCCAACTAACCAGAAAAAGGAGAGAGAAGACCCAAATCTGTAAAATCAAAGATAGTAATGGAAATGTAACAACAGACACAACAGAAATAAAAGAATCATCAGGAACCACTACAAAGAGATGTATGCTAACAAATTGGGGAACCTGGAAGAAATGGATAGATTCCTGGACACATACAACCTTCCTAAACTGAGCTGTGAAGATATAGAATATCTAAACAGACCCATAACCACGGAATAATAAACGCACTACTGAAAAAGAAGAGCCCAGGATGGATGGTTTCACTGCCGATTTTTACCAGACATTTAGAGAACAACTAACCCCAATTCTTCTCAAATTATTCAAAACAATTGGAAGGGAGGGAATCCTCCCAAATTCTTTCTACAAAGCCAATATCACCTTAATTCCTAAGCCCAGAAAAGACACAACAGAGAAAGCAAACTACAGACCTATCTCCCTGATGAACATAGATGCAAAAATACTCAACAAAATTCTGGCAAACCAAATCCAACTGCACATCAGAAAGATCATTCACCCAGACCAAGTGGAATTTATCCCTGGTATGCAGGGATGGTTCAATATTCGAAAGTCAATCAATGTAATACATCACATTAATAAATTGAGAAACAAAAATCATGATTATCTCAATAGATGCAGAGAAAGCATTTGACAAAATACAACACCCTTTCATGATGAAAGCCCTAAGCAAATTGGGGTTAGAAGGAACATTCCTCAACAAAATTAAGGCAGTCTATGATAAACCAATGGCCAGCATCATATTGAATGGGGGAAAGTTAGAGGCATTTCCATTGGAAACTGGCACCAGACAGGGATGCCCACTCTCACCATTGCTATTCAATATAGTCCTAGAAGTGTTAACCAGGGCCATTAGACAAGAAAAAGAAATTAAAGGGATACAAATGGGAAAGGAGGAAGTTAAACTATCCCTATTTGCAGATGACATGATACTATATATAGGGGACCCAATAAACTCCTATAAGAGACTATTGGAACTCATAGAAGAGTTTGGTAAAGTAGCAGGATACAAAGTCAACGCTCAGAAATCAATAGCCTTTGTAAACACAGATAATGCCAGGGCCAAAGAAGAACTTCTAAGATCAATCCCATCCATGATAGCCACAAAAACAATAAAGTACCTTGGAATAAATTTAACCAAGGATATCAAAGACCTCTATGATGAAAATTACAAAACACTAAAGAAAGAATTAGACGACGACACAAAAAATGGAAAAACCTGCAATGCTCATGGATTGGAAGAATCAATATTATCAAAAGGTCCATTCTCCCAAAAGCAATTTACAAGTTCAATGCAATACCAATCAAAATACCAAAGTCATTCTTCAAAGACCTAGAAAAAATGATGCTGAAATTCTATGGAGAAACAGGAGACCAAGAATAGCTAAAGCAATACTTTACAATAAAAACAAGGCCGGAGGCATCCCAATTCCAGACTTCAAGACATACTAAAGGGCAGTTATAATCAAAACAGCCTGGTACTGGTACAAAAACAGATGGATAGACCAATGGAACAGAATCGAAACACCAGAGATCAAACCAAACATCCATAAACAACTCATATTTGACAAAGGACCTAAAACCAACCCCTGGAACAAGGACAGCCTCTTCAACAAATGGTACTGGGAAAACTGGATGTCAACGTGTTGAAGTATGAAGCAAGACCCCTACCTTACACCTTATACAAAAATCCACTCAACATGGATCAAAGAACTAGAGATGTGCCACGACACCATGAAACTAATTGAGAGCATAGGGGAAACCCTTCAAGATATTGGAACAGGCGAAGAATTCCTGGAGAAGACCCCAGAGGCACGTGTAATCAAAGATAAAATAAACAAATGGGATTACCTCAAATTGAAGAGTTTCTTTATTGCAAAGGAAACAGTCAGGAAAGTGAAGAGGCAACCAACAGAATGGGAGATGTTATTCTCAAACTACACAACAGATAAAGGATTAACAACTAGAATGTATAAAATGATAAAAAAAAAAAACACCACAGAATCAAAACAAACAACCCAATAAAAAATGGGCCAAGGACCTTAACAGACATTTTTCAAAAGAGAAAATCCAAATGGCCAACAGACACATGAAAAACTGCTCAGGATCCCTAGCCATCAGGGAAATGCAGATCAAAACCACAATGAGGTTTCACCTCACTCCGGTTAGATTGGCTTACAAACAGAAATCAACCAACAACAGATGCTGGTGAGGATGTGGGGGAAAAGGGACACTAATCCCCTGTTGGTGGGAATGCAAACTGGTAAAGCCACTATGGAAGACAGTTTGGAGAGTCCTCAGAAACCTGAATATAGCACTACCACAGGACCCAGCCATCCCACTCCTTGGAATTTACCCAAATGGAATTAAAGGGGAGAAAAAAAGAGCCATTTGCACCTCAATATTTGTTGCAGCTCAATTCACAATAGCTAAGACATGGAATCAATGTAAATGTCCATCAACGGATCACTGGATAAAGAAACTATGGGATATGTACTCTATGGAACACTATACAGCAGTAAAAAAAAAAAACAATGAAATCCAGGCATTTGCAAAAAAGGGAGGAAGCTGGAAAACATCATGCTGAGTGAAATAAGCCAGTGCAAAAGGGACAAATATCATAAGTTCTCCCTGATCGATGACAACTAAACGAGCATCTAAAATGATACCCATTGAAGTGAAATGGACACTATGAGAGACAATGACATGATCTGCCCTTGTCTAGACTGTTGAGGAACAACTTACTATTTTATTCCTTTTAGTATTTTGTTGTTGTTGTTGTTGCTGCTCAGTTTGTTCTACATAAGACCACTGGTTGAACTCTATAATCAATGCACAATCATTCTCAGGCATTTATAATTAATAGAAAAGTCATCTCTGTTAAACATAGGAGTGGTAATAAGAGAGGGAGGAGATATATAGTTTTGGCACATGCTCACTTGGACTTACCTCCAATGGTGGAACTAGAAATGTGCCAGGGAATTTCAACTCAATCTTACCAAGGAGGCAGGTACCAATGTCAGCGCATTTGGTAAAGTGATAAGCATAAATACACAACCCATCAAAAAGATAGGGTATGTGTCGAAGAGATCTCACAAGTAAGACCAGTGTAAGCAAATAATGAAGGGTAGAATTAAAAGGGAGAGAATGATCCTGCAGGGGAAGCAGGACACACAGCAGATTCATAGAATGGCAAATGCCCCAAACAGCACTCCTGCCTCAGAATAAACCCTTGGGACATATGGATCTGGCTAAAAGGTCCATGAGAGTCTCACAGGCATGGAAAGCCATGACACAGTGGCAAAAAACAATCTAAATGAAAGATCCTGGTGAACAAGACCCCAGCAGAAGGAACAGGCCATCAAGGAGAGAGGCGCCTTTCTCTGAAGGGAGGAAGGAACCTCCACTGTGATACAGCCTTGACAAAACGCTGTAACACGAGGTGAGCCAAACCTCAATAGCCTGAGACACCGGCAGGGAAGCAGAGAGAGGAGACTAGAGGGAACAAGGCTTGAAGCCCTGTGGGGAAAAGTTCACCAGGCTAACTAGAAGAGAGAGAGAAAGAAAAAAGTGACCGATACGAACACGAGTTTCTCTCTCTCCGCCCACCTCTCAAAGGTGAGCCAGACAAAGAGCAGGTGCCATTTTGGACATCCGTCATAAGCAGCACGACCTCAGGACTGCACCAGCCCTGAGCCTAGCAGAAAAACCTGACTCTGGGCGGGGGGTGGGGCAGGGTGAAATAACAGGAGATTAGGACCTAGTGAATGTGTGGTGCTAATGAACTGAGACTGTGAAAAAAAGAGACAGTGGGGGAGAGAACTCACGGAATTCACGTGACTACTCTCCAGAGATGCTACAATTCGGTAACCTTGGCAACCAAGTGGGAGACTACAGGAGAATTTGAGCCCACACTGAGTGCAGCACAGATTCCCTGTGTGGTCCTTGGGAAAGATCTTCTGATCTCTGGCTCCTGTGCGTATATCATTCACCTGCTAACTACCTTCAATTCTGCTCAGCTCTGCGGAATTACTTCCTTTTTGAATCAAAGAAAGAGAGAGAGATTTACCACACCTAACCTGGGAGTGTCACCATTGGCAAACCCTTAACCCTGAGGAACCAAACAGAGCTCTCAGGCCACACCCATCTCAAGCCTCTAAGGCTCCATCAAAAGCAGACAGTCCACTTAATAGAATCATAGTATAACAAGAAAAAAACACCACAGCGATGGAAGAAGAATCCAAAGAATATCTCCATAATGCCAAGCAACAAACGCAGAAACTGAGGAAACAAGAACAAGGGAGACATTATGACACCCCCGAATGAACGAGACACCCCAAGCCAAGAATATAAAGATGATGAGATGGAAGAAATGCAAGATACAGATTTCAAAAAAAATTTTTAACTTCTATTTAGTAAATATAAATTTCCAAAGTACAGTTTATGGATTACAATGGCTTTCCCCCCACCATAACTTCCCTCCCACTCACACCCCTCCCATATCCCACTCCCTCTCCCATTCCATTCACATCAAGATTCATTTTCAATTATCTTTATATACGGATGATCGATTTAGTATATATTAAGTAAAGATTTCATCAGTTTGCACCCACACAGAAACACAGAGTGTAAAATACTGTTTCAGTACTAGTTACAGCATTACTTCACATTGGACAACACATTAAGGACAGATCCCACATGAGGAGTAAGTACACTTTGGGACATGCTCAATCATATTTCAAAAATTTATAAGAACATTTAGAAGTTTTCAAAAACAAATGCTTGAGCTACATAAATCCTTACTGGACAGGATAGAAAATCTCTCTCATGAAAATGAAATATTAAGGAGGAATCAAAATGAAAATGAAGCAACTAGTAGAACAGGAAAGTGTGATAGTGAAGAGAAATCAAAATGAAATGAAGAACTCAATAGATCAAATGAAAAACACATTAGAGAGCCTTAAAACAGTGTCAGTGAAGCAGAAGAGAGAATATCAGACTTAGAAGACAGAGAACAGGAAACTATACAGTCAAACCAAAGAAAAGAAGAGGAAATTAGAAATCTAAAAAATATTGTTGGGAATCTTCAGGATACTATTAAATAACCCAACATTCGCATTCTAGGAGTTCCTGAAGGCAGGAGAGAGAAAAAGGATTAGAAGGCCTTTTTAGTGTGATACTTGAAAAGAACTTTCCAGGTTTGGAGAAAGACAGAGACATCCTAGTACAGGAAGCTCATAGAACCCCTAATAAACATGACCAAAAGAGATCCTCACCACAACACATTGTAATCAAACTCAATACAGTGAAACATAAAGAAAAGATCCTAAAATGCACAAGAGAGAAACGTCAGATTACTCTCAGAGGATCTCCAATTAGACTCACAGCAGACTTCTCATCAGTAACCCTACAGGCTATAAGGGACTGGTGAGACATAGCCCAGGTACTAAGAGAGAAAAACTGCCATGCCAGAATATTATATCCTG
The DNA here is from genome assembly GCA_949820135.1 of Sylvilagus floridanus. NCBI lineage: Eukaryota > Metazoa > Chordata > Mammalia > Lagomorpha > Leporidae > Sylvilagus > Sylvilagus floridanus. Next base: position 59,432,136 of record OX463223.1, on the reverse strand, counting down.
CAAAGCTCTCATTTGTGAATGAAGGTGAAATAAAGACCTTTCATAGCAAACAAAAATTGAAAGAATTTGTTGCCACTCATCCAGCTGTGCAAAAGATGCTTAAAGATGTGTTACACACAAAAACACAGAAACACGGTCATCAATATGAAAGAAGGTAAATGAAGGAAAGCTCACAGCAAAAGATCACAGGAAGTTCAAAACAAATATTAGAAAATATCTTTGGCAAATGGCAGGGCAAAGTTACTACTTATCAATGTCAAATTGAACGTTAATGGCCTGAACTGTCCAGTTAAAAGACACAGATTGGCTGATTGGTTTAAGGAACATAAGCTATCTATTTTCTGCTTATAAGAAACACATCTTTCCAACAAAGATGCATACAGACTGAAAGTGAAAGGCTGAAAAAAGATATACCATGCCAACAGAAATGAAAAAGAGCAAGTGTAGACATCTTAATATCAGACAAAAAAAATGACACACAAACTGTTAAGAGAGAAAAAGAGGGGCACTATATAATGATTAAAGGATCACCTTTCTGTCTGTCTGTCTCTCTCTCACTGTCCACTCTGCCTGTCAAAAATAAAAAAATAAAAATAAATAAAAATAAATAAATAAATAAATAAAGGATCAATTCAACAGGAAGATATAACAATTACCAATGTATATGCACCTAATTACAGGGCACCGGTTTATTTAAAAGATTTGTTAAGGGACTTAAAGGGAGGCTTAGACTCCAATACAATAGTACTAGAGACTTCAATACCCCACTCTCAGAAATAGACAGATCAACCGGACAGAAGATAAACAAGGAGACAGTATATTTAATCGACACTATAGCCCAAATGGATCTAACCGATATCTACATAACTTTTCATCCTAAACATAAATAAATTACATTCTTCTCAGCAGTACATGGAACCTTCTCTAGGATTGACCACACACTAGGCCGATAAAGACAAGTCTCAAGAAATTCAAAAGAATTAGAATCATGCCATGCAGCTTCTCAGACCATAAAGGAATGAAGTTGGAAATTAGCAACTCAAGAATCCCTAGAGCATATGCAAAATCATGGAGACTGAACAACATGCTACTGAATGAACAAAGGGTCATAGAAGAAATCAAAAGAGAAATCAAAAACTTTCTGGAAGTAAATGAGGTTAACAACACAATGTACCAAAACATGGGATTCAGCAAAAGCAATGTTAAGAGGAAAGTTTATATCAATAGGTGCCTACATCAAGAAACTGGAAAGGCACCAAATAAATGATCTTTCAATTCATCTCAAGGATCTAGAAAAACTGCAGGAAAACAGACCCAAATCTAGTAGGAGAAGAGAAATAATTAAAATCAGATAAGAAAACAATAGGATTTAATCCAAAAAAATTACAAAAAATCAGCCAAACGAGGAGCTGGTTTTTTGAAAAAATAAACAAAATTGACACCCCATTGGCCAAACTAACTAAAAAAGGAAGAGAAAAGACCCAAATTAATAAAATCAGAGATGAAAAAGGAAATGTAACAACAGATACCACAGAAATAAAAAGAATCCTCAAATTACTACAAGGACTTGTATGCCAGCAAACAGGGAAATCTATCAGAAATGGATAGATTCCTGGACACATGCAACCTATCTAAATTTGACCATGAAGACATAGAAAACCTAAACAGACCCATAACTGAGACAGAAGTTGAATCAGTAATAAAGGCCCTCCCAACAAAGAAAAGCCCGGGACCAGATGGATTCACTGCTGAATTCTACCAGACATTTAAAGAGGAACTAACTCAAATTCTCCTCAAACTATTCAGAACAATCAAAAAAGACGGAATCTTCCCAAATTCTTTCTATGAAGCCAGCATCACCTTAATTCCTAAGCTAGAGAAAGAAGCAGCATTGAAAGAAAACTACAGACCAATATCCCTGAAGAACAGAGACGCAAAAATCCTCAATAAAATTCTTGCCAATAGAATACACATCAGAAAAATCATCCACCCAGACCAAGTGGGATTTATCCCTGGTATGCAGGGATGGTTCAATGTTCACAAATCAATCAATGTGATACACCACAATAACAAACTGCAGAAGAAAAACCATATGATTATATCACTAGACGCAGAGAAAGCATTCGATAAAATTCAACACCCTTTCATGATGAAAACTCTAAGCAAATTGGGTATAGAAGCAACATTCCTTAATACAATCAAAGCAATTTATGAAAAACCCATGGCCAGCATCCTATTGAATGGGGAAAAGTTGGAAGCATTTCCACTGAGATCTGGTACCAGACAGGGATGCCCACTCTCACCACTGCTATTCAATATAGTTCTGGAAGTCTTAGCCAGAGCCATCAGGCAAGAAAAAGAAAATAAAGGAATACAAATTGGGAAAAAAGAACTCAAACTATCCCTCTTGGAAGATGATATGATTCTTTATTTAGGGGATCCAAAGAACTCTACTAAGAGACTATTGGAACTCATAGAAGAGTTTGGCAAAGTAGCAGGATATAAAATCAATGCACAAAAATCAACAGCCTTTGTATACACAGGCAATGCCACGGCTGAGAAAGAACTGCTAAGATCAATCCCATTCACAATAGCTACAAAAACAATCAAATACCTTGGAATAAACTTAAACAAGGACGTTAAAGATCTCTATGATGAGAATTACAAAATCTTAAAGAAAGAAATAGAAGAGTATACCAAAAAATGGAAAACTCTTCCATGATCATGGGTTGGAGGAATCAATATCATCAAAATGTCCATTCTCCCAAAAGCAATTCACAGATTCAATGTGATATCAATCAAAATACCAAATACATTCTTCTCAGATCTGGAAAAAATGATGCTGAAATTCATATGGAGAAGCAAGAGACCTTGTATAGCTAAAGCAATCTTGTACGGCAAAAACAAAGCTGGAGGCATCACAATACCAGATTTCAGGACATACTACAGGGCAGTAGTTATCAAAACAGCATGGTACTGGTACAGAAACAGATGGATAGACCAATGGAACAGAATAGAAACACCAGAAATCAACCCAAACATCTACATCCAACTTATATTTGATCTAGGATCTAAAACCAATTCCTGGAGCAAGGACAGTCTATTCAACAAATGGTGCTGGGAAAACTGGATTTCCACGTGCAGAAGCATGAAGCAAGACCCCTACCTTACACAAAAATCCACTCAACATGGATTAAAGATCTAAATCTATGACCTGACACCATCAAATTATTAGAGAGCATTGGAGAAACACTGCAAGATATCAGCACCGGCAAGGACTTCTTGGAAAAGACCTCAGAGGCACAGGCAGTCAAAGCCAAAATTAACTATTGGGATTGCATCAAATTGAGAAGTCTCTGTACTGCAAAAGAAATAGTCAAGAAAGTGAAGAGGCAACCAATAGAATGGGAAAAAATATTTGCAAACTATGCTACAGATAAAGGATTAATAACCAGAATCTACAATGAGATCAAGAAACTCCACAATAACAAATCAACCCACTTAAGCGATTGACCAAGGACCTCAGTACACATTTTTCAAAAGAGGAAATCCAAATGGCCAACAGACACATGAAAAAATGTTCAAGATCACTAGCAATCAGGGAAATGCAAATCAAAACCACAATGAGGTTTCTCTTCACCCCTGTTAGAATGGCTCACATACAGAAATCTATCAACAATAGATGCTGGAGAGGATGTGGGGAAAAAGGGACACTAACCCACTGTTGGTGGGAATGCAAACTGGTAAAGCCACTATGGAAGTCAGTCTGGAGATCCCTCAGAAACCTGAATATAACCTTACCATACAACCCAGCCATCCCACTCCTTGGAATTTACCCAAAGGATATTAAATTGGCAAACAAAAAAGGTGTCTACACCTTAATGTTTATTGCAGCTCAATTCACAATAGCTAAGATCTGGAATCAACCTAAATGCCCATCAACAGTAGACTGGATAAAGAAATTATGGGACATGTACTCTATAGAATACTATACAGCAGTCAAAAACAAAAAAATAGGTCATTTGCAACAAAATGGAGGAATCTGGAAAACATCATGCTGAGTGAATTAAGCCTGTCCCAAAAGGACTAATATCATATGTTCTCCTTGATCAGTGACAACTAACCAACCACAAAAAAGGAAACCTGTTGAAGTGAAAGGGACACTATAAGAAATAGTGACTTGATCAGCCCTTGTCATGACTGTTGAAGAATAACTTACTATTTTAATCCTTTTAGTATTTTTTGTTCTACTTAATAGCATTGGTTGAACTCTGTAATTAACACACAATTATTCTTAGTTTTTTAAATGTAACTGAAAAGTGGTCCCTGTTAAATATAAGAGTGGGAATGAGAGAGGAAAGTAATGCACAGTTCAGTACATGCTCACTCGGACTTACCCTAATCGTAGAGCTAGAGATGTGTCAGGGGATTCTAAATCAATCCCATCAAGGTGGCATGTACCATTGCCATCTTGCTTGTTAAAGTGATCAGTTTAAGTTCATAATTGATCAAAAAGATAGGATTAAGTGTCAAAAGGATTACATAAATAATACCAGTGTCTGCTAATAATAATTGATAGAATTTAAAAGGAGAAAATGATCCTACATGGGAAGCAGGATATGCAGCAGACTCATAGAATGGCAAATGCCCTAAACAGCACTCTGGCCTCAGAATCAGCCTTTAAGGCATTCGGATCTGGCTAAAAAGCCCATGAGATTTTTGAGGCATGGAAAGCCAAGACGCTGTGGGGAAAAAATGACCTAAATGAAAGATCTCTGTGAGTGAGATCCCAGCAGGAAGAATGGGCCATCAAAGAAGGTAGTACCTTTCTCTGAAGGGAGGAGAGAACTTCCACTTTGACTATGGCCTTGTCTAAAGAAGGTCAGAGTTGCTGAACTCAAGAGGCTTCCATAGCCTTGGGAGCTCATGACAAGAGCCTCGGGTGATTACTGACATCATAAATAAAAGTGTCAATTGTTAAATCAACAACAGGAGTCATTGTGCACCTACTCCCCATATAGGACCTCTGTCCTAAATGTGTTGTACTATGAGAATTAATGGTAAAACTATTACCCAAACAGTACTCTATACTTTGTGTGTCTTTGTGGGTGCGACAAGTTGAAACCTTTACTTAGTATATACTAAGTTGATCTCCTGTGTATAAAGATAATTGAAAATGAATCGTGATGAAGAATGGAATGGGAGAGGGAGTGGGAGATGGGATGATTGCGGGTGGGAGGAAAGTTATGGGTGAAAAAATCCTCTATAATCAAAGTTGTACTTTGGAAATTTATATTTATTAAATAAAAGTTTAAAAATTTAAATTAAAATACATAAATATTAAAATAATATATAAGATGATATTTTCAAACTTCCTGTAAATTTAAAAGACAAAAAGAAAAACATAGTTCTAGTTAGGAGATAAGTGTTTTTCCATTCCTCAAGTGCCTGTTTATTCTAGAACATTCCAAACCTCAGAAGGACAATTTGTAAGATCTAAAATTAAATGAGTATTATTTCCTTCCTGTTCCACCCACAAAGATAATAACTTGTCAACTAACTTCATAATGTTCAACTCATTTTCTTGGCACTGTACCTTTAGTGGAAAATGAAATTTCTATTATTGGTCCAATTTAGTTAACAAGAAAGAGGTTGCATCTCAGAAATGCAAATTTCCCCAAAGGAGGCATTACTGGGAAATTGCTGATTTAAAGGAAATTCTCAGACTAAAAACTATGGAATGGAAATCAGACTATTCTTAGAAATTTTGATAAGTATTGTTCATAGGCAATAATGGATAAATTAGGTAATTTTATTTCACTATATCTCCATGAGGAGGTAGTGACAAATGGAACTTCCTATTAGCAACCTAATAGATAACTGAGAGTGAAAATGAAGAAACAAAAGCTAAAGAGTCCAAAATGTCATAGTATACTCTAGTGTGTGTGTGTGTGTGTGTGTGTGTGTATGTGTGTGTAATGATATATATAAAATGAAACACACTTTTGGGTTGCCAGATAAAACACAAAATACCCAGTTAAATTTTAATTTTAGATAAAAATATTCTTCTATTATAAATATGTCCCATGCAATATATGAGTCATGTTTTTACTAAAATATTCTTAGTTTTTTCAAATTCAAATTTAACTGGGTATCATATTTTTATTTGCTAAATTTGGCAAACTTACTCAAATATCAGTGTCAGCAGAGCCTCACAGTTTTCAATTGTAAAGTAGAAATTTTCTTTTTGCCTATATATTGGTTTATAAAAAAGCTTCAGAATGTTACATAGTTTGGAGTTTGGAGTTAGTACAAAGATAGACAAATAAACCAAAGAGAAGTAAATAGGTAGTTTGAGATGTTACTCATGCACATACAGGAATTTGGAATGTGGAATTTCTATTTTTTTATTTTATTTAAGGTACACAAATTTCATGTTTCTTATAATTTTTTAAATTTCATTTAAGTTATAAAACTTTTACATATTCCATATATAGGAACATAGTGACACTTCCCACCCTCTCCTCCCTCCCATCCACACTCCTACTCTTCTTCCTCCTTCCTCTCTATTCCCTCTCTTAATTTTTAAAATAATCTACTTTCAGTTTACTTTATACTCATAATATTAACCCTGTACTAAATAATGAGTTCAACAAATAATATGAAGAAAGAAACACTGTTCCTCAACAGTAGAGACAATGGCTATAAACAATCATCAAAACTCAAAATATCAACTTCACTCTTATGCATTACATCTTTGGTACTCTATTAGTTTCCACAGATCAGTGAAAATATATGGTATCCATCTTTTTGAGATTGGCTTATTTCACTAAATATAATGCCTTCTGGTTGCATCCATTTTGTTGCAAGACAGGATTTCATTCTTTTTTATGACTAAGTAATATTCCACTGTGTATGTGTGTATGTGTGTGTGTACCATAATTTCTTTATCCAGTCATCAGTTGATGGATATATGGGTTGATTCTGTAGCTTAGCTAGAAATATCAATAATATCTTAATTTTATAGAGACTCTAAACATTTCAAAGAATATGTAACATGCATCAACTTATTTTACATTCATAAGAATCTTGAGAAGTAGGTATTTATTATTCATGAGGAAATTAATTTGTAAAATAGACAAGCTACTTATCCAAGGCCATTCATATTTTCATAAACCAAGTCAGAATTTCAATTTAAGACTTCTGGGGCCGACACTGTGGCGTAGTAGGTTAAGCCTCTGTCTGCGGCCCTGGCAGCCAATATTGGCACCAGTTCAAGTCCTGGCTGCCCCGCTTCCAATCCTGCTCTCTGCTAATGGCCTGGGAAGGCAGCAGAACATGGCCCAAGTTTTTGGGCCCCTGCACCCATGTGGGAAACCCAGAAGAAGCTCCAAGCTCCTGACTTCAGATCGTCTCAGCTCCAACCATTGCAGCCATTAAGGGAGTGAACCAGCAGATGGAAGACATCTCTTTCTGTCTCTCCCTCTTTCTGTAACTCTGCCTCTCAAATAAATAAATAAATCTTTTAAAATATAAATAAATTTAAGATTTCTAACCCAGTGCTGCTTAAAGTTTAATGAGCACAGGAATTATCTGGTACCCTGTTAGAAGTTCAGGTGTAGGCATTTTGCCTAGCAGTTAAGACACCTGCATCCCACATCAGAGTGCCTGGGTCTGATACCTGCCACTGGTTCCTGACTCCAGATTCCTGCTAGAGCAGACCCTGGGAGGCAGCAGTAATGGCTCAACTAGTTGTGTCCCTGCTACCAACATGGGAGACCTGGACTGAGATCTCAACTCAGTTTCAGGGCTCTGACATTTGGGGAATTAACCAGTAGATGGGAGTGCATTCTCTCTCTCTCTCTCTCTCTCTCTCTCCCCCCCCCCCCCCATTGACTCTCACCTCTCAAATATATTTTCCTAAAGTTCAAATTATGATTCAATAGGCCCAGAATAGAGCCCAGGATTCTTCATTTCTAACAAGTTCCCATGTAATGTTGATGTTGCTGGTCCACCGACCACAGTTTTGAATAGTGAGGGTCTAACTCAAACCCAAAGTAATGGTGTCATTTGTTTACTACTATATTTTTACTTATATGTAAATAAATAAACTTAGCTAAACTTTCATAGTCTGAGTAACACGGAGTGATACACTTAGTAATATGATTGAGAGGCTGTTTTCTAGATAATTTAGGTCTAAATATACTTCCACCCGAGTTAGCTTTCCCTTTTTTCCCAAAGCTGCTACCAACAGAAGTAAACTTCACCTTGGAGACCTTAGTCTATGCTGGAAATCAATGAGTTAAAAGTAATCCACATTAAAATTAGGTAGTAGAGCTTCCTATTACTACTCTTAGCAAAACTTTCTTCAACAAAGAGGGTGGAGTTGGGAGAAGTTCAGTTAGAGTTATCTACCTAAAAACCCTCTGACTCAAAATTGTTCAATGCCTCCCTGTTTCCTCCTGAATGAAAGTTAGATTTAGGGCCCTCCAATACCTTGATCTTCATCTTGTTCTAGAATATCTTTCTACTCATTTATCTGTATTATTTGAATCTGTGTCTCCTCACTGAACTATGACTCCTCAAGAGCAGCAACTAGCATAACCTCTGGCATCTAATAAGAAATCAAGGGGCCTGAAGCTCCAGCATCCCCTATGGACGCTGGTTTGAGACCCGGCTGCTCCACTTCCAATCCAACTCTCTGCTATGGGTTGGGAAATCAGTAAAAGATGGCCCAAGTCCTTGGAGTCCTGCACCCACATGGGAAACGTGGAGGAAGTTCCTGGCTCCTGGCTTCGGATTGGCACAGCTCCAGCCGTTGCAGCCAATTGAGGAGTGAACAATCAGATGAAAGATCTCTCTCTCTCTCTCTCTCTCTCTCTCTCTCTCTGCCTATCCTCTCTCTGTGTAACTCTGACTTTCAAATAAATAAATAAATCTTTTAAAAAGGGGGGAGCTGGGGGAGACCGTGATGTAGTGGGATAAGCCTCTGCCTACAGCGCGAGATATGGGCACCAGTTTGTGTCCAACAGTGGCTCCTCTTCCGATCCAGCTCTCAGCTATATCCTGGAAAAGCAGTAGAAGATGGCCCAGGTGCTTGGGCTCCTGCACCCACATGGGAGATCTGGAAGAAGCTCCAGGCTCCTGGCTTCCATTTGGCCCAGCTCTGGCCATTGCAGCCATTTGGGGAGTGAACCAGCGGATGGAAGATATCTCTCTCTGCCTCTCTGTAACTCTGCCTTTCAAATAAATAAATAAAATCTTTTTTAAAAAGAAATAAATGTTGCTCATTAAATAATGAATCAATTAAACAAAGTTAATTTGCATTTAATATTGGTGATTAAACATATATCATAACCCATCATCTAAATCATTGTCATTATTATTAATTTTACCAGTCAAAAGATAGTTTGTCATTCTCATTTTGTTTCTTTATTGTTCAGAATTATCCAACAGACTTTTCTTTGATGATGAAAATACTGTCTGCATTGTCTAATGTGAGTCCTATATGATAGCCAGTAAACACATATGGCTCTTAGGTAGTGTGGTTTGGTACTGTGGTTGAAGAACTTAATTTTATATTTTATTTAATATCACTTTAAATAGTCACTTGTGGTTAGGGGCTACTGAATTAGGTAGTACAGATTATACTAATAAAGAGAAGCACTTTGCCCTGGTCCCATGAACCTTTTAATCTCTCTCTCTCTCTCTCTCTCTCTCTCTCACACACACACACACACACACACACACACACAAATTTACAAATAGCTGTGTAGGCCCTGGAAAAATGATCGTGAAGCTTCAGAGAGAAAAAGGACATCTGTGTGGTGAGGACACACATAAGATCTCAAACAATTAGAACAGATGTAGCCATCTTCTGTCCTCAGGTAGGGCCATTTAACTGCCACCATTTTTGCATTACACGGGAGTGATTTCAACAGTTCCAGACCAATATTTTGGGAGTGAACATCAAGTCGCACCTGTTGTGTACAAGATGATTATACCACAAACCTGTGCGACCACATTTGGGAAAGAAAAATCCTAATCCAAACTTATATTGGAAGCCAAGCAGACTCCAAGATGAAAATTTCCCACAAGTGTATGTTATTTGAGAAAACTAAGTGAGGGGCACTAAAAAATTCAAGAGGGAAAACACTGACTGGAGCACCAAGTTGATTCCAGAATTGCAAGTATGCTTGAGGAAACAGGTCACTAGGAGTACTCCATTCTTCTCCTGGTTAATGCAGTAATGGAAAAGGAATTCTCCCTACATGAAGAAAAAAGTCAATGTATACTACCTCTATTCACAGTTAAGAGCAATACTTTATAGGACAAAGTATAGCTATGGTCATTGGATAGGATCCCAATACCTGGGGTATACCACCTTACCACACCTGGCTGATCATGATCCAGACTGGGTCATATGAAGACAAAAGATAAACTCCTTCATTTCATACATTCCCAAACTTTAAACACTAAAGCTGAAATCACACTGAAGATATCTAATCAAATCTCTCACTGTACAAATAAGAAAATAAAAACCCAGAGAAAATAAGGGAATTTCCCCCAGGTCATCCAATTGTTTAGTTACAGAGCTGGCAACAGAATCTCAGTCTTCTCAATCTTTGTTTATTGCTCTTTTCTCTGCATCAGTTAGTATGATGACCTCACAGTACAGTGAGATGGTGAGCTAGCACCAGATCAGAATCATAAAGGCAATAAATATCATAAGTGGTTAAAGCAGGGTGTTCTTTGTACTTTATATCTCTTTAATGAGAATGGATACTACTTCAAATGTGTTAATTGCTTGTGGTGGAATGAGAAGGGCATGCCAAGGTGGCCGCTGGCAAGTGAGTGTCAGTTACTCAGGAATGGCTTTGAAACCCACCTGGCAACGGAGCCTGCCTGGCAACAGGCTGTGATTGGATGGCTTTGAATCCCACCTGGCAATGGAGCCTGCCTGGCAACAGGCTGTGATTGGATGGCTTTGGAAACTGCCTGGCAACAGGCTGTGATTGGTTGGGTTATAGACCGCCCCTTGACCGGATTGGCTGCTCTTGGCTATATAAGATGTTGCATCAACTGAAATAAACGAGTCTGTGGGCTGCTTGCCTCAAGCCTGCTTTCATCCGACTCCATGCCTCTTGCCCCCACCACGCTCCTCCTCTCAGAAATGAATCCACTGCAACATTGTTGAGAAATCATCTGCAACATCTTGCTACTCTTTCTCCCAACTGCTAGTTTAATTTCTTCCCTCCACTTTTCCTTGCTCTTCTTTTTGCTTACATTTGACTGAATGGTTCCATAGTCTTCCTAACTTCTATAATCTTGTTTTGTGTCATGTTCATTATAAAATCCAGAAGAACCCACTTTAATGTTCTGGATCTTGGCATAACCAAAATGGCTATTTCTACTGTGGTAATAAAGTAGGTTTAAAAAATCATGGCTTATATTAATTTCTATTGTTTATTTGCATAAAATAATTCATTAAAGTTCTTCTATTTTTTTAAATTTGTTTGAAAGGTGAGAGAGAGGGGGCATGAACATGCCCATCCACTAGTTCACTCTTCACATGGCCACAACATCTGGGGCTGAGAGCCAGGAACTCAATTCAGTTATCCCACGTGGATAGTAACTCGACCCTGTCGCCTTCCATGGTCCACATTAGCAGGAAACTGGAATCAAGAACTTCAGCTGGGTATTAAACCCAGGTACTCTGGTGTGGGAGGTAGATGCCTTAACCTCTATGTTAAATTCCCACCCCTAAAGTCCTTGCATTGGTAATCTCCTTCATTAACTGAAATTTAATTGTTTCCATATGGAAGAGATTTTAAACACTCTAATTTGGGCTTTGAGGCAGAGCCTTGCCATGGCTTTGCTAGAATACCAGTGTGCCAAGCGACTCAGGTTGTACTGGAGGCTGGGTTTTAGGTAGCTGAGGAATTCTTGTTTTGCTCAGAAATGCCTAAATTTGGTTCTGAGCCAACTTAGTATAGAAGCTGTTCTTGTTAAGAGCTGAATTTTTGGAAATTAACTGTCTGTGGGAACATAGTCAATTTGATTCGGGTAATCCTGCAAAATTTCTTCATGATCCTTGGAATTTTCCACTATGTGATATATGATGCTTACTCAACACCAACTGTTTTTTTTTTTCCAAAAAATTAGCAAATTTGGTTGAAATGAAACTTAGGTCTCCCAATCCATCTCCCTACTAAGTGATGCACAAACTGTATGAAGTCTCACACAAATGACCATCCAGACATTAATTGAACACCTCCAGAAACAAAGAATTTACTGCTTCATAATGCAATACATCTCACTTTATGGACAGTGCTAATTAGGAGAAACATCTATTACATGTCAAGTAAAACACTATCTCTGCACAGTTTTCACCCTTGGACATAATTTTTATTCATAGGTTGACACAGAGTAAATCCACTCCTTCCTCCTAATGCCAGTACTTTGAAGTACTTAAAAATAGGAATCATATATGTTTTGAAGTTCTTCCTCTGTAGACTAAACATGTTCTGTTCCATCAACTATTTCTGAGATGACATTATTTTTGGTCCTTACACCACCTTGATTACATTACCTTAGATGTACCCTAGTTTGTCAAAGTCCCTCTTAGAGTGTGCTGACTCTAAATAAGAGTATCAATTGTTAAAGCAACAACAGGAGTCACTGTGCACTTACCCACCATGTAGGATCTCTGTCCTTAATGTGTTGTACTATGTGAATTAATGGTATAACTAGTACTCGAGCAGTACTTTATACTTTGTGTTTCTGTGTGGGTTGCAAACTGTTGAAATCTTTACTTAGTATATACTAAATTTATCTTCTGTATATAAAGATAATTGAAATGAATCTTGATGTGAATGTGATGAGAGAGGGACTGGGAGATGGAATGGTTGCAGGTGGGAGGGAGGTTATGGGAGGAAAAAGCCACTATAATCCAAAAGTTGTACTTTGGAAATTTATATTTATTAAATAAAAGTTTAAAAAAACATAAAAAAGAGTGTGCTGACTCAACTGAAATATTATACTTCAGGTTTACATTACTTCAACCAAGTAGAATGAGCACCTACCTTGATTTACACACAACGCATTTCATGGTTTCACTTTTTGTTTCCTTTGTCCCTCCCCCCTTCGCATTCTTGGCAAGCATATCACAATATAAATTCATATTCAACTGTAATCACCCAAATTCCTGAAATTTTTTCACACAGACTGCTATTAAGTCATATAATTTCCCATATTCTATTAAACATTTACTTCGTATCAAATACTTTTTTGCCTTATATGTTTCAAGCAATATAGCAAGGTTAGGGGTATATAAATAAGCTTGGGGTTTACTTTTGCAAATCTGGTTCAAGATTTTTCTATATCCCTATTTAATCTTATATTATTAAATTTTATCCTCCAGGTTGACCTACTGAAAACTTTTTAGATCCAAATTCTGTTGCATATCACATTCAGTGCATCTTGTAACTTCATCTAAGCTGCACAGTCGAACAATTTATCTGTATTCTCTCATCAGAGTCCATGATAAAAAAATCTGAAAAGTGTTCAAATTCCGATTATTCAGAAATTGACAAATTCCTTCTTCAGCCACTCCCTTTTCCTTTACCAAATTAATATCTCTGACTTTTTTTCTGGTCATATGAGTATGTTGAGGTCTGGCTTATTAAATGCCTCAATACTTATTTATATTTTTAAAATCCTCCTTTCATAAAAGTTTTACTATCTAGTTTAATCTTGCATAATGTGCTCAAAATCTTAATAACCTTATTTCTCTCCCACATACATATTTGTTTCCTCTGAATAAAGATTTACCAAATATTTCTTGTTCCATTTACTTTTTGATTGTGGTAAAATACACATCACACAAAATCTGCGATTTTAATCATTTTAGGTGTACAGTTCTGTGGCATTAAGTACTTTAACACTATTGCTCAATCATTATCACCATCCATCTCCATAACTGTTTCATTTTCCCAAACTGAAACGCCAAGCCTGTCTTTCCTTACTCCGGCTCTGTGAACAGTACCCTACAACTTGTCTCCATGTATTTGACTACTCTAGGTAATTCACATAAGTAGAATCATACAGGATTTGTCCTCTTGTGACTAGTTTATTTTATATAACAATGTCCTCGAGGTTCACCTGCTGTGGTACATATCAGAATTTCCTTCTTTTATCTACCACATATTGTTTATCCATTAATCTATAGGTGGATGCTTGAGTTACTTCTACTTCTTGGCTACTGTTAATAATGCTGCTAAGAACATGTGCGGGGGCCAGTACTGTGGCACTGTGGGTAAAGCTACTGCCTGTAGTGCCAGCATCCCATATGGGCACCGGTTCAAGGCCCGGCTGCTCCACTTCGGATCCAGCTTTCTGCTATGACCTAGGAAAGCAGTAGAAGATGGCCCAAGTCCTTGAGCCCCTTCACCCATGTGGGAGACCCGGAAGAAGCTCCTGGCTCCTGACTTCAGTTCGGCACGGCTCCGGTCATTGTGGCCATCTGAGAAGTGAACCAGCGGATGGAAGACTTCTCTCTCTGTCTCACCCTCTCTCTGTATGTAACTCTACCTCTCGAATAAATAAGTAAATCTTTTTTAAAAAAAAATGAACATGTGTGCACAAATATTTATTCATGTCCCTGATTTCAGTCATTCTTAATGTCATTTTTAATTTTGGGGCAAATCACTATACTGATTCTCTAACAGTTGCACTGTTTTACCTTCATACAAATAGCATATAAATGTTGTAATAACATATTTTCTGGGAGTTGTTACTCTTGTTATTGTTGCTGCTGCTGTTGTTGTTATAACCATTCTAATGTGTGTAAAGTTGAATCTCATTGTGGTTTTGATTTTCATTTCCCTAATGATTAGCAATGTTCAGCTTTTTTTTAATATATTTTTAGCCAATCGTGTAACTTCTTTTGATAAATCTCTATTCAAATCCTTTGCCCATTTTTTTATTCACAGTTTGTTTTTATTGTTGTGTTTTAGGGGCTCTTCATATATTCTAGATACTAACTCCTTACCTGAAACACAATTTTCAAATATTTTCTCTCATTCTGAGAATAGTTTCCCTTGGTGCAAAAACATTTATGGTTTTGGTATAGCCTAATCTATCCATTTTCTTCTCATTGCTTTTGCTTTTGGTGTTATATCTCAAATAATTATTGCCAAATCCAATACTATCACACTTCCCCCCATGTTCTCTTCTATGAGATTCATTGTTTTAGCTTTCATGTTTCAAACTTTCATACATTTTGAGTTAATTTTGGTATGTGGCACAAGGTAAGCGTCAAACATCATTTTTTTCCATGTGATATCTAGTTTTCCCAACACCATTGTCAAAAAAAAAGACTATACTTTCCCAATTTACTGGTCTTAGCTCACTTGCTGAAAATCATTTGACCATATTTGAGAGGGATAGGTTTATGTGCGGATTCTTTATTCTACTTCCTTCGGCTATATGTGTGCCTTTATGACAATATCCACTGTTTTTGGTTACTATAAGCTGTATAATGTTTTGAAATGAAGAAGTGTGAGATCTGAAACTTCTCATTTTTTAAAGATTTATTTATTTATTTGAAAGTCAGAGTCACACAGAGAGAAGGAGAGGCAGAGAGAGAGAGAGAGAGAGAGAGAGAGAGAGAGACGTCTTCCATCTGCTGGTTCACTCCCCAACTGGCTGCAATGGCTGGAGCTGTGCAAATCCAAAGCCAGAATCCAGGAGCTTCTTCCATGTGCAGGAGCCCAAATCCAAATGCCTTAAGGGCTGATTCTGAGGCCAGAGTGCTATTTAGGACATCTGCCATTCTATGAGTCTGCTGAGTATCCCGCTTCCCATATTGGGTCCTTCTCTCCTTTTTGTCCCCAACTTTTATTTAATAAATATGAATTTCAAAAGTACAACTTTTGTATTATAGTGGCTTTTCCCTCCATAACCTCCCTCCCACCCACAACCATCCCATCTCCCACTCACTCTCCCATTCCATTCTTCATCTAGATTCATTTTCAATTATCTTTATATACAGAAGATCAATTTAGTATATACTAAGATTTCAACAGTTTGCACCCACACAGAAACACAAAGTGAAAAATACTGTTTGAGTAGTAGTTTTATCATTAATTTGATTAGTACAACACATTTAGGACAGAGATCCTACATGGGGAGTAGGTGCACAGTGACTCCTGTTGTTGATTTAATAATTGACACTCTTATTTATGGCGTCAGTAATCACCCGAGGCTCTTGTCATGTGCTGTCAAGGTTATGGAAGCCTCTTGAGTTCTCAAACTCTGACCTTATTTAGACAAGGTCATGTTCAAAGTGGAAGTTCTCTCCTCCCTTCAGAGAATGGTACCTCCTTCTTTGATGGCCCGTTCTTTCCACTGGGATCTCACTCATAAAGATCTTTCATTTAGGTCATTTTTTTGCCACGGTGTCTTGGCTGTCCATGCCTGGCTGCTCCACTTCTGATCCAGCTCTCTACTATGTCTTGGTAAAGCAATGGAAGATGGTCCAAGTCCTTGGGCCCCTGCACCTGCATTGGAGACCCAGAAGAAGTTCCTGACTCCCGTTGCGAATTGTCCCAGCTCTGGCCATTGCAGCGATTTGGGGAATGAAACAGTGGATGGAAGACCTCTCTCTCTCTAGGCCTCTGCCTCTATCTAACTCTGCCTTTCAAATAAATAAATAAATCTTAAATAAAAACAGTTTTTTAAAAAAACCCTAAGGCATTTTTTTGCAGAATTAGAAAAATTCATCCTAAGATTCATATGAAATATAGAGGGATCATAAATAGTAAAAGTCGTCTTAAAAATATGAAAAGGGGCTGGCGCTGTGATGTAGAGAGCAAAGCCACTGCTGCAGTGCCAGCATCCCATCTGGGCGCCGGTTTGGGTTTCGGATACTCCACTTCTGATCCAGCTCTCTGCTGTGGCCCATGAGAGTATTTCAGGTATGGAAAACCAAAACACTCTGGCAATAAAAAATGTCCTAAATGAAAGATCTCTGTGAGTGAGATCCCAGCGGAAAGAACAGGCCATCAAAGAAGGAGGTACCTTTCTCTGAAGAGAGGAGAGAACTTCCACATTGAATATGGCCTTGTCTAAATAAGATTGGAGTTGGCGAACTCAAGAGGCTTTCATAGCCTTGGCAGCTCATGACAAGAGCCTTGGGTGACTACTGACATCATAAATAAGTGTCAATTGTTAAATCAACAACAGGAGTCACTGTGCACCTACTCCCCATGTAGGATCTCTGTCCTTAATGTGTTGTACTATGAGAATTAATGGTAAAACTACTACTCAAACAGTACTTTATACTTTGTGTTTCTGTGTGGGTGCAAACTGCTGAAATCTTTACTTTGTACATACTAAATTGATCTTCTGTATATAAAGATAATTGAAAATGAATCTTGATGTGAATGGGATGGGAGATGGAGCAGGAGATGGGATGGTTGCGGGTGGGAAGGAGGTTATGGGGGGAAAAAGCTACTATAATACAAAAGTTGTACTTTGGAAATTTATATTTATTAAATAAAAGTTTAAAAAAGCAAAAAATAAAGCTAACTTAAATATGTTCTCCCTGCAAAAAAAATAAATAAATAAAAATAAAAGTTGGGGAAAAATAAGTGGAGCAGCTGGGACTTGAACTGGCACTGCAGGCAGCGGCTTCACCTGCTATGCCACAGCACCAGCTCCTAAAATTGTTCTTCTAAAAATTTATTGATTTATTTGAAAGGCAGAGTGAGAGACAGACACAGAGACACACACAGAGAGAGAGAGAGAGAGATCTTCCATCCACTGCTTTACTCCCCAGATAGCTGTAATATCCAGACTGGAGCCCAGAACTCCATCCTAAGTCTCCCATATGGATGACAGGGGCCAAGTACTTGAGCCATCTTTCACTGCTTTCCCAGGTACATTAGCAGGGAACATGATAGGAAGTAGAGCAGCCAGGACTTGAACAGGCACTCCAATATTGGATGCTGGTGTTGCAGGTGGTAGCTTAACCTGCTGCACCACAATGCCAGCCCCTCTTTGGGATTCTTATAGGGATTGCATTGAATCTGTGGATTGCTACGGATAATATGGTATCATAACAATATTAAGTATTTCAGTCCACGAACACAGAATTCACTTCCATTATATGTGTCCTTATTAATGTCTTTCAGCATCATCTTACAGCTTTCCATATACAAATCTTTAGTCTCCTTGGCTAACTTTATTCATAAGTACTTATTCCTAAGTGTTCTTTTTGGTGTTATTGGAATTATTTTCCAAATTTCCTTCCAGATTGTTCATTTTTATTGTATAGAAACACAACTGATTTTTGTATGTTTATATCTTCTGAATCTGTTATACTTACTAGCCTAGCAAGTATTTGTTGTGGATCCTTTAGGGTTTTCTACATATAATATCATGAATTCTGTGAACCAAGATCATTTTACATCTTCCTTTACAATATGGATGCCTTTTTGTTTCTTTTTCTTGCCTGTTTTCCATTGCTAGGACTTCCAGTATTATATTGAATGAAAGTGGTGAAATCAGATGGGTCCAGTATTGTAGCACAAAACCTTAAGACACTACTGGGGCGCTTACAACCCATATGCTTCAGCCTGCCCTACTGATTGTGGCCATTTTGTGAGTGAAACAGCATGTGAAGTTTCTCTCTCTCTCTCTCTCTCTCTCTCTCTCTCCATCTCTCTATCTCTCTTTCTCAGTCTCCCTCGATATCACTGTGCCTTTCAAGTAAATAAACAAATAAATCTTTATTAAAAGAAAATCAGCCATTTTTGCTTTATTCTTGATCTTAAAGAAAAAGCTTTCAATTGTTCACCTTTCAATATGCTAGTCATGGGATTTTCATTTATGGTCTTTTTTATGTTGTGGTAGTTTCCTTCTATTTTTGTTCATCAAGTATTTTTCTCTTGAATTGACGTTATATTGTCAAATGCCTTTCATCTATTCAAATGATCATTGCTTTATTTTGTTAATATAGTGTATCATATTGATTGGTATGTTGAACCACCCTTGAAAATTCTAGGGATAAGTCTCACTTGATCTTGGTGTAAAATGTTTTTAATATGCTGTGAAATTTTATTTTCCTAGGTTTTTTAAAATTTCTGTGTCAATATTCACAGGAGATATTGCCCTTTTTTCTTTTAATGTCTTGGGCTGATTTTAATAATTGGGTAATATTGGTCTCACAAAATGAGTTTGGACAGATCCCTCATGAGACGTAAGTACACAGTGACTCCTGATGTTGATTTAACAATTTGACACTCTTGTTTATGGCGTCAGTAATCTCCCTAGGCTCTGGTCATGAGTTGCCGAGGCTATGGAAGCCTTTAGGGTTAGCCGACTTCGATCTTATTCCCACAGGGCCATAGTCAAAGTGGAAGTTCTCTCCTCCCTTCAGAGAAAGGTACCTCCTTCTTTGATGGCCCCGTTCTTTCCACTGGGATCTCACTCGCAGAGATCTTTCATTTAGGTCTTCTGTTTTTTCCAGAGTGTCTTAGCTTTCCATGCCTAAAATATTCTCATGGGCTCTTGAGCCAGATCCGAATGCCTTAAGGGCTGATTCTGAGGCCAGAGTGCTATTTAGGACATCTGCCATTCTATGAGTCTGCTGTGTATCCTGCTTCTCATGTTGGATCATTCTCTCCCTTTTTCATTCTATCAGTTAGTATTAGCAGACACTAGTCTTGTTTGTGTGATCCCTTTGACTCTTAGACCTATCAGTGTGATCAATTGTGAGCTGAAATTGATCACTTGGACTAATGAGATGGCCTTGGTACATGCCACCTTGATGGGATTGTATTGGAAACCCCTGGCACAATTCTAACTCCATCATTTGGGGCCATTCCGATTGAGCATGTCCCAAGTTTTACATCTCCTCCCTCTCTTATTCCCACTCTTATATTTCACAGAGATCACTTTTCAGTTAAAATTTAAACATCTAAGAATAATTGTGTGTTAATTACAGAGTTCAACCACTAGTACTAGGATAAAGAAAAAAAAATACTACCATGGATAAAGTATTACATTGTACAACAACAGTCAGCACAAGAGCTGATCCTCCAACAGTATTATCATTTTGTGTCTCTATGCGAGGGCAAACCGTTGAAATCTTTACGTAATATGTACTAATTGATCTTCTGTGTATAAAGAGAATTGAAAATGAATCTTGATGTGAACAGAAGGGGAGAGGGAGCGGGAAAGGGGAGGGTGGGGGGAGGGAGGGAAGTTGTAGGGGGGGGGAGCCATTGTGGTCCATGAGCTGTTCTTTGGAAATTTATATTCTTTAAATAAAAGCTTTATATATATATAAAAAAAATGAGTTTGGAAGTTTTCTCTTCAATTTTTTGGAAATGTTTAAAAACAATTAGCACTAATTCTTCTTTAAATATCTGGTAGAATTCACCTGTGAATCAATCTAGTCCCAGATTTTTCTTTGTTAGGAGGTTTTTGGTTGTTGATTCAATCTATCTACTAGTTGTAGACCTGTTTATTTTTTATAATCTAGTCCTGGAAGGTTAACTACTTCTAGAATTTTATCCACTTCACTAGGTTATTCATCTACTTGTTGGCATACAATTATTCGTAGTACTCTTGTATAATGCTTTTTATTTATGTAAAGTCAGTAATCGCCCACATTTCATGTTATTTGGGTTATTAAACTTTTCTTCTTTTTCCTTCATTGACGTATTGATTTTCTTTATTTTTGTAGATTTTTTTCTATTGTTTTATCAGTCTTCATTTTATTTATCTCTGCTCTAATCTTTTAATGTATCCTTCCTTCTGCTGGCATTGGATTTAGTTTGTTCTTATTACTCTGGTTCTGAAGACTATTATGTCAAGTTATTGATTTGAAATCTTCCTTTTAAAGAAAACATTTATAGTTATAAATCTCTGTTTTAGCATTGATTTCACTGTATCCCATAAGTTTTGGTATGCTGTGTCTTCATTATCATTTGCCTCAAGACATTTTCTAATTTGCTTTTTTTTTTCTTTTAAAGATTTAGTTATTAGAAAGTCAGAGTTGAGCAGCAGGTGGGGGGGGGGTCTTCCTTTCACTGGTTCACTCCCCATTTGGCCGCAAGGGCCAGAGCTGCACTGATGCAAGTAGGAGCCAGAAGCTTCTTCCGGGTCTCCCACGTGGGTGCAGGGGTCCAGGCACTTGGGCCATCTTCTACTGCTTTCCCAGGCCATAGCAGAGAGCTGGATTGGAACTGGGGCAGCCAGCACTTGAACCAGCGCCCATATGGGATGCTGGCACTACAGGCGGCAGCTTTACCCACTATGCCACAGCACTGGCCCCTACTGGCCCCTACTTTCTAATCTCTGAGCTAGGTGATAGAGACCAATTCTTTAGGCAGCCTACAGACAGCTTAGAAAGTTGCAAATTTAAACGCTCTGCTGTCTTCAACTTGTAGAAAAGGACTAGAGATCATGTTGCTACTTCTTCTAAATGGTGCTGCACTGGAGTGGGAGACGTTGGTACTTGAAAGACAAGGACAAGCCAGCTCTCTGCTGTGGCCCAGGAAGGCAGTGGAGGATGGCCCAAGTGCTTGGGCCCTGCATCAGCTTGGGAGACCAGGAAGAAGCACCTGACTCCTGGCTTCGGATCGGCGCAGCGCCAGCTGTAGCAGCCATCTGGGGAGTGAACCAACAGAAGGAAGACCTTTCTCTCTGTCTCTCTCTCTCACTGTCTATAGCTCTACCTGTCAAATAAAAAAATTTTTTTCAAATAAAAAAAGTTTAAAAAAAGAAAGACAAGGACAAGTAAAAACACCATGAAATTTCCTACTGTTGTTCATGTTTTGTTGAATGTGCAATTGCTTGGCTGCTGTAGTTCTTCAGTTTCCAGAGCTCCTATAAAGTTATCTTAGCTTTTAATCATTGATTTCATTGTTTGATTCTGCAGTAGAACAAGAACCTGAAGCTTCTTAGTCTGCCTTCTTGCTGATGTTATTCTTTTAGGCATTTTTTTTAATGTCAGATTCACATGTTTGAGCTTTATTACTGATTATTTCAACTGCTTTCTTCCTTGTCACTTGGGTTTCTTTAGGTAACAGATGAATAAATAATTGACCCAAGTATTTATTAGTTTAAGAACAAATAAATTGCTGTGTGCATCATACAAGGGCTTGCCTTTTCGTTTGTGTAATGAAAGCAACTTGATCAGGAAAAGTCCCAACCTTAATAATATATCTTCTTATGTTTGAGAAACCTGTTTTCAAAATCCAAACCATAAGCTTGAAGATTACAAAGGGAGGTCTGTGGTCTCAGAACTAAGAATATAATGTGATGTACCCCCAATCTGTACATTTCATTTCTTTGCAATAAGGATTCTTACTAAACTAAGTTTGCATGGCTTTCCATTTTCACTTATAAATGCACTGTCTGTATTCAAATGCCTGGTTACATAAAGTGTGACTGATTCCTGGGGTCTGTTTTTGGAGTACTAATTTAGTCACTGCTTGGGATGCCTACATCATCTATCACAGTGCCTGAATTTGAGTTCCTGGTCTTACGCTTCCAAATTAGCTTCCTGCTAATGCACACTATGGGGGGCAGCAGATGATGGCCCAAATACTTGGGTCTCTGCCACCCACATGTGAGACTTGGATCGAGTTCTGGGATTCTAGCTTCAACCAGCCCTGACTATTTTAGGTATCTGAGAAGTGAACCAGTGGATAGAAGATCTTTCTCAGGGCTGGGGCTGTGGTACCGTGGGTTAAAGCCTCTGCCTGCAGCACAGGCATCCTATTTGGGCACCTGTTTGAGTCCTGGCTGCTGCACTTCCAATCCAGTCCTATGCTAATATACCTGGGAAAGCAGCTGAGGATGGCACAAGTTCTTGGGCCCCTACACCCACATGGGAGACCAGGAGGAAGCTCCTGACTCCTAGATTCTGATCAGCTCAGCTCTGGCCATTGCAGCTATTTGGGGAGTGAACCAGCAGATAGAAGATCTCTCTCTCTCTCTCTCTCTCTCTCTCTAACTTTTTCAAATAAATAAAATAAATCTTTTTTTAAAAAGATTTTTCTCTGTTTCTCTTCCCCTTCTGCCTTTCAGATAAAATGAAAACTAAAAAATAAAAAAGTTAAATTACTTTTTCCTTAAAAATATCTGATTCCTGACTGTTTTTAGCAGAGAATCTCAGGAGATCTAGTTACCTTCCATGCCTTTGCAGTTTCAATTATTTTCATAAAGAAATATGTGGGGGTGGGTATTTGGTCTACCAGTTAAGGCGTTGATTAAAATAACTGCGTTTGAATCCTATCTCTGCTCCCAATACCAACTAATTGCAAGTAATTCCAACTTCCTGTTTATGTGCCACTTAGGAGGCAGCAGGTGATGGCCCAAGTAATCCCTGCCACCCACATGAGAGAACTGGATTGAGGTCTTAACTCCTTGCTTTGGCTTGACCCAGTCCCAGCCACTTCATTTGAGGAATAAATCAGCACATAGGAGCCTGCTCTTTCTCCCCCTCCCCCTTCCTTTTTCCCTCACTCCTCCCTCTCCTCCTGCCTCTCAAATTCAAAAGAAATTTTTAAAAGATAAGTGAGTGTATCCACCTACTTTTGTATTATTTGGAACTTCTGTTCAAGATAAACTAAAGAAAAGATGGCTGAATTCTGCATAAACCATATTGGAGCACCCTTGGGATTTATGTTTAAAAGAGGAGTTTTGAATACATTTCTTCCAAATAGCTTAAAAGGCACATCTACATTCCTTAACAGACACTAGAAACTGTTTTTTAAACACTATAAGACTCACATAGATTCCTGACAACTCTCAAGGTAATTGGTACCGAGAGAGAGAGAGAGAGAGAGAGAGAGAGAGAGAGCGCTAATTACCACAATGTGATAGTTCTCAGTTCCAATTTTACACAATAAAGAGAGAAAACAAGAATCCACATCTCACATTAGATTAAAACCTCCATCATAATGTGTGAAATAAGTAGCTTATTTTTTTGTCAAAGTAAAGTCTCAGCCAAAGAGGAAGAGACACCTCACAATGACCAGAGACTGACTGTTGTTTTCAACATCCTTCTTCCTTTTCCTTCCCAGAATCTAAGAGCCTTTGCAAGACCTGGAGTTGACCCCAGTCCAACTCAGTGTCTCTCAAGGCTCCAAACCAAGCTTGTCTTGTTCAAGCAGGTAGGTTTGAATGGTATGTGCAAGAGATTGACTATTTTTTCTTGTCAGGCTTTACAAGAGATTATCTTAAATGGGCAAAAAGGATCTTCTTGTAATTTCAGGTTTGGGGAGAGATGGATCCTTGTGCTTACTATATATATATACATTTTTTCTTCCTCATTCACCAAGACTCTTCAAAGAGATAGAATGCCAGAATAGAAACCCCTCCCCCTACATACTTTTATCATAGGATCACTAAAAGGTTGCTTTCACTGGAGGGTCAAACTTCACCTATGACTGCTTAAAGGGGCAGGAATGAGGGTCTGGGATTATGGGAAGACTGAAGGGGAGAGGGAAGAGGAATATAAGGGGTGGCAGAGAATCTAGTATAGTGATAAAAGATAGGACAAATCCTTCCTATGATTCCTTTATCTGTCCATTTAAAGAGAGGTTATGGGGCAGGAGGTTATTTGGCACAGTAGTTAAGATGCCACGTGGTATGCCTGCATCCAATATCAGAGTGCCTGTCTTCATGTCCCAGCTCCTCTGCTTCTGATCCAGCTTCCCACTAGTGTGCACCCTGGGAGGTAACAGATGATGACTCAAGTATCTGGGTCCCTGCCATCCATATGGAAGTTCCTTGACTGAGTTCCAGACTGAGTTCCTTGATCCTGGCTTTGAACTGTGTCAGCCCTGGCTGTTGCAGGTATTTTGGGAGTGAGCTAGTAGATGCTTCAACAAGACAAGCTTGGTTTGCAGCCTTGAGAGAAACTGAGTTGGACTGGGGTCAACTCTAGGTCTTGCAATGGCTCTTAGATTCCGGGAAGGAAAAGGAAGAAGGATGTTGAAAACAACAGTCAGTCTCTGGTCATTGTGAGGTATCTCTTCCTCTCTCTCTCTCTCTCTCTCTCTCTCTCTCTCTCTCATTGCCTTTCAAATAAAACAAAAGTATTTTTTAAATAAGGCATTTTTGCTTTCAGTAATAAAATAAAGTGAGGCTATACTTGGGAGCTGATGATATGACAAAAACACCAGAACAACTAAGCTTCCAGGACTATTAGGCAGACACATATCAGAAATGGCTGCTGGATCAAATTGTTAAATCAACAACAGGAGTCACTGTGTACTTACTTCTCATATGGGATCTATCCTTAATATGTTGTCCAATGTGAAGTAATGCTACAACTAGTACTGAAACAGTATTTTACACTTTGTGTTTCTGTGTGGGTGCAAACTTATGAAATCTTTACTTAATTTATACTAAATCTTCTGTATATAAAGATAATTGAAAATGATCTTGATGTGAATGTAATGGGAGAGGGAGTGGGAGATGGGAGGGGTGTGAGTGGGAGGGAAATTATGGGGGGGGGGAGCCATTGTAATCCATAAACTGTACTTTGGAAATTTATATTTACTAAATAAAAAAATAAAATAAAATTAGATTAAAAAAAGAAAGAAAGAAAAGAAATGGCTGCTGGAGGCCAACATTGTGGCATAGAGTGTAAAGCCACTGCCTGCAGCGCTGGCATTTCATATGATCATGGCCACTTCAGATCCAGCTTCCTGCTAATGGCATGGGAAAAGCAGTGGGACATAGCCCAAGTGTTTGGGCCCCTGCCACCCATGTGAGAGACCCTGATGAAGCTTTTGGTTTCGGCCTGGCCCAGACCTGGCTTTTGTGGCCATCTGGGAAGTGAACTAGCAGATGGAAGATCTTTGTGTGTATGTGTGCTTGTCTCCCTCTCTCTCTGTAACTCTGTCAAATAAATAAACACATCTTTAAAAAATGGCTGCTGAGGTCCAAGAACTGAAGAGACAATGCCAAATGGGGTCTACATCACAGTTGCTTCCATTAACATCCAACATAACTATGAGGGCAGGAGGAATGTGTCTTCTCACACTTCTCCCCAGCTCCACTATGTACTTCTCCTGGCATGTTACCAATGACTTCCCTTTCCATTATATGTACAGTAGTCATACACGCATACATGTGCACACACACATACAACTCTCCTGTGTGCTATGGTGTGTGTCTTACATTTACTGACTTGTTGCCCATAAGTTGGCAGTGAATCCCTAATTGAAGCAGTAGTTCAACATAACTTATGATATTCCCTCTTTCAGAAGTCATTTGATAGGTATCTTGGGAAGACTAAAATGGCTTTGTAGCTTTGCCAGGAATAACTCTCTAATGATACACTGAAAGGCACTGGATGGCATAATCTGACACAAGCTAAAAATAAAATAGACTTAAAGAAGACCTAGAATCTCTGATGCACCAAAGCCACATTAGGCAAGTAAAGAAGACTATCATAACCTTCTGTTTCATCATTGAGAGAATGGAGATAATAATAATTGCACTTTGTAAAATAAAGCATTGTTGATTATATTTCTGCCAAAGGTCAAGGATTTTGGTGAAAGATCCTTTGGACATATCACTTACCTAACTCCCTAGCTAAGACATTGAATTCATTCTTCTCTACTGAATAGGCTGAGGGATCCTTCACTTGTACATAGGAAACAACACAAGAGATATCTTAAGATGGATTTCAGAATGTAAGAGCCAAAACCTTTTTGTTTTCTGGCATAAAGTAAGATTGTGAAGGATGGGGCATGGGATGAAGGTACTTCAGTAGTGGGGAAAGCCAAGAAAACATAATGAATATCAAAGGATTGATCTAACAAGAAGATCCAACAATAGAGGATTGCTTTAGTAAATTATAGTATACCTTATACTATGTTGTCATGGAATACTGTTAAGTTTAAAAGCAGAAAAATAAAGTTACATGCTAATATTTGCTTGTTTCTACATTAAGAAACAGTGACACGTGAGAAACTGATAAAAGTGGCACCTCTGATGGACAGTGAGAACTGAACAAAGTTAGAATCAAAAGTTTTCCCTGGGAGTTACTGTAGACTTAGGAAAAGGCTCAGGAAAAAATTGCAGAGGAAACTCTTCCAGATCTAGTGGATGTGACACAGAGGACCTATGGGGAGAGCAAGGTCACACACCGTGTGGAAGCCCAGCCGCAGAGTGTGTGAGCCAGCGCTGGAAGGGGAGGTGAGACAAAAACACTGGTAACCCTAGACATTGGCAGGGAAAGGCAGAAAGAGCCTATAGGGAACGAGGCCTGAAGCCCTACTAGGGAAAGTTCACCAGGCTGACTGGAGGAGAGAAAAAAACAAATAGATAAGGGGAACTGGCATGGAAATTAGCCTCTCTCTCCACTCACCTTACAAAGCCGAGCAAGACAAAGAGCAGGCGCCATTTTATGTATGCAAAGTGATGCCCGCCATTAGCCAAGCAGAAAAACCTGACTCTGGTGGGGATAAATAATAGGAGGTTAAGACCTAGTCAAAGTGTGGAGCTAATGAACTGAGACTGTGAAATCTGGGGGGGGGGGGGGGGGGCGAGAAAACTCACTGAGTACACAAACTCAGTAACCTGGGCAACCTGGTGAGAGACTGCAGAGAAATTTGAGACCACACAGAGGGCTGCATAAACTCTTTGTGTGGTCCCAGAGGTAAGCAGACGAATACCCACAGGGGCCAGATTTCATACATCAACTACCCTCAATTCCACTCAGCTGTGCGGAATTACTTCCCAACCGAGTCAAAGAGAGAGAGAGAGAAAGAGAGAGAGAGAGAGAGAGAGGAGAACAATCTGGGTGAGTCACCTTTGGCACACCCTTAACCCTGAAGAACCAAACAGAGCTCTCTGGCCACACCTATCACAGCCTCTAAGGATCCATCAAAAGCAGAGTCCACTTAATCTAGGGTCATAGTATACCGAGAAAAACCACCACAGAGGGAAGAAAAAGAGAAGAAACCAAAGAATATCTCCAATATGCCAAACAACAAACGCAAAAACCGAGGTAACAAGAACAAGGAAGACACTATGACGCCCCCAAATGAAATAGACACCCGAACTCAAGATTATGAAGATGATGAGATAGAAGAAATGCAAGAAGTGGATCTCAAAAAATTGATAAGAGCATTAAGAAGTTCTCAAAAAATTCTTGAACTACAGAAATCCTTAATGGACAAGATAGAAAATCTCTCTCGTGAAAATGAAATATTAAGGAGGAATCAAAATGAAATGAAACAACTAGTAGAACATGAAACTGTGATAGTGACGAGAAATCATAATGAAGTGAAGAATTCAATAGATCAAATGACAAACACATTAGAGAGCCTTAAAAACAGAATGGGTGAAGCAGAAGAGAGAATATTAGACTTAGAAGACAGAGAACAGGAAAACACACAGTCAAACCAAAGAAAAGAAGAGGAAATTAGAAATCTAAAAAATATTGTCGGGAATCTTCAGGATACTATTAAATAACCCAACATTTAAGGTCTAGGAGTTCCTGAAGGCATGGAGAGGGAGAAAGGATTAGAATGCCTTTTTAGTGAGATACTAGCAGAAAATTTCCCAGGTTTGGAGAAGGACAGAGACATTCTAGTACAGGAAGCTCATAGAACCCCTAATAAACATGACCAAAAGAGATCCTCACCACGACACGTTGTAATTGAACTCACCACAGTGAAACACAAAGAAAAGATCCTAAAATGTGCAAGAGAGAAATGTCAGATTACTCTCAGAGGATCTCCAATTAGACTCACAGCTGACTTCTCATCAGAAACCCTACAAGCTAGGAGGGAATTGGGAGACATAGCCCAGGTACTAAGAGAGAAAAACTGCCAGCCCAGAATATTATATCCTGCAAAGCTCAAAATTGAAAGAATTTCTTGCTACTCATCCAGCCCTGCAAAAGGTGCTTGAAGATGTGTAACACACAGAAACACAGTCATCAATATGAAAGAAGGTAAAGGAAGGAAACCTCACAGCAAAAGACCATAGGAAGTTCAAAACATTTATTAGAAAATATCTTTGGCAAATGGCAGGGCAAAGTTACCACTTATCAGTAGTCACATTGAACGTTAATGGCCTGAACTGTCCAGTTAAAAGAAACAGATTGGCTGAGTGGGTTAAGGAACAAAACCCAACTATTTGCTGCTTACAAGAAACACATCTTTCCAACAAAGCTGCATGCAGACTGAAAGTGAAAAGCTGGAAAAAGATATACCATGCCAACAGAAATGAAAAAAGAGCAGGTGTAGCCATCTTAATATCAGATAACATAATCTTTACCACAAAAACTGTTAAGAGAGAAAAAGAGGGGCACTATATAATGATTAAAGGATCAATTCAACATGAAGATATAACAATTATCAATGTATATGCACCTAATTACAGGGCACCGGTTTATTTAAAAGATTTGTTAAGGGACTTAAAGGGAGGCTTAGACTCCAATACAATATGCTGTGTAATGTAAATGGGAGTTATATATAAAGCATCTGTTATAAAATGTAGCATGATGTTTGACTCAAAGAAAGCCACTTGTATGATTGAGCTGTGAAAAAAGTTTTCCCTATATGCATTAACATGTACATATACATGTACATATTAAATTTTCAATGTTGAATACATCACCTTTTCAAAATGTTAAATACAATTATTTTTAAAGCTAATAGTAATTTTTGTCCCCCTCTAAGTGGTTTTTATTTTTTTCTTTACATCTTTATACGACCTGTATTTCCCAAATCTTCTATAATAAGTTCATATGTTGCTTATATTAAACAGAAAACAAGTATTTTAAATAAAGTTAAGCAATCATGTGGAGATGATGTCTGAGGAAGAGAGGCCTAGGGGGATGGGGCAAAGAGGAGACTGGCTTTATCAATCTTACCTAGGGATGGTCCATGGCTTAGCTCCTTGGAATAATTTACATCTGGCATACAGGAAGAAATCCATGTAGGTAGGTTCCCTAGCCCCACAACACCCCATATCACTTTTAACACTCCATTCATTAGCCATCAAAATTTTAGCAGATACAGCATCAAAAGCAAAACAAAGATAAGTAAATTTTTTGCTTTCATCACATCAAGACTGCTGTACCTTAAGGCAGACATGCTGTACCTGCCTCTTTTGATTCTCTCTGGAAACTATTATTGACAAGACACTCCTCAATGGTTTGTTTTTTTTTTTTTTTTGCTTTTGAAGAGGTACTTAAGGTCTCGATTGGCTTACAGGAATAATCAGGTGTCTCTTTTGAGTTCACCTGTGAATACTTAACAGGTAGACATTTAATCCTAATTTCACTGAGGTACTCGTGCTCAGTAGCACCTGGTAAGGTCCCTTCCATGTAAGCTACAAATGATCTGAAGAGGATCTTTCTATGAATGGCTTACTCAGGAATTCCTAATGTTGGAGCTTTTGTTACTTTCTTTAGAACACCTTTGGTTGCTCCCCTGTCCAGCACAGTGTGTGTGTGTCAGAGCCTTTTAAAGCTTCATACAAAAGCTTGAAATCCAAGTCCTAGAATCCATATTCCACAAAATCTTGCCATTCCCAGAAATATCCTCAGCTGCTTTTTTAGTCTGTGGTGACCCTATAAATAGAATAGCTTCCATTCTCTTGACTGAGAGAGTGCACTCTCCTGGGGTTAGAATATATCCCAAATAATCTACCTCTTGTTTAGAAACCTGAGCTTTTGTTTGGAAAGTCCTGTGACGTCACTTTCCCAGATTCTGGGTTTAGTGGGATGCAGAAGAAATTATTCCTTAGGTAAAGGTTTAGCACACAATAAGATACATTGAAGCAACTGTCTCTTTAGTATCCCTGAGGCCTGTAACCATTCTGTACTTTCCATTTGACCCGGAGGAAGCTCCTGGCTCCTGGCTTCAGATAGGTGCAGCTCCAGCTGTTGCAGCCATTGGGATAGTGAACCAGCAGATGGAAAACCTTCCTCTCTCTCTCTCTCTCTCTCTCTCTCTCCCCTCCTCACTTTATGTAACTCTGCCTCTCAAATAAATAAATAAAATCTTTAAAAAATCAGTCTCAGTCGTCCTTCACTCTAACTTTGAAATTACCTATCGGATCTTGTAGAGATTAAATTATCAAATTTTCTCTCTTTAAAGGTTTATTTATTTATTTTAAAGGCAGAGTTACTGAGAGAGGAAGAGACAGAGAAAGACATCATCCATCCACTAGTTCACTCACCAAATGGCTGCAATGGCTGGGGCTGGGCCAGGCCGAAGCCAGGGGCCTGGAACTCCATCTGGGCCTCCTACATAGGTGGCAGGGGCCCAACCACTTCAGTCATCTTCCAGTTCTTTTTTCCAGGCAAACTATCAGGTACTGGATCAGAGTGTAGCAGTGGAGACTCGAACTCTGATATGGAATGCCAGCATCCCAGGCAGCAGCTTAACCCACTGTGCCACAACACAAGCCCCCTCAAATTTCCTTATTTGATACCTTTGATAGGTTTCACTTAAATGTAAAAATTAGGGCCAGCGCTGTGGTGTAGAGGGTGAAGCTGCTGCCTGCAGTGCCAGCATCTCATATGGGCAACAGTTCAAGTCCCAGATGTTCCACTTCTGATCCAGCTCTCTGCTATGTCCTGGAAACGCAGTAGAGGATGCCCCAAGTCCTTGGGCCCCTGCACCCACATGAGAGACCAGGAAGCTCCTGGCTCCTGACTTCGGATCAGCGCAGCTCCAGCCATTTGGGGAGTAAACCAGCAGATGGAAGCTCGCTCTCGCACTCTCTCTCTCTCTCTCTCTCTCTCCCTCTCCTTATCTCTGTGTGTAACTCTGATTTCCAAATAAATAAATAAGTCTTTTAAAAAAATGCAAACATTGGGGCCGGCATTGTGGTGCATTGGGGGCGGCATTGTGATGCCAGCATCGAACATCAGAGCACTGGTTCAAGTCCCAGCTGCTCTGCTTCCATTCCAGCTCCCTGCTAATGAGCCTGAGAAGGCAGAGGAAGATATCCCAAGTGTTTGGGCCCTGCCACCCATATGGTAGAAAAGAATGGAGTTCCTTGCTCCTAGCATTGACCTGGCCCAGCCCTGGCCATTGCAGCCATTTGGGGAGTTAATCAGCAGATGGAAGATCTGTGTGTGTGTGTGTGTGTGTGTGTGTAACTCTGCCTTTCAAATAAACAAATAAACCACTAAAAGAAAAAAAAATGTTAATCAGAATTAAATACAAAAATGTTACTTCCTTAAATATAAATGTACACTAAAAAAATTGGAATTGTATTAATATTATAGAATAAGGGGGTCGACATTTTAGCATAGTGGGTGGGGCCAACGCCTGCAGTGCCAGCATCTCATATGGACGCCAGTTTGAGTCCTGGTTGCTCCACTTCTAAACCAGCCCTCTGCTATGGCCTGGGAAAGCAGCAGAAGATGTGCCAAGTCTTTGGGCCCTTACACCTGAGTGGGAGACCTGGAAGAAGCTCCTGGCTCCTGGCTTCGGATAGGCACAGCTCTGGCCATTGTGGCCAATTGGGGAGTGAACCAGTAGATGGAAGACCTCTCTCTCTCTTTCTGCCTCTCCTTCTCTGTGTAACTCTTTCAAATAAATCTTTTTTTTTTTATACTTTTTTTTTTGACAGGCAGAGTGGACAGTGAGAGAGAGAGACAGAGAGAAAAGTCTTCCTTTGCCGTTGGTTCACCCTCCAATGGCTGCCGCGGATGGCGCGCTGCGGCCGGCGCACCGCGCTCATCCGATGGCAGGGGCCAGGTGCTAGGTGCTTTTTCCTGGTCTCCCATGGGGTGCAGGGCCCAAGCACTTGGGCCATCCTCCACTGCACTCCCGGGCCACAGCAGAGGGCTGGCCTGGAAGAGGGGCAACTGGGACAGAATCCGGCGCCCCGACCGGGACTAGAACCCGGTGTGCCGGTGCCGCAAGGCGGAGGATTAGCCTGTTGAGCCACGGCGCCGGCCATCAAATAAATCTTAAAAAAAAAGAAAAAGAATAAGTAAGATCCAGCTAACATTGCTAGTAAGAAAAGACACTGAGGGGCAGAACTAATTAAAATTAGTAATTAACAAACTATCACTTGTCATCTAAATAGATATTTCAAAAGGCTCAATAACATGGGTTGTCTTTACACTTTCCCTATGAAAACTTACTTGGACTCTTTATTTCCTTAATACAGTCTTTAGTTATAAGCAATACAAAGAGAAGATAAACACCATTCAAACATTCAAATAATGACATCTCTCTTTTTAAATTAATTAACAAGATTGTAGGCATATATTTTAAATACCAAATGTCAAATATCAACAGAGATCACCAGTTTCTGAAAGCTATTTTCTAGACATATTTTAAGATATTCAGTAGATCTGAAATCATAAAAAATATCCTTCAGACATTTATCTAAGGAAGACATATTGGGGCTGGCGCTATGGCTCACTTGGCTAGTACTCCACCTGCAGCGCCGGCATCCCATATGGGCACCAAGTTCTAGTCCTGGTTGCTCCTCTTCTTGCTCTGCTGTGGCCCAGGAGGGCAGTGGAGGTTGGCCCAAGTGCTTGGGCCCCTGCACCCACATGGGAGACCAGGAGGAAGCACCTGGCTCCTGACTTCAGGCAAGCACAGCACTGGCTGTAGTGGCTATTTCACGAGTGAACCAATGAAACGAAGACCTTTATCTCTGTCTCTGTCTCACTGTCTATAACTCTACCTGTAAAAATAATAATAATAAAAAAGAAGATATACCAATGTCAATAAGTGTATAAAATGCTCAACATAATTAATCATCAGGAAAATGCAAATCAAAATCACAATGAGATGTCATTTAACTTACTTAAGGTGATGATAATAAAAAGGACATTAAGTAGAACAATAAAATACCAAAAGGGATAAAGTATTAAGTTGTTCATCAAAGGTCAGGACAAGGGCTGATCAAGTCACTGTTTCTCATAGTGTCCATTTCACTTCACCTTTTTGGTGCTCAGTTAGTTGGGAAAACATATGATATTTGTCTCTTTGGCACTGGCTTATTTCACTCAGCATGATGTTTTCCAGATTCCTCCATTTTGTTGCAAATGACCAGATTTCATTTTTTTTACTGCTGTATAGTATTCTATAGAGTATATGTCCCATAATTTCTTCTTCCAGTCTACTGTTGATGGGCATTTAGGTTGATTCCAGGTCTTAGTTATTGCGAATTGAGCTGCTATAAACATTAAGGTGCAGATACTTTTTTTGGTTTGCCAATTTAATTTGTAATTAATACACAATTATTCTTAGGTGTTTAAATTTAACTGAAAAGTGATCCCTGTTAAATATAAAAGTGGGGGGCCGGCGCCGTGGCTCAATAGGCTAATCCTCCACCTTGCGGCACCAGCACACCGGGTTCTAGTCCCGGTCGGGGCACCAGATTCTGTCCCGGTTGCCCCTCTTCCAGGCCAGTTCTCTGCTGTAGCCTGAGAGTGCAGTGGAGGATGGCCCAAGTGCTTGGGCCCTGCACCAGTATGGGAGACCAGGAAAAGCACCTGGCTCCCGTCTTTGGATCAGCGTGGTGCGCTGGCCACAGCGGCCATTGGAGGGTGAACCAATGGTAAAGGAAGACCTTTCTCCCTGTCTCTCTCTCTCTCTCACTGTCCACTCAGCCTGTCATATATATATATATATATATATATATATATATATATATATATATGTATATTTATGTAGGAATAAGAGAGGGAGGAGATGTACAATTTGGGACATGCTCAAGCTGACTTGCCCCAAGTGATGGAGTTAGAAACGTGCCAGGGGATTCAATTCAATCCCATCAAGGTGGCATGTACCAACGCCATCTCACTAGTCCAAGCGTTCAATTTCTGTTCACAATTGATCATAATGATTTGTCTAAGAGTCAAAGGGATCACATAAACAAAACTAGTGTCTGCTAATACTTACTGATAGAATCAAAAAAGGAGAGAATGATACAACGTGGGAAGCGGGATACACAGCAGACTCGTAGAAGGGCAGATGTCCTAAACAGCACTCTGGCCTCAGAATCAGCCCTTAAGGCATTCGGATCCAGCTGAAAAGCCCATGAGAGTATTTTAGGCATGGAAAGCCAAGACACTCTGGAAAAAAAAGACCTAAATGAAAGATCTCTGCGAGTGAGATCCCAGTGGAAAGAACGGGTCATCAAAGAAGGAGGCACCTTTCTCTGAAGGGAGGAGAGAACGTCCACTTTGACTATGACCTTGTCTAAATACGATCAGAGTCGATGAACTCAAAAGGCCTCCATAGCCTTGGCAACTCATAACAAGAGCCTAGGGAAATTACTTACGCCAATAAACAAGAGTGTCAATTTGTTAAGTCAACAACAGGTGTCATTGTGCACTTACTTCTCATGTAGGATTTCTGTCCTTAATGTGTTGTTCATTGTGATTTAATGCTATAACTAGTACTCAAACAGTATTTTACACTTTATGTTTCTGTGTGGGTGCAAACTGTTCAGATCTTTACTTAATATGCTAAATTGATCTTCTGTATATAAAGATAATTGAAAATGAATCTTTATGTGAATGGAAGGGGGAGGGAGCAGGAGAGGGGAGGGTTGGGGGTGGGAGGGCAGTTATGGAAGGGAAAGCCATTGCAACCTTAAGCTGTATTTTGGAAATTTATATTCATTTAAAAAAATTAAACATAATAAAAAGGACAAAAAATAATAAGTGCTAATGATGAACAGATAGAAGAATTCATGTACTGGTGATAGAAAGATAATGCTATCATTACAGAAAATACCTTAGAGATTCCTCAACAAACTATGAAGAGAATTACCATATGATCTCTTATCACACTATAGGGTATATATCCAAAAGAATTAAAATAATATACCAAAAAGATACCTTCATTGCCATATTTATTGCAGCACTATTTATAATCATCAAGATATGGAATTAGCCTATGTGTCCATTGATGGATGAAGAGATAAATAAAATTATATATATATATATATGGAATATTATTAATGCACAAAAGAAGAATGAAATTTTGTCATTTGTGGCAACAGGCATGGGACTGGAGGACATTATATTATGTAATACAAGCAATGCACAGAAAGATAATTACTGCATGTTACACTTCATATGTAAAAGTTAAAATGTTGACTTCATAGAATACTGTTCAGTAGAGGCAAGGAAGGGTAAAGAGTAGGGGGAAATAAAGGAAAGTCAGATAATGAACACCAAAATACAGTTAGATAGAAGGAATAAGTTCTAGGGCTACACGGCACCACAGGGTGACTATAGCTTCCAACAATTTATTACATAGTTTACAAAGAACTAGAAGAGAGGAGTTCACAGGTCCCTAGCACAAAGGAATTATAAGTATTTCAAGAGATAGAAATGCTAGTCACTCTTATGTGATTATTATGTATCATATACCTGTACCAAATTATCATACTGTACCCTATAAATATGTGCAGATATTGCATGTCAATTTTAAAAAATAAATTTCAAAACTACATTGTCCCATTGTATAAGTTAACATAAGATATTTCTGTCTTCTGGAACAGGCAGAGATGACACACTTTTGACTCTGGGGTACAGATGAATCAGATACTTAGTCCTAACCAAAAACCTATGACAAGAAAAAAAAGTATCTCATCAAATTAAATAAAACATTTGAAGTTACCAAAAGGATCCCATAAATATGTGTGAATAATATGTATCCATTAATTTTTTAATTTAAAAAATCCTTAGAATATGCAAGCTGATCTTTTTAGCAACTTATTTCTCAAAAATAATACAACCCCTGGTATAAAGTTGAGCCTATCCTAGTCCAATTTGGGAAAACTTCCTACATCATGGCTTAGGAGAGGGGTAGTGTATGTCTTCCTAAGAAGTACCAAAAATATACAGAACATATTTAAAAGTTAAGTAAAATACAGGTATTCTGTGAAATATCAAGAAATGCAGATTTATATGGTGTAGATCAAATACAAGATAGCCTCAGCTACCTGAACCACTTGAATAAAACATTAACATTTTGGCTGGAAATTTTTTCTAAGTTGTGTATTACACGCCCCTCAATTTCTTAAACTAAGGATTCAGATAATAGCATTCTTCTTTTGAAAATTAAAAGCATAACCTCAGGAGCCTCTGAGATACGTAGGATGATTTGTACTATACTAAGCGGTCCCAGATGATTTTGTTGTTGGTATTTACATCTGTTTTTCATTGTTTTTCTCTTACTCTCATTTCTCAAAGCTCACTCCTTGTCTACCATGAGCAGTCTCTCTCATGGCTTTTAACTTGGTATTATTAATTAGTATAAGACAGGAAATGATATACTCTTATTCACAAGTGAAGAGTCTGGTCCCTGTCAATTTCCCAATTCTTATCCACGTCTACTCCATTCACAGAACTTCTGTGCTCTTGCCAGTTTTCTGAATGGATCCATATACTGAATTTGTTTCTACATATAGCCACAGATATATGATGAGTATAGTTATAACTCATATTTATCTTTATATACTTGTAATTTTTACCCACCTGTCCTGGAAACCCTCCTCTTCTCTGCTTACCTGACTCTTCCTTCTTCAAGGCTGTGATCAAGCACTAACCCTTTCAGGAAACTTTTCCTAATCACTCAAAACTGAGTTTAGTGTCTCATATCTGTGCAACCATAGCACTCACTACACTATAGTAATTGTCTACTTAGATGGCTGACTCCCGTTTTACACTGTGTACTCCTAGATAATGGAGAACTTAGAAAATGCTCTACACATATAGTCAAGGGATACTAAGAGCTTTATTATGATTGAGGTGCATATGCTTCAACACATTACATTTACCTGTTCATCTTACCCTGAATTTCTATCTCATAGGTACTGGGATTTAAGGACCATGCCACAGGTTAAGCATAGAAGGATGACACTGTCAGTTAGGTGAGGACAGAGATGGAAAAGCATATTATCAAGACAAAGTCTGCTGACAAAGTTTTTATTGGAAATGCAGAAAGACACCAAGACAGACATATAGACAGGGAGACAGAGCTTCCATCTGCTGGTTCACTCCATAAATGCCCCCCAGCTAATGGGGTTAGAGAGGGCCAGGGCTGAAGCTGGGAGCTGGGATCTCAATCTTGATCCCCAACATGCTCAACAGGAATCCAATTACTTGAGTCATCACTTCTGGCACTCAGGGTCTGCATTAGTTAGAGCAAAGAATCAAACCCAGGTAGTCCAACACGGAATACAAACATTTTAAGTTATATCTTCGCCTTCAGTCTAAATGCCTGACTTAGGAAATTTTTTAAATTTTATTTATTTGTTTGTTTGAGAAACAGAGTGTGAGAGAGGAAGAGCGAGAGGGAGAGGGAAAGGGAGAGGCAGAGGGAGTGGGAGAAAATTCTCATTCACTGGTTCAGTATCCAAATATCTGCAACAGCTGGGGCTGGGCTGCAGCCAACATTAGAGGCCATGCAGCAATCCAGGTTTCACATTGGCTGGCAGGAACCCCATTACTTTCGACATCATTGCTGCCTCCCAAGGTCTACATTATCAGGAAGCTCAAGTCAGAAGCCAAAGCTGGGAATAAAACCCATATACTCTAATGTGGAATGCAGGTGTATTTATCACTAAACTAAATGCTTTACTCCCTGATGGGATTTTTTTTGGCTCGTTTTTTAAGTCTCAAGTGTATACTGGAAAGTTAACATTGATAAATAGCTGAGTTTAGTAAGTTAGAATTCATATCAAACTCTGTCTACTACTCCAATACATAGTTAGGGACACAGCTTGCATCCTATTCCCAAATGAAAACGGAAGATCCAAAATGCAGTGGTAAAGACACTTAGTAGTGAGGATTGAAAGCAATGATGTGACAACAATATAAAGAGATAGCTGAGATCATGAAAACTGAGGAGTCCTTGAGAGAGAAGAAAAAGCTGGATATTGAACTTTACAATAATGCTCACAGTTAATCCAACTCTCTGTTGTGGCCTGAGAAAGCAGTGGAAGACGGCACAAGTGCTTGGGCTCCTGCATCCACATGGGAGACCCGGAAGAAGCTCCTGGCTCCTGGCTTCAGATGAGCTCAGCTCTGGCTGTTGTGGTCATTTGGGGAGTGAACCAGCAAATGGAAGATACCCCCCTCTCTCTCCTCTCTCTCTCTCTCTCATTCGCTCACTCTGCCTCTCTGTAGCTCTATCTTTAAAATAAATAAATAATGAGTCGTTAAAAAAAGAAACTTAGTCAAAGATACACGTATTCCCTTTGCTTTCTTCTAGGCACATTCTGACATGTTACAGACATGTTCCAAACATTTTTGGAGGATAAAACTTTGATTGCTGTAGCATGGTGCTAAAATATACCAAGATAAATGCAATTGGATGGTTGCTTCTCCAAACATCTGCCATCTAACACTAGTCAACCTTCATTCAAGGATAAATCATGACTCACAAAAGTGACACAGTACAAATCATTCTCACAACTGAAGCCTACTAAGAATGAGAATATTATCTTTGTTTACCAGGGGTAGATTTTTAGTATAGAATTCAACTTTATGAGGGACCTTGAAAAAGTTCATGGAAAATGAATATTATAGAAAAATTATACATGAATTTCAACATGTTTTACACACCAAAATAAATACCTTTGAATTTCATTTTTCCACAAAATTTTAAAGTACATTTATACTTCATAGTTTCCCTTCTCCAATGACAACCTCATTGTGATATCAGCATTAGATGTGAGGAGAATGATGGTCTCTACTCTTGACTCCCTGTGTTCCCTGCTTTTAAGAATGATTCAGCATGACTGAAAAGGCTCCCTGCTCTCCTATCATCATTCTCAGACTGCAAGATTTTCACTATGTATACAGGATAAGAAATATGGCTATTCTTTTGGCTCTCATAGTAATACAACAACCTTCTAGGATCAAAAATTGTCCCATAATAAATCTGTATATATTAAATTCTTATTATGAATATAATAGCATCCTAGGTATTGTAGGTGATATTTGGTCCTTCTTATGAGGAGTTCACAATCCAGTTATGGTTAGAGTATATACAAATGTTAAAAAAAATTTGAGGCTGGCAACATGGCTCACTTGGCTAGTACTCCACCTGTGGCACCGGCATCCCATATGGGCACCAGATTCTAGTCCCGGTTGCTCCTCTTCCAGTCCTGCTGTGGCCCAGGAGTGCAGTGGAGGATGGCCCAAGTGTTTGGGCTCCTGCACCCCCATGGGAGACTAGTAGGAAGCACCTGGCTCCTGGCTTTGGATCAGCGCAGCACCAGCCGTAGCAGCCATTTGGGGAGTGAACCAATGGAAGGAAGACCTTTCTCTCTGTCTCTGTCTCTCTCTCACTGTCTATGACTCTACCTGTCAAATAATTAATTAATTAATTAATTAAATTTAAGATTTATATCCAGATGTAAGATACCTGGATCAAATGATGATATTGCTTTGCAGTTCTCTGACAATTAGTAATGTTAAGCAGTTTTTTCATATAATTCTTTGCCATTTGTATATTCTCTTTGGAGAAATGTCTATTCAGGTCATTCATCCATTATTTTAATAGATTTATGTATTTATTCATTTATTTGAAAGTCAGAATTACAAAGAGAGAGAAATAGATATCTTCAACCCTCTGGTTCATTTCTCAGATGGTTGCAAAAGCCAAGGCTGGGCCAGAGTGGGGCCAAGGTGAAACCAGGAGCTTCTGCCAGCTCTTATACCTAGGTGTCAGGGGCCCATCTTCTGCCACTTTCCAAGGCTGCTGTTGTTGTTGAGTTTCTCATATATTCTGGAAATTAATCTTTTGTCAAATGAATAGCTTGAAAATATTTTCTCCCATTCTATATGTTGCCTTTTCACTCAGTTGATGGTTTACTTCTCTGTGTAGAAGCTTTTTAGTTTGATATAATCTTAGTTATCAATTTTCCTCCTGTTGTCTGTGTCTTGGGGGACATATACAAAAAGTCTTTGCTCAAACGATCAGTTTCAATTCATAATTGATCATAATGATAGGACTAAGAGTCAAAGGGATCTCATAAACAAGACTAGCGTCTGCTAATAATAACTGATAGAACTAAAAAGAAGAGAACAATCCAACATGGGAAGCAGAAAACACAGCAGACTCATAGAATGGCAGATGTCCTAAACAGCACTCTGGCCTCAGAATCAACCCTTAAAACACTCGGATCTGGCTAAAAAGCCCATGAGAGTACTTCAGGTATGGAAAACCAAGACAATGTGGCAAAAAAAAAAAAAAATGACCTAAATGAAAGATCTGTGTAACTGAGATCCCAGTGAAAAGTATGGGCCATCAAAGAAGGAGGTACCTGTCTCTGAAGGGAGGAGAGAACTTCCACTTTGACTATGGCCTTGTCTAAAGAAGGTCAGAGTTGCTAAACTCAAGAGGCTTCCATAGCCTTGGCAGCTCATGACAAGAGCCTCGGGTGATTACTGACATCATAAATAAGAGTGTCAAAAGGCTTCCATAGCCTCAGCAACTCATGACTACAGCCTAGGGAGATTGCTGACGCCATAAACAAGAGTGGCAAATTGTTAAATCAACAACGGTAGTCACTGTGTACTTACGGCCCATGTATGATCTGTCCTTAATGTGTTGTCCAAGGTGAAGTAATGCAATAACTACGACTGAAACAGTATTTCTGCATTTTGTGTCTCTACGCGGATGCAAACTGACAAAATCTTTGCTTAATATATACTGAATCGATCTTCCGTATGGAAAGACAATTGGAAATAAAAAAAAATTGGAAGTTACATAAAAATCAATCAATTAAAAAAATAATATCATGTAGGATCTCTGTCCCTAATGTGCTGTACAACGTGATTTAAAGCTACAACTAGTACTCAAAGAGTATGCTTCACTCTAGGATGCTATGTGAGGGCAAATGGTTTAAAATCTTTTCTTAACACATACTAAACTGAACTCCTGTATACAAAGAGAATTGAAAATGAATCTGAATGGGAATGAAAGGGGAGAGGGAGTGGATAAGGGGGAAGGGTAGCGGGGGGGAGGGGAGGTATGGGTGGGGAAGTCATTGCAATCCACAAGTTGTACCTTGGAAATTTATATTCTAAATAAGAAAAAAAAATTAAAAATAAATAAATAAATAAATAAATAAATAAGAGTGTCAATTTTTTTTTGTTTTTTTGACAGGCAGAGTTAGACAGTGGTTCAACCCCCAAGTGGCCGCCATGGCCAGCGCGTTGCAGTTGGCGCACTGTACCGATCTGAAGCCAGGAGCCAGGTGCCTCCTCCCGGTCTCCCATGCGGGTGCAGGGCCCAAGGACCTGGGCCATCCTCCACTGCATTCTCTGGCCACAGCAGAGAGCTGGAGTGGAAGAGGAGCAACTGGGACAGAATCCAGCACCCCAATCGGGACTAGAACCTGATGTGCCAGCGCTGCAGGTGGAGGATTAGCCTATTGAGCCATGGCACCAGCTGTCAATTGTTAAATCAACAACAGGAGTCACTGTGTACTTACTCCCCATGTAGGATCTCTGTCCTTAATGTGTTGTACTATGTGAATTAACGGCATAACTAGTACACAAACAGTACTTTATACTTTGTGCTTCTGTGTGGGTGCAAACTCTTGAAATCTTTACTTGGTATATACTAAATTGATCTTCTGTATATAAAGATAATTGAAAATGAATTTTGATGTGAATGGGATGGGAGAGGGATTGGGAGATGGGATGGTTGTGGGTGGGAGGGAGGTTATGGGGGGAAAAGCCTCTATAATCCAAAAGTTGTACTTTGGAAATTAATATTTATTAAAAGTTTATATTTATCTATAGATTAACTTTTATTTAATAAATATATTATATATATATATATATCTTTGCCCAGACCAATGTTATAAAGCATTTGCCCTATATTTTCTTCTAATATTTTTAATATCTCAGGTCTCACATTAGCTCTTTGATCTATTTTGAGGTCCTCTTGTATATGGTTAGATAAAGTTGTCTAGTTCCTTCTGCTTTTGGATACTTAGTTTTCCTAGCACTTTTTCTTAAAGAGACTTTCCTTCTCCCAATAAGTGTACTTGTTGCCTTTGTCAAAAATCAGTTGGTTGTAAATACATAGGTTTATTTCTTGCATTTCTATTATGTTCCTTTGATCTGTGTGTCTGTTTTAACGCAAGTATCATGCTTTGTGTCTCTACAGCATAATAGTATGTTTTGAAGTAAGGCAACTTTATTATTGTTGTTAAGGATTGCTTTGGCTATTAGAATTTTTGTGTGTGTGTGATTCAGAAAGTAACAGCTCATGGGAGTCTAAGATGGTGGAATAGGGAACAACATCCTGTGCTAGGCCAGGGATAAATAGAAAAAAATGTATAGGAAGAGCACTCTCAGGGGGAAACTAGAGAGAAAACTCTATGGAAGAAAGAGAACCGCTGTGGGCGTTTGTGCAAGGTGCAGACACACAGCACGAACACAGACATGATGCAGACATGATACAGACACAAATCCAGTAGCCATGAGCCAGAGAGGAGGCCAACTTTTTTCAAGTTCTATGAACTACTGACCAAAGACAAATCATATTAAATTATATTCTGGATCATGGGAAAAAATTTAACAAAGTTAAAGGCACTTAAATAATATAAAGGCTGGCTCAGACCATAATGTAATTAACCTAGAAATCAATAGACTGAATGGGGAAAAGCTAGAAGCATTTCCACTAAGATCTAAAGCCTGACACATATGTCTATTCTCATGACTCTTAATCAATATAGTTCTGCAAGTATTAGCAAGAGCCATTAAGCAAGAGAAAGAAATTAGAGATATACAAATAGGAAAAGAGGAAGTCATATTATCACTATTTGCAGATGACAAGATTATATATATGCATATACATACACAAATATATGAACCAAAAGACTCTACCAAGAGAATATTATAACTGCTAAATAAATTCAGCAAAGTAGCAAGATAAAAAAAAAACACAAAAAACCAACACCAACAATGATATTGCTGAGAAAGACCAACAGAGCAATCTGATTCATAATAGTAACAAAAAAGTAAATGCCTTGGGATAAATTTATTTAAGGATATGAAAAATGTCTACAATAAAAATGACAAAATACAAATGAAAACAACTGAAATAGACACAAAACACTGGAATGACCTCCAATGTTCATGGATTGGAAAAATTAATATTCTT
Source organism: Sylvilagus floridanus (assembly GCA_949820135.1). NCBI lineage: Eukaryota > Metazoa > Chordata > Mammalia > Lagomorpha > Leporidae > Sylvilagus > Sylvilagus floridanus. The sequence goes on along the minus strand of OX463223.1, from coordinate 59,387,956 downwards.
AAAATGTTGATACTACCCAAAGAAATTTAGAGATTCAGTGCAATGTCCTTCACAGAACTAGGAAAAAAATCAAAAAATTCAAATAGAATTCCAAAGATTCTGAATAACTAAAGCAATCTTGAAAAACAAAAACAAAGCTGTGGTTATCATAATATAAGATGTCAAGACATACTATGGGACGTTGTAACCAAAACACCATGGTACTGGCCTAAAAATGGGATTAGCCTATTGAGCCACAGCACGGGCCCATACATAATTTTTCAAATATGCATTTCCTATGAACTTTTTGAAGATGTTTCATATATGGGTGAAAAATAAGTACATGAAAATATGATCCACATCATTAGTCATTAGGGAAATGCAAATTAAAACCACAGTGAGATAGATCAGTGTACATCTGAAAACAGAAAATACTAGCAAGGACATGTAACAACTGAAACAATTCTACAATGCTAGTGGGAATGTAAAATGTTTTAGGTACTTTACAAGAAGTTTAGCAGTTTTTAACATAGCTAAATACATATTGGCCCTATGTCTCACCCCATACCACATGTAGGTATTTACCTAAGTGCAATGAAAACATAAGTTTAGGGGCTGGCACTGTGGTGTAGCAGGTAAAGCCGCTACCTGCAGTGCTGGCATCCTATATGGGCACCTGTTCAAGTCCCAGCTGCTCCACTTCCAATTCAGCTCCCTGCTTTGGCCTGGGAAAGCAGTACAAGATGTCCCAAGTCCTTGGGTCCCTTCACCCGTGTGGGAGACCTGGAAGAAGCTCCTGGCTCCTGGATTTGGATCAGCACAGCTCCAGCCATTGCAGTTATCTGTAGAGTGAACCAGCGAATGGAAGACCTTCCTCCCTCTCTCTCTCTCTCTCTCTCTCTCCCTCTCTCTCTATCTCTCTCTAACTCTGACTTTCAAATAAATAAATCTTAAAAAAAAAGAAAACATAGGTTTAAATAAAAATTGTACATGAGCTTCAACAGTGGTTTTTATTGATAATCACAATAAACTGGAAACAATCCAAATGTCTTTTAACTAGCAAATGGATTTTAAAAAACTAAATAACCACACAATGGAGTATTACAGAAAAATTAAAAGGGCAAACTACTGAACTACTATGAATCTCGAATACTTATGCTGAGTGAAAGAAATTATACTCAAAAGGCCGTGTACTCTATGATTCCATTAAAAATTTGACAAAACACATATCAATGTCTGCCAGAAACTGGCAGTGGAAACAGCACAAGGGAATGTAGTAAGAGGGATGTTAAGATTTTTCTGTATCATGATTTTGATGGTATTTACACGACTACATGGTTTTGTTCAAAACAGATTGCATTCATAGAACTTGGTAGGAAATATTAGCCTCACAATTATGCTTCAAAATTAAAGTTACAAAATACCAGTTAGATTATTCTTAAAAATTATCAGTAGTATAGTTGAAACACCAAAGTTGCATGTTAAGATTTTGAGCATTACAGAAAAAAAAAGAATGCAACATCAATGAATCTTAGAGAACTGTTTCGACCTCTTTGCTTTGCCACATAAATGCAGTCACTTCTCTACTTGCAGGCATTTACTATTTTGTTTAGTCACCTCCTCCCTCATTTCTCCATTGATTCAAACTGAATTATCTGTTAACTTCCATGATCAGCAAGAAGCTATGGATCTTTACCTCTCCCCTCAATTCAGAAAGAGAGAAATAGACATACACACACACACACACACACACACAGAGAGAGAGAGAGAGAGAGAGAGAGAGAGAAATAGTAAGAGAGAGAGAGCTCTTCAGACTCAGTTCCTAGCAAAATGTCTTACAATAGATATTTAATATTCTTGATAATAATCCTAGGCATCACCAACCCTGTTGTCCTTTGCTTACAGAGCAGTATACTGCATCCTCCCCCTTTACTCTTAACCCCATTTTGGTTTGTACACACTCCAAAACCAGGAGATATTTTTACCCATTAGCATTTTTATTATTTAGCATTCTTAATATTTAGCAGCAATCATGAACATTTCCAAACACCAAATTAGCATATATTTGATAAAAGTACACCAGAATACTACCTAGAAAAATATGAAAAGAAAAATACATGTCTTACTAGTATAGCAAATATAGTAAGGGTTTAATTGTGTAATATTTGCTTTTGTTTTATTTGTAGTATTTTACATCTATGAATGCCTGTGAACTAGACAGTTGTGGGAGTATACATGAAAGAGCCTACATACCTTAATAATTCAGTTATTATGTAGAGAGGCACTAAGATGCTGGAATACAGAGGGAGCTTACTTCTCTAGTCCAGTGAAAGATAGTTTTTAAAAATGTGGAAAGTATGCAATCTTGGGGAAGAGTTAGGGAGAAGACAGGAAAGGAAATTCCACCCAAACTAGGGGGACACTGTGTATCTACATGGAGAAAATGAACATGCACAAGTCAGGACCCCAGCAGCCGAGAGCCTCAAGACCAGCTTTGGAGAGTGGAGGTGAGACCACACTACAGCAGCCCAAGGTACTGGCAATAAAGCTGCAGGAAGAGCCTAGCATGACTCCAGCTAGGAGTCCTGTGGCAACCTAGAGGGAAGGGGGGCACAGTGCTCTCTCCCCAGCCAGCCAGCGCTGGTATCCTGTAACTAGCCAAGAGTGGGCAGTTGCTATTTTGGACAAATGTAACAGATGCACCAGCCCATGGCCGCGAACCCAGCAAACAGCCAAGAGGAGATGCTGGAGTCAAGTTAAGAGAAATGACAGGGGGCTGTGTGCTCATGACTGTGGGGGACTTATATATTGGGACTGAAAACACTGCGGCTGCATGTGAGGATGCAGGGTGTGGGTGGGTTTTTGGGCAGTCACTATAGGCAGCTCCACATGCTCAGGGCTCCCTGATTACCTGATGAGGGTCATTGCTGGGGGACCTGTGCTCACACCAAAGATTGCACAGATCCTTTGTATGGTTCTTTAGGCAGCACGAATGAATATTGTCCACATAGGAGCTAGTGCCCAGGCATTGGTCTCCTTGGAGGAGAGGAAGTAAGCATAAGATTATGCCAACAGAGCTGAACAAACCTGCCCTCTTATTAAAAAAAAAAAAAGGACATACACCACACCCAATTCGGGAGTCACCTTGGACACTCCCTTCACTCTGGAGCACTGACCAGAGCTCCCTGGTTACACCACTATGTGCCTCCAGGTATTCACTGAAAATGCAGACACTCCACTAAGCCACAGAGGCATAGTCCAAAGATAAAAGCTATCAAGGGGCGCAAGGGGAGGGTAGAATATAAGCCAACAAGTACCTCTACAAATTCCTAAAAATAAATGCAGCAATTCAAGAAACAAGAAAAAGGAAGACAACATGATGCCCCCAAAGGAACACAGCAACACTTCAGTACTAGAATGTGAAAATGAAGAGATTGAAAAAATGCCATAAATGGAATTTTAAAAATTGATTGTAGGGCACTTTGGCCTCACAATCACCCCTTAAGGCATTCATTCTGGCTAAAAAACCCATGACAGTATTTCAGGCATGGAAAGCCAAAACACTCTGGCAAAAAAAAAAAAAAGAAAAGAAAAAGAAAAAGAAACACCAAACCACACAAACCTAAATGAAAGATCTCTGTGAGTGAGATCCCAGCGGAAAGAACAGGCCATCAAGAAAAGAGGTACCTTTCTCTGAAGGGAGGAGAGCACTTCGACTTTGACTATGACCTTGTCTAAATAAGATCAGAGTTGGCAAACTCAAGAGGCTTCCATAGCCTTGGAAGCTCATGACAAGAGCCTCGGGTGATTACTAATATCATAAATAAGAATGCCAATTGTTAAATCAACAACAGGAGTCACTGCACCTACTCCCCATGTAGAATCTCTTTCCTTAATGTGTTGTACTATGCGAATTAACAGTAAAACTACTACTCAAACAGTACTCTATATTTTGTGTGTGTTTGTGGGTGCAGTCTGTTGAAATCTTTACTTAGTATATACTAAGTTGATCTTTTGTATATAAAGATATTTGAAAATGAATCGGGATGAAGAATGGGATGGGAAAGGGAGTGGGAGATGGGATGGTTGCAGGTGGGAGGGAGGTTATGGGGGGAAAGCCACTATAATTGAAAAGTTGAACTTGGAAATTTATATTTATTAAATAAAAGTTGAAAAAATTGATTGTAGGATACTTAGAAACAATCAGAGGCAAATCCATGAACTAAAGAAATCTGTACATGATATGAAAGAAAATTTTTCTCATGAAATAAAAATTGTAAGAGAAATCAAAATGAAATATTAGAAATGAAGAATTCAATAGAACAAATAAAAAATGTGGTGGAAAGCCTTAACACACTTGGTGAGGCAGAAGAAAGAATATCTGAGTTAGAAGACAAATCTCTGGAAATTTTATAGTCAGACAAAAAAGGAAGGAGAAGGAGAAGAAAAAGAAGAAATTAGAAAACTAAAAAACAGTGTTGGAAATTTATGGGATACCATGAATGACCCAACATACAAGTCTTAGGAATTCCTGAAGGTGTGGAAAGAGAGAATAGACAAAAAGACCTTTTAATGAAATGATTACAGAAAATTTCCACAATTTGGAGAAAGAAAGATGCATCCAAGTACAGGAAGCTCAAAGAACTTCTAATAGAAATGTCCAGAAAAGATCTTCAACACCATACATTGTAGTCAAACTCTCCACAGTAAAACATAAAGAGAAGATTCTAAAATGTGCATGAGGGAAATACCAGATTACCTTTAGAGGATCTCCAATTAGATTCACAGTTAATTTCTCATTAGAAACCGTACAAGGCGAGGATAGAAAGATGAGATATATTCCAAGTCTTAAGAGAAAAGAACTGTAAACCCAGAATATTGTACCCTGTTAAGCTCTCATTTATTCAATTTTTCAATTATTACAAAATTCAAATATTCCAAAAAGAAATTGAAATAATTTGTCACCACTCACCCAGCCTTATAAAAGATGTTTAAGGATGTGCTACACACAGAAACATGATCATCACTATGAAAGACAGTGATGGCAGATCGCCCAGTAAAGATACAAAGGAAATCCAAAGTAAACAATAGGAATATTTATGGGAAAATGGCAGGGCCAAGTCATTACTTCTCAATGAATGTAAATGGCCTCAATTTTCTAGTTAAAATATAGACTTCAAGAGTCTTGGGTGATCACTGATGTCATAAATAAGAGTGTCAGTTGTTGAATCAACAATAGGAGTCACTGTGCACTTGCTCCCCATGTAAGACCTCTGTCCTTAATGTGTTGTACTACAAGAATTAATGGTAAAACTTGTCTTCAAACTGTACTTTATACTTTATGTGTCTGTGTGGGTACAAACAGTTGAAATCTCTCCTTAGTAAAGAATTGGCTTTCTGTATATAAAGTCAATTGAAAATAAATCTTAATGGAAAATGGAACGGTAGAGGGAGTGGAAGGTGGGATGGGAGTACGGGTGGGAGGGCAGGAATGAGGGGAAGAAACACTATATCCCTAAAAGCTGTACATATGAAAATTTGTATTCATTAAATTAAAACCTTCAAAAATATACAGACTAACTGAATGGATTGTAAAACAAAACCCATCTATTCACTACATACAGGAAATACATCTCACCAACAAAGATATACACAGACTGAAAGTAAAAGGATGGAAGAAAATATTCCATGCTAATATAAACCAAAAAAGAGCTTGTGTAGCCATCCTAATATCAGACAAAATAGATTTTTAATACAAAAACTGTTAAAAGAGACAAAGAAGGGCACTATGTAATGATTAGGGGATCAATTCAGTTAACTATTATAAATTTATATGAACCTAATTATAGGGCACCTGGCTATTTAAAAGAAATGTTAATGGATCTAAAGAGAGAAATAGACTCCAATACAATAGTAGTAGACAGATCAACAAGACAGAAAATCAGCAAGGGAACAACAATTAATCAACACTATAGACCAAATGTACCTAACAGATATCTACAGAACTTTTCATCCTACAGTTGCAAAAGACACATTCTTCTCACCAGTGCATGCAACTTTCATTAGGATAGACCACAGGCCAGGTCATAAAGCAAGTCTCAACAAATTCAAAAAAAAAAAATCATACCATGCATCTTCTTTGACCACAATGGAATGAAGCTGGAAATCAACAACTCAAGAACCTCTAGAACATATGCAGACACATGGAGACTGAACAACATGCTCCTGAATGGACAGTAGGTCATTGAATAAATCAAAAGAGAAATCAAAAAACTATTGAGGAACATTTTTTCATACTATTTGTTGAACTATTTATTTAGTATAGAGTTAATCTTCTGTGTATAAAGTTAATTAAAAATAGATCTTAGTAAAAATAAGAATTTGAATAGGAGGGGGAGGAAGAAGGGTGGGAGTGGGGATTGGAGGCTGAGTACAGTAGGAAGAATCACTCTCATTATGTTCCCAAAGTTGTATTTATGAAATCCATGAAGTTTGTATACCTAAAATAAAAAGTTTCTGGGAGAAAAATAAACCACAACTTGGCTCAAACCCCCAAAAATACTTCAATTATTATTTTATTTTTCTCTAATGCCTTACTGCAAGTAAGATTAAAATAACAATAAAACTCAGAAATTGTATACCAATTTTTTTTTTACTTATCAGACGTTCATTTACCAGGAAGTGATAAGATCTCCCTTTTGAGCTACCATGAAGTAGCAAAACAACAATTAAAGAGAACAAGAAAGAAGATACCTACAGAATAGTAAGCAAAGAAACTTAAAGACAAATTTAAATGAAAGATTAAACTGGGATTTGATCAACAGTAGCACGTACTCTCATTCCATTTCTCTCTATGGAGAGATTCCTCAAATAATTATATGAATACAGAATATGCCCCTCTAAAAAATCAAGTTGTAAGATGGGTAGAGACAAGGGCTATAATAAATTCTTATTTCTACTTCCCTTCACAATAATGGAAGCATTTATTTGCAAATCTAACACAAGACATTAAAAAAAATTTTTTTTCTTAAAACACATGTAATAAGGAGAGAAATAACCTCTTTATGTGCAATAACTGTAAGTGTTGACAATGAAGGGGCTTCAAAGAGCTCATGGAAACTGAAATTTAAAGCTGCAGCCTGCAGTACTGGCATCCCATATGGGAACTGATTTGAGACCCGGCTGCTCCATTTCTGATCCAGCTCTCCACTACGGCCTGGGAAGGCAGTAGAAGATGGCCCAAGGCCTTGGGCCCTTGCACCCGCGTGGGAGACTGGAGGAGGCTCCTGGCTCCTGGCTTCAGATCAGCACAGCTCAGGCCATGTGGCCATATGGGGAGTAAGCCAGCAGATGGAAGACTCTCTCTCTCTCTCTCTCTCTCTCTCTCTCTCTCTCTGCCTCTCCTTCTCTCTGTGTGTAACTGTGACTTTCAAGTAAAATAAATAAATCTTTTAAAAAAAAAAAGTAAAATTATTTACAGGGGCCGGCTCTGTGGCGTAGCAGGCTAATCCTCCGCCTGCGGTGCCAGTATCCCATATGGGTGCTGGTTCACATTCCAGCTGCTCCTCTTCTGACCCAACTCTCTGCTATGGGAAAGCAGTAGAAGATGGCCCAAGTCCTTGGGCCTCTGCACCCAAGTGGGAGACCCTGAAGAAGCTCCCAGTTCCTGGCTTCAGATCATCTCAGCTGTGGCTATTGGGGCCATCTAGGGAGTGAACCAGTGCATGGAAGACCTTTCTCTCTGTCTCTCTCTCTCTGTAACTCTACCTCTCAAATAAATTTTTAAAAAGTAAGATAATTTTGATGCATAATTTTTGAAATCCATGCATGCATAATTTTTTCATCCATGAACATTTTGAACACCCCTTATATTTATTAAAATGTAAGTTGACAGCAAACAAAAACAAAGTGGAATCTCTTCCATTCCTGCTAAAATATCTTGATAGTGTTAAGTATGAAACATTTTAAAATTTTTATTTTGTTTCAGAGGCAGAGAATTGGTGAGAACGAAAGAGCGAGAGCGAGAGAGAGAACAGAGAGCTCCCATTTTCTGGCTAGACTAGAGCAGAAACAATGACCTGGGTTTATAACCCAGGTCTCATATGTGGATGGAAGTAATCTAATCATTCGAGCCATCACCACTGCCTCCCAAGTCCACATTACCAGGACTCTAGAGTCAGGAGCCAGAGCAAGAAATCACAATCAAGTGATACAGGATGTAGGCACTTTAGCCATTAGGTTAAGTGATGAAATATTTTTAAACAGGGCCAGCGCCGTGGATCACTAGGCTAATTCTCCGCCTTGCGGCACCGGCACACCGGGTTCTAGTCCCGGTCGGGGCGCCGGATTCTGTCCCGGTTGCCCCTCTTCCAGGCCAGCCCTCTACTGTGGCCCGGGAGTGCAGTGGAGGATGGCCCAAGTGCTTAGGCCCTGCACCCCATGGGAGACCAGGAAAAAGCACCTAGCACCTGGCTCCTGCCATCGGATGAGCGCGGTGCGTCGGCCGCAGCGCGCCATCTGCAGCAGCCATTGGAGGGTGAACCAACGGCAAAGGAAGACCTTTCTCTCTGTCTCTCTCTCTCACTGTCCACTCTGCCTGTCACAAAAAAAAAAAAAAAAAGAAATATTTTTAAACAAAGCCAGTATGAGATAAGACAAAGGAAAAACAGTCATACAAAATCCACTTAACAGGCTTTCTTGGATATGTGAAAAGCAGCAGGGGTTTACAGTACAGAGTGTTGGCTTGGGAGTTAAGACAATGTGTAGGAGGGGCCAGTATTGTGGAATAGCAGGTAAAACCGCTGCCTTTGATACTGGCACCCCATTGAGGCACCAGTTTGTGCCCCAGCTCCTCTATTTCTGATCCAGCTCTCCGCTAATGGTCTCAGAAAGCAGCAGCAGATGTCCCAAGTGCTTGGGCCCTTCCACCCACCTGGGAGAACTGGGAGAAATTCCTGACTCCAGATCGGCCCATCTCTGACTGTTGCCGCCATTTGGGGAGTGAACCAGTGAATGGAAGATCTCTTTATCTCTGTCTCTCCCTTTCTCTGTGTAACTCTGCCTTTCAGACAAATAAATCTCTTAAAAAGACAATATGTAGCACTTATTTAGTACAACTTTAGGGATGATATCAGCATCAAAAGAGATCATGAACATGAATATAAAATAACTTTGTAAATTTTAGCACAGTACAACAATAATATGGTAAGAATAATGGCTATTGTTCTGACAGTAGAACCCCAGAATTCCAATTTTCTCAAATCACTAAATAAAACTTGAAATTAGAGTGAGTGTAACTGAAAAAACAAAAGTGGAAACTCCTTAAGCATTCTTTCTAAGTAATCCTGAATTCTCTCTCTAATATTATATTGATTTAATTTTAATTTGTTCTAAAATAAAATTTAGAGTCAGAGTTATCAGTTCTGTTTTATTAGAAGTATAATAGCCCCTGTTCTCTGCTCACTGGATTTATTACTGCTCTTCTCTGGTGATTCTAACACATGAAAAATATTATCTCTGGGACCAATCTAAGATGAGGTTTGAGGAGTGTAATGTTCTGTGTTCCTTAAGACTAGTAGAATCAGGCCTCAACCACCCTACCTGTCCCCATATCAATGGATTACAGAAAAAAATTAGTGCCAAAATGTCCATATTACGAGAGCGGCAAGATGGCGGAATAGGAAGGGAGCACACCGATAGTCTGGGGAGAGACAGTTTAATAAAAGTGGAGATACTGCAGGTTCAAGGAAGAGTAGGGGACGAAACAGCAGAGGAAACCCTTCCGGAACTGGAGATTCACAGTGGACCTGCGTGGAGAGCGTGGGAGCCCGCAGTTTGGGACACCAGCAGCAGATTCAACACACCAGCGCTGGAACGCGAGGTGAGCAGAAACTCAATAGCCCGATATACCAGCAGGGAAGCGGAAAAGGGAGCCTAGAGCGAACAAGGCTTGAAACCCTGCGGGGAAAAGTTCACCAGGCTAACTAGAAGAGAGAGAGAGAGAGAGAGAGAGGGGAAAAAAAAAAGTGACCCGTACGGACACGAGCTTCTCTCTCTCCACTCACCTCTCAAAGGTGAGCAAGACAAAGAGCAGGCGCCATTTTGGAATACATCATAAGCAGGGCGACCTCGGGTCGGCACCGGCCCCGAGCCTAGCAGAAAAACCTGACTCTGGGTGGGAGGGGTGAAATAACAGGAGATTAGAACCTAATGAATGTGTGGTGCTAATGAACTGAGACTGTGAAAAAAGAGACGGTGGGGGAGAGAACTCACGGAAATCACGAATTCATGTGAGTACTCTCCAGAGACGCTACAGTTCGGTAGCCTTGGCAGCCCAGTGGGAGACTACAGGAGAATCTCAGCCCACACTAAGGGCCGCAAAGATTCCCTCTCTGGTCCTTGGGAAAGAGCTTCCGATCTCTGGCTCCTGTGGGTATATCATTCGCCTGCTAACCACCCCCAATTCCATTCAGCTGTGTGGAATTACTTTCCTTTTGAACCAAAAAAAAAAAAAAAGTAACAGAGAGAGATTTACCACGCCTAACCTGGGAGTGTCTCCTTTGACACACCCTCAACCCTGAGGAACCAAACAGAGCTCTCAGGCCACACCCATCTCAAGCCTCTAAGGCTCCATCAAAAGCAGACAGTCCACTTAATCTAGAGTCATAGTATAACAAGAAAAAAAACACCACAGCGAAGAAACCAATATGCCAAACAACAAACGCAAAAACCGAGGTAATAAGAACAAGGAAGACACTATGGCATCCCCAAATGAAAAAGACACCCCAATTCAAGATTACGAAGATGATGAGATAGAAGAGATGCAAGAAGCGGATCTCACAAAATTGATAAGAACACTAAGAAGTACTCAAAAACAAATTCTTGAACTACAGAAATCCTTAATGGACAAGGTAGAAAATCTCTCTCGTGAAAATGAAATATTAAGGAGAAATCAAGCTGAAATGAAACAACTAGTAGAACATGAAACTGTGATAGTGACGAGAAATCATAATGAAGTGAAGAATTCAATAGATCAAATGAAAAACACATTAGAGAGCCTTACAAACAGAATGGGTGAGGCAGAAGAGAGAATATCGGACTTAGAAGACAGAGCACAGGAAACTATACAGTCAAACCAAAGACAAGAAGAGGAAATTAGAAATCTAAAAAATATTGTTGGGAATCTACAGGATACTATTAAAAAACCCAACATTCGAGTTCTAGGAGTTCCTGAAGGCATGGAGAGGGAGAAAGGATTAGAAGGCCTTTTTAGTGAGATAATAGCAGAAAATTTCCCAGTTTTGGAGAAGGACAGAGACATCCTAGTACAGGAAGCTCATAGAACCCCTAATAAACATGACCAAAAGAGGTCCTCACCACGACACGTTGTAATTAAACTCACCACAGTAAAACAGAAAGAAAAGATCCTAAAATGCGCAAGAGAGAAACGTCAAATTACACTCAGAGGATCTCCAATTAGACTCACGGCAGACTTCTCAACAGAAACCCTACAAGCTAGAAGGGAATGGCGAGACATAGCCCAGGTACTTAGAGAGAAAAACTGCCAGCCCAGAATATTATATCCTGCCAAGCTCTCATTTGTGAATGAAGGTGAAATAAAGACCTTTCATAACAAACAAAAATTGAAAGAATTTGTTGCCACTCGTCCAGCCCTGCAAAAGATACTTAAAGATGTGTTACACACAGAAACACAGAAACACGGCCATCAACATGAAAGAAGATAAACGAAGGGAACCTCACAGCAAAAGATCACAGGGAATTCGAAGCATACATTTGGATAAAGAAATTATGGGACATGTACTCTATAGAATACTATACAGCAGTCAAAAACAATGAAATCTGGTCATTTGCAATAAGATGGAGGAATCTGGAAAACATCATGCTGAGTGAATTAAGCCAGTCCCAAAGGGACAAATATCATATGTTCTCCCTGATCGGTGACAACTAATTGAGCACCAAAGGGGAAACCTATTGAAGTGAAATGGACACTATGAGAAACAGTGACTTGATCAGCTCTTGTGCTGACTGTTGTTGTACAATGTAATACTTTATCCATTTTAGTAATTTTTTTTATTCTAGTACTATTGGTTGAACTCTGTAATTAACAAACAATTATTCTTAGGTGTTTAAATTTTAACTGAAAAGTGATTCCTGTGAAATATAAGAGTGGGAATAAGAGAGGGAGGAGATGTACAATTTGGGACATGCTCAATCGGAACTGCCCCAAATGATGGAGTTAGAATTGTGCCAGGGAATTCCAATACAATCCCATCAAGGTGGCATGTACCAAGGCCATCTCACTAGTCCAAGTGATCAATTTCAGTTCACAATTGATCACACTGATAGGTCTAAGAGTCAAAGGTCTGACACAAACAAGACTAGTGTCTGCTAATACTAACTGATAGAATCAAAAAGGGAAAGAATGATCCAACATGGGAAGCGAGATACACAGCAGACTCATAGAATGGCAGATGTCCTAAATAGCACTCTGGCCTCAGAATCAGCCCTTAAGGCATTCAGATCTGGCTCAAGAGCCCATGAGAATATTCTAGGCATGGAAAGCCAAGACACTCTGGAAAAAAAAGAAGACCTAAATGAAAGATCTCTGTGAGTGAGATCCCGGTGGAACGAACAGGGCCATCAAAGAAGGAGGTACCTTTCTCTGAAGGGAGGAGAGAACCTCCACTTTGACTATGACCCTGTCGGAATAAGATCGAAGTCGGCGAACCCTAAAGGCTTCCATAGCCTGGGCAACTCATGACTAGAGCCTAGGGAGATTGCTGACGCCATAAACAAGAGTGTCAAATTGTTAAATCAACTTCAGGAGTCACTGTGTACTTACATCTCATGTGGGATCTGTCCTTAATGTGTTGTCCAATGTGAAGTAATGCTATAACTAGTACTGAAACAGTATTTTACACTTTGTGTTTCTGTGTGGGTGCAAACTGATGAAATCTTTACTTAGTATATACTGACTCAATCTTCTGTATATAGATAATTAAAAATGAAAAAAAAATCTTGGTGTTAACTTGGAAATTGCATAGAAAATTAATCAATTTTAAAAATATATGTCATGTAGGATCTCTGTCCTTAATGTGCTATACATTGTGAATTAATACTATAACTAGTACTCCAACAGTATTTTTCACTTTGTGTTGCTATGTGAGGGCAAACTGTTGAAATCTTTACTTAATATATAGTAAACTGATCTTCTGTATATAAAGCGAATTGCAAATGAATCTTGATGTGAAGCAAGGGGAGAGGGAGTGGGAAAGGGGAGGGTTGCGGGTGGGAGGGAAGTTATGGGGGGGGAGCCATTGTAATCTATAAGCTGTATTTTGGAAATTTATATTCTTTAAATAAAAGCGTTATAAAAAAAAAATGTCCATATTACTAGTAGAACCTGAGCTTCTTTAACTGATGAATTTAGATTCCTGTAAGGACTTGAGGATGACTCAGCCTGAACATGTCCCCACATAGCTTATCAGAATCAATTTATCAAACTGGGGCCGGCGCTGTGGCACAGTGGGTTAAAGCCCTGGCCTGAAGCACTGGCATCCCATATGGGCTCCAGTTCTAGTCCTGGCTGCTCCTCTTCCAATCCAGCTCTCTGCTATGGCCTGGGAAAGCAGTAGAAGACGACCCAATTGCTTAGGCCTCTGCACCCATGTGGGAGACCTGGAAGAAGCTCCTGGCTCCTGGCTTTGGATCGGTGCAGCTCTGGCCATTGCAGCCATCAGGGAAGTAAACCATCAGATGGAAGACCTCTCTCTCTGTCTCTACCTCACTCTCTGTAACTCTGTCTTTCAAATAAATAAAATAAATCTTAAAAATAAATAAATAAATAAATTTTTCAAAGTGGACATGTTGTAGAATAAATCCTGGCCTGAAGTAAAGTACTAGTCCTGTTTCCACTTGTGACAAGTTGAAATACTTTGCGGAAACCATATTCCTTTCTGGGCATTATTAAAATCTACAAATAAAATGATTTAGCATGCAATCAATCTCAGCTTGAAAATTCTATAGTTTAGCTGACTTGGTGAATGTCCCTTTTCCTTTGTAGCCTCCCGCTGATGATGATGGACTGTTTTTCTCTCATGAATATATAATTCTCAGGAGGAAGATGAAAAAAAGTTTAACTTAGAAAAGAATAGGTGATACTGAACCCTGAAAAGCACACACAGTATTTGCAGTCATAACTAAGAGCATCAATTGTTAAATCAACAACCGGAGTCACTGTGCACTTATTCCCCATGGAGGATCTCTGTCCTTAATGTGTTGTACTATGTGAATTAACGGCATAACTAGTCTTCAAACAGTACTTTATACTTTGTATTTCGGCATGGGTGAAAACTGTTGAAATCTTTACTTAATATATGCTAAACTGATCTTCTGTATAAAAAGAGAATTGAAAATGAATCTTGATGTGAATGGAATGGGAGAGGGAGCAGGAGATGGGAGGGTTGTGGGTGGGAGGGAAGTTATGGGGGAGAAAAAGCCACTGTAATCCAAAAGCTGTACTTTGGAAATTTATATTTATTAAATAAAAGTTTAAAAAATTAAAAAATAAATAAAACTAAAAAAATTAAAAGTAAAAAAATAAAATGAGGTCAAAATTGTAAAGTGTGGTCACATTTATTAACACTCACATATACATATGCATGTATGCTTATATATGCTTGCATATGCACAGATTATTTCTGGAAAGACTCACAAGAAACTTTCAATAATGAAGCTGGGATGGGGTTTTGGTTTTTATCTAAAATTCTTCTATGTAGTTTGAGAGACACATAGACTAATGGAATAAAACAGACACCTTAGAAGTAAACCCACACATCTACAGCCAATTGATCATCGACAAAGGATCTAAGAACACACATTGTAAAAAGAGCTGCCTTTTTTTCAATAAATGGTATTAGGAAAATTGAATATCCACATGCAGGTGAATGAAATAACCCCTACCTCTCAGTATGTACAAACTCAACTCAAAATAAACTAAGTATCTAAATATAAGACCTGAAACTCTCAAAGACTAGAAGAAAACTAGGGAAGATACTTCAGGACATTGGAATGGACAAGGAATTTTTGGATCAGATCCCAAATACATAGGAAACAAAAGACAAATGGAATTCATCTAACTAAACAGCTGATATACACACAGCAAAGGAAACAAAAGAATGAAGAGATAACCTTAAAAAATGGAGCAAATATTTTCAAACTGTATATCTGACAAGGGGTTAGTAACCAGAACATATTGGGTCAAACATTCAGTGTAGTGGTTAGGATGCCAGTTGCAATGCCTGCATCCCCTATCAGAATGTTAAGGTTCCAGCTCTACTCTTGATTCCAGCTTCCTGCAGATGCTCACCCTGGAAGGCAGCAGATGATGACTTACATGGGTTGAGTCCCTGACACCTACACAGGAAACCTAGATTGATTTCCCAGCTCCCAGCTTTGGCCTGGCCTGGCCTGGTTCAGGCTGCTGTTGCAGGCATTTGAGGAGTGAAACAGCAAATGGGAAACCTCTCTCTCTCTCTCTGTCTCTCTCTCTCCTCTCTCCTCTCTCTGCCATCTCTTCCCTCTCTTTCTCATACAAATAAAACAGGTTTTTAAATTTTAAAATAAATAACCAGTGGGTTCGGCATTGTGGCGTAGCAGGGAAAGTTGATGTTTGCAATGCTGGCATCCTGTTTGGGCACCAGTTCATATCCCAACTGCTCCACTTCCAATCCAGTTCTCTGATAATAGCCTGGGAAAGCAGTGGAAGATGTCCCAAGTGTTTGGACCCCTGCCACCCATGTGAGAGACCCAAAGGAGGCTCATGGCTCCTGCCTTTGGCCTGGTCCAATACTGAATGTTGCAGCCATCTGCAGAGTGAATGAACAGATGGACGACCTCTATTCTGTTCTCTTTCAAATAAATACATACATTTTTAAAATAAATAACCATTAAAAGAAAGAACTCAATAGAAAAAACATAGATAATTCTATTTTAAAATGGTCAGTAGATCTAAATAGACATTTTTAAAGGAAGACACTCAAATGGCTAGAAGGTACATGAAAAGATGCTCAACATCACTAATCAAAGAAAAATAAACTGAAACCACAATGAGATATTATTTAATTTCATTTATATTGAATATTATTTTTAAAAGAAAAAGAAGTGCTGGCACTGGAACACTTGCACACTATTGGTGAGAATATAAACTAATATAGTATGGTGGTTGTTTAAAAAACTAAAAATAGACAACCACATGATCCAGAAATCGCATTATTGAGTATAAAAATCCATGAGAAATAAAATCACTTTGTTGAAAAGACATCTGCACTCTCATGCTTATTTGCAGCACTATTCACAATAGCTAAGAAATCAAAACAACTTATGTGTTCATCAACTGATTAATGGCTAGAGAATTTGGTGCTCATATACAACATAACAATATAGCCATGAAAGAGAATAAAATCTTGTCATTTGTAACAACATAGATAAAACTGGAGGTCATCATGTATAATGAAATAAACAAAGCATAGAAAGACAAGTACCACATGATCTCACTCATTTGGGGAATCATAAAAGTTAATCATTTAGAATTTAGGAATACAATAACAGCTACCAAAGACCAGGGAAAGTAATGGGAGGGAGGGAAGAGGAAAATTTGATTAACAATTGACACTTTTTGATCACATTAATAAGACCAAATGTGTGCTAATAATAATTGATTGAATTAAAAAGGAGAGAACTATCCAACATGGGAAGCAGGACACACAGCAGACTCATAGAATGACAGTGAATTTAAATTTTTCTATATTAACACATAGTTCTTATGTAATAATAAAGCACAGTGCTATTTTTAAATCATAAAAAATAAAAAGGCTGGCACAGGCATTTGGCATACTGCTTAAAATGATGTTTAAGATGCTGCTTGGGACACCAGCATCCTATATCAGAGTTCCTGGATTCAAGTCCTTGCTCCACTCCTGGTTTCTGTTTTCTGCTAATGCATACCCAGGAGGCAGCAGGTAATGGTTCACATCTGTTGAATACCTCTCCCTCTCCTTCTCTCTCTCTCCCCACTCTGCCTTCAAATAAATAAATATCTTTTTTTAACTTTTATTTAGTAAATATAAATTCCCAAAGTACAGCTTATGGATTACAATGGCTTTTTGCACTCCCATAAATTCCCTCCCACCTGCAACCCTCCCATCTCCCGCGCCCTCTCCCATTCCATTCACATCAAGATTCATTTTTAATTATCTTTATATACAGGAGATCAATTTAGTATATATTAAGTAAAGATTTCATCAATTTGCACCCACACAGAAACACAAAGTGTAAAATACTATTTGAGTACTAGTTATAGCATTAATTCACATTGGACAACACATTAAGGACAGATCCCACATGAGGAGTAAGTGCACAGTGACTCCTGTTGTTGACTTAACAAATTGACACTCTTGTTTATGGCATCAGTAATCTCCCTAGGCTCTTGTCATGAGTTGCCAAGGCTATGGAAGCCTTTTGAGTTCACCAGCTTCGATCTTGTTTAGACAAGATCATAGTCAAAGTGGAAGTTCTCTCCTTTCAGAGAAAGGTACCTCCTTCTTTGATGGCCCATTCTTTCCACTGGCACCGGGATCTCACTTGCAGAGATCTTTCATTTAGGTTTTCTTTTTTTTTTTTTTTTGCAAGAGTGTCTTGGCTTTCCATGCCTAAAATACTCTCATGGGCTCTTGAGCCAGATCCGAATGCCTTAAGGGCTGATTCCGAGGCCAGAGTGCTATTTAGGACATCTGCCATTCTATGAGTCTGCTGTGTATCCCGCTTCCCATGTTGGAATTTCTCTCCCTTTTTGATTCTATCAGTTAGTATTAGCAGACACTAGTCTTGTTTGTGTGATCCCTTTGACTCTTAGACCTATCAGTGTGATCAATTGTGAACTGAAATTGATCACTTGGACTAGTGAGATGGCATTGGTACATGCCACCTTAATGGGATTGTATTGGAATCCCCTGGCACATTTCTAACTCCACCATTTGGGTCAAGTCCAATTGAGCATGTCCCAAATTGTACATCGCCTCTCTCTCTTTTATTCCCACCCTTATATTTAACAGGGATCACTTCAGTTAAATTTAAACACCTAAGAATAATTGTGTGTTAATTACAGAGTTCAACCAATAGTATTAACTAGAACAAAAAAAAATACTAAAAGCGATAAAGTATTAAATTGTACATCAACAGTCAGGACAATGGCTGATCATATCTTTTTTATACAAAATTTTAATCAAAGCATTAGGAAAATCATATTCAACACATAGAAATAATCAGACTATAACAATGCTGCATAGATAGTGGCATTAGAAGTTATCTGAAACTTAAGTAACTTCTTTCTAACCAAAACTTCCATTTTCAAGTCATAAGGAAGAAAATAGTGGAGGCTTTATTTCCTCTCTCTGTGGCTGGAAAATCACTTCAATGGTGAGAAGTCACACCACTTTAACAACAAAGATTATATTATCCTCCAATTTAATTCTGCTCCCCTCTTGTTATTTTTCAAAGATGACAATTTGGAATGGAAGGATTGTTGGAAGGGAATACAAAATGAATTACTACTTAGGAGATACACTGAGCAGTGCCTGCCTTAAGCAGACAAAACACTGAATTAATTTAAAAAATTGCAACAACACTATTATGCTGAACTAAAATTACCAAAATGATTACTTTTTTTATATATAAGACATTGCATATATACTAAAATAAAACTGACCTGTTTCCTATCTTTTCACCTTCAGTAGAAAAGAAATGTTTATCAACTAATGGTAGTTTGAAAAATAATTTTCAAAGAAAAGCATTATCTCTATAGAGATCAAAATCTTTTCTGAATATTTAAATAGATTGAATCATTCTACGAGAAACTGCTAAATTTCTTTTATGAGTACTTTTTCAAAAGGAAGACAATTTATTTGGAAGGAATTTCTGGCTGGAAACACTGTTCTTTAATAAAATATTGTTACCCTGAAACTCTCAAAATTACCAGTTTTTAGAGGCCCTCTCCAATGCATGAAGAAGAAATTTATAAGTTCTAGCCTCTTAAGAGTTACCTACATGAAGAATGTTCTGATTTGAAAAGAAATTATGGCTCCCCAGCTACACTGGTAACAAGTCACAACCAAGATCTTTGAATGTAATACAGTATAAGGAAATTCTACATTCATTTTGGGCAGGCTTCCACCTTTTCTAAGAGTTTGTCATTCTTGCAATGGTCTTGAAAACTCAACCTATAAGTAAATTGATAGTCTTCCTAGGAATAGACCAGACAAATTTGTTTAAATAAATCTTTAAAACTGAAAAAGCATACAATAACTTTAGGTGACTTGATGCATCTGTTTAATTCCTTGGGACCCTTTGTGTCTCTAGCCTTAATGCATGTCTATGTAGACTCCTAACTTCTCTCTAGACTAAGACCAATAAATTTTCTTGTTTTTGAAGATTGAAGAGCTGTTTAGAAGTTCAAATTTCACCAAGCTTACCAGCACTCTTGTATTTTATAACCATAAATGGTTATACAGTTCTTTTAAAGTTTCATAATATAATTTATTTCAACCTCTACAGCCCACATTTGTCAATGTTTCTATATGTGTATACCTGCATAAGATATACATGTATGGAAACATTTCATGGTACTCCATAAAATGTACAATTTTAAAATGTGTCCATCAAAATTAAATAAAATATTTAAAAATTTAAAAATAAAGGATTCTAGTCTTATAATTAAAATTTCTGTTCACTAGCATAGCTTATTTACTCACTTGAGAAGCCTATAAATAGAGATTGGGGAAGGAATTCAGAGGAATTCGAGAAGGAAAAACTGATGTCATCAGCCTGTTATAGTCCTCTAACCCCTGACCCTTAATCAGTGGTTCTCATAAGAAAACATCTCAATGTTATTTATCAAAACTGTAGACAAACTCTTTAAGTGTAACAATAACAGCAAAAAACACTTCTTTACTTAAGTTTCTGAAACATAACTAAGCCATGTATTATCCCTCTTAGAAAAAACATATTGTGTTGAACAAACAGCCTGTGATAAAGGATTATTATTGTCTCAAGTTTTATATACCCACTATAATATTGAACATAGTACTATGTTCATTTATGTTATTCACTATATACCTACTATGTGCTAAATACTGAAAGAGGCAATGAGGAAACAAAGATGAAATCACAGTTCTTTCCTTCAAGTTCACAGTCTAATGAGGAAGAAAAACTTAAAACAAAATGTGGTGAGTACTATAAGGGGTAATGTAAAGTCTTCCTTGGCACAACATGATGTTAAGATATTCCTCACTCCTTTGTGATACCTTTTGATGAGACAGGTAGATGTTTAGAGGAAACAATGTAGATCAGTACAGCAGTGAGCAACCAAAATGAAAGAGGAAGAATTCAGATAGAAAGGAGTTCTTCCTAGATTGGTATATGAACAAATGTGAGCCAAAAAACCCTCTCCATCAGAATACATCCACAGACTGAAATATGCAAGGAAATATTGGTCTAATGAGAAGATCCTGTCCTGGGAGTCAGGACATCCAGAATTAAAATCAACTGGTGAAGCAATCATCAAAAACAGTAAAGAGGTAGAGACTAAACAATAAGAAGATTGGGGGGAGGGGGAGAGGAAGAGGAAGAGAAGTGTAATAGACTACATCGGTAAAAATAAACAAAAACTGAATTCAGACCCTCTAAAATAAATAGATTACTCAACTCTTGAGAGCGGCAAGATGGCGGAATAGGAAGGGAGCACACCGATAGTCTGGGGAGAGACAGTTTAATAAAAGTGGAGATACTGCAGGTTCAAGGAAGAGTAGGGGAAGAAACAGCAGAGAAAACCCTTCCGGAACTGGAGATTCACAGTGGACCTGCGTGGAGAGCGTGGGAGCCCGCAGTGTGGGTCACCAGCAGCAGATTCAACACACCAGCGCTGGAACGCGAGGTGAGCAAAACCTCAATAGCCCAAGATACCAGGAGGGAAGCGAAAAGGGAGCCTAGAGCGAACAAGGCTTGAAACCCTGCAGGGAAAAGTTCACCAGGCTAACTAGAAGAGAGAGAGAGAGAGGGAAAAAAAAAAAAAGTGACCCGTACGGACACGAGCTTCTCTCTCTCCGCTCACCTCTCAAAGGTGAGCAAGACAAAGAGCAGGCGCCATTTTGGAATACGTCATAAGCAGGGCGACCTCGGGTCGGCACCTGCCCCGAGCCTAGCAGAAAAACCTGACTCTGGGTGGGAGGGGTGAAATAACAGGAGATTAGAACCTAATGAATGTGTGGTGCTAATGAACTGAGACTGTGAAAAAAGAGACAGTGGGGGAGAGAACTCACGGAAATCACGAATTCATGTGAGTACTCTCCAGAGACGCTACAGTTCAGTAGCCTAGGCAGCCCAGTGGGAGACTACAGGAGAATCTCAGCCCACACAAAGGGCCGCAAAGATTCCTTCTCTGGTCCTTGGGAAAGAGCTTCCGAACTCTGGCTCCTGTGGGTATATCATTCGCCTGCTAACCACCCCCAATTCCATTCAGCTGTGTGGAATTACTTCCCTTTTGAACCAACAACAACAAAAAAAAAAACTAACAGAGAGAGATTTACCACGCCTAACCTGGGAGTGTCTCCTTTGACACACCCTCAACCCTGAGGAACCAAACAGAGCTCTCAGGCCACACCCATCTCAAGCCTCTAAGGCTCCATCAAAAGCAGACAGTCCACTTAATCTAGAGTCATAGTATAACAAGAAAAAAACACCACAGTGAAGAAACCAATATGCCAAACAACAAACGCAAAAACCGAAGTAATAAGAACAAGGAAGACACTATGGCATCCCCAAATGAAAAAGACACCCCAATTCAAGATTACGAAGATGATGAGATAGAAGAAATGCAAGAAGCAGGTCTCAAAAAATTGATAAGAACACTAAGAAGTACTCAAAAACAAATTCTTGAACTACAGAAATCCTTAATGGACAAGGTAGAAAATCTCTCTCGTGAAAATGAAATAGTAAGGAGAAATCAAGCTGAAATGAAACAACTAGTAGAACATGAAACTGTGATAGTGACGAGAAATCATAATGAAGTGAAGAATTCAATAGATCAAATGAAAAACACATTCGAGAGCCTTACAAACAGAATGGGTGAGGCAGAAGAGAGAATATCGGACTTAGAAGACAGAGCACAGGAAACTATACAGTCAAACCAAAGAAAAGAAGAGGAAATTAGAAATCTAAAAAATATTGTTGGGAATCTACAGGATACTATTAAAAAACCCAACATTCGAGTTCTAGGAGTTCCTGAAGGCATGGAGAGGGAGAAAGGATTAGAATGCCTTTTTAGTGAGATACTAGCAGAAAATTTCCCAGTTTTGGAGAAGGACAGAGACATCCTAGTACAGGAAGCACATAGAACCCCTAGTAAACATGACCAAAAGAGGTCCTCACCACGACACGTTGTAATTAAACTCACCACAGTGAAACAGAAAGAAAAGATCCTAAAATGCGCAAGACAGAAACGTCAAATTACACTCAGAGGATCTCCAATTAGACTCACGGCAGACTTCTCATCAGAAACCCTACAAGCTAGAAGGGAATGGAGAGACATAGCCCAGGTACTAAGAGAGAAAAACTGCCAGCCCAGAATATTATATCCTGCCAAGCTCTCATTTGTGAATGAAGGTGAAATAAAGACCTTTCATAACAAACAAAAATTGAAAGAATTTGTTGCCACTCGTCCAGCCCTGCAAAAGATACTTAAAGATGTGTTACACACAGAAACACAGAAACACAGCCATCAACATGAAAGAAGATAAACGAAGGGAACCTCACAGCAAAAGATCACAGGGAATTCAAAGCATACATTGTGATAAAGAAATTATGGGACATGTACTCTATAGAATACTATACAGCAGTCAAAAACAATGAAATCCGGTTATTTGCAATAAGATGGAGGAATCTGGAAAACATCATGCTGAGTGAATTAAGCCAGTCCCAAAGGGACAAATATCATATGTTCTCCCTGATCGGTGACAACTAATTGAGCACCAAAGGGGAAACCTATTGAAGTGAAATGGACACTATGAGAAACAGTAACTTGATCAGCTCTTGTGCTGACTGTTGTTGTACAATGTAATACTTTATCCATTTTAGTAATTTTTTTTATTCTAGTACTATTGGTTGAACTCTGTAATTAACAAACAATTATTCTTAGGTGTTTAAATTTTAACTGAAAAGTGATCCCTGTGAAATACAAGAGTGGGAATAAGAGAGGGAGGAGATGTACAATTTGGGACATGCTCAATCGGAACTGCCCCAAATGATGGAGTTAGAAACAGGCCAGGGAATTCCAATACAATCCCATCAAGGTGGCATGTACCAAGGCCATCTCACTAGTCCAAGTGATCAATTTCAGTTCCCAATTGATCACACTGATAGGTCTAAGAGTCAAAGGGATCACACAAACAAGACTAGTGTCTGCTAATACTAACTGATAGAATCAAAAAGGGAGAGAATGATCCAACATGGGAAGCGAGATACACAGCAGACTCATAGAATGGCAGATGTCCTAAATAGCACTCTGGCCTCAGAATCAGCCCTTAAAGCATTCAGATCTGGCTCAAGAGCCCATGAGAATATTCTAGGCATGGAAAGCCAAGACACTCTGGAAAAAAAAGAAGACCTAAATGAAAGATCTCTGTGAATGAGATCCCAGTGGAACGAATGGGGCCATCAAAGAAGGAGGTACCTTTCTCTGAAGGGAGGAGAGAACCTCCACTTTGACTATGACCCTGTCGGAATAAGATCGAAGTCGGCGAACCCTAAAGGCTTCCATAGCCTTGGCAACTCATGACTAGAGCCTAGGGAGATTACTGAGGCCATAAACAAGAGTGTCAAATTGTTAAATCAACTTCAGGAGTCACTGTGTACTTACGTCTCATGTGGGATCTGTCCTTAATGTGTTGTCCAATGTGAAGTAATGCTATAACTAGCACTGAAACAGTATTTTACACTTTGTGTTTCTGTGTGGGTGCAAACTGATGAACTCTTTACTTAGTATATACTGAATCAATCTTCTGTATATAGATAATTAAAAATGAAAAAAAAATCTTGGTGTTAAATTGGAAATTGCCTAGAAAATTAATCAATTTTTTAAAAAAATATATCATGTAGGATCTCTGTCCTTAATGTGCTATACATTGTGAATTAATACTATAACTAGTACTCCAACAGTATTTTTCACTTTGTGTTGCTATGTGAGGGCAAACTGTTGAAATCTTTACTTAATATATAGTAAACTGATCTTCTGTATATAAAGAGAATTGAAAATGAATCTTGATGTGAAGCAAGGGGAGAGGGAGTGGGAAAGGGGAGGGTTGCGGGTGGGGGAGATGTTAAGGGGGGAAAGGCATTGTAATCTATAAGCTGTATTTTGGAAATTTATATTCTTTAAATAAAAGCGTTATTAAAAAAAAAATCATGTAGGATCTCTGTCCTTAATGTGCTATACATTGTGAATTAATACTATAACTAGTACTCCAACAGTATTTTTCACTTTGTGTTGCTATGTGAGGGCAAACTGTTGAAATCTTTACTTAATATATAGTAAACTGATCTTCTGTATATAAAGAGAATTGAAAATGAATCTCGATGTGAAGCAAGGGGAGAGGGAGTGGGAAAGGGGAGGGTTGCAGGTGGGGGGGAAGTTATGGGGGGGGAAGCCATTGTAATCTATAAGCTGTATTTTGGAAATTTATATTCTTTAAATAAAAGCATTATAAAAAAAAAGAAAGAAAATCTGGCTTTGGAGAAATAAAGATGATTTTAAGTCAAAAAAAAAAAAAAAGATTACTCAACTCTTACCTAATCAGTCAGCAATACCAGCAATACCTAGTGGTGTGCTAATACTTTCTGTCTCCTCATTTTTCTAAGAAAGTAGAAGGCTTATTTTTAATCCTTTTATGGGACTTCTAGCACTGTAGATAAGTAATATGTGGGGAAATTATGCTCAGATTACCCTCTTAAGTATACAATCATGATTAGAAAAGAAATAGAAATGTATTTTCTTTAGTCCTTAGCTATTCTAGTAAGTGTATAATTTTATTGCATACTTAGTATGTGTGCAATGAACCACATTGCGGCTTCTCTCAGAATGTATAACTATGAAATCATATAATAGTAGCATTGGTAAAATTTCAGATATTCCAGCAATGGAAGAATTCTTTCTATGAGTGTTACATTCTTGACATATGTAGCTCTCCAAACTGCAACAAGAAACCCAATTCAGTAATCCTTACAACAGCCAACTAACTCTATTGATGAAAATTTGCACTTCAGAAAATGTTTTCTATTGTAAGTTAAAACCAGTTCCTGTTATATCTACCCTAGTTCTAGCTCTCCTCTAGGAAGCTAGAATCATCACTTTCACTCTGCAATGGACTTGACTTGACTTGTTCATTTCTCTCCCCTTCCAAAGAGTAGTTTTAGACTAGATACTACCATTAAACACAGAAAGCTCAATTTGCCAATCTGTGCAATAAGAATAATCACAAGGATTGCACAAAGATAAGTAAAGTAATATAAGCAATATCTAATAATCCTTTAAAGTTATGAACCCATTAGAAGAATATCAATATAATATTATATGTGGTTACTAAATTTTTAGTTTGAATCCAGACAACAAAGGAGAAGCTTATAATGAGATTAAGTTATAAAATTAAAGAAGTAGATTGGACAAATTTCATATTCCTTTTCCTAACACTGGTTCTCAACTCATCAGAATTACATTCCTTTATTCTTCCAAAGAATTCCCCTGATTTTTCTCTCTTGTGTATAATTCAACATTCTCATGATCCTGTTTGATTTTTAACATTCCAAAGAAAATGACTAACATCAAATGATTCCCAAGATTGCTCAGAAAATTTCAACCCAGCCCTAGGCAATAATATACTTTTCAAATTTTTTAAATATTTATTTATTTATTTATTTGAAAGGCAGAGCTACAGAGAGGCAGAGGCAGAGAGGGAGAGAGAGAGAAAGAGGTTTTCCATCTGCTGGTTCACTCCCCAGATGTCCACAACAGGTAGAGATACACCAGTCTGAAACCAAGAGCCAAGGGCTTCTTCCAAGTCTCCTACGCAGGTGCAGAGGCCCAAGGACTTGTGCAATCTTCTACTGCTTTCCTATGCCATAGCAGAGAGCTGGATCAGAAGTGAAGCAGCTGGGACTCAAACCAGTGCCCATGTGGGATGCCAGTGCTGCAGACTGCGGCTTTAACCCATTGTGCCACAGTGCCGGCACCATATTTTCTTTTATTTTTTAGACCATGATGAAGATTTTTGTACATAAACTCCTAGAGAATATATCATTAATTAAATTAAAACATCTGAACATCTCCTATATCCTTCCAGTAAAGAAACTGTATCAGTTAGATGTTTCTTAACTCCAAGTAACAAAAGTCTCAATTCAAACTGGCTTAAATAATAAGCAAAGCAGTGCCAGCACCGTGTTGCCACCTGCAGTGCCACCATCATAGATGGATGTCAGTTGGAGTCCTGGCTGCTCCTCTTCCAATCCATCTCTCTGTTATGGCCTAGGAAAACAGTAGAAAATGGCCCAAGAGCTTAGGCCCCTGTACCCGCACCGGAGACCCAAAAGAAGCTCCTGACTCCTGGCTTCGGATCAGCTCAGCTCTGGCCATTGTACCTATTTGGGGAGTGAACCAGTGGATGGAGGACCTTTCTCTCTATCCCCCCTCTCTGCTTGTAAGTCTACCTCTCAAATAAATAAATAACCTTTAAAAAATAAGCAAACCTATTTCACACAAAAAGGTACCAGAATTCTAGGATTAGTTGACTAAGATTTAAGAATGTCACTAAAAATCTGTTTTGATAAGTACACATTATAAACATGTATTGAAATGTCACACCTGTAGGGGTTCCAAGATGGTGGAATAGGGAGAGAGCTTACTGATCTAGTCCAGAAGATAGTTTAATAAAAGTGAAGATAGTATAGTCTCAGGGAAGAGTTAGGGAAAAATGGCAAAGGAAACTCGTCTGTAGTTAGGGGGACTTTGTGGACCTACGTGGATGGCACAGGCGCCACGGCTCAGAAACCCAGCTGCCCAGAGGCTCCGCACCAGTGCTGGAAAGAGAGGTGAGATGAAACCACAATAGCCCAAGACACTGGCGGAAAAACAGCAGGAAGAGCCTAGAGGGAATGAGGTTTGAATCCCTGTGGGAGAAAGTACACCATCCTAACTAGAAGAGAAAAAAATAAAAGGAACGGTAGGCACACAATTCTCTCTTTCCAGATACCTTACAAAGGTGAGCGAGACAATACAGCAGGTGCCATTTTGGACATACATAACAGCTGTGCCAGCTCGGGGCTGTGCCTGCCGTCAGCCAAGCAGAAAAACCCGACACTGGTGGGGAGAAATAACAGGAGACTAAGACCTAGTGAATGTGTGGAGGTTATGAACTGAAGCTGTGAAAAAAAAAAAAAAAGCTGAGGGTGTGTGGGAGAACTCACGGTGTAGCTGAGACATGAGTAGTCTCGGTGGGAGACACCATAAACTCCTGAAATCCATGCAGGACATGAAAGAAAATCTCTCTCAAGAAAATGAAATCTTAAGAAGGAATCAAAATGAAATGAAGAATTCAAAAGAACAAATAAAGAATGCAGTTGAGAGCTATAAAAACAGAATCTGTAAAGCAGAAGAGAGAATATCAGGCTTAGAAGACAGAGCACAGGAAAGTATACAGTCAAACCAAAGAAGAGGAAATTAGAAATCTAAAAAATATTTAATATTTTAATATTTTAATTTTAATATTTAATAGTGTCTACAGTATACTATTAAAAAAACCAACATTGGGGTTCTAGGAGTTGCTGAAGGCATGGAGAGAAAGTATTAGAAGGCCTTTTTACTGAGATACTTGCAGAGAAATTCCCGGGTTTAGAAAAAGAAAGAGACATCCAAGTATAGGAAGTACACAGAATTCCCAATAGATATGACCAGAAAAGATCCTAGCCACAACACATTGTAATCAAAGTCACCACAGTGAAATGTAAAGAAAAGATTCTAAAATGTGCAAGAGAGAAATGCCAGATTACTCTCAGAGGCTCTCCACTTAGACTCACAGCAGACTTCTCATCAGAAACCCTACAGGCTAGGAGGGAATGGTGAGATATATCCCAAGTACTAAGAGAAAAAAAACTGCCGTCCCAGATATATCCTGCAAATCTCTCATTTGTGAATGAAGGTGAAATAAAGACCTTTCACAGCAAACAGAAATTGAAAGAATTTGTCACCACTAGTCCAGCCCTGCAAAAGATACTTAAAGATGTGTTACACACAGGAACACAGAAACAAGGCCATCAATATGAAAGAAGGTAAAGGAAGAAAACCTCACAGTAAAGGGTCACAGGAAGTTCAAAGTATATATTAGAAATATCTTGGGGAAAATGGCAGGGCAAAGTCATTACTTATCAATAATCACATTGAATGTAAATGGCCTCAGTTCTCCAGTTAAAAGACACAGACTGGCTGAATGGATTTAAAAAAAAAAATCTATTTGCTGCTTAAAGAAACACATCTTTCCAACAAAGGTGCATGCAGACTGAAAGTGAAAGGTTAGAAAAAGACATTCCATGCCAACATAAACCAAAAAAGAGCTGGTGTGGCCATCTTAATATCAGACAAAATAGACTTTAACATAAAAAATGTTAAAAGAGAAAAAGTGGGCACTATATAATGATTGAGGGATCAATTCAACTGAAAGATGTAACTATTATAAACGTATATGCACCTAATTATAGGGCACCAGTTTATTTAAAAGACACATTAAGGGACTTAAAGGGAGACTTAGATTCCAATACAATAGTATTGGGGGACTTCAATACTCTATTTTGAGCAATGGACAATCAACCAAACAGAAAATCAACAAGGAAACAGCATATTTAATTGACACTATAGCCCAAATGGATCTAACATATATCTACAGAACTTTTCATCCTGTATTTGAAGAATATGCATTCTTCTCAGCAGTGCATGGAACTTTCTCTAGGTTTGACCTACATGTTAGACCATAAAGCAAGTCTCAGCAAATTCAAAAGAATCAAACTCATACCATATATCTTCTCAGACCACAATACAATGAAATTGAAATTAGCAACTCAGGAATCCCTAGACTAATGCAAACACATGGAGACTGAACAATATGCTCCTGAATGAACACTGGGTCATAGAAGAAATCAAAAGAGAAATCAAAAACTTTCTGGAAGCCTATGAAAATAACAACACAACGTATCAAAACTTATGGGATACAACAAAAGCAGTGTTAAGAGGAAAATTTATAGCAAAAGTGCCTACATGAAGAAATTGGAAAGATATCAAACAAATGAGCTATCAATGCATCTCAAGGATCTAAAGGGGGCTGGCACAGTGGCTCACTTCATTAATCCTCCACCTGCAGTGCCAGCATCCCATATGGGTGCCGGTTCTAGTCCCAGTTGCTCCTCTTCCAGTCCAGCCCTCTGCTGTGGCCTGGGAGGGAGTTGGAGGATGGCTCAAGTGCTTGGGCTCCTGCACTACAGCAAACCAAATCCAAAACTAGTGGGATAAAAGAAATAATTAAAATTAGAGAAGAAATCAACAGAATTGAATCCAAAAAAATTACAAAATATCAACAAAACAGAGCCAGTTTTTTGAAAAAATAAATAAAATTGACACACCATTGGCCCAACTAACTAAAAAAAGGAGAGAGAATACCAAAATAAACAAAATCAGAGATGAAAAAGGGAATGTAACAACAGACACCACAGAAATAAAAAGAGTCATCAGAAATTACTAAAACGACTTGTATGCCAGAAAACTGGAAAATCTATCAGAAATGGATACATTCCTGGACAGATACAACCTACATACATTGAACCATGAAGACATAGAAAACCTAAACAGACCCATAACCGTGTCAGAAATTGAATCAATAATAAAGGCCTTCCCAACAAAATAAAAACCCCAGGAATGGATGGATTCAATGTTGAACTCTGCCAGATATTTAAAGAACTAACTTTAATTCTTCTCAAACTAGTCAAAACAACTAAAAGAGAAGGAATCCTCCCAAATTCTTTCTATGAAGCCAAGCGTCACCTTAATTCCTAAACCTGCAAAAGATGCAGTAGAGAAAGAGAATTACAGACCAATTTTGCTGATGAACATAGACGCAAAAATCCTCAATAAAATTCTGCCAAATAGAGGTCAGTGCATTGGCACAATAGGTTAAACCTCTGCCTGTGGGTGCCGGTTCTAGTACCAGCTGCTCCTCTTCCAATACAGCTCTATACTGTGGCCTGGGAAAGCAGTAGCAGATGGCCGAGGTCCTTGGGCCCCTGCAGCCACATGGGAGACTGGGAAGAAGCACCTGGCTCCTAGCTTCGGATCAGCACAGCTCCACCCGATGTGGCCATTTGGAGAGTGAACCAACAGATGGAAGACCTCTCTCTCTCTCTCACTCTCTCTCTGCCTCTCCTTCTCTTTCTGTGTAACTCTTCCAAGTAAATAAAAAAATCTTTAAAAAAAAATTCTGCCCAATAGAATTCAACAACACATCAGAAAGATCATTCATCCAGACCAAGTGAGATTTATCCCTGGTATGCAGGGATGGTTCAATGTTTGCAAATCAATCAATGTGATACACCACATTAACAAACTGCAGAAGAAAAACCATATGATTATCTCAATAGATGCAGAGAAAGCATTTGATAAAATACAACACCTTTTCATAATGAAAACTCTAAGAAAACTGGGTATAGAAGGAACATTCCTCAACACAATCAAAGCAATTTATAAAAAAAAAAAAAAAAACCTATGGCTAGCATCATACTGAATGGGAAAAAGTTGGAAGCATTTCCACTGAGATCTGGTACCAGACAGGGATGCCCACTCTCACTACTGCTATTCAATATAGTTCTGGAAGTCTTAGCCAGAGCCATCAGGCAAGAAAAAGAAATTAAAGGAATACAAATTGGGAAAGAAGAAGTCAAATTATCCCTCTTGGCAGATGATACGATTCTTTACTTAGGGGATCCAAAGAACTCTACCAAGAGACTATTGGAACTCATAGAAGAGTTTGGCAAAGTAGCAGGATATAAAATCAATGCACAAAAATCAACAGCCTTTGTATACACAGGCAATGCCATGGCTGAGAAAGATCTGCTAAGATCAATCCCATTCACAATAGCTACAAAAACAATCAAATACCTTGGAATAAACTTAACCAATGATGTCAAAGATCTCTATGATGAGAATTACAAAATCTTAAAGAAAGAAAAAGATGAGGATAACAAAAAATGGAAAAATCTTCCATGCTCACGGGTTGGAAGAATCAATATCATCAAAATGTCCATTCTTTGGCTAACATTCAGAAATCTACCAACAATAGATGCTGGAGAGGATGTGGGGAGAAAGGGACACTAACCCACTGTTGATGGGAATGCAAACTGGTTAAGCCACTATGGAAGTCAGTCTGGAGATTCCTCAGAAACCTGAACATAACCCTACCATAAAACCCAGCCATCCCACTCCTTGGAATTTACCCAAAGGAAATTAAATTGGCAAACAAAAAAGCCATCTGCACATTAATGTTTATTGCAGCTCAGTTCACAATAGCTAATACCTAGAACCAACCCAAATGCCCATCAACAGTAGATTGGATAAAGTAATTATGAGACATGTACTCTATAGAATACTATACAGCAGTCAAAAACAATGAAATCTGGTCATTTGCAAAAAGATGGAGAAATCTGGAAAACATTACGCTGAGTGAATCAAGCCAGTCCCAAAGAGACAAATATCATTTGTTTTCCCTGATCGGCGACAACTAACTGAGCACCAAAGGGGAAACCTGTTGAAGTGAAATGGATACTATGAGAAACAGTGACTTGATCAGCTCTTGTGCTGACTGTTGTTGTACAATGTAATACTTTACCCATTTTTTTTGTTCTAGTTAATACTATTGGTTGAACTCTGTAATTAACACACAATTATTCTTAGGTGTTTAAATTTTAACTGAAAAGTGATCCATGTTAAATATAAGAGTGGGAAAAAGAGAGGGAGGAGATGTACAATTTGATCAAGGTTCTAAAACCAATTCCTCAAGCAAAGACAGTCTATTCAACAAATGGTGCTGGGAAAACTGGATTTCCAAGTGCAGAAGCATGAAGCAAGACCCCTACCTTACACCTTACACAAAAATCCACTCAACATGGGTTAAAGATCTAAATCTATGACCTGACACCATCAAATTATTAGAGAACATGCTCAATTGGACTTGCCCCAAATGGTGGAGTTAGAAACATGCCAGGGGATTTCAAAATAATCCCATCAAGGTGGCATGTACCAAGGCCATCTCACTAGTCCAAGTGATCAATTTCAGTTCACAATTGATCACACTGATAGGTCTAAGAGTCAAAGGGATCACACAAACAAGACTAGTGTCTGCTAATACTAACTGATAGAATCAAAAAGGGAGAGAAATTCCAACATGGGAAGCGGGATACACAGCAGACTCATAGAAGGGCAGATGTCCTAAACAGCACTCTGGCCTCAGAATCAGCCCTTAAGGCATTCAGATCCAGCTGAAAAGCCCATGAGAGTATTTTAGGCATGGAAAGCCAAGACACTCTGGAAAAAAAAAGAAAACCTAAATGAAAGATCTCTGCAAGTGAGATCCCAGTGGAAAGAATGGGCCATCAAAGAAGGAGGTACCTTTCTCTGAAGGGAGGAGAGAACTTCCACTTTCACTATGACCCTGTCGGTATAAGATCAAAGTCGGCAAACCCTAAAGGCTTCCATAGCCTCGGCAACTCATGACTAGAGCCTAGAGAGATTACTGAGGCCATAAACAAGAGTGTCAAATTGTTAAATCAACATCAGGAGTCACTGTGTACTTACGTCTCATGTGGGATCTGTCCTTAATGTGTTGTCCAATGTGAAGTAATGCTATAACTAGTACTGAAACAGTATTTTTACACTTTGTGTTTCTGTGTGGGTGCAAACTGATGAACTCTTTACTTAGTATATACTGAATCGATCTTCTGTATATAAACATAATTGAAAATGAAAAAAAAACCTTGGTGTCAAATTGGAAATTGCATAGAAAATTAATCAATGTTTAAAAAAATCATGTAGGATCTCTGTCCTTAATGTGCTGTACATTGTGATTTAATGCTATAACTAGTACTCCAACATTATTTTTCACCTTGTGTTGCTATGTGAGGGCGAACTGTTGAAATCTTTACTTAATATATACTAAATTGATCTTCTGTATATAAAGAGAATTGAAAATGAATCTTGATGTGAATGGAAGGGGAGAGGGAGCGGGAAAGGGGAGGGTTCGGGTGGGAAGGAAGTTATGGGGGGGAACCATTGTAATCCATAAGCTGTATTTTGGAAATTTATATTCATTAAATAAAGTTTTTTAAAAAATGTCCATTTTCCCAAAAGCAATTCACAGATTCAATGTGATACCAATCAAAATACCAAAGACATTCTTCTCAGATCTAGAAAAAATGATGCTGAAATTCATATGGAGAAGCAAGAGACCTTGTATAATTAAAGCAATCTTGTACAGCAAAAACAAAGCTGGAGGCATCACAATACCAGATTTCAGGACATACTACAGGGCAGTTGTAATCAAGACAGTGTGGTACTGGTACAGAAACAGATGGATAGACCAATGGAACAGAATAGAAACACCAGAAATCAATCCAAATATCTACAGCCAACTTATATTTGATCAAGGTTCTAAAACCAATTCCTCAAGCAAAGACAGTCTATTCAACAAATGGTGCTGGGAAAACTGGATTTCCAAGTGCAGAAGCATGAAGCAAGACCCCTACCTTACACCTTACACAAAAATCCACTCAACATGGGTTAAAGATCTAAATCTATGACCTGACACCATCAAATTATTAGAGAACATGAGAGAATCCCTGCAAGATATAGGCACAAGCAAAGAAATCTTGGAAAAGGCCCCAGAGGCACAGCCAGTCAAAGCCAGAATTAACATTTGGGATTACAACAAATTTAGAAGTTTCTGTACTGCAAAAGAAAAGTCACCAAATTGTAGAGGCAACCAACAAAATGAGAAAAAACATTTGCAAATTATGCAACCAATAAAGGATTAATAACCTGAATCTACAAAGAGATCAAGAAACTCCACAACAACAAAACAAACAACCCACTTAAGAGATGGGCCAAGAACTTCAATAGACATTTTTCAAAAGAGGAAATCCAAAAGGCCAATAGACACATGAAAAATGTTCAGGATCACTAGCCATCAGAAAAATGCGAATCCAAACCACAATGAGATTTCTCCTCAACCAGGTTAGAATGCTTACATACAGAAGTCAACTAACAACAGATGCTTGTGAGGCTGTGGGGAAAAAGGGACACTAACCCACTGTTGGTGGGAATGCAAACTGGTGAAGCCACTATGGAAGTCAGTCTGCAGATTCCTCAGAAACCTGAATACAGCCCTACCACATGACCCAGCCATCCCACTCCTTGGAATTTACCCAAAGGAAATTAAATTAGCAAACAAAAGAGCTGTCTGCACCTCAATGTTTATTGCAGCTCAATTCACAATACCCATCAACAGAAGACTGGAAAAAGAAACTATGGGATATGTACTCTATAGAATATTATACAGCAGTAAAAAACAATGAAATCTGGTCATTTGCAACAAAATGGAGGAATGTGGAAAACATTATGCTGAGTGAATTAAGCCAGTCCCAAAGGGACAAATATCATATGTTCTCCCTGATCGGTGACAACTAACTGAGCACCTAAAAAGAAACCTGTAGAAGTGAAACGGACACTATGAGAAACAGTGACTTGATCAGCCCTGGTCCTGACTGTTGAGGAACAACTTCTATTTTATTCCTTTCAGTATTTTTTTGTTCTACTTAATACCATTATTTAAACTCTTTAATTATCACACAATTATCTTGGGTGTTTAAATTTAACTGAAAAGTGATCCCTGTTAAATATAAGGGTGGGAATAAGAGAGGAAGGAGATGCACAATCCAGCACATGCTCACTCGGACTTACCCCTAATGGTAGAGCTAAAAACGTGCCAGGGGATTCCAAATCAATCCCTTTAAGGTACCATGGATCAATGGCATCTTACTAGTCAAAGTGATCAGCTTAAGTTCATAATTGATCATAATGCTAGGATTAAGTGTCAAAGGGATCATATAAACAAGACTAGTGTCTGCTAATACTAGCTGATAGAATAAAAAAGGAGAGAATGATCCAACATGGGAAGCGAGATACACAGCAGACTCATAGAAGGGCAGATACCCTAAACAGCACTCTGGCCTCAGAACCAGCCCTTCAGGCATTCGGATCAGGCTAAAAAGCCCATGAGAGTCTCAGGCATGGAAAGCCAAGACACTGTGGAAAAAAAAAAAAGCCAACTTAAATGAAAGATCTCTGTGAGTGAGATCTCAAAGAAGGAGGTACCTTTCTCTGAAGGGAGGAGAGAACTTCCACTTTGACTATGGCCTTGTCTAAATAAGATCGGAGTTGGCAAACTCAAGAGTCTTCCATAGTCTTGGTGGCTCATGACTAGAGCCTAGGGAGATTACTGATGTCATAAATAAGAGTGCCAAATCAACAACTGGAGTCACTGTACAGAGATCCCCATGTAGGATCTCTGTCCTTAATGTGTTGTACTTTGTGAATCATAGTACAACATAGTGAGCACCGTGGCTCACTTGGTTAATCCTCCGCCTGCGACGCCAGCATCCCAACTGGGCGCTGGTTCTAGTCCCAGCTGCTCTTCTTCCAGTCCAACTCTGCTATAGCCTGGGATAGCAGTAGAAGATGGCCCAAGTCCTTGGGCCCCTGTATCCACGTGGGAGACATGGAAGAAGCTCCTGACTCCTGGCTTCAGATTGGCGCAGCCCTGGCCATTGCAGCCATCTGGGGATTGAACCAGCAGATGTAAGTCTCTCTCTCTCTCTCTCCCTCTCTCTCTCTCTCTCTCTTTCTCTCTCTCTCTCTCTCTCTCTGCCTCTCCTTCTCTCTCTGTGTTACACTTTCAAGTAAAAAAGTAAATCTTTAAAAAAAAAGAAATTTTGGATATGTACTCCGTGGATTACTATATAGCATTAAAAAAATGAACTCCTGTTGTTTGCAACAAAATGGATGAAACTGGAAAATACCATACTTAGTGAAATAAGCCACTCCCAAATAAACAAATACCATATGTTCTCCCTGATCCAAGGTGACTAATAGAACACCTGAAAGGTAATGTATAGAAATGAAATGACACTCTGAGATGCAATGACTTTGAACAGCCCTGTCTCAACTGTGGAGGAACAGTTTTTTTCATACTATTTGTTGAAATCTTTACTTTGTATAGTTAATTGTATATGCATAATCTTTACTTTTGTACAGTTAATTGTATATGCATAAAGTTAATTGAAAATAGATCTTAGTTAAAAATAAGGATGGGAATAGGAGAGGGAGGAGATAGAGGAACAGAATCATGAGTGGGAGAGCGGGTACAGTGGAAAGAATCACTGTGTTCGTGAAGTTTTATTTATGAAATGCATAAAGTTTGTATTCCTTTATTAAAAGTTTTCTGCGGAAAAAAGAATGGATTCATTCAATGTCGGAAGATCATGGATGATTTTATTGATACTTTAGTGCTTAGTAATATTCCATATTTTCATAGAACCAAAATAAAATAACATCTATTCATAAAAAAAGAACAGTTAAAATTTATTTAAACTGAAGTGTTAGTGACTTCTCAGATCTACATTCCTTCAAACTGTTAGAATGTAAGCATAAGTATAGAAGCACTGGTTAAAACAGTATAACTTGAGTTTACTGAGAGGTAGAAAATCTACCTCCTGAAAATTGAATACAAAGCAATTTTGAACTATATCTTACACAGAACAAAATTAAAGCAAGGTTGCTCTAAATTTTAAAAAGCTATTATTACTTTCTATTTTAGTAACATCATACAGATAGAAATAGCACAGTAATTTAAAATAAAAAAGGAAACTGACATAAAAATTTTATTATTCTAATTTTGTTTTCTTTAAAAATGGATGCTTAATTATCAATAAATAAATCAAAGTATATTTTATTTATTTGATTTTATTGATTTATTTATTTTATATTTTATTTATTTATTTTATTACATTTTGATTGTAATTTAATTACCATGACATGAATTCTAAGAAAACTACTTCAATACAGAATTATTATCAGTTGCATGTACAGTTAATCAAGTAAGTAGGCAACTATACTTTTAGCATTATATTACTGAACATTTTATTTTAAATAAAATAATGCTTACATAATTACCTCTTCTCATTTATTATTTGGTTTTATATTTAAGGTCACCAGGTGATCAATAATTAGAGAGGATCTTTTCAATATTTCATGTGCATTTGCACATAAAATATTACATTTTGAAGGAGCATGTATAGTATAGTTTCTAGAAACATAAGTTGCAACAAACCTTTTTTAAAGATTTTATTTATTTATTTGAGAGGTAGAGTCACAGATAGTGAGAGGGAGAGACAGAAAGGTCTTCCATCCGCTGGTTCACTCCCCAAACAGCCACAGCAGCCAGAGCTGCACTGATCAGAAGCCAAGAGTCAGGAGCCTCCTCCAGGTCTCCCACGTGGGTACAGGGGCCCAAGGACTTGGCCATCTTCCACTGCCTTCCCAGGCCATAGCAGAGAACTGGATGGGAAGAGGAGCAGCTGGGCCTAGAACCAATGCCCATATGGAATGCCAGCGCCGCAGATGGAGGATTAACCTACTGTGCCACAGCGCCAGACCCGCAACAAACATTTAAATAGCAGTACTAGATACAGTATTAATTTCTTGAAGAAAATAAATTGCACAAAATGAAGTTAATGGCTGTATTTTTATTGGTGTACCAAAATAGGTCCTCTGATTTTAAATAGTAGAAATTAATAAGCTTTTGCATAGCAAAGGAAACACTCATCAGAGTGAAGAGGCAACCAACAGAATGGGACAAAATATTTGTAAGCTACACATCTGACAAAAGATTAACAACCAAAATATACAAGAAGCTCAAGAAATATAAAGCCAACAAAACAAACAAACCAGTTAAGAAATATGCAAAGGGAGCTCCCTGCTCAACAGAGCTGGAGAGGCAGCAGATGATAGCCCTAACAATCATGTGGGAGACCTGGATGGAGTTCCACCTCCAGGTTTCAGCCTGGCCCAGCGCTGGCCGTTGTGCTCATTTGGGGAGTGAGCCAGCATATGAAAATTTCTCTCTGCGTATCTCTCCCTTTCTCTCTGTTGCTCTGCTTTTCCAATTAATAAATGAATAAATATTTTATAAAAATAATAAGAAATGCCCAGAGTTTCTGAGAGAACATTTCAGGAAAAAAATACAAATAGTCAGAAAACACATGAGAAAAATATTCAGTGTCATTAAGCATCAAGGAAATGAAAATCAAAGCCACAATAAAATAACATCTCACTGCAGTTTGAATGGCTGTTATCAAAAAGTTTAAAAAAAAAAAAAAAGCGGCCAGCGCCATGGCTAACTTGTTTAATCCTCTGCCTGCGGTGCCTGCATCCCATATGGGCGCCAGGTTCTAGTCCCGGTTGCTCCTCTTCCAGTCCAGCTCTCTGCTGTGGCCCGGGAGTGCAGTGGAGGATGGCCCAAGTGCTTGGGCCCTGCACCCGCATGGGAGACCAGAAGCACCTGGCTCCTGGCTTCAGATCAGTGCAGCACTGGCCGTGGTAGCCATTTGGGGAGTTAACCAACGGAAGGAAGACCTTTCTCTCACTAACTCTATCTGTAAAAAAAAAGAGGGGGGGTGGTACTGTCATGCAGCGGGTTGAAGCCCCTGCCTGCAGCCATTTGGGGAATGAACCTGTGTGTGTGTGTGTGTGTGTGTGTGTGTGTGTGTCAGATACTCTGCCTTTCAAATAAATAAAATAAGTGTTTTTCAGAAATGAAAGTAAAAGCATATTATCAATAATGTAACAATTACCCTTGAAAACATTGTGATTAATCAAGTTAAATTATTTAAGGACAGCATTTTCACCTCACCATGTATAAAGTAAGCATTAAAAGCAGTGTTCTAATAAATATTTCTTGCTGAAAGCATCCAGAGAAAGAAAGAAAGAAAAGATGAATAGAAGTGCTGGATGTTTGGATAACATAAGAGATAAAAAGGAGAAAAGACATCTCTAAATAAAAGAGAAGCTAAGAGGAGCTCATTTCATTTCTTCCCTAATTTTCCTCAGGGCTAACCCTACTGTGCTGACAGTTTTAGAGTTACTGTCACACATTTGGCAGACAGGCCATACAACCAAGAAGACATTCACAGACTGGAAGAGATATTTCTAACCTTTTTTTCTTCTTTAAAAAGACCACTGAGTGGCTCTCCTGAATATCTAAGTTTAACAAAACCATCTGTTGTACTCTTTAAAGTCAGAAAGGAAGCAGCATTTATGTAATATGGGGCAATTATTTGTATAAAATATTATCAGCACTTCCTTCTTAAAACAGGAAGGAAGAGGAGGACTGACAGTTATGAACTCAAAATGAGTAAAATGAGAAGGCATTTTTATCTCAGGAACAAAAAGACAGAGTCTTACCTAGAGCTATTATGTGCAGTTTTCATGCTGACAACTTTGGTTTTTTCCTATTATGTTGGAGTCAGTACAGCCTGGAAATCAAATAGTTATCAGATTCTCTAATTGCTTCATTGGGAGATCAATGTGGGCATTAGCATGATTTCCAGGAAGGGGGATGCCTATTATACCTTGGAACAAGAGAAAAAGTTCAACATTCTCTAATAAGAGCACTCCACAGCAACACTAAGCTGGTAACAAATAATAATGTCAAAATTCTATAATTCATTCTCATTTGCAAAGAGGTCTTCAGACCTCTTAAGTTTGGCCCCTATGTTAAGAGACAAAAAAAAAAGTAATCAATTTGTGTGACTAAACACAAGATAGACCTTCACTCATCCTATGAAATGTACTGTATTTTCCTTTTTTCCCTGTTTCTACTAGTTTCTATAAGGAAAATATTCACCTAATCACTAACTACACATTTGAACCCCCTGAACACCCACCCTCCCCACACACCCACAGAATATGACCACTTTTTTGTGAATGAATGAGAAAGAAACTGTTAGGCACAACTTCATGGAAACAAATTAACAAATCTGTAAACTAACAAAGTGAATTTGGGATTGATCCACAGAGGCACAACTCAGATCAGAAATGATGAAACTAAACAAGCTGAGTCGTCTGCTCCATAACTACATCAATTCTATTTCTAGGGAGCAGCTTAGCTCCATGAAACACATACCATCTTTTGTGCTCTTCTGAGTCCATGGGGAAAAAAATCTTCATTTTTGTTAGTGTGTTTTAGTCAAGGGCAAAAGCCTAGGTTAGGCTTCAACTGACAAGTGGTGAGAGCCTCTGGGCAGAACAGGAATTCACATATAAGGAGATCATATTAAGAAGAGCAATTCTGACTACTTGTAAGCAAGAGTAAAAAAAATCAGAGAAGTATAAAGTGGAAAGGCTATAGAACTATCTTTCAAAAATCACAAATGTATTTTGCATTCAAATTTTGTGCAATATTGCCTGAGCACTCATTTGTATAAACCACCAATCTAGCTAGGCTAAGATGCAAGAAGGTTCTTCAAGTTCCCTAAAGAAGTCATTCTTTTGGACACTGTCTTAATTCCAGGATCATAACTGAAATACAAATAAATCTGAGAGAACAAGTATCACAATGTGAATAAAAATAAAGCTACATTAATTAAGAACATAATTGGTACGAAGAACCACTATATTTAAACCTCATAACAACTGTAAGGGATAGTGTTATAATTGTCCCCATTTTGCAGGCCAGCAATCTGAGGAGCCAAAAAGAAGAATTATTTGTTCAAGATTACAAGTAATAAATGGTGAAAAAAGATTCATCCTAGATCTGTCCACCTCCAGACTTTCAAAGCACCAGCCTCCCAAAAAACTTTTAAAAGAGGTCATTGAAAATACACTGTTTGAAAAGCCACTGCCTGCAGTGCTGGCATCCCATATGGGCACCAGTTTGAGTCCAGGCTTCTCTGCTTCCAATGCAGCTAGCTCTCTGCTATGGCCTGGGAAAGCAGTAAAAGATGACCTAAGACTTTGGGCCTCTGCACCCATGTGAGAGACCTAGAAGAAGCTTCCAGCTCCTGGCTTCATATCGGCCCAGCTCTGGCCATTGAGGCCATCTGGGGAGTGAACCAGCAGATGGAAGACCTCTCTCTCTCTCTCTCTCTCTCTCTGTGCCTCTGCCTCTCTGTAACTCTTCCTTTCAGTTAAATAAATCTTAAAAAAAATTTTAAAAAGAAAGAAAACACACTATTTGCTTCAGAATATTTTGCCCAAGACTACTTTTGTTTGTATTTTTTGAAAACCAGGCTGTCTCAACAAAAGAGGTAGGGCTAGACTCAAATCAAGTACTTAAATCAGTTTTCTTCCTTAGCTAGAGTATTAGCTGGTTCCTACTAAGATAAAGAAAATATGCCAAAGACAACTTCTGAGCATGTCTCTGGACGATTTCCCATATTACTAGGAAATAACAATCAGATTGTTTTTACAGCTATTTACAGGTCACATTGATTTCCAGTGAAGTGACTAGGAAACATCACTATCTCTTTTAGGCATTTTGATTACACATGGGAAAACTGGAGCTCAGAAAAATTCAAGTGTTCTTTCTCAGGTCACACTAGAAGTTATGGAGCCACAATTACCCTGGGTCTTGGGATTTCAGTTTCAAGTCAAATGAATGTTTTCACTTTACCTTCGCTTTACCTTTAGAGCATTCCAGTGGCTAAGAAAGGTTTATAAATAGTACTTCAAAAATCCCCTAAGCTTAGTTTTCAAGCCATTCATACACACACACACACACACACACACACACTCACTCACTCACATTAATCCCATACAAATACACCTAGCATATGCAGCTATTATCTACAACTTAACTCCAGATATAAAAGTGGGCCTTTGCAACTCCATCCTCAATGGCAATAATTCGCTGTTCTAAGAATGTAACACCCTTTAGGGCTGGTGCTATGGCACAGCAGGTTAAGCCTCTGCCTGTAGCACGGCATCCCATATGGGTCCAGTTTGAGTCCTGGCTGCTCCACTTCCAATCCAGATCCCTGCTAGTGTACCTAGGAAAGCAGTGGAGGATGGCCCAAGTCCCTGGGCCCCTGCACCCATGTGGGACACCTGGAAGAAACTCCTGGCTCCTGGATTCGGATCAGCACAGCTCCAGCAGTTGCAGCCAATTGGGGAATGAACCAGTGGGTGGAACACTTCTCTCTGTGTGTCTCTGTCTCTCTGTCTCTGTCTCTCTGTCTCTGTCTCTCTGTCTCTCTCTCTCTGTGTAACTCAGCCTTTCAAATAAATCTTAAAAAAAAAAGAACAGGATCTCAATTTTTCTCGAAGTTACCCAGTTTTCTCTCTCTCAAAATAAAAAAAAAGAATTACTTACAAGAAGTCCTACAATGTTTTGAGTTAAAGAGAGCACTTAGGAGGGGAGAAAGATGGACAAACAGACAATGTAATAATTATTATTTCACAATATTTCACAGTGCATAAAGTCCTTTTCACAGCTCTTATTTGATTTTTCAATTCAGTGAAAAAGGCAGGGCTGATATTACTATCATTTTTTCCAATAAAAACACTTAGATTCAGAATGATGGAATAATTTATCCAAGGATGGCAAAAGAAATTCATATTTACAGAGCCTCTCTGGATTCAGTTCTTCATCTGTAGTATGAGAGGGTTGGGCTAGACCTATTTACTCTGCAAATCAAACAAAGCAACACTACAGTTAATTTGTATCACAAGTTTCCTCTGTGCAGAATGAAAAGACACAGATTTTCTCCTGCTCCAACATTCTGCCAGAATCTGCAAGATTCTAGAATGCATCCAAGCTTCAGGGCAAGCTGAAACTGTACCCAGGCTCTGTGTCTCCCAAACCTGCCTGGTGAGTGGGAGTGAAAGATTTACTCAATATAATCTCAACATCCCCTCATACCTTTCATGTACCTACCTGCACAAGAAGTTAGTCATTACCTAAACCCTACCATTGTATAATCCAAGGTATGCTTTTCACATCCAATTCTCCTAATTCTTAGTGGGTGATTTCTCCTACAAGAGTCAGTCCTTGGGCCACTTCTCCTTTAGTGGCTCTTAATTTAAAGGCGTCTAAAAGAGTATGCTCATCATGAGCTGCACTTAAAAGCATTTCAGGATTATGCTAGGAAGTTCAAGTAGCAAGAGACTTGAAGAGCTACAGTCTTCCACTTTGACCAGGAATTTATGACACAGTGTCTTCTCAAATTTTTTTTCGTTCATTGTCCTTGAGGGGAAAAAAAACCAAAACACACTTTTAAGTAGTTGTAGATAATCTCTCTAAGTGAAAATAGTCCTAACTCTTGTAGGTCTTTGCTCAATTCCTCTATCGCTGGTCCTCTCTTGAAGCAAAAGATGAGATGGAAACAAACCAATCAGCCCTGGTTCCTAGGATTAGAGGCTAATAATAGGTCCTCTGATCACACACCCACAAGGCAGACTCTCTCACCTCAGCTGCCAAAATGATCTATCAGTTCTGCCCTCTTCCCTATCTGCAGCCATCTCCAGCTAAATTCAGGGGCAAACACTA
This sequence comes from Sylvilagus floridanus, assembly GCA_949820135.1. NCBI lineage: Eukaryota > Metazoa > Chordata > Mammalia > Lagomorpha > Leporidae > Sylvilagus > Sylvilagus floridanus. The sequence continues at coordinate 59,344,169 of OX463223.1, read as the reverse complement.
AGTAGGGAGAAGTACAGCTGGAGTTCATCATAATTACAATATCTTCCATTTTTATAACTATTTTTCTTTTCATTGCACATTTATGTATATTTTCTCTTTGGGTTTTGTCAGGGGAAAAAGTGCTGTACAAATCCATGCAAAGGATCTCCCTCATTCATGACAAATAGATTCTCCCCCCCAAAAAAAGACTCCACAGTGTACCTCAATCATTCTCATAGATGCACACTGAGATAGACATCAATACATAGGGGGGTAGAAATCAACCTGCTTACACTTGATTCGGAGTCCAGAAACAGATTCTTTTCCCAACTTGGCATTTAATTATATGACATTGTATTAGTGATATACTCTACTTCGAATTAGGTATTAATTTTAATATCTGTTCTACATCTATGCTACTCAATGTCATAGCCATATGTAGATATGGCTGAAATGTGGCAACGGAAATGTGGCTGGTCTGATGGGAGGACATAATTTTTCTTATTAATATACATCTAAGTTTAAGTAACTACATGATGTTATCACATTGGACATCACAGAATAATGTAAAGGTTTAGATGATCTATAACATCTCTTCCAGATAGTCTATGTTATTCTGTTCTACAAGGTTCATTCCAATTCATCCAGAGTGCCCCTACTTCACTAGAAATAAGAACCGAGGGTTATGTTATATCCATGCTACAGACCCTGGAACAAGAAGAGAAAAGGTAGTGAGACTCCTAGTATTTCCATGTCCATATATTTTTTAATTGCTTCCAGGTTTCTGTAAGCTGGAACCCAAAGATCCCAGTCTCTGAATAAGTATATTTGTGTGTATGCAATAGTATATCAACAGTATTTACCCATCCTTCAAAAATACCATTAGTATTGACTATGAAACAATTTCAGTCCTGGAAGGGAAAAATATGACTCTTCTTGATATTGTGGTAAAATTTAATAGATCTTGAGAGTAGCTTCCTTCTTTCAAGTCTCACTTTCCTCATCTGTTATATGTGAAGTTATGCTAGATTTACTTATTCAACAAACCAAACAAGGAAATAAGCTAACAGCTGTGGACACAGTGGTGAATCAGACATGGCATACTCTCAAGAATTCAATTTAATAAAAAGTCTAAACAACATGAATTTTCAAGGCCCTTTTCATCTCTGATTCCATACGCCTCATAGCTAATATGTGAATGCTATATGACTGAAAATTCCTTAATCTTCTACCTAAGTTCTATTTCATTAAGACATATTAGCCATCTAAATATTTACTCAATGTCATCCTCTTTTTTCCTTCAGCATTCCTTATTTGGTTTTCTCTACTTCAATAAGAACTTCAAGAGTCTGGGAAAATGGCTGGCGCCACAGCTCACTTGGCTAATCTTCCACCTGCGGCACCAGCACCCATGGTTCTAGTCCCGGTTTGGGCTCCGGATTCTGTCCCTGTTGCTCCTCTTCCAGTCCAGCTGTCCGCTGTGGCCCGGGAGGGCAGTGGAGGATGGCTCAAGTGCTTGGGCCCTGCAGCCACATGGGAGACCAGGAGAAGCATCTGGCTCCTGACTTCGGATCAGCGCAGCCGCCGGCCGTAGCGGCTATTTGAGGAGTAAACCAACGGAAGGAAGACCTTTCTCTCTGTCTCTCTCTCACTGTCTAACTCTACTTGTCAAAAAAAAAAAAGAGTCTGGGGAAATGAGAAAGAATAAAGAGATGGCAGCACAGAGGTATTAGTCTGAGCCCTTCACCCTTTCCTGAAATAATAGAAAATGTAAAGATAGGTATGTAATGAAAATGGATGGAGAAAAAATAAAGGAAGGAGAGGTGAGGAAGGGAGACAAGGAATTTGATGTCAATTATACAAAATATGGTATAAATTTATGCAACTTTATGAGGAAAAGACCCATTTAAGGTTGAGAGGGGTACTGTCCTTCACAGTCAGGAACTGGAAAGTAGCTGAGGAAGGAAATAAGTAGGGGAGCACATGGAACCTCCAAGGGGTATTCCGTCTCTGCTGTAGCTACAGTAATGCAGTCTTAAAGCTAGAAGATCTAACCCTATTCTCTTCTCTTCACTACTTACATATGAATTAGCCTTCTACCACAACTCAAAACGACTCTAACGTTTCTAACTGGAGAGGAAGTGATAATTCACTCTCTATCTCCTTTTTTAAGATTCCTAAAGCTCTCTGGGGATCCAAACTCTATTGAAGAAATACTGGTTAGAATGTCTGCATAGTTAGTAAAATTCCTCAGGAGAGTATTATAAATTCTGATCTTGAATCCAAGAGTTATCTCCCCTTTTAATGTGGTTGGATGGTCTTTTCCCCCAACCAACACTACCAGCATCACAAACTAGGATTCTGTGAAAAGAAATGAGAATTCCAGGGGCCTTAGTGCCTTGGCCCCAGTGTTAGCTATGAGTAATTCTGGTGTCTAAACAGACAAAGGTTGAACAAATCACTTACCCCTGCTACAGGTAGCAGGCAAGAAAGCTATTGCTGGGCTCATATTTTAAGGGTACCTCAAATCAGTTGTTAGTTATGAAGCCATGTTTACAATGTGTTAAAATGAATATATTTATACACACATGCATATAGAACCTTCTTAAAGTCCATATCATAACATGGTCTTATTCATTAAGTTTTTTTTTCTTAATGGAGAATGGGACTGGGAATGGGAGAGGGAGGAGGTGGGGTAGGAGTGGGAGTAGGAGGGCAGGTATGGCAGGAAGAATCATTTAGTTTTTAATATCAAGTTTTTAACCAACCACGCTCTAATCAACACAGACCTGCCTGCCCTGTTCCTATTCTCCAAAAGCCAGACTGAGCAATTTACAGTTCCAATATCTCAGAGAATAGCCAAAGGCCAAAAGTACTTACCTGATCCTTAAATTCCTAACACAAGACCACTGACAGAAGTCCAGTCATTCTAGACCATTCTCATTGGATAAGGGGGAATAAATCGCATTTAGTCTAATGGAGGCACTTCATTGTTGTGGGGATTAGAAGAAATCAAGTTCAAACCAAGGCCCTTATCTTCTAGAACATAAAGCACCAGAGAGGAAAAGGTTTTATAGAACGTGAATATAGCCACAAATGTCATAAAGGAGAGAGAAAGAGGGAGAAATATGAAATTTATCTTGTTTAAGATCAAGTTTCACATAATGCCAGATCTATTAGCATATACGGGCAGGATTATTTTTCCCCACCTACAAATAATCAAACCATTCCCTACAGCCATAAAAATCAGAAAGAACTAAGTTGGACAGAGTATACTCCTCCATGCTTCCCATCTCAGAGCAGCTGCGTGATTTCCTGAGGATTCTAATGCTGGAGCTAGAGATAAAAGCTCAATTACACACACAATCTGAAAATCAGTTTCTATTCTTCCTCCCTGTGTCCCTTCCCCTCCCCCACTCTGCACCAGAGAAGCTAAACTCCAGTGCACTTTGAACAGCCTGAGGACTACTCTGAAAGAGGAAGAATCTGTATGTATTGGCTAGCAAATGTGCCTCTCCCTGCTTGAAAATAGCAGCAAGCCAGTTTGCCTAAATAGGCACTCAATGCTGCTGGGACCATTCAGGGTATCCAGATTCACTTTGCAGCTGGTCAAAGGTTAGCTCTCCACGGGACTGGTAGATTGGATTTACTGAAGACTTGGATCTTGCTTCTGAGAACAAACACCAGAAAGACTCTAAACTACATGGAAGTTAGCAGGTAAGGAGATTCTGTATTTTAGTGCTGGGATCAAGAGGGTGTGTAGTAAAATTATGCTAATGAAAGATTTTAGCAAATTTCCAGGAGTTTTGGGATGCCTAGCTTTCCTTGCTTGCTTTAAATTAGTCAACCAGTATAAATTCTTTCTGCTTTATTTCTTGGCCAGAATTTTGATAATCCATTCTGTCAGCAAGTATTGCTGAATGTTTCTGCTAGGGGCTCAATGTGGCAAAATACAAAGGAGTTACTCTCCAAGTCTCCAGCACTTTTGCAATTAAGCCAGAAATATAAGGCATATTTTAAAATTGTATTTTAAGGGCTCAATGGATTTTCCGTAATGTAGTGGCAGTTTCCTACAATATGGAAAGAAAATATATGATGATTGCTGAAGGCAAATTAAACAGCGAGGAATAATCTAATGTTTTCACAAGGTACTTTCACATTCATATCCCACTTGAATTTCTCAACATCCTGTAATTTAGAGAGGGTATGTGTTACTCCATAAGGAAATAAACTCAGAGAGGTTAAGAAATATTCTTGAAAAACATTCTGCAACTAGAAATTGGCCAGTTCTGAATAGAAAGTACAAAAGAAAGCTCTCTCAACTACAAATGAATATAAGGAAATTGCAAGATCTACTTTGTAATTTATACATATCTGACGTAGGCCAGGTTTACACAGAACCAAAAATTCATACATTTTAATAAGGATCTTTGACCAGAAGCATTTTTGTACTTAACAAAAGAGCTGCCTTTCTGGGTAAACAAATGGGTTGGTGTGCTCCCCCTCCTCAGTTCAACGGTTTTGCCTGCCAGTGTTCTCATTGTTTTGAAACCTAGACAGAGGCAATAATACCATGCATTCGCAGGTGATTAATTGAAAAGAAAATGTAACTAGTCATGAACTTGTTTGTATATTATTTTAAATACAAAAATATTTGTTTTACAATGCATTATAAAATACAATAGATTGTATTGTATTATATATATATAAGTGAAGTTTATTTTGAGACTTTTGAGTTTAAAATAGCTATCATAACAATTCAGAATCACTCAAAAATATTATCTTTTTTTTTTTACTATTAATGCTCCAATTAGAACTAAAAGCTACCTGTGTCTACATGGTCAATAAATGCCCTCAAGTGCTATATTTATATCAATCACCTTAAGAAAAGAAATATTTATTTCCCAAGGCCCCTAAATATTTATATCCGCCAATCAATTCCTACAAATAAAATAAGTCAGAATGGGAATCCCGACAGAACAGTAGGCTAAAGAAAGTTTATAGATTAAGTCTATGCTTAACCTAGAATATTAATGTCTTCCTAAGCCAGTATCATCAATTCTCATTTTCCGCTACTTTCTCCCTCCTACCCTTAGTCAACCTTTTGATGCATTTAGGACCTCTGCTTATTTATTTGAGATAAAAGCAAGATACTTCCATGGTACAAAAAAATTGTAAATGTGCCTTCACAGCATCATTGGCTGATAATAAGAGACACTAAAAGGAAGACATTTATTCTTAAGATACATACCCAACCTTGTGAATTTGATGCTATGAAAGGTAACTATCATAATCTCTCAATTAACATATCTCTATACAACTTCTACTTTGATTCATTTTGTTATTTCCCAGGCTCCTATTGAAACATCTCAAATTTATTGCAATTGAGCAGACAAGTGTTGATCAAGCTCAATACAGTATGTGGCACAAAGTGAGATAAGGCATGTCCCCTGCCCTTATGGCATTGACAACATAGGTAGAGATATAAGACCTACAGAATGTAAAAATATGAGTAAATTAATGTCATTTTTAATGGCAAAAGAGCTCAGAGAATAAAGACAGCAGTGGGATGGGTTTAATGAAGAAGGGTTCACAGAGGGCACAAAAATGAGATAGGACTAGGATAAGGAACCATGCTGAGCACATTTGCCCTGCACATAGTAGGTGGCCAATATGTGATGTTTGGATTTGATTCTAGTCACAGAAATAATGTAAGCAATATATTGTATCAAGAAGTGAGCTTGGTAACCTATAGGGTACACCAACAAGCCTGCACTGGCTAGGGTAAAGGAATAGGGCTGGGAAGTGAAAATAAATTTGCATGGAAATTTGAGACAAGACTATTAAACATTTAATTTTAGGTGCTTTCTAATGGGAGATTATCAGCAAACTTTAAATAAGTGAGGACATAATGGAAAAATATTTTGAACAGATGAATTTGAAAAATTTTCATCAGCTGGACTACATTTAGGAAAAACTAGAGACAAAAAGAGCATTTAAATGGTGTAAGTTAATGAGACTCCTGGTAGGTTGGTGAAGGTAGAAGTGGAATGAGAAACTACGCTGTGTGTGTGTGGGGGTGGGTGTGGGTGTGTGTGTGGGTGTGGGTGCAAACTGTTGAAATTTTTACTTGGTATAGAGTTGGTCTTCTGTACAGAAAGTTAATTAAAATGAATCTTAATGAAGAATGGAATGGAGAGGGAGTAGGAGGTGGAATGGGAGTGGGGGTGGGAGAGGGTATGGGGGGAAAACCACTATATTCCTAAATTTGTACCTATGAAATTTGCATCATTAAATAAAAGTTTTAAAAATAAAAAAGAATAGATGGAAGTTGGTGAGTGATTAGATTCAGGCTGCATGAGAGGAATAAGTTAGAGATGTCTCTGAAATTTTATACCAGTGGAATCTGGGCAGTGATGTTAGTACTGTTCAAAGGAATAAGTAACTTGGGGATGGAAGTGTGGGTTGTGGAACATGATGAGTTCTGGTATTGCCCCATTGCATTTCGAAGTAGTAGCAAGAATTCCAAGGACAAGTAACTGATGGGTGGTTAGAAAATAATGACCCTGAATGTAGTTGCAGGTAAAAGGTGGAGGGCAATATTGTATCTGGAATCAGAATAACCAAGGTCATAAAAATGGCTTAGTTTAGAGAAAGGAAATCAAAGAGATGACCAAGGACTGAAGTTTGAGTGGTGCTATACTTTCAGGAAAGAGGAAGAGGATCCAGAGAATTAACAGCCACATAAATACAATTCTTTTTCTCCTCAAAAGATATCAAGAGTCTTGAAGGAAGGTGCTGGGTTATTTATTCTTTAAGCTTCTCTATCCAACAATAACTAACACAATACCTCAAACACATCATGGATACTCAATCAACGGTAAGCTATTCTAACATAAGTAGGCATGGGGAACTTTTGCTTCAAGTTCTGCTCCAGCTTGAATGCTGTCATAAATTCTTTACATCCTAACAATGGCTGCCATATACTATTTTGTTTCACAGATTTCGATGAGAATGGATCTAGGCCTGAATAACTGGAAGGTCATACTTGCTTTGACATTTTTTCATCTGTGTGTTTTCTAACAAGTTACTGAACATCAATATTTCTTGATTCCTTCAAGTATCAAATGTAGTATGAGCTGATAGGCATATTATCCAAATCTGCTAAAGTAATAAATATGAAAACAACTTGAAATGACAAGCCACCACACAAAGGGTTTTGTTTAAAGCTGATTCATTACAGGAGGATAAAACATAAGAAATTGGATTGTATGTGAAAGTACTATGCCAATCTACTTTCTGCTCCCTGCATTATATATTATATCTAGGCCACTAGCCCTGCAATACTTGTGCATATCTCAATGTGAATTCTAAAAGAAACAAAATATTTAAAACTAGTATTTAAAAATTATTTCTATGAAATACTTCATTCATTAACTATTATAAGAGCACTCAAAAAGGTCATAGAAAAACAGAATTAAAAGACAAATTGGGGCAGGCATTTGGTCCAGTGGTTATGACATCAACTGCTTAAAATGTATTTGTCCCATATCAGAGTAGCTGGATTGGAGTCCCAACTCTGACTCCTAATTCTAGATTCCTGTTAATGTGAAGCCTTGGAAGCAGCAGGCGATGATACAAGTGGGTGGGTCCCTGCTACCACGTGGGAGACCTAGATTGAGCTCCCAGATCCCAGTTTTGCCCCAGCCTATTTCTGGTCATTGTGGGAATTTAGGGAGGAAGCCAATGGATAGTCTGTGTTTCTCTCTCTCTCTCTCTTAGTCTCTTGGTCTCTCTCTGTCTCATTCTTCTGTTTATGTGTGTGTGTGTGTGTTGTGTGTGTGTCTATCCGCCTCTAATATACACACAAAACATTTGAAATCTATGCATGTTTTTTCATTATATTCATTTTCCATAAATCTTTTGAAAGTCCCTAATACTTCCATTAAGTCCATCAATTATTAGGATTAAATGAAAAGGATCAAAATAAAAATTTTACACCAAGTTCTGAATGTAATACAGTATTACACTACTTTGTCATAAAGCCAATTACACAGCCACAAATTTGATTATACAAAGGTATGTACAGATCATGTGTTCCTCCTTAAAATATAAAGACCTAAATCACTTTTATCCCTAACTGAAGTGTTATTTGGGTTTCAGGCAATATGAACATCTATGTAATATAATTTGAAGATCAGTTAAAAAGCTTTTCCAGTTCAATGAAGCATTAAAAAAAATTCCTAAGAAACACATTTATACTAATCAACCCTATTAAAGAAATGGATTTCTGGGTCAGAATGTCAGTTTCTGATTTGCAGTGAGAAAATACAACTTCTAACAAGCCCAATCGATTCATAATATGTAATGACATGTCCTCATCCCTACACAAAAGGAAATAAAGGAAGTTATTAATCGGATTAATCTGATTAAACACATACATCTTAAATCCATTAATTTATGTTACAATCCCATTGCTAAAACACCTTCCAATGGCTACTACTTTTGCCTTTAACAATTGTTCACAGGTTAGTAGAGAAAGCACCATTTAAACATAAGTTTAGTTTCACAAAACTCCTTCTATCCCATTCCACTTATCCTTTCATAATCTTTCCCTTCTTTGTGTCCCACCTGTCCTTCCTCTGGATTGAGTGGATGCATACAGGAGAAAAGAGAGAGAAAATTCTTAAAAATTTTGCAAGAAGTTAATCAGGGGAAGGCTCTTGTAGAAATAAGGAGAGTCAAAACAGAAGGGTAAACATAGGCCTTGGCTTTTTAACACGTCGTAGGTTTTCCTTTTGATGAGTAAAATGTTATTATCTTATTTAGAGTGCTCCTGGAATGAGTACAACACAGACATTTGGGCTCCTACTTAAATGTAAGCAATGGAAGAGGACTTGAAATCTATATATAGGCCGGCGCCGTGGCTCAACAGGCTAATCCTCTGCCTTGCGGCGCCAGCACACCGGGTTCTAGTCCCGGTCGGGGCGCCGGATTCTGTCCCGGTTGCCCCTCTTCCAGGCCAGCCCTCTGCTGTGGCCCGGGAGTGCAGTGGAGGATGGCCCAAGTGCTTGGGCCCTGCACCCCATGGGAGACCAGGAAAAAGCACCTAGCACCTGGCTCCTGCCATCGGATGAGCACGGTGCGCCGGCCACAGCGCGCCGACCGCGGCGGCCATTGGAGGGTGAACCAACGGCAAAGGAAGACCTTTCTCTCTGTCTCTCTCTCTCACTGTCCACTCTGCCTGTCCAAAAAAAAAAAAAAAAAAGAAATCTATATATAGAGTACTCTAGCTCTTTCAGGCTTTCTTTTATTTTCCATAAATCCCTTTTCCATAAAAAAGAAAAAAAATCCAGTTCGGAATCACATTTTGAGATGTCTAACATATAAAAGTTACTAAGATTTCTCATCTATCAGATTGATAGCCTTTTTTTAAAGATTTTATTTATTTTATTTGAGAAGTAGAGTTACAGACAGTGAGAAGTAGAGACAGAGAGAGAGGTCTTCTGTCTGCTGGTTCACTCCCCAAATGACTGCAATGGCCAGAGCTGCGCCAATCCGAAGCCAGGAGCCAGGAGCCTCGTCTGGTCTCCCACATGGGTGCAGGGGCCCAAGGACTTGGGCCATCTTCTACTGCTTTCCCAGGCCATAGCAGAGAGCTGGATTGGAAGTGGAGCAGCCAGGACTAGAACTGGAGCCCATATGGGATGCCTGTGCTGCAGGCGGAGGATTAGCCTACTGCGACACCTCGCTGGCCCCCCGATAGCCTTTGTTTTTACAAAGAGTTGTCTGTCTTAAAGAATTCAATATGCCAAGTCGAATTGGGCTAACAATAATAACACTCAAGCATCTCTAATATGTCTTATGTACTTATTCAAAGTTCCTAGGAAGACTCTAGGCCTCAGAAAATACTAAAAGCTGCTTTTCATTCCAAATTGGTTATCCTTTATGCTTAATCTGAATTTGAATTCTTATTTAAGACAATGGATCTTCAATAAAAAGCAATATCCTAGAGAACAATTATCAGTACACATTATATACATGTATTGAAATGCTCCACTGTAGCCCATAAATATGTACAATTATTGTTAATAAAAAGTTTTTTAAAATAAATAAATGCCCAAAAGTTAGAGGTAGGCCTCCTTAGGCTGTGATCAATGGCCTCAGAACTTCAGGGGAGTCTACATTGCCAATAATTAAGTAGAGACTTACACAGGATGGAAGGAAGATGGTAGGCTTTCTAGCTAGCACTTTATAAAAAGTTCAAAAATACTTGGGCTTTCCGTAAAGTATTTGTATAACCCAAACTAAAGGTGGAAACATGCTTCCATCCAACACCCACACCCATACTCATGCACTCTTCAAGGTATCTATTCCCTTTCTGTAACTTGAATTTCCCCTCAGGTTTGGCCTTATGCATCATTTTAATCTGATCACATAGGATAAAACATTTATTGCACAGTAATATGCAAGTGGATGTACTATGTCACTATCTATAAACAACTAGGCTTGTAGTAATGCAACATTCTAAGGTGCTTTTGAGCTTCACAGTGTCCTGTGTTTGGATTCCAACTGTCTGGCAACAGGATGACCTAATTTCTTCTTCTCTCAAGGAGAATATGCTACTGCAGAGGAAACATCTGAGAATTATCCATAATGCAGTTTAGCTCCCCTTAGTTTTTCAAGCATATTGCTTGAAAGCATATTGCTTGAAACACATATTTTCAAGCATATTGCTTGAAAGCATATTGCTTGAAACACATATTTTCAAGCATATTGCTTGAAATACAAATTAAGAAAGCTACTTATTAGAATGATAGGGGTACAGTGATGACAGAAATTTTTCTGATCTGCTACCTCAAAAACAATCCTTTATTACCACAGAGCAAAGCCACTTGGATCATTACTACAAGCCTAGTTGTTTATAGATTAAGTCCCCCTAAAGGATGAGTAAATTTTCTCCAGTCAATATCCAATCACTCAATAAACACTTGTGGCGTGGTTTTCTATTTTTAAAGTACTGTAATAAGCTAGATCAGGAAAAAGAAAAGACTCCAGTTTTTTCTCCTGCACTAGAGAATTTCACAATTTACTGATGGAGACAACATTTCTATGTGTTAAAAAATACAATATAAGGTATTGACTGCCATATTAATGGCAAAGATGATAAACATATTAGAAGTTCCAAGAGGGAGCAGAGTGTGGGATATTGCAGTCAAAGTAGGTGTGGAGATACTAGAACCTAAACTCAGCCTAGTGTGAGTAAGAAGGGGAATGATAAATATGTATATTTTATTGTGCTTTACTGTTTACAAAACACTCATATTTGTTGATTTTTCTATTTATTAATATATGCATTGGAAAATGTTATTGAGTGTCTGCTGTATTAAAAGATCAATACTAGATTATCTCTAACCTCCCTGAGCTCAGATTTATAAAATAAACAACACTTTTCTTTTTTCATTTTTTAGTAATGGACTACATGCAGAGGAGGAAAAAGAGCATTGGGGATTTGATCAAAGAAAAGTGGGGCCTCACTGAGCTGTACCCTCATAAAATCTAGGTTTCCTGTATCTTGCCACTGCTTAACAGATATGGAGGGATTATCTGCCTTAAAAGGCAGAGTCTCAAGTTCTAGCCTTACCTCACTTCCTCTCTTGCTTCAGCCCTATTCTTTTCACCCCCCACTTCTGTTTGCAACTCTCCAACACACACAGATCACCCAGTGCACACTAGCATTTATTAGAAAGGTAAAGGAAGTTTGGGGAAGCTCAATTTAATATGACTATAAAGCTACATCTGCATACTGATTTAATCTTGCTGTCTCTCTTGTTGGTTCAATTTGAAAACATACATAATCAGCCTCACCCAGACTCCATAAGTCACACATACCCTTGGGTCGTTGGATTCTCACCAGTCTCTGACTTTTAAATAAGAAAAATAAGAAAAGAAGGAGGAGGGAGGGATGGTAGAGGGGGAAGTATCAGTATGCTCTTAAAACTGTATTAAGACATATATGAAATTTGTTCCCTTACATAAAAAAATTCAAAAACACATAAAACCATACAGCTACTCTTCTAAAGTTGCCTAATTAGGAAAGGAAGAGAGAAAAAATAAAGCACACTTGCTACCATTAATGGACTCTGTCTAAATGGATGTGGGAGACATGTAAACAAAAAGTAACTGCAGCACTGTAATAAATGAGATAATCAAATCATGCATATGGTAACACTCACAGAGAACAACAATTCAATCTGAATCAAAAAGTACAAGTTGACTTCAAAAACTTCACGGAAAATAGAATGAAAAGACAAACTTGTTTTTGTGCAAAAATAAATTTGAAACCCTTGTGTAATTTTTTCATGTAATTTTTTCTATGGACTATCTGAAGTCCCCTCACAAAAATCCACATTCATCTCTGGCCATACAAAAGTAAAATAGGATGTATAGTTTAAGTATCTTCAAGTAGCTGCGGCATGATGAGATAAGGATTCTGAACTAAGCTGTCTTAAAAGCGAGAATCAGGAAGTATTACAAAACAAAAATCAACAAAACTTGATGAAAGGATAAGATAAGGGAGGGGTGGGGTCAAAGATGACCGCCAGATTCTATGTTTAAGTGATGGGAAATTATTAGTATCACTGAAAACAACAAAAAAAAAGTTGTTTTTTAATATTTATTTTCATTGTATATAAAAGCCAGAGAGACAGACAGAAAGAGATCTTCCATTGGCTGTCTAACTCCCCAAATGCCTGCAACAGCTGGGACAAGGCCAAGCTGAAGCCAGGCGTCATGGGTGGCAGGGACCCAAGTACTTGAGCCATCGCCTGCTGCCTCCCAAGGTGCACATTAGTAGGAAGCTGGAATCAGAAGCAGAGCCAGGAGGCCAGTGCTGTAGTGCAGCAATTTAAGCCACCATCTACAATGCTGGCACCCCATATGGCTGCCAGATCAAGTCTCAGCTGCTCCAATTCCAATTCAATTCCCACCAAGTGTTTGGGTCCCTGCCACCCATGTGAGAAACCCAACTGAAGCTCCAGGCTCCTGACTTTGGCCTGGCCCAGACCTGGCTACTGTAACCATTTTGGGAGTGAAAGAGTGGATGGAAGATTCTCTCTCTCTCTCTCTCTCTCTCTCTCTCTCTCCCCTCCCCTCTTTCTGCAACTCTGCCTTTCAAATAAATAAATAAATCCTTTTTTAAAAAAATGTAGACAGGATATGAAGCCAGGCAGTCCAATATTGGATGCAGGCAGCCTGTTAATCCCTGTGCCAAACATCTGTCCCTTGTTTTCAAACATGTTGTAATTAAGAAAAAAAAAAAAGGGAAGTGATGAACAGAATAAGCCACCTCTCGGGACACCCACATCCTATATTCGAGTGCTGGTTCAAGTCATGGCTACTCTGCTTCCAATCCAGCTTCCTGCTTAAAAAAAAAATACACCTGAGAGGCAGAAGAGGATGGCTCAAGTGATTGGTCCACTGACACTCACATGGCCAACCCAGTCGGAGTTCTGGACTTCTGACTTCAGCCTGGCCTGACCCAGCCATGGCTGCAGACATTTAGGGAATGAACCAATGGATGGAAGATGGCTCTCTCTCACTCACTTGCTTTCTGTCTCTTTCAAGTACATGAAAATAAATAAACAAACTTTAAAAAAAAAAAAGAGGCTAGTGATCCAAGTAGAGAAATCTAACAGGTAAAAATGAGACACTAAAGTTCAGGCAAGTAGTGTATAGATGAGACAAAGATTTGAGTTATCCACACAAAAATGCTATTTTTAAATCATAAAAATGGATAAACACTCCAAGAAAAAGGAAAAAGCTAGGAACTGAGGACAAAACATTGTCATTTCTTAGCAGATCTTGGCTTTACTGATGTCCTCAAATGACTATTTGAAAAACATGTCACTGATGAAAAGAAACCAAAACGAAGAGAACTGGTTTGTTAGTCATAATCCCTGATTCTAGTCCAAGTCCTGTCACTAACTATGTGCTTTTGAGAAAGTCATCACCAGCCCACTTCCATCTCCAGGTTTCAGTTTTTTCATATGTAAAAGTCTTTTGAACAGGATTTCAAAGATTGCTTCTGGCTCAAACTGGCACCTACAGAAAACATCTTCTACTAACCTGGATCAATAACATAATTTCCTTAAAAGAAAACTACATAAAAGCTTACTAGCCATTCATTGTGTTCTAGATGTATAAGCAAAGTATTGTGCTAACCACTGTAGAGGAAGGGTGGATAAGTTTAAGAGTTAGAAGTAAATTAAAAGATGTGAAGATATAGTTCCTGCTTTCTAGAATTGTGCAATCCAGTTGAACCTACTGCTCACTTTCAACTTATTCATAGTAAATCAAACTTCATCTGTCAGACTTACATATAATCTTAGTTGGATGAGGAACAAAAAGCTTGCTGGATATGATTTGTTCCCCCAAAGGTTCATATGCTGGAAGGTTGATCCCTAATGTAATAGTACCTACTGGAAGGTAATTAGGTCATAGGGCACCATGCTTGGAGGGGTTTAATGTAGTTCTCACAGGACCAGGTGAGTGCTCACAAGAACAGATTGTTACAAAGCAATTTGCTTGGCCCCTTCTTCACACAGCCATTTCCCTTTCTGCTTCTCGACCACATTGTGACACATCCATGGGAACCTCTACCAGATGCCAATACCATGCTGCTTGTACTTCCTAGCCATTAGAATCAAGAGGCAAATAAAACTTTACTCTCTATAAAGTACCTGTACATGGATATTTTGTCATAGCAACATAAAAGGGATAACGACACAGCTTAAATTTAACTCTCATACAAATTTTGCTTCTTAATTTTTGGCTTTGCTAGAATGTTTTCAAAAAAAATCCTTGTTACTGGGGCCAGCGTTGTGGCACAGTGTGTTAAGCTGCTGCTTTTAACACCAACATCCCATATCAGAGTGCTGGTTCAAGTCCCAGATTCTCCATTTCCCATCCAGTTTCTTGCTAATGCATCTGGGAAAGCAGTGGAAGATGGTCCAAGTACTTGGACTTCTGCCACCCATGTGGGTGACCCCAGTGCAGTGTTATTTTTAACCTAAGGCCTAGCCCAGACCTGGATGTTGCAGCCATTTAGGGAATGAACCAGCAGATGAAAGATCTCTGTTTCTTCCTCTCTCTACTGTTCTTCTAAAATAAATAAAATCCTGTTACTTCTTTGAGAGCTTCACCAAAGAAAAAATAAGAAATAAATATAATAAATGAACCATAGTTAGTGTAATTCAACACATTTTTTCCCAAAGAAACCTTTTAGTTAATGAATACAAATTCCATAAGTACAACTTCAGGAATATAGTGATTCTTCCCACCATAGCCACCCTACTACCTCCACTCCCACCCCATCTCCTCCTCCCTCTCCCATTCCCAGTTCCATTCTCCATTACGATTCATTTTCAATTAACTTTATACACAGAAGACCAACACTATATTAAGTAAAGATTTCAACAATTTCCACACAAAAAAATGTTTGAGAACAATTTTTACAGTTAATTCTCATAGTACAACTCATTGAGGACAGAGCTCCTTCATGGGAAGTTAGTCCACAGTGATTCCTGTTGTTAATTTAACAATTGACACTCTTATGTGTGACGTCAGTAATCACCCAAGGCTCTTGAAATGAGCTTCCAAGGCTATGGAAGCCTCCTGAGTTCACAAACTCTGACCTTATTTAGACAAGGCCATAATCAAAGTGGAAGTTCTCTCCTCCCTTCAGAAAAAAGTATATCCTTCTTTGATGGCCTCTTCTTTCCACTGGAGTCTCACTCACAGAGATCCTTCATGTAGGACATTTTTTGCCACAGTGTCTTGGCTTTCCATGCCTGAAATGCTCTCATGGGCTTTTGAGCCAGACCACAATGCCTTAAGGGCTGATTCTGTGGTCAGAGTGCTATCTAGAATGATGTGGCCAATTTGAGAGTGAACCAGAGGATGGAAATCCCCTCTCCCCCTCCTCCTCCCCCCCCCCTCCTCCTCCCTCTCCATCTCCCTCTCTGTGTAACACTGACTTTCAAGTAAATAAATAAATCTTAAAGGGGGGGGGGGAATAGATCTCATCTACTGGTTCACTCCACAAAAGTCCACAATGACCAGGGATGAGCCTGGGTCAAAGATGATTGGGGAACACAATACAAGTCCCCTACATGGATGGCAAGAACTCAAGTACCTGAGCCATTACCTCTGCCTCCCAGGGTCTGCATTGGAGGGAAGCTGGTCAGGAATTGGGGCTGGGAAATGAACCCAGGTACTCTGATGTGGGCACAGTGTCTTAGGAGCTAGATTGAACATCTACCCCAAAATGTTTATTTATTATTTACTTCTTTAACTGAAAGACTAAAAAATAACCACAGTCATTCCAAAAGACTGTGAATTGGGTCAATGTTTATTTTTCTAGATTTAATCAAATAAAATTTTGCTTTTTTCTCATTGTTATGCATTTCGATTTCCTTCTTTTTTGACAACATTTGGTGATTCCACTTATTCCAGGCATAAAGATTATTTACTTACACCCGTATAAAGTAATCAAACTCTACAAGAGATAAAAGCCATTTCAAAATACAGTCATGAATCTTTATTGTCAGAATTCAAGTATGATTTCAGCATTTCAAATAAACAGCAGATTTTTAATACAAAACATGTTCATACTATTGTGGAACTCTGACTATGAAAACCTCGAGAATGGTCCTCTGTATTGTACCATAGAGAACAGTGCACTGGAATATTTTTAATCTGTCATTGTCTACTCTCTATTATCTCCTATCTAATGACTGAATGAATCATATAATTTTAAGATGCAGTCATCAACTCTATATTTATTCACACAAATGAGATGAGAAAGCTTGTCTATATTCAAAAATAATTTACTGAAGGGGAGGGTAGCAGGTGGGAGGGAAGTTATGGGGGGGGGAAGCCATTGTAATCCATAAGCTGTGCTTTGGAAATTTATATTCTTTAGATAAAAGCTTTATTAAAAAAAGAAATAATTTACTGAAAGATGTCTTTATAAAGTGCCTGTTAGATAAATGGGGGGGGATCTGGCTTTTATTCTTTGTGTAGTTTATTATGATTTATAAATACTATGGAAAATATATATGGGAGCATGAATAGGAAAGTGACATATGGCAATGTAATAGCAAAATATGCTAGTATTTTTAACCTAAAATGTGATGTCTGTTAGAAATTTTAAGCTTCCATTTTCAATTTACTTTTTTAATGCAAAACAATTTAGCAAATCAAAACAGAGTATAGCATGTAAATCTTGATTTACTCCAAATATGTTTCATAAATGTTCAAAGCTTAGATTAAGGAAAAATGCCTAAAATACAAATATATTTAGCTCCACTAACTATTCCAATATCATATCACAAGTAGAGTTGTTTTAACAAGGTCCTATATAAAATTTATGCTACATATCAGCAACTCTGGAAAACAAAGATTTTCATTACAGAAAAGGAAGTGAATCTTAAATAGATTGCCGGAGTTATTCATGCCCAACATGCGAAACCTCAAAGAAATTTATCACAGGGAGCACAATAATGCGTAATCATATTTGTCTTGGCAAGAAATCACAGAATTGTTTTGCTGTTGCTATGGCACTAATGTGTGCAACACTTTATGCTATAATGTTTTCTGCCACACATGCTATAAATGAAATAGGCAATCTGTATATACTTTTAAATCCATGAAATATTTTCACACAAGTATCCCAGTCTGAAATTTTTTAAACATCTCATTGAGGGAATTATTACTGTAGCAGGAGGGAACTAAATTATGTGAAGCATCCCCCATGTGCCAAGAAGTATATCTATGCTCAGTTAATTCCAATAATTACCCTCCATGGAAACTATCATTGTATCAATTCTTCAGGTAAAAGGGAGAGGTGTGATTTGTCTACCCCTACCTGGTTTCTATGCAGGTGAAATAGGCTTAAAACAATGTTCCAATGCAAAACCCAGGCTATCTGTCCATCCCGAACTCTGACAAAATTTCAGCTCATACTTTACCTTGACCCCTTAAAATACTGTAATTCACAAAAGAGTAAGTGAAAATCTCAATGCATATGCTTCCTTGGATCACTATGAATTTTCTTAGAATTTCCCTATCCATATATGTAATTTCCTCTGAAGTTGCCATGGAAATTAAACATGGCAATTTACATCTGTAGAAGTTCCTACTCATTATGAAATGCCTAGATTTTCAGAATTGTCATCATTCTTACCAGTTTCATTCAGTGAATGCTTCTGCTAAGCAACAGTGTGCTTTTATATGACGGGCTACACCGGGTAGTACAGGTTGATGAAAAACCTCTTCCTCTCTGAATAAAACTGGAGTCTTATAAACTATTCCAATCACTACCTTCTCTTTCTTTTTGGCATAAGGAATTACCTCTGGTTAACTGAGATCACACAAACCAGAGAAAATGATGCCTGGGTTTAGATTAAAGAAAATATTACTTTCAGGACTATTGTTGTGGCATAGAAGGTTAAGCCTCTGCCTGCTGTGCTGGCAACCTATATGGGCACCAGTTAGAGTCCCAGCTACTCACTTTCAATCCAACTCTTTGCTAATGGGTCTAGTAAATCACAGGAAAATGGCCCAAGTTCTTGGGTCCCTGAACCCGCATGGGAGACTGGAAGAAGCTTCTGGCTCCGGGCTTTTGACCACTGTGGCCATTTAGGGAATGAACCAGCAGATGGAAGATGGATCTCTCTCTTTCTCATTCACTCCCTCCCTCCCTCCCTCCCTCTCTCCCCCCCCTCCCTCCCTCCCTCCCTCTCTCCCCATCCCTACAAATTTCATAGGTACAGCTTTAGGAATACAGTGGTTCTTCCCACCACATCTGCCCTCCCACCCCTACTCCCATCACACCTCCTAATCTCTCTCCCATCCCATTCTTCATTAAGATTTGCTTTTAATTAACTTTATATACAGAAGAACAACTCTATACTAAGTAAAGATTTCAACAGTTTGCACCCACCCACATACACAAAGTATAAAGTACTGTTTGAGAATAAGTTTTACAGTTAATTCTCATAGTACAACACATTGAGGACAGAGGTCCTACATGGGGAGTAAGTGTATAGTTACTCCTGTTGTTGATTTAATAATTAACACCCTATTTATGACATCAGTGATCACCTGAGGATCTTGACATGACCATGGCAAGTTTTTAAACTGTACCCTGGGATTGGCGCTGTGGCACAGCGGTTAACACCCTGACCTAAAGCACCAGCATCCCATATGGGTGCCGGTTCAAGACCCAGCTGCTCCACTTCCGATCCAGCTCTCTGCTATGGCCTGAGAAAACAGTAGAAGATGGCCCAAGTCCTTGGCCCCTGCACCCGCATGGGAGACCAGGAAGAAGCTCCTGGCTCCTGGCTCCTGGCTTCAGATCAGCACAGCTCCAGCCGTTGCGGCCAATTGGGGAGTGAACCATCAGATGGAAGACCTCTCTCTCTCTGCCTCTAGCTCTCTGTGTAACTCTGACTTTCAAATAAATCAATCTATTAAAGAGATTAAAAAATAAACTGTACTCTTAGAATTAAGTCCGTAGGAATGTATGCAGAACTATACAGATTTACAGTTACAAACTTCCTCCTCCCTCTCTTATTCCCACTCTTATTTTTTACTGGGATCTATTTTCAATTGACTTTATACACATACGATTAACTCTATGTTAAGTAAAGAGTTCAACCAATAGTATCAAGAAGAAAAAAAACAGGGCCTGGCTCGTGGCTTACTTGGTTAATCCTCCACCTGTGGCGCTGGCATCCCATATGAGTGCCGGTTCTAGTCCCGGTTGCTCCTCTTCCAGTCCAGCTCTCTGCTGTGGCCCGGGAGAGCAGTGGAGGATGGCCCAAGTGCTTGGGCCCTGCACCCACATGGGAGACCGGGAGAAGGCTCCTGGCTCCTGGCTTTGGATCGGCGCAGCACCAGCCATGGCGGCCATTTGGGGGGTGAACCAACAGAAGGAAGACCTGTCTCTCTCTCTCTCTCTCTCTCTCTCTCTCTGTAACTCTACCTGTCAAATAAATAAATTTTAAAAAAATCTCTATAAAAAAAAGACTTACTCAACAGTCAAGACAAGGGCTGTTCAAGTCATTGCTTCTCAAAGTGTCAATTTTACTTCTACAGATTTCCTTTTAGGTGCTCTATTAGTTATCACAGATCAGGAAGAACATGTGATATTTGTCCCTTTGTGACTGATTTATTTCACTAAGTATGATGTTTTCCAGATTCATCCATTTTGTTGCAAATGACCAGATTTCATTTATTTTTTTACGCTGTGTAGTATTCCATAGATTACACATCCCATAATTATCTAGTCTTCCATTGATGGGCATTTAGGTTGATTCCATGTCTAAGCTATTGTGAATTGAGCTGCAATAAACATGAGGGTGCAGATAACTTTATTTGCTGATTTCATTTCCCTTGGATAAATTCCCAGAAGTGGGATAGCTGGGTCATATGGTATGGTTATATTCAGATTTCTGAGGTATCTCCAAACTGTCTTCCATAGTGGTTTTACCAGTTTACATTCCTACCAACAGATTAGGGTACCTTTTTCCCCACATCCTCACCAGCATTTGTTATTTGTTGATTTCTGTATGAAGGCCATTCTAACTGGGGTGAGGTTTAACCTCATTGTCAGCACATTTATTGGGTTCAAAGGATAGCTCCCCTTGCTAGGTTCTGCAGAAACTGTTCATATTAAGTAGATCTGATCCTTGTCCTCAAAATGTCTATAATTTAGTGGTATATATTGGGAAAATACACAAATTACTCAAAAAATTAAAAAGAAGTAGAAACACAAAATAAGTAGAAACAAACAGCAAGTTGAATTCTGTGGTTGACTTCTCTAGTCAACTGTTCTCCAAGGTTCTAACATTCTGAGAACATCCTATACTTCCTTCCTCCTAACTCCTCCTTCAATAGCTCACCTTTCTTTTCATTATATTTATGTATTTATTTGAAAGGCAGGGTGAGAGTGAAAGTGAAAGGGGGGGATTCATCTTCCATCCACTGGTTCACTCCTCAAATGCCCACAAAAGCCAGGGACCTTAATCCATTGCACCACAGCACCTGCCCCACCTCTGACCTTTCTAGCAAACATTTACTCACTGTGCTCTATTTACATTGTTAGTAAATTCTTCTACATCCTAAACCTTTTAGAATAATTCTCCCTCCCTATCCTTTTTTTAAGTGAAATTGGTCCTTCTCATCAAATATTAAACTGATTATTTTTTACATCCTATCTTCTATCAGATAGTCTGTTATCTGTCTTCTGAATCCCTGGTATCACTTCTACCATAATACAAAAAGTCAATCATCCATGTTACCCTCTAATCTTCCATATTAACAGCATCACCTATTGACTTCTTAGCATTTTTTCCTAATTCACTGAATATTTTGACATTTGGCTGAGTCTTCCTTTCTATCCTGAATCCTGATAGTGGTAAACTTCATCTTTCATGTGATTAACTAACCCAGCAAAATTACTTCAAATGTTCTTGACCACCTGATCTTGAATAATCCCCATTTACATTCCATCTTGGTTACTCATTCCATGGCTATACTTTGGGCCTTCTTTATCATCAGAGAACTGAAATTTTAAATTTCACTATATCACACTCTGACCACAGCTGCTAGACTTTCAGTTCTCTCATTTCCCTATAACCACAACACTGTTTTTTACATTTCAGTGAAAAATCAAGTCCTTTGGTCCTTCCCTTTTTCCTCCAATCTATTAAACTTCTCTTTTAACCATTCTTTTGATAGCATTCTTAACTTCCTTACCCAACTGTACTTCCATAATACTTGCTCTATGACCCCAGCCATAAATCAATTTAAGCATTCACATTTCTCTCCTACACTTCCGTTGCTTGCTGAGCACTGGAGTAAATCACACAATCATGAAGACTGGGATGTTAAAAATCCATACTCTCAAATTTCCATTAGCCTTTTAGTCCCTTCTTGGTAATATTCCTCTCCAGGTCCTCAGGGCCACTATTCAAACCTTCATCCTTCTTCAGAAGAGCTGAACCACACTGCAGCTCTCTTAATCTCAGAAGAAAACATTCTCTCTTACTTCATCAAGGAAATCAGGAATCTCGAGGATGAGCAACCTCTATCTTTGTCACTATGGTTCCCCTTTCCCTTACATGTCAATATTCTTCTCACACTCTGCATCCCTTAATAGCTCTGCATTTCCAAGAGGATAAACTCAAATGATCTGAAATGGCAAACACAACCCTTTATGATCCAGTTCCTATATTTCTTTTCAACCTAAAACATCCCATACTACAATCACACACCAGACACAAATACACATACATGCATATACATATACCTTTCACCTTACATTTCAGCCATTTAAAACTGTTCTTTAAATATGCCATGCCTTGCTCATTCTATTTGCCCCCTGGCCCACAATTCTCCTCTCCATCTGCCCTAGCCTTCTACCTTTCATGAAGACTTTTCTAATAATACACTAATTATTTCCACTCTCTGTATCAATTATGTACTTCCATTGAAATAGCCAGCTGTGATGATGCAATGCATTACATTTGTTAAAATGTCTGTGTTTCGAATTATTCTTAGGTGTCTAAACCCAACTGAAAATTGATCCCTGTTAAAAAGAAGAGTGGGAATAAGAGAGGGAGAGATGTACAGTTCAGCACATGCTAGCTCAGACTTACCCCTAAGGGTAAAGCTAGAAACTTGCCATGGGACTCCAAATCCCATTAAGTTGGCAGGTACCAATGCCATCTTCTAGCTACAGTGATCAGCTTAAGTTCATAACTGATCATAAAGATAGGATTAAGTATCAAAGACTAGTGTCTGCTAATACTAACTGATCGAATTAAAAAGGAGAGAACGATCCAACATGGGAAGCAGGATATGCAGCAGACTCATAGAATGACAGATGTCCTAAACAGCACTCTGGCCTCAGAATCAGCCCTTAAGGCATTCAGATCTGGCTAAAAAGTCCATGAAAGTTTCTCAGGCATGGAAAGCCAAGACACTGTAGCAAAAAAAAAAATGACCTAAATGAAAGATTTCTGTGAGTGAGATCTCAGTGGAAAAAGGGGCCATCAAAGAAGGAGATACCTTTCTCTGAAGGGAGGAGAGAACTTTCACTTTGATTCACTTTTCACTTTGATTATGGCCTTGTCTAAATAAGATTGGAGTTTGTGAACTCAGGAAGCTTCCATAGCCTTGGCAGCTCATGACAAGAGCCTCAGGTGATTACTGATGTCATAAATAAGAGTGTCAATTGTTAGATCAACAATGGAGTCAATATGAACTTGCTCCCCATGTAGGACCTCTGTCCTTAGCGTGCTGTACCATGAAAATTAATGGTAAAACTAATCTTCAAACAGTACTTTATACTTTGTGTGTCTGTGTGGGTGCAAACTGTTGAAATCTTTACTTAGTATAGAGTTGATCTTCTGTATATAAAGATAATCAAAAAATGAATCTTAATGAAGAATGGGATGGGAGAGGGAGTAGGAGGTGGGATGGGAGTTGGGGTGGGAGGGTGGTTTTGGGGGGAAGAACCACTATATTCCAAAAGCTGTACCTATGAAATGTATATTTATTAAATAAAAGCATTCTAAAAATTATATATTTACTGATCAATTATTTAACAAGTAGTTGGTGGTGAGATAGGGAGGTTTTTCTGATGGGAGAAGGAGTAGGAGATGGGATGGTTTGTGGGTGGGAGGGTGGTTATTGGGGGAAGAACCACTATAATCCAAAAGTTGTACTTTTGAAATTTATATTATATAAATAAAAGTAAAAAAGTGCTTCCCTCTAGTATTTTATATATATATATTTAAATAAATATATATAAATATATATAATGGTTTATATAAAATAAAATTTTACATAAAATAAATTTTGTATAAAATGATAAAAATATATATTAAAAATATATAAAATGTTATCTAAGCATGGCTTGGTCTTGTTTTCCAAAGACATAGAACAGAAATAACATGTTAAGAGGTTCCCTTGGGGCCGGTGCCATGGCTTACTAGGCTAATCCTCCGCCTGTGGCGCCAGCATCCCGGGTTCTAATCCCGATTGGGGTGCCAGATTCTGTCCCGGTTGCTCCTCTTCCAGTCCAGCTCTCTGCTGTGACCCAGGAGTGCAGTGGAGGATGGCCCAGGTCCTTGGGCCCTAAGCCCACATGGGAGACCAGGAGGAGGCACCTGGCTCCTGGCTTCAGATTGGCACAGCATGCCAGCTGCAACGCACCAGCCATAGCGGCCACTTGGGGGGTGAACCGGTGGAAAAGGGAAGACCTTTCTCTCTGTCTCTCTCTCTCAAAAAAAAAAAAAAATATTCCTTTGGGACCAGCACTGCAGCATAGCAGGTAAAGCTACTGCTTGCGATGTTGGTATCCTATATGGGTGCCGGTTTGAGTCCTGGCTGCTCCACTTCCAATCCAACTCCCTGCTAATGTGTGTAGAAAAGCATCAGAAAATGGCCAAATCCTCGAGTCCCTGCACCCACGTAGGAAACCCAGTAGAAACTCCTGTCTCCTGTCTTTGGTCTTGCCCAGCTCTGGCCATTGTGGTCATTTGCAGAGTAAACCAACAAATGGAAGATACCTCTCTGTTTCTCCCTTTCTCTCTCTGTAACTTGGCTTTCAAATAAATAAAACTTAAAAAAAAGAGGTTCCCTTAATATAACTAGTGTATCACAGAACACAGGACAGTAGTGTTTTTATGTAGGAGGTAATATGACATTGTCTTACAGGTGGTTAAAATTACATCTGGTAATGATGACAATAAAGGGCATTTCATAGATGGAAACATGACCTGGGCAAAGGAAAAGAAACCAAAGGAGGGATGGAGCTAATCATGGAGTCATATTTTATAGCAAACAATGGAGAGGTGAGTCTATAAAGTTAGGATGGAATATTATTACAGTCTTGAATAGTTGTGTGAGTTCAATTAATAGGTCACTGAAGACTTTTGAGAGGGAAATGATATGATTAGAACTGTGCTTTAAGAAGATTAAATCTGCATAAGTGATAAGAATACATTGAACAGAAGAGAAAGATGGAAGTTTAAAAGAAAATTGCCATTTCTAATATTCAGTGAAAAGTATTCCCAGGTTATAATAAAAAAGTAACAAAGAAGTGGATCAATCTTAGGCATTTGTGCAGTCCTCTGTACAACACTTTATTCAACTGCTATGATTTGGACAAGTATACAAATTTCTCATAGGTCAGTCAGTGTTTACTGAAAGGCCCTGTGGAATCTGAAACTTAAATACTAGTGTAGTGAAAATAGCACTGAACTATGAGCCAGGCATCCTGGTTCTGCTGCTGTACATTACTTTCAGCAATCATTTTATCTTTCTGGGTCATGAGGGAGTAGGTTCGAGCATATGTTCTCCAAACATATTTTCAGGGTTAAAATTTTGTAAAACTAAGTCATTCAATCCCAGAGACTTCTATAGTGACTACTAGCAGCTTCCTTCTACTAAGAAGCTATGTTTGAGAATTGTTTTTATTATCCTAATATATACTTCCTTTTTACTGACTTGTTTACAGTGCCTTGGTTCATCTTACAGTTGTGTGTAAATATAACTTTTATTTTTTCCTATGACTCAGTCTGTGATCATGTTTGGTCTCAAATCTTTATAAAGGCCTGAACACTAGGACACTGATAAATCACTCTTTGTCTTTCCATTTCTTATTCTAAAGAGTGCCCAGGTAGCCCAGGTAGAATTTTTCAAAGAATTAAATACATCTTAGAGAAGTGTTTGATATTATGCTGATAAATTTACAGTACGGAATGGGCATTTAGCTCAGCAGTTAAACGACCTCTTGGGATGCCTGTATCCCATATTGTAGTGACTAGTTTGAGTCTTGGCTCCTGTACTTCTGATCCAACTTCCTGCTAATTATTAGCCTAGGAGAGCAGTAGATGATGGCTCAATATCTGGGTCCCTGCCACTCATGTGGAAGACCTGGATGGAGTTCCAGGGTCGCAGCTTTGGCCCGGGCCAATTCCAGCTCTTGTGGCTATTTGAGGAGTGAATCAGAAGATGGAAGATCTCTCTCTCTCTCTCTCTCTCTCTCTCTCTCTCTCGTGTATATGTGTGTGTGTGTGTGTTTAAACTTTCATATTTCAGGAAAAGGGACTTATTTGCTTGGGTTATTAAGGTCCCAAAGATCCAAAATGGTCCACATTAGGGAAGAGATACACTTTAAAATGTAGATTGTAGGCACCAGCTAAGATATGGATGGATGGATCACTATTCCTGGAATCCTGAAGCTATATGATCAAGCAGGATAGGCACCTCATAAAAGAGAAGATTAAAAACTAAGAAAGATGACTTTAGGAGTTTGTCTCTTAAAAGACCTAAAGAATGTTGGCTCTTCTGATAGAACAAGAGATGCCATGACTTGTAAAACAAAAGGGGTACCACAAAGAAGGACTTGTGAACACTGACAAACGGGGCAACTTTAAATCATGAAGTTATTACTTAGCTTATAAACTACTGTCAGATCTAGAACTACTGTATTGCCTTCAGAGGGCCTGGTCAAGCCTATATCCTGAATACAGCTGATACAGTAAAAGAGGAAATGAAATTTTTCCTCAGATTCAAATCTCTTGTATTACAAAACAATGAAGATCTCACAGAAGGGAATTGATTTGCCCAAGAAATATTAATCATCCATCAGAGCCTATGATATGATCCAAATCTTCTGCCTACTAGTTCTACAAATTTTCTATCATGCTCATATTTTTCCTGCAATTATTCCCTCTAATTTTGATAAAACATCACCAACATGATAAAGGAAATGGGTTATTCAAAATTGATTTACAATCCTTAAAATGTACTGTAATATGTACAGCAGGAAAAACAAAAAGAATAGGACTTGTTTATTGCCCTTTCAGTCTGGTGGAGTGGGGTGGGAATATATGTTGAAGTTTAAGTTGAACAACCACAGAGATGACCACGACAAAGTGATAAATAAAAATTGTCAAAAAAAATTACAAACAACATACTGAAGTACTGTAAAGGAAAGAAAACCAAAATAATTTTAAAACCAACAAATTGGAAGGCCTAAAATAAATGGATAAATTCCTGGACACATATAATTTATCAAAGTTTAAGCATGAAGATAAAAAAAAAAAGCTTAAACAGATCAACAATGAGTAATGAGATTGAGTCAATAATAAAAAGTCTCCCAATAAAGAAAACCCATAAAGAGATTGATTCATTGATAAATTCTACTACACATTTGAGGAACTAATACCAATTCTTAAACTATTGCAAAGACTTGGAAGGGAGGGAAATCTTCCAAATTCATTAGAAGTCATCATTACCCTGATACGAAAACCAGAGAACGACACAGCAGAAAAAGAAAAAATAGAGATCAATATCCCTGATGAACATAAATGCAAAAATTCCCAACAAAATACTAGCAACTTTGGCTGGCACTGTGGCTCACTTGGTTAATCCTCCGCCTGCGGCACCAAAATCCCATATGGGAGCCAGGTTCTAGTCCCAGTTGCGCCTCTTCCAGTCCAGCTCTCTGCTATGGCCCAGGAAGGCAGTGGAGGATGGCCCAAGTGCTTGGGCCCCTGAACCCACATGGGAGACCAGGAGGAAGCACCTGGATCCTGGCTTTGGATCGGCATAGCTCCGGCCATAGGGGCCATTTCGGTGGTGAACCAACAGAAGGAAGACCTTTCTCTCTGTCTCTCTCTCTCACTGTCTAACTCTATCTGTCAAATTAATTTTTAAAAAAAGGAAAGAGTCATTAATGAAACTGAAAAGAGAAAAGAGGCAGGAAGCGAAAGTATTAAGTGCAGCCATGTACAAAGCTGAAAATTCCTAAATGAACCACAGATGATCCCTTAGAATCACAAATCTGAAAAAACACTATGCTGTTGCCCAAACAATGTGACATTTATTCACTCATGCATGTAAAAATTAGGCTTAACTATAATTGCACAGCCATCATAGAAATATATAATTAGTCCATTAGGCTGATAATATATATTTCTTATAAATAGGTCTTTAAAATTCATAAACTTTCTTTCTTGTTCCACACTAGGGAGAAATACAAGTTTCATCTAAACACAAAACCATAAGAGCCAAAGTTTGTCTTCTCGATAAGTAAGATGAATGGAATCATACAATTTCAGAATCACTGAGCATTAAGTCAGTACATCATTTTTTTCAGTGTTCACAAACACAGTTTTATTTGACGTGCCATGCCCATTCATTACAATATTGTTACAGTTGCTTTCTTTCCAGGGAATGAGTTGAGTAATTGCAATGGAGACCCTTAGATCTATAAAGTCTAAAACATTTGCTATCAGGTTATTTACAGAACAAGTTTGTCATCCATTCATGAGATGATGTACATTTGAAATTCATTTTTTGCTATTATGATAAAGTTGCAGCAGACACCCTTTCATATTTTTATTTCCATAGTCTTTATAAAATTTACACTCCAAAATGTGATACTTGATAGACACCTTCGCTCTGAATTCTCTCCAATATTTCACAGTTTTTCATCTTTTAAATTGATGTAGAGATGCCCAGGTCAAGCTAAACAAACATATAAAAGCCAATTCTGAGTAACTCCTCATCTGCAACCCATATTTCACCCAGACAGTACTAAGCTACCTATGTCAAATCCTTATGGGGGGGGGGGGGCTGGTGGATACAAACTGCAATATTAGCATTAGGTTCAAGTTCCTACTTTAGAAACCAGACTACACTTCATGTTTTTGCATTTTTTATTTTCCTTTTGACTTCCTTTTCTTCAGTAGTGTTCCTTCAAAAAGTTCAAGTATGTTTCACTTGGTAACAATAAACAGGAGGAATGGCTTTATTTTCTTGGTACTTGGACCACACATAAAAGAAAATGACCGTCTCTGAGAATGCTCCAGACAAGAATGAAGGTTCTCATAGAACAACAAAAATTTAGAAGAAAAGTGTTCAGGTTGACTTAAAGAACGCCGTTCTCTGCTCATTTCTTTCAGAGTCGTTATACTTTGTTAAATTCTTGGATAATAGAAGAAAACACATACTCATGAAAAGCGAACTATATAAAGTTATAAAACACTTGACCTTAGAAAATATATCATGTATACCAAAAGTAATGACATAAATAATGTCGTTGTGAGTTCATAGTCTTTTTTAAGATTTATTTTATGTATTTGAAAGGCAGAGTTATACAGAGGGAAGGAGGGAGGGAGGGATGGAGGGAGGGAGGGAGGCAGAGAGCGAGAGCAAGATCTTCCATATGCTAATTCATTCCCCAAATGGCCACAAGGGCTGGGGCTGGGCCACGTCAAAGCCAGGGACCAACAGCTTCTTCTAGGTCTCCCATGTGGGTGCAGGAGCCCAAGGACTTGGGCCATTAGCTTTCCCACTGCTTTCTCCACTGCTTTCCCAGGCCATTAGCAGGGAGTTGTGTCAGAAATACATCATCCAGGGGCCATATAGGATGCCAGCATTGTTTGCTGTTTTTTTTTTTTTTTTGACAGGCAGAGTGGACAGTGAGAGAGAGAGACAGAGAGAAAGGTCTTCCTTTGCCGTTGGTTCACCCTCCAATGGCTGCCGCGGACTGCGCGCTGCGGCCAGCGCACCGCGCTCATCCGATGGCAGGAGCCAGGTGCCAGGTGCTTTTCCTGGTCTCCCCTGGGGGTGCAGGGCCCAAGCACTTGGGCCATCCTCCACTGCACTCCTGGGCCACAGCAGAGGGCTGGCCTGGAAGAGGGGCAACCGGGACAGAATCCGGCGCCCCGACCGGGACTAGAACCCGGTGTGCCGGTGCCGCAAGGCGGAGGATTAGCCTGTTGAGCCACGGCGCCGGCCAGGATGCCAGCATTGTAAGCAGTGCCTTAATCTGCTATGCCACTGCCCCCCTAGTTCATGATCTTTTAAGTCGTGAATCCTTCAAGAAAAACTGTTCCAAAACCATCCACACAAAGATACTTGGTATTTTTAATGTTCTAATTCTTATTCTTAGTAAACTATATCCTTGGATATGAACTTCCAAATTATTTCTCCTTTGAATTTTATAAGAAGCTTCTTAGAAGATAAAATAGGGGAAATACTATGGTTTCATAAAACAGGGTTGCTTTACAATGCTGTATTCATCTTTAGATACAGCAATAAATACTTGAACTAGCCATGGCCTTTATCCCAAGTTTCTCCCTTGAAATGTATAAAAGGTTGGGCGGAAAAGAAGGAGGTGTAGAATCTCTCAGTAAAGTTTTGATGTCCCATCACACACTTTGGATCACTCTTTAAGACAGAAAAGTTCCCATGACCCTCTGAATTTCTTTTAAGATTGTTAACTTCCTTTTCAATCTTTTGATTTCAGTTTGGGCTTCCTCTGATATTACAGCATAAGAAGCATTAACCATCATAAGGAACATTTTTGAAGGGTACTTCAGTGCTACGAAGAGGTATGGCTCCATTTTCAAGATGAACCTTATATTTTCAACTTGCAACTACTTTAACAAAGTAACTCCATCACCTGGAGTAAAATTAAATCAACTTAGTTTATGTTTATTGCTACCTTTTTTTTATTTGACAGCTACAGTTAGGGAGACAAAAGAGACAGAAAGGACTTCCTTCCATTGGTTCACCCCCAAAATGACCGCTATGGCCGGAGCTACACAGATCCAAAGCCAGGAGCCAGGTGCTTCCTCCTGGTCTCCCATGAGGGTTCAGGGGCCCAAGCACTTGGGCCATCCTCCACTGCCCTCCTGGGCCACAGCAAAGAGCTGGACTGGAAGAGGAGCAACCAGGACAAGAACCCAGCGCCCATATGGGACGCCGGTGCTGCAGGCAGAGGATTAACCAAGTGAGCCACTGCACCTGCCCCTATTTTAACCTTTTATTGATCAATTGGTGACCCACTTGTTTTGCACTAAGATAGTTTTCACTACACTGTGTGAATATTGTAACTCTCCACTCCTTGAGTTATCACTCCTCTCTCCCACCAGACTACATGCTGCTTAACTGCAGAGATGAGTTTTGGAGATCATAGCTTTCCAAAGGAACGTTCTGTACCCATCTAGTTGCAGTCATATTATTGGAGGATCACAATAAATCCTATATAAATGAATTAAATACTGTTTCAGACAAGTAAAGCCATCACTGATAAAATGAATGGCATGTACTAAATGATCTAAACCCCTCTAGAATTCATTTCTGGTTAGAAAATTTTACAGTATACTTTTTATGGCCTACTATAATTCACTGATTTGATTTCATTGTAAATAAACATGTGAATTTAAATATCAGAATTTATAGAAAAGTTTATCTTGGTCTTCTATAAAGGCTGGGAAGTTTAGAAACGGGACAGAGATCATCTGTTTCTCAACTTACCAGTTTTGTTTGACATCTTTAATTCAAAAATCTGAGAATTTCAAGTTTATTTTTAACATATAACAAATGATTAATTTATGTCAATGATATGAGTGTTTTTTAACCTTACAGATTTAATACTTTCCTTAGTACTTTAGAAAGCAACTTCACAGTAAGTTCAGGCTCTGAGACTGGAAAGATCTTAAATTATATTGGAATGGGATGATTCCAAAAGGATTTACATGATAAATGATACCTTCCAAAGCCCAACTTGCTCTGTCATTCATTTACTTATTCACTGAACAGTCATTGAGCATTTATGTGGCCCTCTATGGGATACTTTCTTATATATAAATCAGATCATCAAGGAGGGAACGTAACACATTTGTACAAATACTTGATTTCCAAAATAGGATTCAAGTCCCCTAGAAATTCAACAAAGAAATTGCTTTGAATGCAGGGTAGGAGAAGGCTTAATCAAGAAGGCATAATTTGGGCTAAAGGTGTTATTGCATACGTGTAGATGGAGGAAAGCACATTTCTAGTAGAAAGAAATATCATGAGAAAAAGACAGCAATGTAATAAAACTTCTGGCACATGTGTCTGGTATAGTAAAACAGTTGTTTCCTTTAACTACAGGGTTTGCAAAGAAGAGAAGTGAAAGATAAATTGCAGCCTAACTGTAGGGAGCCTTAAGGTTTCAAGATCACACCAAGGAGTCCATATTTTATCCCAAAGGCACTCAGGAATCATTGAAGGGTTTTTTCTAGCGGGGGGTGCGTGGAGAGGAATATTTAACAACGTGAGAAAAATCTATGAAATATTATAAATAAAAAAGTAAAAAACCAGGGGCTGGCGCTGTGGCGTAGCGGGTAAAGTTGCTACCTACAGTGTCAGCCTCCCATTTGGGTGCCGGTTCTTGTCCTAGCTGCTCCACTTCTGATCCAGCTCTCTGCTGTGGTCTGGGAAAGCAGTAGAAGATAGCTCAAGTTCTTGGACCCCTGCACCCATGTGGGAGACCCATAATAAGCTCCTGCTCCTGGCTCAGATCAGCTCAGCTCTGGCCCTTGTGGCTATTTGGGGAGTGAACCAGCAGATGGAAGACTTTCTCTCTTTTTCTCTCTCTCTCTCTTTCTCTCTCTCTCTCTCTTATTCTGCCTCCCTGTAACTCTGCCTTTCAAATAAATAAATAAATCTTTTTAAAAAAAATTAAAAACCAGATTACAAAATGGTAAATACAGCATGATGAAAATTAGATAAAAACACATAGATATTTACATGTACACACATAATGTACACATGGCAAAGATAAGCACCAGAATGTTATTAGTACTTAGCTTTCTCTAAATTATGAGTTTATAGATGGCTTTTATAATAGCAGAATAAAAACAGTATAATATATTTTTAAAAGAGGAGACAACAAAACAATTTTTTTCCCAATAAGGCTGACTGGATACCCTATCTGGTCCTTTTATTGAAAAGGGATAGAACAAAGAAAATCCTCTTCTTAGACGTATTGCCAAGCTGGTAGATATACACAGAAATCTAAAATAAAGTCAAAGTGGAAATCCAGGTAGATAAGCAACTACTAAAATGTCTTTCACTCTGAGGGAAATGCCAAATTCTAATGAATTCAGCTTCATTCTAATAACCATACAAAGTTGATGCAGTCATGTGATAAAGGTTTTAAAGCTACTACATGACATAATTTGAAGCTACAATTAATGTGTGGAAAGTTATTCTGGAGTTTGTCACAAGCCAGATTGAGGGCTGATGCTGGTAGGAAGAGCTGTTAGTAAGTATCTAATGCCTTTCACCTGTGGTTCTTTGAAAATCAATACGAAGCAGAAGATGAAAGAATGGTTTCCAGGGGCTTGAGAGATGTTCAAATGATGTAAAACTTCAGTTATAAGATGAATAATAAGGTGAATAAGTTCTGACTACAGTTAATAACAATTTATTGTATACTTGAAATTAGCTATGGAACTAGATCTTAACCATTCTCACCACACACCAAAAATGGTAAATATGTGAGATGATAGATGTGTTAATTAATTTGACTGTGATACTCATTTCACAACGTACACCTAAATAATCATCACATTGTGAAATGATTGGGTTAATCATTATCATTTCACAATGTCTATGTATGTCAAGCCATCACGTTGTACATCACATTGTGCCTGTACATCAAGTACATGCAACTTTTGTCATCTGTACCTCAATAGAGCTGGAAAAAGAAAGGTCCATATCAAGAATCTCAACAGCACCATCTAGTGCCTTGCAGAATAATATTGCCCAATTTGGAGAAAACATCTAATAAAGGACTAACAAAAAAGACTGGATTAACTTAAGACAGTGTTCCTTCCTTCCACAACTGCATCTGAGTTCACAGAAACAATAGTGAAAGAGGCAGGTAACTAGAAATAATGCAGAGGTTAAGAATAGTGGTCTCATTTTTCTGTGTGGCCTCATAACTATTCCTTTTCAGTTTTTTAAATACTATACCAACAATTCTTGGTAATAATAATAATAAACTTATTTAATGAAAGAAAAAATGAAACAACTGGGATAACTAGACTCATAGATAACACATCCTCGACAACAAATGTAATTATTAGCAGCTGTAAACCGGAAAAGTCATATCTCACCTGCAACCACTGCCATAGCTGTTTCTATATCAATGGTACAGGAACAAGATCAGTCCACTCTACTGCTGGCAGTTCTTGCATGCTAAAGCAGACTTTCCACCTTATAAACTCCAACCCCTCTCTTACCATGGAGCAGGAGTCACATGAAAGGCGAACAAATCAGATTTTCATCAAATATCGTCTGCCATATTACATATTGATGACTTGCTTCCACCTTTACAAATAAGAGGAACATCTCAAAGAACACTAAACAAATCACCACTTCGACATGATCTCATTCTTAGGTCTTTATGATCAGAGCTTTTTGACTGCTCTGGTCAATAAAGCTGAATTAGGCTAGACAAGTAACAACTTCTTACTACAGGAGAAATAACTTAAGGTTTTGAGTGTAAGTCTAGGAAGACTATAAAAATAAATAGCTACAATTTCCTCACCCAAAAAGTAAATTGAGTACTTGTACCACATCTTTCCTCCAAACCTTAAATTATAGTATATATTTTAGAAATGGATTTCACCTCTCTGTGAGATTTTTGTCACCATTAAAATAATGATACAGCTTCTAAGATTTCTCTAAATAAAGTCAACTACTGCCTAGATTGAGAACCTCCTACATGGGAAAGAGTTTCATTAATAATAAATTAGATTATTTTCCTTAGGTGTAAACAGCACCCTGTAGATCATATGTACAAGGCCCTCTTCTTAAGAGAACCAAGCATTTTCATCCAGATTTTACCCTCTGAAGAATTCAAAGGTCTTAAAATAGGTGATTAGATAAACAGATGATAGAAAAGTCATATATATGAAACTATTATCTGTAAAGCTTTTCTATAATTGAAGAACAAACTCATTTAAAACGAAAAATTATGGAAAAGTACCAGGGAAGTATGGCTTTTGCCTAGATATTGAAGGTTAAGAGGAGGCTCATCAGGCAAACATGGATGTAAAAGGAGGGAAAAAAGTTTTCTGGGTGATAGAGGATCCAAATCCTTCTGGAGACAAGATGTGGTTGAATTCCTCCTCGTCACCTCAGTATCCTTGCTTCCTACTGTAGTCAAAAAATATACAGAGTGACTCCATGAAATTCAACATTAGTATTCCCTATAATTTATGGTGTAGCAGAAACTCATGAAATGTCTTTTTATATTTCATTATATATTACAGGCTCCCGGAAAAAATTCCTAGAGAAACATGGACGAAGCCGGAAATCTGACAGTATCTTCTGCCAGTAATAACACATGCCATGCCACTATTGATGACTTCCGTAATCAAGTGTATTCCACCTTGTACTCTATGATCTCCGTTGTGGGCTTCTTTGGAAATAGCTTTGTGCTCTATGTCCTCGTAAAAACATATCATGAGAAATCAGCCTTCCAAGTATACATGATTAACTTAGCAATAGCAGATCTACTTTGTGTGTGCACACTGCCTCTCCGTGTAGTCTATTATGTTCACAAAGGAATTTGGTTCTTTGGTGACTTTTTGTGCCGCCTCAGTACCTATGCCTTGTATGTCAATCTCTATTGCAGCATCTTCTTCATGACAGCCATGAGCTTTTTCCGCTGTGTAGCAATTGTTTTCCCAGTCCAGAATATTAATTTGGTCACACAGAAAAAAGCCAGGTTTGTGTGTTTTGGAATTTGGATTTTTGTAATTTTGAGCAGTTCTCCATTTTTAATGGCCAAATCTTACAAAGATGAGAAAAACAATACAAAGTGCTTTGAGCCTCCTCAGAACAATGAAGCTAAAAAACATGTGATTATCTTGCATTATATGTCATTATTTATTGGCTTCATCATCCCTTTTATTATTATAATGGTTTGTTACACAATGATCATTCTGACCTTACTAAAAAATTCAATGAAGAAAAATGTTTCAAGTCGTAAAAAGGCTATAGGAATGATCATAATTGTTACAACTGCCTTTTTAATCAGCTTCATGCCATACCATATTCAACGCACCATCCACCTTCATTTTTTGCACAATGAAACGAAATCCTGTGATTCTGTCCTTAGAATGCAGAAATCAGTGGTCATAACCTTGTCTCTGGCAGCATCAAACTGTTGCTTTGATCCCCTCCTATATTTCTTTTCAGGGGGGAACTTTAGAAGAAGGCTCTCTACATTTAGAAAGCATTCTTTGTCCGGCATGACTTACGTACCCAAGAAGAAGCCCTCCTTGCCAGAAAAAGGAGAAGAAATATGTAAAGAATAAAATCCCCCAGTGTAACCTAATGAAGAGTTTTCAAAACAAGTTTCTTTTTTCAAATCATTTACGATAATAAAATTTTCATTAGTAATTTACAAATGCTTACTCTGTGCCTATAAATCTATCTCATTTATGCATCCACAGTATCAAATACTTAAAAGTATTCTAAATGTTTAAAAATCAGTCCACAACTAAGAACTAAATGATAAACAGTTTTTTGACCATTCAACAGATATTGGGGAATTATTGTGTCTTTGCCCTGTAAAACATGAGTCTGAAATCAAGGCTTTCCTTCTCAAATAAAAGCTTTACAAAGGATAAGAACTAGAATTGTAAGATATAAAATTAGCAAATAGTTCTCAATCATCTTAACACATCCTTTGCATGCATACCATCAGATGAGAACTAGAGATGACTCAGAAGCTACATAAAATGTACTTTCAGTCTCACCATTTGTAGTACTGACTGTCTATGAAACTAGGGCCATTTATTCCAGAAGAGAACGCACAAGTGCTAAGAAGAAAGTAGTATTTAGCCAAGTAGCTCTAAATGTTGAATCTGGAAACTGAGGATGATAAACCTATCAGAAGCCAGTTTGTCTCCAATTTTCTTCTCCCCCTGCTCAGACCATCCAAAATAATAGTGGAGTTTTTGTTTGTTTAAGTTCCTATAGGGAACTTAATAATAGGGAACTCATAGAATTCTCCCTTAGGAACCCAGACAACTGACACTCCCATATATGAACAAAAGTAATTACAAATTTATGTGAAGAAGAAGAAAAGGTGTTTACTTTTTCACATGCCTGTTACTGTGATCAGAATATTAACTAGAATTGATTTTGGAAGAAAATTTTGAATGTCCATGTTATAAATTCTTTTAAGATGTGCAAATGTTTTTCTATATGTGTATAACTATGTGTAAGAGACTTTGCTATATATATGCATTTATGAGTGAAATTTAATTATTACATTTATTATTGTTTCTTACTTTTCACTTTTTATTGGCATCTTGGCAGGACTATCAAGGCTATGTTTACAGTGCTTTGTATATTGTAGTGGAAGCTTTGTTCTTAAAACAGCAACAACAACTTGCTTACAGCTGAAATATAATATTCATGGGGAAGCTTTTGCTGATGATTTGTCTGCTTCTTAACTTTGCATCTCAAAAGGCTAATTATTTTAAGGGGAATAATGGTGAAGGAAAAGTATGTGAGAAGTGATATCTGAATCTGCCATATGTATGTTATTTCTATTTCACTTCTAATGATGCAGTCCCTCAAAAAAAAATCACAAAATACAGAGGAACATGACCTCAAACACATAGTAAAGACTGGTGCACATTTATTTTTTTGTTTAATGTACCTGAGACTTGGAAGTACCTATACTTTTACTTTATATGACCTTTCACTTGCCTGAGACAAAAATGAAATACAATATTTATCATAAAGTTTAGGTCTCATTTTTCATTTACTAGACCTTCTACTCTTCAGCAAACAGCATAGTATGTTAAAAAAAGCACAATGTTGAAAGATAGAAGACCTATATGCTAACCTGGTCTCTATTACTTAATAATTGTGTTATCTTCAGCAAGTAATAAATTCTGATACTCAGCTTATTCATTTTTAAAGGGAGATAATAATAATTGTCCTGCCTTTCTCACAGGGCATTTGTGAAACTTAAATGAGATCAGTTATGTTAAAGTCCACCTTAAAAATATATACTCGTAGGGTAGACATCTGGCGCAACTGTTAAAATGCCACTTGGGACACCAACACCCCATATTGGAGTGCTTGGTCACAAGTCCTGGCTCTGCTCCCAATTCTAGCTTCCTGATAATGCTGACTCTGGAAGGCAGCAAGTGGCAGCTCAAGTAGTTGGGTCCTTGCCACTCACGTGAGACATGTATTGAGTTCCCAGCTCTTGGCTTCAGCCTGGACCAACCCCAGCTGTTGAAGACATTTGAGGAATGAACCAGCAGATGGTAAATCTCTACCTCTCTGTGTGTCTTCCTTTCAAACATATAAATAATATTTTAAATATAATTTTAAAGTATTTAATGATGACCATTACTTAAATGCATTGAATCATATTTATCACACAGATTCTCAATTGTGAAATAATTAGAACAAAATATGGGCACATAAAAAGAATTCTGTTGTTTAGCCCTACTTCCAGGCTTTTGCCCTTGTCCTAATTGCCACTGATAGCCCCACTTCCTGCCATATAGAAGCATACTATAAAACCTTCAATTACCTGTAAGCCTACCATGAATTTGTTCTTTCATGTCTTACATATTCTTAATCTATACCACACTGCTTAGCACTTAAATTTTCCCAATTTCTCCATGTGTGCATTAACCCCCAGAGTGGAGTTTTGTAGAATTATCAGTTCCTTGAGGTAAACAATTCTATCTCTAAATGGTATTAACATTTAGTAAGCTCTACTTATCTATTATACTATTTTAAGTGCTTTATCTGTATCAATATATTTAATGTTTATAACTTCCCAGCAAGGTAGATATACCATTATTATCCTTGTTTTACTGAATTAAAAGCTGAATCATAAATAGGTTAAATAACTTTCCCAATGTTAGACAGCTAGTAAGCATAAGAACCAGGTTTCAATCCCAGTCAGTCTAATTTATGTCCCATGTTGTTGTTTTTTAAAGATTTATTTATTTATTTATTTGAAAGCAGAATTACATACAAGCAGAGACAGAGAGAGAAGTCCTCCATCCACTGGTTCACTCCCCAGATGGCTTCAATTGCTGGAGCTGCACCAATCCAAAGTCAGGAGACAGGAGCTTCTTCCGAGTCTCCCACATGGGTGGAGGGGCCAAGGACTTGGGCCATCTTCCACTGCCTTCCCAGGCCATAACAGAGAGCTGGATTGGAAGCAGAGCAGCCAGGACTTTAATCGGCGCCCAAATGGGATGGTGGCACTGCAGGCAGTGGTTTTACCCACCATGCTACAGCGCCCCCCTCCATGTTCTTAAACTACGATATTACCCTGCTATTTCATGTTAGTCAGTACAAAGTTTCAGGTTTGTAACATTAATAGCATCTGTACATTTTGTTCATATTTAAAAACACTGTATTTAAGCCAGCGCCAAGGCTCAATAGGCTAATCCTCCGCCTGCGGCGCCAGCACACCAGGTTCTAGTCCCTGTCGGGGCGCTGGATTCTGTCCTGGTTGCCCATCTTCCAGGCCAGCTCTCTGCTGTGGCCCGGGAGTGCAGTGGAGGATGGCCCAACTCCTTGGGCCCTGCACCCCATGGGAGACCAGGAGAAGCACCTGGCTCCTGCCTTCGGATCAGCGCGGTGCAGCAGCTGCAGTGTGCCAGCTGCGGCGGCCATTGGAAGGTGAACCAACGGCAAAGGAAGACCTTTCTCTCTCTCTCTCTCTCACTGCCTACTCTGCCTGTCAAAAAAAAAAAAAAACACTGTATTTATACACTTAAAATTTTGTTAAGAGGACTGATCTCATATTACCCGTTCTTGCCACAATAAAAGAGTAAAAGCAAGAACTTATTTCTTTTAGATTTATTTATTCATTTTAAAACAAATCTTAATTAAACTACATGTCTAAATTTGTAAATTATGGGGCCAGCATTGTGGCCGGCATCTCATATGAACACTGGGTTGACTCCCAGCTGCTCTGCTTTTGCTCCAGCTCTCTGCTAGACAAGGCAATAGAAAATGGCCCAAATACTTGGGCCCTATGTGGGAGACCATTCATGTGGGAGATGCAGATGCCACCCACATGCCACTCATGTGGGAGACCCAGATAGAGTTCTTGGCTCCTGTTTTCAGCCTGCTCCATTCTTGACCATTGTAGCCATGTGTGGAGTGAACCAATGGATGCAAGATCTCTTTGGTAAATAATATTTTTCAAAAAAATATTGTGAAGCAGATACTGTGGCACAACAGGTTAAAGCCATGTTCTGCAGTGCCAGCATCCCATGTGGATGCCAGTTCGAGTCCCTGCTGCTTCTCTTCCAATCCAGCTCTCTGCTAAGGCCTGGAAAAGTAGTAGAGGATGGCCCAAGTCCTTGGGCCCCTGCACCTACGTGGGAGACCTGGAAGAAGCTCCTGGCTCCTGGCTTCAGATAGGCCCAGCTCCAGCTGTTGCAGCCATTTGGGGAGTGAACCATCTGATGGAAGACCTCTCTCTCTCTCTCTCTCCGCCTTTCAAATAAATAAATAAATAAATCTTTTAAAAAAGAATATTGTGTGGTATCCTAGAATGTTACATTAGAAGGACCTTCCTATTTGTATTTCCTAATGGGGATATGATACTCTGTGGCTTTAACATGCTGCAGTCTTCACATACATTCCTCTGGCCTCCAACACTCCTCAGCCACCCAAACGTTCCTTCATTATGCACTTTTTATTTCATTCAGCCTGTATGGTTTGTGTATCTTTTTAATAAGATTTTATTGATTTCCAAAAGTTAAAGAGAGAAAGAGAAAGTGGTCATCCACCCACTGGCTCACTCCCCAAGTGTCTGCAACAGCCAGGGCTAGGCCATGCCAAAGCCAGAGGCTGGAACTCCACCTGCATCTCCCATATAAGTAGCAAGAGCCCAGACACTTTGGGCCATCATTCACAGCCTTCCCAGGCTCATTAGCAGTGAGATGGATAGGAACCCAAGCATCCAGGATAGTAATCTGCACTCATATGCGATGCTTGAATCACAAGTAGTAGCTTAACCCACTGTACCACAACACCCCCAGTATTGTAAAAAAAGATATTTCAGGGGCACATATTGTGATATAAAGGGTTAAGCTGCTGCTTGGGACACCCACACCCTATATTAGAGTACTTGGCTTGTGTCCTAACTACTCATCTTCCTTCCAACTTCTTGCTAATGCATCTGGGAGTCTGTGGACAATGGCTCAAACACTTGAGCTTCTTCCACCCAGGTGGGAAACCTCGATGGCTCTTTTCTTAGACCTATTCTAAGCCCACCTGTTGCAGGTATTTGGTGAGTGAACAAGCAAAAGGAAGATATCCTCATTTTCTCTCTTTCTCTCTCTCTTTCTCTTTCTCTTTTCTTTCTCTTTCTCTCTCCCATTCAAATTAAAATATAAGTAAGTCTTGGGGCCGGTGCTGTGGCATAGTGGGTAAAGCCACCACCTGCAATGCCGGCCATATGGGTGCCAGTTCTAGTCCCGGCTGCTCCACTTCCAAACCAGCTCTCTGCTATGGCCTGGGAAAGCAGTAGAAGGCAGCCCAAGTCCTTGGGCCCCTGCACCCATGTGGGAGACCTGGTTCCTGGCTTCGGATCAGTGCACCTCCAGCTATTGTGGCCTGTTGTGGAGTGAACCAGCAGGTAGAAGACCCTTTCTCTCTCTCTCTCTCTCTCTCTCTCTCTCTCTCTCTCTCTCTGCTTCTCCTTCTCTCTCTGTGTAACTCTAACTTTC
The DNA here is from genome assembly GCA_949820135.1 of Sylvilagus floridanus. Lineage (NCBI taxonomy): Eukaryota > Metazoa > Chordata > Mammalia > Lagomorpha > Leporidae > Sylvilagus > Sylvilagus floridanus. The sequence goes on along the minus strand of OX463223.1, from coordinate 59,302,518 downwards.
AAGTAAATAAATAAATCTTTTTTTAAAAAGAAGTTAAGTAAAACTGAATGAGAAATTTAAAATAAATAAATTAAAATTAAAAAAATAAAAATAAGTCTTTAATAAATTCAATGGGGCCAGCATTGTGGCTTGCAACTTCAGCATCCCATATGGGCATTGGTTCGTGTCCCAACTGCTCCACTTTCATTCTAGCTCCCTGCTAACGTATCCAGGAATGACCCAAGTGCTTGGGCCCCTGCATTCACATTAGAGACCCAGATCAAGCTCTAGGCTCCTAGCTTCAGCCTGGCCTAGTCCTGGCTGTTATGCCATTTGGGAAGTGAACCAGCAAATGGAAGCTCTCTCTTTCTCCCTCTTTATCTCTCCTTGTCTCTGTAACTTTGCCTTTCAAATAAATAAATAAAATCTTTTAAAAATCAATTCAGATATTAAAAAGATACTCTGCATTTTAGCCTCCAGGATAAATACAAATGGTTTTGTATGCTCATCTCAGACTATAAACTTTGGTTTTCTTAGTTGCCAAAATCCCCTGGCTTTTCACTCTACTGACATAATTTTGTATTTTCATACAACTTTTAAATAGCTTCTTAAGATAATTAAATATATCTGGGGCCAGCACTGTGGCGCAGCAGGTTAACGCCCTGGTGTAAAACACTGGCATCCCATATGGGCACCAGTTCGAGACCCAGCTGCTCCACTTCCAATCCAGCTCTCTCCTATGGCCTGGGAAAGCAGTAGAAGTAGGAAGATTCCAAAAAAAAAAGGTAGAAAGAAAAGAACTATAATGAAAATACAAAACAAGTACCAAAATTGCAATAGTTTGACCTTATCTATCAATAATCACCTTAAATGCACACAGATTAAATATTAAGTATCCAACTAAAAGATATGAAGTGACAAAACGGATTTTAAACAAAATAAGTCCCAACTATACGCTGTTTACAAAAAACTCTGAGGATATACATATACTGAATTTGAAAGAAAGTAATAAAATATTCCATGCAAATTGAACCCAAGAAAGCAGTAGTCACCATACTTAGATAAAATAGATTTTAAATCGAAGGCAGTAAAAAGAATCAAGGAAGATCATTACATAATGATGAAGGTTCAACCTAGCAAGAGGAAATATGCACACACACACACACACACACACACACAATATTGGTGCATCCAAATATGCAAAGAAAATAGTAACAGACGTGAAGGGGAAATAAACTCCAATACCGGGGCTGGCACTGTGGGGTAGCAGGTAAAGCCACAGCCTGCAGTGCTGGCATCCCATATAGTCACTGGTTCAAGACCTGGCTGCTCCACTTCCGATCCAGCTCTCTGCTATGGCCTGGGAAAACAGTAAAAGATGGCCCAAGTCCTTGGGCCCCTCCACCCATGTGGGAGACCCGGAAGAAGCTCCTGGTTCCTGGCTTGGGATTAGCGTATCTTTGGCCATTGTAGCCAATCAGGGAGTCAACCAGTGCATGGAAGATCTCTCTCTCTCTCTCTCTCTCTCTCTCTCTCTCTCTCTCTGTGTGTGTGTGTGTGTGTGTGTGTGTAACTCTGACTTTCAAATAAATAAATAAATCTTAAAAAAACAGTTTCAGTACAATAATAGTAGGAGACTTTAATACACCACTTTCAGAAATGGAAAGATTATCCAGACAGAAAATCAACAGAGAAAGAACACTGTCAAAATGCACCCTACATCAGTGGGATCTAACAGAAACACAAAACATTCTCTGCAACACTCACAGAATAAGTAGTCTTCTCAAAAGCACAGGGAACATTCTCCAGGAAGATCAAATGATAAGTCACAAGTCTCTAGAAATTTAAAAAAAAAATTGAAATCATATACAGCTTCTTTTCTGACCACAATACAGTAAAAGAAAACTTTGGAAACTACATTACACAAGTTACTCTTGAACAACAAATGGATCAAGGAAAATATTAAGGAAGAAATTTTAAAAATTTTAAATAAATGAAAATGGAAACACAATACATGAAAATCTATAAGATAAATTAAAAGCATTACTAAAAATTAAGTTTGTAGCCCTCAGTACCTGCACCAAAAAAGCAGAACTCTGGAGTGGTCATTTGTCCTAGCAGTTAAAATGGAGCTTGGAACATCCACATCCCATATCAGAGTACATAGGTTCGAATCCCAACCCCACTCTCATTCTCAGCTTTTTGTTAATGTGCATGCTGGGAGGCAACAGATAACAGCTCAAGTAGTCAGGTACCTGCCACTCAAATGGGAGACTCAGTTTTGAGTTTCCAGCTCCCAGCATCAGCCTGGCCCAGCCTAAGCTGTTGTAGGGATTTGGGGAGAAAACCACTAGATGGGAGCTAGCTCTCATAATAATTTTCATATCCCCTACCTCTTTCTCTATCTCCCTCTCTTGAATAAAGATTTCAAAGCACAAAGATATGAGATAATCACCTTTTTGTTGCATCTCAAAAAGCCAGAAAAGCCGGCACCGTGGCTCAACAGGCTAATCCTCCGCCTTGCGGCGCCAGCACACCAGGTTCTAGTCCCGGTCAGGGCGCCGGATTCTGTCCCGGTTGCCCCTCTTCCAGGCCAGCCCTCTGCTGTGGCCCGGGAGTGCAGTGGAGGATGGCCCAAGTGCTTGGGCCCTGCACCCCATGGGAGACCAGGAAAAGCAGCTGGCACCTGGCTCCTGCCATCGGATCAGCGCTGTGCGCCGGCCGCAGTGCGCCGGCCACGGCGGCCATTGGAGGGTGAACCAACGGCAAAGGAAGACCTTTCTCTCTGTCTCTCTCTCTCTGTCCACTCTGCCTGTCAAAAATAAAAATAAAAAATTTAAAAATAAAAGATGTTTTTGTAAACCTCATAGTAATTGCAAAGAAAAAATCTGTAATCGATTCACCAAAAGTCAGTCTCTCTCTCTCTCTCTCTCTCTCTCTCTCTCTCAAATAAATAAATAAATCTTTAAAAAACACTTTTGGGCCGGCGCCGCTGCTTAATAGGCTAATCCTCTGCCTGCGGCGCCGGCACACCAGGTTCTAGTCCCAGTTTGGGCACCGGATTCTGTCCCAGTTGCTCCTCTTCCAGTCCAGCTCTCTGCTGTGGCCCGGGAGTGCAGTGGAGGATGGCCCAAGTGCTTGGGCCCTGCATCCCATGGGAGACCAGGAGAAGCACGTGGCTCCTGCCCTCGGATCAGCGTGCCGCCCATGGTGGCCATTGGAGGGTGAACCAATGGCAAAAGGAAGACCTTTCTCTCTGTCTCTCTCACTGTCCACTCTGCCTGTAAAGAAAAAACAACAAAAAAAATTGTAAAAAAAAAAAAAACAGCCAGAAAAGCACAAACCACAAATTGTAGAATGAAAAAAATAATAAAACTGAAAGCAGAAACAGAATACATAGACACTTTTGAAAAATTTTATTTATTTGAAAGGCAGAGTAAAAGAGAGAGAGAGACACAGAGACAGAAAAACAAATCTTCCACCCATTGGTCCATTCCCAAATGGCCGCAATGGCCAGAGCTGAGACAATTGGAAGTCAGGAGTCAGGAGCATCTTCTGCAGTATTTGGCAGACATTGGTAGTAGAAAACCTAACTACACCATGGAAATTGGGACTAGAACCTTACAGAAATGTAGGATTTAACTACAGAGTAGTTCAAATTATGACCAAGGATGAGCTGTCTCAGGAAAAATAGAAGAAAAATGATCAGGCTAATAAACCTTTATGTTTATGAAAACGAAAAAGTCTCAAGATGGAGAGAGTTCAGTTGCTACAGAAATAGAAATACAAGGACTGGGGCCAGCCCTGAGGCATAGTGGGCTAAGCACCTGCTGGCTGCGCCGGCATCCCATATGGGCGCCCGTTGGTAACTGCCCATTTAGGGAGCTCACCAGGGATGGAAGACCTTTCTCTGTCTCTCCCTCTCTGTAACTCTACCTCTGAAATAAATAAGAAAATATATCATTAAAAAAATACAAGGACTGACAAAACAGCACCAGGTTTGTTAACTAAGAGTAAGAGGTACCTTGTGTGCGTGGAGGGAAAAGCCAGATTCAAAGGAGTTAAGCACTGGATGAAGAAAACAAAATAAACTGAAAGTTCCATCAGACCCTTCCCCATTCTTGTCTTGCTCCAGAAACACTGTGGTAATGAGACTTTTTTTTTCTTTTTTTCCCAGCGAGTCAAGTTTTTCTAAGATTTGTGTCCTAGTGGCAGGGAAAAATCAGCTTGTTGGTCACCCCTGCGCGGTCAGCGCCCACTAACCGCTGGCTTGTCCCCCGCCCCCGCCACTCCCCTGGCCTGAATGTGGGAGGCGAAGGCAGTGAGGGTCTCCTCAGGAGTGAGGTAGGTGCCGCGGACGATGTCCCTCACTGACCAGCATGTCCACGCAGGGCTCGGTGCCATCCTGCCTCACATCTGCAACCAACGAGCAGTTAAGATTGGTGGAGTGGGCCTAATTGCTGCGGACTGCCTGGAGGAAGGTCCTGCTTCATGCAACACAGCCCAAGCCGAGTCAATAACGACGCCATGATGACCTCTGCCCCGGAAGGACTCGTGTGGGTGGAAGCATATACAGAGACTCTCTCTCTCTCTCTCTCTCTCTCCCCCCCCTCCCTCCCTCCCTCCCTCCCTCTCCCTCTCCGATTTATTTATTTATTTATTTATTTGAAAGTCAGAGTTACACACAGAAAGAGAAGGAGAATCAGAGAGAGAGAGAGATAGGTCTTTCATCTGCTGGCTTCACTCCCCAATTGGCCACAACAGTTGGAGCTGAGCGGATCCGAAACCAGGAGCCAGGAGCTTCTTCCGGGTCTCCCACACAGGTTCAGGGAACCAAGGGCTTCGGACATCGTCTATTGCTTTCCCAGGCCATAGCAGGGAGCTAGATCAGAAATGGAGCAGCTGGGTCTTGAACCAGCACCCATATGGGATGGCAGCGCTGCAGGCCAGGGCTTTAACCTGCCGCGTCACAGCCCCAGCCCCTGGAAGCCCCCCCCACCTCAGTCTCTCTCTCTCTCTCTCTCTCTGCCTCTCTCTCTGCCTCTGCATCTTTGTAACTCTGACTTTCAAATAAATAAATAAATCTTTTTTAAAAAGGAATGATACATATAATATTTTGCTAAGGTATACACTATATAAAGTTATGTAAATTGTGACACCAAACATTTCAAGTCAGGGGAATGGAGTATAGGTCTGAGTTCTGATATCATTGAAACTGTTATCAGCTTAAAATAGCCTATTATCGCTGTAAGATTTTTCTATGCTTTATGGTTCAGAAAAACCTATGATAAACAAAAAATAGAAAGTATGAAATCCTGTCTTTTGGATATACCTTTGTCAAACCAATGTTTAAGAATGTTCTATTATGGCCGGCGCAGTAGCTCACTAGGTTAATCCTCCACCTGCGGTGCACCCCGGGTTATAGTCCTGGTCGGGGCACCGGATTCTGTCCGGGTTGCTCTTCTTCCAGTCCAGCTCTCTGCTGTGGCCGAGGAGTGCAGTAGAGGATGGCCCAGGACCTTGGGCCCTACACCCGCATGGGAGACCAGGAGGAAGCACCTGGCTCCTGCCTTCGGATCGGCCACAACACACTGGCCATATCGGCCATTTGGGGGGTGAACCAACGGAAAAGGAAGACCTTTCTCTCTCTCTCTCTCTCTCTCTCTCACTGTCTAACTCTGCCTGTCAAAAAAAAAGTGTTCTATTACAATAGTTTTAATTATCTGTGATTACTTCAACATTTACTGTATGTGAGTAGAAAAAAACCTGAACTTTGGAAAAAGATACTTCAACATGGATATCATTAATTAGAATCCACATTTACTTGTAGCTTGTTTTTTTGTTTAATGTAAAATTTATATACAATAAAATGTATAAATCTTTCACAAATTAAAAAACTAAAGCATACCACTAGGGAAAAATCGCTTAATCACAAAAGACACCAAAACAGCAATAAAGTATGTATAAAACAATAGAAAGCAATTAACACTATGATAGTATTAAATTCTTACATAGCAATAATTATCTTAAATGTAAACACATTAAATTCTCAAATGAAAAGATACAGAGTTGCTGAATGGATAAAACAAAAAATATCCAACCATATGCATCCTATGAGATTCACTACAACAATAAGGACACACATAGATTTAAAATGAGGGAATGGAAAAGTATTCCCTGCAAATCAAAACTAAAACACAGCAGATATGGATATACTTACAATGAATAAAAACAGACTTTAAATCAAAAACTGTGAAACAAAACATGGAAAGTCATTGAAAAATAATACATGAGTCACTTTATCAAGGGCATGTAACAATTATAAACAATGTTAGAGAGGATGTAGAGGGAAAGAACTATTGTATGCTGTTGGTGAGAATGGAAATTAGCACAGTCATTATGGAGGACACTATAAAGGTTCCTCAAAAAAATTAAAATAGGGGGCCAGCGTTGTGGCGCAACGGGTTAACACCCTGGCCTGAAGCACCAGCATCCTATATGTGCGCCAGTTCTTGACATAATTTTGTATTTTCATACAACTTTTAAATAGCTTCTTAAGATAATTAAATATATCTGGGGCCAGCACTGTGGCGCAGCAGGTTAATGCCCTGGTGTAAAACACTGGCATCCCATATGGGCACCAGTTCGAGACCCAGCTGCTCCACTTCCAATCCAGCTCTCTGCTGTGGCCTGGGAAAGCAGTGGAAGATGACCCAGGTCCTTGGGCACCTGCACCCACGTGGGAGACCCCGAAGAAGCTCCTGGCTCCTGGTTTCGGATCTGCGCAGTTCCAGCTATTGTGGCCAATTGGGGAGTGAACCACTGGATGGAAGACCTCTCTTGCTCTCCTCTCTCTGTGTAACTCCGATTTTCGAATAAATAAATACATCTTTAAAAAAAATAAAAATAGAAGTACCCTATGACTTAGTACTACTGCTGTGTATACATCCAAAGGAAATGCATTAAGCAATATGCTGAGGAGATACCTGCACTCCTCTTACGTTCAATGTAACAATACTCACCATAGCCAAGGTATCAAATCAACCTAATATACATCATTGATGAATGTATAAAGGAAATGTTGTAAACACACACACACACACACACACACACACACACACACACTGGACTACTATTAACCTTTAGCACAGGAAGTAAATTTTGTCATTTGCAACAAAATGGATAACACTGGAAGACATTATGCTTAATGAAATAAAGATAACCAAGATAAGCACAGAAAGACAGTGTGACCTCACTTGTACATGGAATCTAAAAAAGTAGAATTCATAGATGTAGATAGTAGAATGATTACTGGAGGTTGGGAGGGAGGACAGATTAGAAGATGTTAGTCAAAGCATATAAAATGACAGTTATATAGGAGGAATAAATTCAAGATATATATTGTACAATATGGTGACTACAATTAACTAGAAGATATTTATTGTGTGGACTGCTATGAGACTATATCTTAAATGTTCTGATCAGGGAAATGCAATCAAAACCACAATGAGGTTTCACCAAACCCCAGTTAAGAGAAAGGTCTTCCTTTTTCGTTGGTTCACCCCCAAAATGGCCGCTACGGCCAGCACGCTGCGGCCGGCATGCTGCGCCGATCTGAAGCCAGGAGCCAGGTGCTTCCTCCTGGTCTCTCATGCAGGTGCAGGGCCTAGGCACTTGGGCCATCCTCCACTGCCCCTCCTCCCCCCCCCCCCCCCCCGGCCACAGCAGAGAGCTGGAGTGGAAAAGGAGCAACCAGGACAGAAGAATCCGGCGCCCCAACCGGGACTAGAACCCAGCAGAGGATTAGCCAAGTGAGCTGTGGCGCCAGTCAGAAGGGTTGCATACAGAAATCAACAAACAAATGCTGGCAGGAACATGGGGAGAAAGGGTACCTTAATCCACTGTTGGGAATGTAAACTGGTACAGCCGCTGTGGAAGACAGTATGGAGATATCTCAGAAAGCTGAATATAGACCTGTCGAGAACCCTCACCAACAAAAGTCTCACCAGCAAAGGTCCAACCCACGGAGTCACGACACGACCGCTGTTGATCGGTTCTCAAGGAACTTTTATTTTTAGTGATAAAAGAAGGAAAGGAGAGAGGGAAGCAGCCGAGAGAAAGAAGGAGAAAGACTGAAGAGGCTACTCCATGTTCCCGCCCCTAACACGGTCTTTTATCCATTCCCAATCCCCCAGGGATAGGGCGAGTAGTCCATCAATCAGATCAAAGGGCACGCATAGTCTCAGGTCAAGGTGTATCTCATCTCATCAGGTTGTTTGCAAGTCCTTTCAGGTCAAGGTGTGTCTCATCTCATCAGGTCAAAGGTGTGTCTCATCTCATTTCCTTGACCTTGTTCTGCTCCGCAGGATGAGGCAGTGCAATGAGGAGGTCCCCACAGGTGGCCGGCCTGTGGGTCCCCACATAGACCTACCATATGATCCAGCCATCCCACTCCTGGGAATTTATCCAAAGGAAGTGAAATCAGCATATGAAAGAGGTATCTGTACCCCTGTGTTCATTTCAGCTCGATTCACAATAGCGAAGATATGGAATCAACCCAGATGGCCATCAGCTGAAGACTGGATGAAGGAATTATGGTATACATACACTATGGTATATATACAGTATGGAATACTACACAGCAGTTAAAAATGAAATCTTATTATTTGCAACAAAATGGATTCAACTGGAAACAATTATACTTAGTGAAATAAACCAGTCAGAAAAGGACAAATACCATATGGCCTCTCTAATCTATGGTAACTAGCAGAGTACTTGAAGTGTAATCTATAGGAGCAAAACTGACATTTTGAGATGCGATGATTTTGAACAGCCCTTGCCTTGACTGTCGGGGAACAATGTTTTTTCTTGCTTGTTTGTCTTTGTTCTTTACTTCTTTTTTTCTTCATACTAATCGATGAACGCTCTACTTGGTGTAGGGTTAATCTTACGAGTGTAAAAAATAACTGAAAATTGATCTCTGTAAGAATATAAGAATGGGAAAGGAAGAGGGAGGAGGAGAAAGGTGGGAGTATGGGTGGGAGGAAGGTAAGGGGGGAAGAAAAATCATGTTCCCAAATCTGTATATAGTAAATGCATGAACTTGTATTCCTTAAACAAAATAAAGATTTTTTAAAAGAGAATAAAAAAAATTTTTAAAAAGCTAAGTACATGAAGTAATGCATATGTTAATTACCTCATTGTAGTCATTCAACAATGTAAACATATTTCAACAACATGGTATACATGATAAATATATGCAAATTTTATTTTTAATAATAAATAATTTTAAAAAGAAGAAATTATAAAAAGAAACCAAATTAAAAAATCTGAGCTCTATAAAGGACAAGAGACTTTTAGGAGGTACTTCTAAGAGTGGTACTTCTAACATCCTTGTCCTTTTAGAATGCTATCAAAAGGGCTGGTTTCTGCCTTATCTTACACAGAACTCCAAAAGACATAACAAAGTCACACACCATGTGAAGTAAAACATTTTGGATTACCATAGGAAAAAAAAAAATAATGCACACTTGGGGTAGCTAGAAACAAGGGCCCATAACTGCTAGCCAGGTTGACTGTGAGAGGTAGTTGTTTCATCAAAAGTATCTTCAATACAGAGCTAAAAGGAACATGAAAATCTGAAAAACATGACACAATGAAAAGACCAAAATAAATCCTCAGTAGCAAAAACTAAAGACATAGAAATCCATGAATTTCCTGAAGACTTCAAATCAATCATCTTAAAGAAGATCAGCAAATTACAAGAAAACATATGTAGAGAATTGCTATGATTTGGATGTCATTTTTCACCACCAAAGTCATGTTGAGATTTAATCCCCAATGTTATGATGTTGAGATGATGTTGAGACTAAAAGAGGTGATTAATTCATTAAAAAGGATTGGTGACTTTCTCATGGAAGTGGGTAGATGTGAGTTAAGTTCTTGTTCTCACATGAATTGGATTAGTTCTTATAAGAACAAGTTGTTACAAAGGCAGGCCACTTCACTTGCTTGGCTCCTTCTGCATATGGCAACTTCCCCTTCTGGTTCTCTGCCACAAGTTGATATAGCACAAGGGCTTCACTAGAAGCTGAACTAATGATGATGCTATGATCTTGAGCATCCCTGCCTCAAGAACTGTGAGCTTAAACCTCTTTTATCTATAACTTATCCAGTCTCAGGTATTTTGTTATGGCAATACAAAATGAACTAAGGAATTGTCACCAACAGGTGAGATTTTCCTACAACTATACCTGAAAATAAGAAATTGAAGGTGCAGTCTAGAAAAAAATGGGATTACTGTAAAAAGCACTATGAGAAATTTTAGTCAGCACTCAGAAGATAAGGAAACCAGGAAAAATTTAGGATTTCTTAGAGATTGGCTAGGTGGTCATGACCAGAGTGCTCATAGAAATGAAAACCATAAAGATCACAGTCTAGGCTCATGGAAGGCAAAACTTAAGAGTGATAAACTAGGATTTCTTGCAGAAGAAATTTAGAAACGAAGCATTTAGGCTGCTCTCTCATTACTTTTAAATGCAATATAATAGGATTTCAAAGCAAAAGTATGACCTAAAGACATATGATTAAGAATAATTTGATTTAGAAAAATCAAAGACTGACCATATATGAGGAAAAATGTTGAGGGAAGAATACCAAGGATGCAGTAATTTTCTTTTTTTTAGATTTATTTATTTATTTATTTATTTATTTATTTGAAAGTCAGAGATACACAGAGAGAAGGAGAGGCAGAGAGAGAGAGAGAGGTCTTCCATCCACTGGTTCACTCTCCAATTGTCTGCAATGGTCGGAGCTTTGCCGATCCAAAGCCAGGAGCCAGAAGTGTCTTCCAGGTCTCCCACACGGGTGCAGGGGCCAAAGAGTTGGGCTATCTTCTGCTTCTTTCCCAGGCCATAGCAGAGAGCTGGATTGGAAGAGGAGCAGCTAGAACTTGAACTGTCGACCATATGGGATGTTGGCACTGCAGGCAGCGCCTTTACCCACTACACCACAGTGCTAGCCCCACTACAGTAATTTTCATGAGACACTGCCCACGACTGCCTGGACACTTAGCCATACCAGAAGTAGTTCAAAAAAGCCCGGGCATAGCTTGTGGCACCACTCAAGAATACAAGCAGTAAGTTTTGGCAGTATCCAGAGCCATACGGTGTTAAAACTACAGCAAAGCAGAATTCAAGCTATGGTGGTATGGCTTCCCCTAAGCAGATTTCAAAGTGTGTATCTAACTGCCTGTAAGCCTAGACAGAAATTTACCATAGGAGGAAAGCTGCCACAGAAGAGTTTCCACTGGGACAACGCCCAGAGGGTCCATGGAAGCAGGGCTGTTCTTGATATCCAGTAACTGTAGAACCACTTGGCAGCATGCAATGCCAGCCTGAAAGCTGCAGGAATGAGTGTACAACTCGAACCTGGGAGAACAGCTTTGCCAACTGAGCCCAGCAAAGCTATCACGGCAGGGTTACCTGAGGCCCATAAAATCTATCTCCAGCCCTGGTGTGCATAGGATGATAGGATGCCAGCTAAGAAGTTTTGAGATTTCCTGTCTATCTCTCTGGCTTTTGAACTTGATTTGGATCAGTTACTCCATTCTACATGTTCATTGCTCCCTTTGTGAATGGGGGTGCTTCAACAGTCCTGCCATTGTAACTTGAAAGTAGATAATTTGCTTTTTTATTTCATAGACTAATGGCAAGAAAGATTTTTCCTTAAGTTTCAAATGAGACATTGGACATGGAATTTTTTTTTTTTGGACAGGCAGAGTGGACAGTGAGAGAGAGAGATACAGAGAGAAAGGTCTTCCGTTGCCGTTGGTTCACCCTCCAATGGCCGCCGCTGACGGCGCGCTGTGGCCAGCGCACCACGCTCGTCCAATGGCAGGAGCCAGGAGCCAGGTGCTTTTCCTGGTCTCCCCATGGGGTGCAGGGCCCAAGCACCTGGGCCATCCTCCACTGCACTCCCGGGCCACAGCAGAGGGCTGGCCTGGAAGAGGGGCAACCGGGACAGAATCCGGCGCCCCGACCGGGACTAGAACCCGGTGTGCCGGCGCCGCAAGGCGGAGGATTAGCCTGTTGAGCCACGGCGCCGGCCTTGGACATGGAATTTTGAGTTGACACTAAAGTGAGTTAAAATTTTGGGACTTTAGGCTGGAGAGATTATAACTCATATGTGAGAAAGATGCAATGGATGTGGGGGAGGGTGACACAAGGGAAAGTCATGGTTTGGAGGTGGTTTGTCTGCATCAGAATTCAAGAGCTAATCCTCAATGTAACAGTGTTGAAATGACGTGAAGCCTTTGAGAGGCAATTAAGTCATTAAAAAGGAGTGATATCTTTCTTGCGGGACTGTCCATGATTAAGTTCTCATCCTGGTGAGAATGAACAAGTTCTTATGAGAACATGTTGGTATAAAGAAAGGCTACCTAACATGTTTAACATCTTCTATACATGGCTATTGCCCCTTCTGCTTCTCTGCCATGAGTTGATATAGTAGGAAGACCTCACCAGAAGCTGAATAGATACTGCTGCCATAAGCTTGAACTATCCTGTCTCCAGAACTGTGAGCTAAATCAACCACTTTTCTTAATGGCTTACTGAGATTCAAATTTTTCATTACAGAAATACAAAGCAGATTAAGACAACAACTAAACAAAAATGGGAATACAATACATGAACAAAATGTGAATATCAACAAAGAAAAACAATAAAGAACCACAAAGAAACTCTGGAGATTAAAAATACAATAACGATTTAACATGGGAAGGGGGATACTCAGCAAACTTATAGAATGGCAGATGTCCTAAACAGCACTCAGGCCTCAGAATCAGCCCTTAAGGCATTCAGATCTAGCTAAAAAGCCCATGAGAGTATTTCAGGCATGGAAAGCCAAGACACTCTGGCAAAAAACAAACACCTAAATAAAAGATCCCTGTGAGTGAGATCCCAGAGGAAAGAATGGGCCATCAAAGAAGGAGTTACCTTTCTCTGAAGGGAGGAGAGAACTTTCACTTTGACTATGACCTTGTCGAAATAAGATCAGGGTTGGCAAACTCAAAAGGCTTTTATAGCCTTGGCAACTCATGACAAAAGCCTCGGGTCATTACTGACGCCATAAACAAGAGTGTCAACAACAGGAATCACTGTGCACTTACTCCCCATGTAGGATAAACTCAAAAGGCTTTTATAGCCTTGGCAACTCATGACAAAAGCCTCGGGTCATTACTGACGCCATAAACAAGAGTGTCAACAACAGGAATCACTGTGCACTTACTCCCCATGTAGGATCTCTGTCCTTAATGTGTTGTACTATGTGAATTAGCGGTATAACTAGTACTCAAACAGTACTTCACACTTTGTGGTTCTGTGTGGGTGCAAACTGTTGAAATCTTTACTTAGTAGATAATAAATTGATCTTCTGTATATAAAGATAATTGAAAATGAATTTTGATGTGAATGGGATGGGAGAGGGAGCAGGAGATGGGATGGTTGCAGGTGGGAGGGAGGTTATGGGGGGAGAAAGCCACTGTAATCCAAAAGCTTTACTTTGGAAATTTATATTTATTAAATAAAAGTTAAAAAATACAATAACTGAACTAAAAAATTCACCAGAAAGTTTCAACAGAAGACTTCCTCAAAAATAAGAACCAAGATTAGGGCAAGATGGCGGAATAGGAAGGCAGCACACTGATAGTCCGGGGAGAGACAGTTTAATAAAAGTGGAGATACTGCAGGTTCAAGGAAGAGTAGGGGAAGAAACAGCAGAGGAAACTCTTCCGGAACTAGTGATTCACAGTGGACCTTCAAGGAGAGCGTGGGAGCCCGCAGTTCGGGACACCAGCGGCAGACTCAATGCACCAGCGCTGGAGTGGGAATAAGAGAGGCAGGAGATGTACAATTTGGGACATGCTCAATCAGTTGTGCCCCAAATGGTGGAGTTAGAAACGTGCCAGGAGATTCCAATTTAATGCCATTAAGGTGGCATGTACCAATGCCATCTCAATAGTCCAAGTGATCAATTTCAGTTCACAATTGATCACACTGATAGGTCTAAGAGTCAAAGGGATCACACAAACAAGACTAGTGTCTGCTAATACTAACTGATAGAATCAAAAAGGGAGAGAATGATCCAACATGGGAAGCGAGATACACAGCAGACTCATAGAATGGCAGATGTCCTAAATAGCACTCTGGCCTCAGAATCAGCTCTTAAGGCATTCAGATCTGGCTCAAGAGCCCATGAGTATATTTTAGGCATGGAAAGCCAAGACACTCTGGCAAAAAAAAGAAGACCTAAATGAAAGATCTCTGTGAGTGAGATCCCAGTGGAACGAATGGGCCATCAAAGAAGGAGGTACCTTTCTCTGAAGGGAGGAGAGAACCTCCACTTTGACTATGTTGACTATGACCCTGTCGGAATAAGATTAAAGTCGGCGAACCCTAAAGGCTTCCATAGCCTAGGCAACTCATGACTAGAGCCTAGGGAGATTACTGACGCCATAAACAAGAGTGTCAAATTGTTAAATCAACTTCAGGAGTCACTGTGTACTTACGTCTCAATGGGATCTGTCCTTAATGTGTTGTCCAATGTGAAGTAATGCTATAACTAGTACTGAAACAGTATTTTACACTTTGTGTTTCTGTGTGGATGCAAACTGATGAAATCTTTACTTAGTACATACTGAATCAATCTTCTGTATATAAAGATAATTAAAAATGAAAAAAAAATCTTGGTGTTAAATTGGAAATTGCATAGAAAATTAATTTAAAAAAATATATCATGTAGGATCGCTGTCCTTAATGTGCTATACATTGTGAATTAATATTATAACTAGTACTCCAACAGTATTTTTCACTTTGTGTTGCTATGTGAGGGCAAACTGTTGAAATCTTTACTTAATATATACTAAACTGATCTTCTGTATATAAAGAGAATTGAAAATGAATCTTGATGTGAATGGAAGGGGAGAGGGAGTGGGAAAGGGGAGGGTTGCGGGTGGGAGGGAAGTTATGGGGGGGGAGCCATTGTAATCTATAAACTGTATTTTGGAAATTCATATTCTTTAAATAAAAGCATTATTAAAAAATAAGAACCAGTAAATTCAAAGAGAGGTCATTGAAAATTATTTAATCACAGGAGTAAACAGAAAAATGAAAAGGGCTGAAGAAACCTTGAATTATAGGACACCATCAAGCAAACTAACATACACATTAAGAGAATATAAAAAAGTGGATGAGGTATGGGCACTGGTTCAAGTCCCAGCTGCTCCACTTGTGATCCAGCTTCCTGCTAATATGCCTAGGAAAGCAGCAGAGGATGGCCCAAGTCCTTGGGACTCTGTACCCATGTGGTAGACTCAGAAGAAGCTCCTGGCTCCTGGCTCTTGACTTTAGATCGGCTCAGCTCTGGCCATTGCAGCCATTTGAGGAGTGAACCAGTGGATGGAAGACCTCTCTCTCTCTCTCTAACTCTGTCTTTCAAATAAACAACAACAAAAAAATTATAGTGACAGAAAGCAGACAACTGGTTGCCTGGCCATGGAGAGGAGATACAGAAATAGACAATTAGGAGGGATTGTAGACTATGAATATGTTCCCTATATCAATTGCACTCAAGGAGAGATTGTAATGGATAGCTAGTATGAGGGTCACTGCATTGGGTCTGCATATGGACACCTTTCTCACCACCAAAAATAAATAAAATAATAAAATAAAATAGATGAGGGAAAATGAAGAAACTTTATCTAAAGAAATTTTTTAAAAGGAAAAAAAGAATGGCTGATAGGTGACTTGATCCTGGGAGAGAAATGTCTCTATCTCTTCCGAGGACGTAGGAAGAGAGATAAAGTAGAAAGAGAAAGGGGATGAGAAGGACCCTGCACCCAGCTTCGGTTACCTGGACAGCAGAAGCAGCCCTGGTTCCTCTATGAAGTGCCTAGATGAAGCTACAACTTCCGCAATAAGTGTAGTGCCATCTTGAGAAGGCCGGGGCCATCCTTTTCTGAATAAAGTCTGAGGATCTCTTTGGTTGCTGTGCATGCCCTGAGGCATGCCACTGATGGCAGAAGTGCTGTTGTTGCTGTGTGTTTGGGGTTAGGAATGGAGTAGAGATTGGCTTAACTGTTTTCCTTAGAGTTCTCATCTTTCCATAGGTGTCAGGGAGTTCTGTTTCAAGAATATACTTAGGAGGGTTTTAGACTGGTAAGAAAGTCAAGTAGGTTGACTGATCCTAGCCATCTACAATCATATTTAAAGTAGTTTCTCTAGGAGTGTAACCCCCCAGTTCTGCTAGAGGGTGTGGGTCTTTGGAGACCCATGTGGCCTCATAAGTTCAGTATGCAAACTTTGTTGAACCTTATTAGGAGCTAGGCGCTGAAGGCACACAGGAAAATAGACATATGTGCCTTGCCTTCAGGAAGTGTACAGCCCAGTGGGGTAGCAGACGAATAAATTATGAACACTGTTTTATCTGTTATAGAAGCAAACATCAAGTTTGGAGTGGGCAGGGAACTAGAACTGTGGTGCTTCAGCACTATCTAGGGAAGGGTTCTGGAAAGAGATACTATGTGAAAGAAATTGTTCTGGTTTTGGATTGAATTATGAGAAGAGTCAATACAGTTCTGCTTCTTTTAATGCACTTAAAAAGCTCCCAGATTAAAAATCTTCAAGTAAAAATAAAACTAAAAAAAAAAAAAGATAATGACCAAAAATTTTCCATGTCTTGGAAATGAAATGATCATCTAGATTTATAAAGCTCAAGGGATTCCAAGTAAGTTGGGCCCAAAGGAGATTACACCGAGATGTAGTATAATCAAATTGTCAAAAATTAAGGACAAAGAGAATTTTTAAACATCAAGAGAAAAGCAACTCAAAGAAATTGCCATGAGACCATCACCATATTATTTAGGAAGAACCTTGCAGGCAGGGCAGAGGGGAGTAGGAAAACATATTTGGGGTGGGGGGAACACCAACCAAGACCACTATACCAGAAAGTTTTCTTCAAAATTGACAGAGAAACAAAAACTGAGGTAGTTCCACACCACTAGAGCTGCCTTAAAAGAAATGCTAAAGAGAATTCTTCAAGCGGAAATTAATGGACACTAAGCAGTAACACAAAAATACATGAGAATATAAAACTCACTGGTAATGGTAAATTTATAGAAATACACAGAATACTGTGAAACTGTATGTGTAAATCTATTTTAATCCAATAATAAATGTTAAAAGACAAAGATAATAAGAATAATTGTAGTAGGGATGGCATTGTGACACAATAGATAGATGAAGCTGCACCTGCAATGCCAGCATTTCCAAATGAGTACTTGTTCAAGTCCCAGCTGCTCCACTTCCAAATGACTCCCTGATAATACACCTGGGAAATCAATGGAAGATGGTCTAAGTGTTTGGTCTAAGTAACTGTAATATTTTAACATAGAGACTTGGTAGAGAGATGAAAGTAAGTCAGCTGGCGCCGAGGCTCACTAGGCTAATCCTCTGCCTTGCGGCGCCGGCACACCGGGTTCTAGTCCTGGTCGGGGCACCGGAGTCTGTCCCAGTTGCCTCTCTTCCAGGCCAGCTCTCTGCTATGGCCCAGGAGTGCAGTGGAGGATGCCCCAAGTCCTTGGGCCCTGCACCCCACGGGAGACCAGGAGAAGCACCTGGCTCCTGGCTTCGGATCAGCACAGTGCGCCGGCTGCAGCACGTTAGCCGCAGCAGCCATTGGAGGGTGAACCAATGGCAAAGGAAGACCTTTCTCTCTGTCTCTCTCTCTCTCACAGTCCACTCTGCCTGTCAAAAAAAGTAATTAAACAAAATCAAGCAGAAATCCCTCACCAGAAAAAGGACACTAACTGAAATGAACAAAATGATACAAGGTATCAATAGCAGAATATATTAAACAGAAGAAAGAATCACTAAACACAAAGATAGACACTTTGAAAATACACCATTGGGGGAGAAAAAACAAAAGAGAATCAAGAGCATCTCATACGGGCACTAGTTTGAGTCCCAGATGCTCCACTTCTGATCCAGCTCCCTGCTAATGTGCCTGGGAAAACAGTGGAAGATGGTCCAAGTCCTTGGGCCCCTGCACCAGCATGGGAGACCAGGATGAAGTTCCTGGCTCCTGGCTTCAGATCGGCCCAGCTTCCAGTCATTGCGACCATTAGCAGGGAGTGAACCAGTGGATGGAAGTCTCTCTCTCTCTCTCTCTCTCTCTCTCTCTGCCTCTCTGCCTGCCTCTCTGTAACTCCGCCTTATTGGGGCTCAAGAGGGACTTCAGAAAGCCAAAGAAACAAAAAGCATATTCAAAGAGGTTGCAACAGAAAACTACCCAAACCTGGCTCACTTCCCAAATGGCCACAACTGCTGGGGCTGGGCCAAGCCAAAGTCTAGAACCTGGAACTCCATCTGGGTCTCCCACACGAGTGGCGCAGGCCCAAATGTCTGGACCATCCTTTGCTGCTTTCCCAGGTGCATTTTAAGTAGCCGTATCAGAAGTGAAGCAGCCAGAACTTCAACCAGTGCTCCTATGGGATGCTGGCACCGTAGGCAGCAGCTTAACCCATTGCACCACAATGCCAACCCCTGGGGTTATTTTCTTATTAAAAGGTGCTTGCAACCTATGAAAAGTTGTCATTTTATTTGAAAATGGATTTAGATTAGTTGTAAATGTCTATTATAAACTCTAGGGTTAACTTCTTTAAAAACTAAAAAATAAGTACAACTAATATACTAAGAAGAGAAAATGAAATCATAAAAATTCTCAATGAAAACCAAAAGCAGGCAGAGCAAGAGAATAAGTCAAAAATATGAACAAAGAAAAAGGGCAACTAATAAAAACTAGCATATATAAAAACCATACAATATCTGCTCTCAGACCAACCACAATGGAATTGAAACACAAATTATTAACATAAATATGGCTGAAAAATCCAAAAATAGATGTAGCTTCAACAGCATACTTCCAACTATTAAACCAACTAGATCAATAATTCATAAGAAGGAAACATCAATAATCTAAAGCACCAAGTAAAAGAGATATCTGAGTAGATCAGACAACAAGGCCCAACTACGTGCTGCCTACAAGAAATCCACTTTACTCATAAAACACATAAAGACTAAAAGTAAACGAGTGGTGAAAAATACACTGTGTTATTACTAACCAAAAGAACCCAAGAAAACAGTTCCCCCTTATCCAAGACTTCCAGTGGACGCCTAAACCTCATGATAATACTGAACTCTATACACAGTATGTTTTTTCCTGCACACACACATAATAAAGTTTGATTTGTAAATTTAGTATAATAAGAGATTGACAACCAATATTTTTCTTTCTTTCAGTTGAGAGCTTTCACTTTTTCACTTAAAGAAACCACTTTATGGTTTTTTTTGGCATATTCAAATTGCCAGCAGAACTAGTCTTGCACTTTGGGACCATTATAAAGTAAAATAAGGGTTACTTGAACACAAGCAATGCAATACCATGACAATGAATCTGAAATGAAGATGGCTGCTAAGTGACTAACAGGTGGGTAACATATACAGCATGGATATTTTGGACAAAAGGACAATTCATATCCCAGGTGGGAGGGAATTGCATGATGCAAAATTTCATCAAGATACTGAAAACGGTATGCAACTTAAAACTTCAAAAATATTTAAACACCTAAGAATAATTGTTTGTTAATTACAGAGTTCAACCAATAGTACTAAAATAAAAAAATACTAAAATGGATAAAGTATTACATTGTACAACAACAGTCAGCACAAGAGCTGATCAAGTTACTGTTTCTCATAGCGTCCATAAATTTTAACTGTAAAGTGATCCCTGTGAAATATAAGAGAGGGAGGAGATGTACAATTTGGGACATGCTCAATCAGTCATGCCCCAAATGATGGAGTTAGAAATGTGCCAGGGGATTCCAATACAATCCCGTCAAGGTGGCATGTACCAAGGCCATCTCACTAATCCAAGTGATCAATTTCAGTTCACAATTGATCACACTGATAGGTCTAAGAGTCAAAGAGATCACACAAACAAGACTAGTGTCTGCTAATACTAACTGATAGAATCAAAAAGGCAGAGAATGATCCAACATGGGAAGTGAGATACACAGCAGACTCATAGAATGGCAGATGTCCTAAATAGCACTCTGGCCTCAGAATCAGCCCTTAAGGCATTCGGATCTGGCTCAAGAGCCCATGAGAGTATTTTAGGCATGGAAAGCCAAGACACTCTGAAAAAAAAAAAAAAAAAAAAAGAAGACCTAAAGACCTAAATGAAAGATCTCTGTGAGTGAGATCCCAGTGAAATGATTGGGGCCATCAAAGAAGGAGGTACCTCTCTCTGAAGGGAGGAGAGAACCTCCACTTTGACTATGACCCTGTTGGAATAAGATTGAAGTTGGAAAACCCTAAAGGCTTCCATAGCCTCAGCAACTCATGACTAGAGCCTAGGGAGATTACTGACACCATAAACAAGAGTGTCAAATTGTTAAATCAACATCAGGAGTCACTGTGTACTTAAGTCTCATGATGGATCTTTCCTTAATGTGTTGTCCAATGTGAAGTAATGCTATAACTAGTACCGAAATAGTATTTTACACTTTGTGTTTCTGTGTGGGTGCAAACTGATGAAATCTTTACTTAGTACATACTGAATCAATCTTCTGTATATAAAGATAATTAAAAATGAAAAAAAATCTTGGTGTTAAATTGGAAATTGCATAGAAAATTAATCAATTTAAAAAAATATATCATGTAGGATCTCTGTCCTTAATGTGCTATACATTGTGAATTAATACTATAACTAGTACTCCAACAGTATTTTCACTTTGTGTCTCTATGTGAGGGCAAACTGTTGAAATCTTTATGTAATATGTACTAAACTGATCTTCTGTATATAAACAGAATTGAAAATGAATCTTGATGTGAATGGAAGGGGAGAGGGAGCAGGAAAGGGGAGGGTTGTGGGTGGGAGGGAAGTTATGGGGGGGGAAGCCATTGTAATCCATAAGCTGCATTTTGGAAATTTATATTCTTTAAATAAAAGCTTTATATAAAAAAAAGAAAAAAAAAATATTTAGCTCCATTAATATTATTTCCATTTCAACTCCTGGACTGGGGCCAACACTGTGGTGTAATGGCTAAAGCCACAACCTGCAGCACCAGCATCCCATTTGGGCACCAGTTCAAGCCCCAGCTGCTCCACTTCTAATCCAGATCCCTGCTAATGCTCCTGGAAAAGCAGCAGAAGATGACCCAAGTAGCTGGGCCCCGGCACCCATGTAGGAGACCCAGAAGAAGCTCTTGGCTCCTGGTTTCACACAAGCACAGCTCCAGCCATTGCCGCCATTTGGGGGATGAGCCAGCAGATGGAAGACCTCTCTCTCTCCCTCTGCCTGTCTCTCTCTCTCTCTCTCTCCCCCTCTCAAATAAATAAATAAATCTTTAAAAAACACTTTTGGGCCGGCGCCGCTGCTTAATAGGCTAATCCTCTGCCTGCGGCACTGGCACACCAGGTTCTAGTCCCAGTTGGGGCACCGGATTCTGTCCCAGTTGCTCTTCTTCCAGTCCAGCTCTCTGCTGTGGCCCGGGAGTGCAGTGGAGGATGGCCCAGGTCCTTGGGCCCTGCACCCGCATGGGAAACCAGGAGAAGCACCTGGCTCCTGCCTTCGGATCAGCGCAGTGCGCCGGCAGCAGCGCACTGGCCGCAGCAGCCATTGGGGAGTGAACCAACGGCAAAGGAAGATCTTTCTCTCTGTCTCTCTCTCTCTCTCTCACTGTCCACTCTGCCTGTCAAAAAAAAAAAAAAAACACTTTTGGACCAAGGTTGACCCTGAGTAACTGAAACTGCAATAAGTGGGAACACAGATAAAGGATAGTTATTGTGGTATTAATTTCAGAAAGAGCAGATTTCAACAGAGGAACGTTAGCAGAGACAACAAGGAACATCACATAATAATAAAGAGACCAATTCTCCAAGAATCCTTAACCTCTCTATATGGCTATTATCAGAATGCAAAAATACATCAGGCAAAAACTTATAAAACTTCAAGGAGAAATAAATGAATCCACCATTATATGTGAAGACTTCAATACCCCCTACCAGGAATGGACAGATCAAGCAGGCAGAAAATCATAAGGACATTATTGAACTCAACAACACCATCGTTCAGCAGGATATAATGGATATCCATATAGTACTTCACCCAGCAACAACAGAATATACATTCTTCTCAAGTCATGTGAAGCATTCTTCAAGATGGAGCACATTCTGGGTTATAAAACACACATCAAATAAATTTAAATGAATACATATCATACAATATCTGCTCTAAGACCACAGTAGAATTAAAAAAACAAATTAACAGAAATACAACTGAAAAACCCAAAAATACATGGAGCTTCAACAGCAAACTTCCAAATAACATATAAGTCAATCAAGAAATCTCAAGAGAAATTTTAAGATACTTAGAACCAAATGAAAATGAAAAAAAGCCAACTTATCAAAATCGGTGGGATGTAGCAAAAGTAGGTGTTTAGTAGGAAATTTATGATTGAATGTATGTAACAAAAAAGAATAGAAAGCAAAAATTAATAAACTAAGATTCCACCTTAGGGATCTAGAAAAAGAAAGTTGAAAGTGAGCAGGAGAAAAGAAATAATAAAAATAAACACATATGACCTTTTTTTTAAAAGATCATTTATTTGAGAGGCAGAGTTACAGACAGAGAGACAAAGAGAGATCTTCCATCTTCTGGCTCATTCCCCAAATGGCCACAATGGCCAGAGCTAAGCAGATCTGAAGCCAGGAGCCAGGAGCTTCCTCCGGGTCTCCCATGCAGGTACAGGGCCTCAAGCACTTGGGATATCTTCCATTGCTTTCTCAGGCCATCAGCAGGGAGCTGGATTGGAAGGGAAGCAGCCGGGACTTGAACCTGAACCCATATGGGATGCCAGCGCTGCAGGAAAAGGGTACAATTTTTTCCATTTATAAAATGAGTAAGTTCTGGGAATCTAATATACAATATGGTGAGTACAGTTAATAATTATTGTATTACGAAATCTTAAATGTGTCACCACGTACAAAATAAAAGGTAACTATGTGAGGTGATGGATATGTTAATTAGCTTGATTGTGATAATCATTTCATAAGATATATGTACACCGAAATGTCATGTTGTATATCTTAAATATATATACGGTTTTATTTGTTGTTTCTGCCTAAATAAAGCTGGAAGAAATAAAATATTGTTTTTCCCAGTCAGAAAAAAGTCCAGGCAATGCCAAAATAAATAAATGATTTCAAAATCATTTTCATATAAATTGCTTATCATTGTGTTATAAAAATTTTTAAATCTAACTATAATAATAAGGGGTACTTTCAAAGCAACTTATATAAAATCAGTACAGTGAGATCCCTGAAATTAATTTATTGTCCCTAATACTTGTACTAAGTCTGTTAACAAGTAAATCTCCCTCAGATTTCTTCCTTTATTTCTTTCTAAGATTTATCTGTTGATCTAAAAGGCAGAATTAGAGCGAGAGAGAAAGATGGGGCCAGCACTATGACACAGTGGGTTAACTCCCTGGCCTGAAGCACCAGCATCCCATATGGGCACCGGTTCAAGACAGCTGCTCCACTTCCGATCCAGCTCTCTGCTATGCCTGGGAAAGCGGTAGAGGATGGCCAAGTCCTTAGGCCCCTGCACCCACGTGGGAGACCCAGAAGAAACTCCTGGCTCCTGGCTTCGGATAGCGCAGCTCTGGCCCTTGTGGACAACTGGGGAATAAACCATTGGATGGAAGACCTCTCTCTCTGTCTCTCTCTCTCTCTCTCTCTCTCTGCCTCTCCTCTCTGTGTAACTCTGACTTTCAAATAAATAAATAAATCTTTAAAAAGAGAAAGAGAGAGAGAGGTCTTCCACCCGCTGGTTCACTCCCCAAACGGCTGGGCCAGGCCGAAGCCAGGAGCCAAGAGCTTCCTCCAGGTTTCCCACATGGATGCAGGGGCTCAAGCTGCTATCTCAGGCACATTAGCAGGGAGCTGGATTGGAAGCAGAGCAGCTGGGACACAAACTCGCCCCCACCGCATTGCAGGCGGTGGCTTAACTCGCCATGCCACAACTCTGGCCCTCTGAGATTTTTTCCTGGTATATATTTACAAATGGTTTCGTTGCCTTTGCAATAATCATACTGCTATAATGAGAATCTGTGAAATAAACAAGTTGTTTAGAAATGCTTTTCTAAATATTTGCTTTTTAGATGCTCACTTATTCCTACCAATTACTTCAACTTGATGATCACTTTGTGGCTTGTGAGGTAACTTTTTGGTGGTGGTGGTGGGGAGGTTCTCCAGAATTTAACCCTCACTTACAACTTATTCTTATGGGTAATGTTGCTGTTTATAAAATTGTTTTGAATCAGGCTCACATTTCCAAGAGCCCAACCCAAGTCCTATTAAAGGGAGATATGTGTATCTATTTGTAGGATCTCACTATTTGCTAGCAGAGAGTACTGCAGGCTTCTATGAGTTATTCACTATTGAGTTACTCATACCCAACTTGGTCGCTCAGCTTCGCCAAGGGTATTTTCAGTATATGACCTCCATCCACATTCTACTTTTGCAAATTCTCTTCTTCATGGATGCCCAGAGTTAGGCTATATTCCTTTAGTGGCAAATCACTGTGAGTTGTTTGCCAATTGCCTGGCAAATAAGTTATCTCTGTGTGCACTTTCAAATGTTTCCACAAAGGGCTTGTCTGAGATCACATATAAACATATCCTCAGCGACAAAAACACTAACAGGGAGTCCCTAAGTAGCTTCACTTGCTTGATCTCACCGTTTCTTGAGTCATTTGGAGCAGGATGTCATGAAGTGGGTAGAAATGTAAGACCAGGTCCCTGACCCTCAAAGTACCTTCCTTCAAGTGTGGCAGCCCTCCTGAGTTCTAGGACCGCCCCTAAACTGGGTAAACTGCAATGCAGCAAGCTAAAGTACAGACCTCTTTGGTCTACACTTTGTGTGGATGGCAAAGGGAGAGCACAGGATTAGAAGTCAGGAGACTGGTCTTGCCACTAAATAGGAAATCCTTTTACCTTACTGGGCTTCCCTTCCCCCTGCATCAAAGGATTTGAATGGCTTCTGTGTCAATGGTTCACACGTTCAATCCCATAAACTGCAAGTGCATCTGTCAATGTTCATTTCACTTTGAATTGTTCTCCTGCTCAGTCTCTTCCAGACCTTCCTTGTTTCTCCTGCAACTCATAGAAGTTCGCTCCTATAGCAACTCAAGTCATGGGGTTCCCCTGACTTCCTTGTTAGCTCCCCCTTCCTAATTCCCACAGCTTCAGTCCAGCTCCCTGTGAGCTCACTGTGTCCTTGGTGCTGCCTGCAGTCTCTCTTGGTACTAGCCTTACCTTAGTCTGTTTGGGCCAGTCAGTGCCCACTCCAGCCGCCAGAGCTATTCCTGCTTGTCTGGTGTCTTCAGACCATGCTGCACCCACATATACTCTCCAACCCCACCAAAAGGCTACCTCTGTTTAGGCAGCTGGGAATGCATCCTATCTCCCCTCGAACCATCCTTCTCTGTCTGATGCCAGCAGCAGTAGATAAAGGCAGCTGAATTGAACAGAACAGACTGAACTCCCTCCCCTCCCCTGTCCCCAGAACTGCCCTTTCCCAATCTCAGCTCCTGGCACTTGTCTCCTGTCAAACATTAGCATCTCTACAACTCTTACAGACAGTTTGTTTACTCTGGCCCCAGTCAGGCTGGGGAGACTCTCCAATCCACTTATTGGAGAGGACAGGCGATTGGCAGGGAAGAGGGAGCCTGAGCACACCGGTCATTGTGAGTTATAGTATTTTTAAGTGCCCCTGCCCTTTTCCTTCACAAATCCCTTTGTTAGAGAACACTCGTGTCCAATCCGACGATTCAGCAATTTCCTCTTCTGGAGCTTTCACTTTGGGGCCCAGCTGCCGCAGACCCTTATGAAACAAAATCCACACAATGAAACGGCCAAGGAGCTAGGTTTGCAAATTGGGAGCGCTAATCTCAAGAGAACGGAAGAAAAGGTTGGCCTGTCCCACGACTGGGCAAAGGAGTGAATAGCTGGTATACAATGAGGTAACGGCCCTCCTGTCAAAGAACTCCGGAGCAGTGGCTCTCCAGTCCGGGACCTGGGGAGGCACACACTGAGTCAACGTCCTTTGATGTCCCTCGATGAGTTCCTCCCCTTTTCAGAGGGTGAAGCTGCAGTGGCTGGCAGCTGTGCAGGACAGATCTGGGAAGGGCGAAGGGCCGCCTGCTGCGTTCCAGTTTGCCCTGAACCACGGAGATTCAGGACTCTGAACCTCTGCAGGCCTTGGCCACAAGAAAGCAAGCCACTCCACAGATACTCTTGAGTTCTTGGCCTGGTTAGAAGGACTAGAGAAGAATGCCAAAGGGCTGCAGACGGGCCAGCAGAAAAAAGTTCAGTCTGTTCTATATAACCTGTCTGGAAACAATGCTTTGCGGGGGGGGGGGGGGGGGGGGCAGTGTGGTACCCACGGAGGCTCACTTCGCCCTGTCCAGTGTTGGGAAGCAGAGGCATGCTGTCAGAGATATCTCCATCCCATTGCTGACCTCAGACATTGAGTCTAGGAGCAACTCTGTCCACCACGCTCAATCTTTCTTGATGTCCCTTGCTGCCTACACATCAGAGAGGTGATGTCCAGGGGTGGCAAGAAGGGAGACACTTAAATGTGTGAAACAGACAGATAACCCGACCAGGGAGGAAGGGGAGATGGGAAGGAATGAGGTCCCTTGTTAGCCTCTTGTGAGAGGAGGCAGCCAAGGAGCCACAACCACTCCAAGCTTCCCTTCTCCCCCCCACCCCCGTTCCCCTGACCTGGTGGCCTGGTTAGTCTATCAGTGCCTGCTGGCCTGTGACCCCGCTGAGGGGGCGGCGGCGGGCGCAGGTCCGCAGGCTACTCTTGTTTTTCTTTCCCTGTCACTTTTCCTTCTTGCCCCGCCCCTCCGGGTCCTTGGGCTCTGAACAGCTGCTGCTGTAGCTCCTAACTTTGTGCCTTTCTTCTGCCCCCAACGGCTGTTGGCCCGCTCGGAATTGCGGGCGGGTGACTCCGCCAAGGGGGCGTGAGCAGACTCCATGGGGACTTTGGCGCAGGGAGGGGACACCGATGATGCGGTGACCGCAAGGAACGCGAGGAGTAGCACACGGCGAGGGAGGGGGATGGGGGCGGGGGGGCGTGGCCACCAAGCCAGGGGCCGAGTTCGCCTGTTGCTGGGATGCTGATGGATAGGGTTACACGGCTGCTGGGGCCCGCTTGAGGAGGTGAGGGGATATTTTTGGAGGGAAGACTTTCCGAGTTTGGGGTGGGGGAGGAGGGCTAGGGGAGACCAAGGGCTCCTTTTACATCTGGAGCCTCATTTAGATTGAGACTGTGTTAAGAGGCGCGCTCCCCCTCCAGCTTTTGGGTGCCGCGTGGAAGGACCTTGCTTCCACAGCCCCTAGTGCCTCCTGTCCGCCGCTTGGGCCACGTAGGTCCCGCTCGCTCCCCTCTTTATTCTTTTAGCTTCGTTTCTCCGCTTGTCTTTATATTTGGTGGCTGCTTTTCCAGAACTGTCTTTTATCTTTTTCAATCCTAGATGGGTCACTATTGCTTGGTCTCTTTTCCTATTGGAAAGGCACCGTCCCATTGGGAAATACCTGAAGAGTGACTCGCTTTTGGAGAATCATCGTTATGTCTACTTGCTGTGTTCCTTGACTTTGCAGCAACTGTAGTTTTTGGTACAGTTAGTTAAAGAATCTGAAGCTCCTAGGGTCGGAGGACGGTATACAGGAAGTCTTCTATATGACTGCCCCGTGCTGGCTCTAATATTGTCTATTTTCTGCTTCTTCTTCTTCTCCTTCTTCTTCTACTTTTCCCTTTCCGTAGACATTGACTGGTAAGTGAACCAGGTGCTTATTTTACTGAAGAAATTTAGATTCCTTGCCGAATGTACACAAGAGTGTTGCCCAGCGCTGGACGTCTTTTATTTAACTACCTAAAAGATGGGTATTTGCGGCTTAGGGTGCAGAGAGTTGATTTGTTTGGAAATCAGTGGGTTTTTGTTTTTTTTTTTTTTTCCTTTTCTTTGCATCGCGCCTTGAAGATACCTGTTGCTGTTTCTGTGAATCGTTTTATCTAAAGTTAAAGAGGAAATTGAAAATGTCCTTGTTTTTTCTACCCGTAAGAGTATATTATTACCATTAATAACATCTACTTAAATGGGAATTTTGTGAAATCATTTGAATCAAGTTGTCTGGCTTTTTCTGAGTGGTAGAATCTAACTTTTTCTATCTCAAATTTGGCCTTATATAAGCAACTACTTGACAACAGGGCGAATTGTTTTCAAGGAGTTCTGCTGATGCCAAATTCATTTAAGAAGTGAGTGACTATTTTACCAGTATTCTAACAAATAATCAAAGGAATCAAGGACCTTACAGACTAACTCATAACTTACAGCACCTTAAAGGGAGAAATCAACGTTTTCCTCTTTGGAGTCTACACGCACGAAACCACCCGTGCCCCGCCCTGCTCCTGCGCAAGCTATCACTCCTTTGACAGGTCACTACTCTCTTACAAGGTTGAAAGCACAAGGAATGTTAAGTAAAATACACTTCTTAAAGCAATATCTGTAACATAAAGAATGGGTAACAAATATTAAGGAGCCATCAATTATTTTTCTAAGGGATCACATTTTTTTTTAAAAGTACTTTGTTACCTTCAAAAAATTGGGGCAGAGAACGGAATACTTTGAGGCCTTAAAAAAAGTTTGTTGGCAGAGAAGGAAAAGTGATTCTTGGTGACTTTTCCTTTTATTTTCCCCTACAAATGGTAATAGACATTGTTTTTAGTCAGGGATAAAAGAGTGAAATGTTAATGAAGAGAGGCAAATTAAAGACAATTTACATCTTAATAATACTTTTGAATAACTCCCATTAACAAATGTTTAAAGTTTTATTAGATGCTGCTTTCAAGTTCAAAGTAGATGACTTTTTTGAAAAATCCCTTATAATTTTGGCGCTTTTTTTTTTTTTTGGTAGATTTTTCCACCTGTTTTTGTGTCCTTCTCTGAGCAAGTCTGATCTTCCCAGACGAAGCTGACTCTATGCACCTTACCATTGCTGAACAGCAGATTTTAGCAGAAGACATACCTTTTGCCCCATTGACTTTTATTAAACCCTTGAAGGGGTTTAATTTTCAAATCGATTTCAGCCCCTAATTTAAGTTCCTCTGTGCACTTTCGGTCCCCAAATTCAGTTTTAAGCTCTAGAAAAAAATTGGTTGTGCTTTATTCCAGTAGAATTAGATCAACAAAGAAAATTAAATTTCTATTTCCTTTCTACTTCAAACATGATATAAATTGAAATCACAGTTCACAATCCTATTTCTTCTGGAAATATAATGATCTGTCACCTGAAATTGCCAACTTTCAAAATCTCTAAAATTGTTAACAGAAGTTTTCTGTTTGTGTATGTGTTGGATTTTTGTTGTTGTTGTTCTTATTTGGTTTTATGATTTAGAATTTGAGGTTAGTGTTATCACCAATATTTTCATCTCTAATCGAAAACAAAATAAAAAGGTAAGTTTAAACTTATCAATTATATTAACTTTGCTTATTGACTATTTTCCAAAAGTAAAGAGTTCTTTTTGCTGACATGTCTCAACAATTAAAAATAATTCACCTATGAGAAAACTTTGATATTGGGAATGAATGAAGTATACAGTTTTTTACTTAAGATATTCTATTTCAGTTATACCTTTAGAAGTTCAACACAATCCAATTTTTAATGATAATTTCTAAATGACGCCAGTAACTTTTCTAAAATTAAAGGATAAATGACATTTAGAAATCAATCTTGGGGCCAGCATTGTGGCACAGGAGGTTAAGCTGCCACCTGGAATGTCAGCATCCCCTGTGAGCACCAGTTCAGGTCCCAGCTGCTCCACTTCTGATCCAGGTCCCAGTTAATGCGCCTGGGAAAGCAATGGATGATGACCCAAGTGCTTGGGCCCCTGCCACCCATGTGGGAAACTCAGATGGCATTCCAGGCTCCTGGCTTCAGCCTGGCTCAGCCCTGGATGTCGTGGTCATTTGAGGAGTGAACCAACTGATGGAAGATCTCTCTCACTCTGTCCCTTCTCTCTCTCTCTCTCTGTAACCATGCTTTTCAAATAAATAAAACTAATCTTTAGAAGAACAAAATTAAAAAATTTAAAAAGTAAAACCTTTTTCATGATAACATCCTATTACTCTATTATAGAAATGCTACACTATCCACCATAAGAAATTAAGTAGCATTTAGATATTAAAATAATTGTGATCATATGACATAAACATAAAGAATGCATTACATATGTGTATATATGTATATAAATCTAATATAATGGTTTTATTTTTTTAAAGATTTATCTCTTCATTTGAATGGTAGAGTGAACGAGAGACAGAGCACAAGCAGCAGCATAACCCATTGCACCACAACACTGGCCCCAATATATTTTTGACATCTTCATTCTTTAAAAAATTTCACCAAAAAAAGTATCATTGGTTTTATCAATGAGCAAAGGACCACAACATTCAAATAGAGACTCATGAGTCTGTCTAGGAATGATAAAACAGATAACATGATCCCATGGACCTTTGCCAGAGCTAAATATAATTCATAATCATAGCTGAAATTTGGAGTTTGGGGTTTTCTTGGGTCCTTAGTTTAAAAAGATACTTTTACTTTAATTACTTCTTTATGGAGAAACTTTAGGGTTAGCAATATCCTACTGGGTCAGCCTGACAATCATCCATTCCTGCATACCATATCTCGTGGTGACACCAAAAGACGATTCATGAGGAACGTGATTGCCTTTTAAGATATCAGCCTCAAAAGACTAGATAAGTATCTCATGCATCCTCAACTTCTATTGATAACCCCAAACTGATTTGAACATCTTAGAATTTTCTCTAGCCCCTTCTCAAATCTGTTTATGTACTGTTTACATATGTATTTTCTATACAAATTATTTATTTAATCTTAGCTAGGAGTATTACTTGGGTAATGTATCTTTGTAGTTCTTGTCCATATTTGTCTTTAAAGCCATTTCCTGAGCCTTCGAGTGGTCCAGGGGAGAAGAAATGTACAGAGAAAGATCTTAATCCTGATATTCCACTCTTTGTTGTGAAGATGCAAATTTGTCCTAGCTTTACCCTCTCATTCCTTCTTTTTATGAAAAAAAAAAAAAACTTCTGTTTTCATTTTAAAACTGAAAGAGAAATTTGGAAAACAAGGAAAAATAATTTTTTAAATGTGAGTCACTCATAATCCCACTCAACCAGTGACAGTCACAATAAAGTCCCAGCAAGAAGGTTCTTCAAAAATGGAATGAAAGTTGAATTAAATAATAAGTTTATTTTGGGTGCTAAAACAATCTGAAATCCATGCTTGGTTTTTCATAGTATACATTTTCTGTGAACTTAAAAAAAAAGATTTGTTTTATTTATTTGAAAAGCAGAGTGACAAAGATAGAGGGAGAGACAGGAGGAGAAAGAGATCTTTCACCCTCTAGTTCACTCTCAAAATGGCCACAAGCAGGAGCCAGGAACTCTATCCAGTTCTTCTACATGGGTTGCAGGGGCCCAAATACTTGGGCCATCACCTGCAGTCTTTCCAGGTGCAAGGAACCTGGATCAGAAGTAGAACAACTGGGACTCAAACCTGCACTCGATATGGGATGTCAGCATGTTAACCTGGCCTATTCCATAACCTTTTTTTAAGACATCTCAGATTCTTTCAAAAGACTTGTAATTACTTGATTTGCTACATTTTGCTCTCCAGTATTACCTCTTGTGTTCAATTTTTAGGAAAACATCTCAATGATATTTATTGTTTATAATTCTCAAACCAATTTATATTATCTTTACTCAGAATATCTTTATCAACAGACCTATTCCATGACATTAGATTGAAATGATAGCACAATAAGAATAGTTTGTGACTATTTTTCTGAGACCATTATTCTCCCTTCAAAATTCTGAAAAATTGATTTGTCAAGCATAATCATTCAAATATTATGAATAAATATTTTTCTGAAACTAAGTACTTTTGAAAAATGTTCAAATTGTACTAGATGATAGGTATGTATATTCATATAGAGAGTATCTGTATGGGTATATATCTGTCCTGAGTCTGGCTTGGTACTGTCATTGATCTTGTCCATTCTCCCAAGGCAGACATAAATTCCACCTGGGGCTATATGGTAAGTATTTGTGCAATAGTAACTTCATGCCCTCAGAAGTCCTTATTTAAAGGAGAGCATTGCTATTGAAGCAGGAAGACAGTTGTTAAAAGACCTTCAAGTTTATGAAAGCAAATTTTAAAATTGAGGACTATAATAATTGTTCCATATGACACATAGATGGTTGAAACCTTGAATAATTATCTTGTATTCTCTGGCTTCAGTATGTAAAACAGTGTTTACATATTGTCATTTATTTTACTGTACATAGCTTATATATTCATATATTTATTTTCTATCACAACTTTTCTATATAAATATAAAATATATAATGCATATGCATATATAGCCTAAGTAAAGACGTTCAAGACTATAAGAGATCTTTGAGATTTGCTAATATAAATACATATTTTGGCTGTCCTTTTCCTGACTGATTCTAGAACTTACTGTTTCATATGTTTTAATTTTTTATTATATTCAGTTTATCATTGTGCTTTATATATATATATGTGTGTGTGTGTGTGTGTATGAGTGATCATTTAACAAACAGATGTAAACAGATATATGTTTAAAATGTGTAGCTTTATTAATCTGGGTGCATTTATGCATTTACTCAAAGAAATAATGTTATAAAATATTAGTTAATGTCCCCAAAAAGTTTAAACAGCACATCATGTAAGTGAAACGCTGTATATCTAACAAAAAATAAAAATATTAACGCTGTTAACATTGTTAGTAATTGAAACACAGTTTCAGTCAGAATTATTTCTGTTCACATTCAGAGAGTTTAAGAAGTATTTTTGAGGATTTGTACTTCACTTGTAAAAATCAAACTCAACATTTTGCATTTTTCTTTCTTCAGAGTTGTTTCCTGTTAAAGCATTGCATTTATAGGTTAACAAAGTAAATTTGTAAATAAAATACAACAGCAAAATAAAGGTTTCTATGGGATTTTTTTTTTCAGAACCGTTCAAGAACCTGAAAAGCAATATTAGTAAAGTGCATTGAAAAAGGTGCTTCACCTTATAGAATAGTCAATTGACCTACCTAATAATATGGATAACAGATTGTTTTGGGAGCAAGGTGTTTAATAAAGCAACCTTAGAAATTCTCTACACTGGGGCCAGCACTGTGGCACAGCAGGTTAAAGCCCCAGCCTGAAGCACCAACATCCCATATGGGCATGGGTTTGAATACAGGCGGCTCCACTTCCAATCCAGCTCCCTGCTAACGTACCTGGGAAAGCAGTGGAGGATGGGCCAAGTCCTTGGGCCCCTGTACCCACGTGGGAGACCTGGCTCCTGGCTTCAGATCAGCTCAGTTCTGGCCATTGTGGCCATTTAGGGAGTGAACCAACAGATGGAAGATATCTCTCTCTGTCTCTACCTCTCTCTATAACTCTTGTCTTTCACATAAATAAAATAAATCTTAAAAAACAAAAGAAAAGAAATTGTCTACACTTAAAAAAAAATCCTTGGCAACCAAGCCTTTGTCAAACTGCCCTTTGTTATGTAGCTATTTATCTTACATTTTTACAAAAAGACTCATTAATTAGTTAATTTATTTGAAAGGCAGAGTGACAGAAAGAATGAGAGAGAATCTTCAATCCTTCAATCTTCTACTTGACTCCTCAAATGGTTGCAATGACCTGGGCTGGGCCAGGCTGAAACCAGGAGCCAGGAATCCTATCCAGGTTCCCTACATGGGTGGTGGGAACTCAAGTATCTGAGCCTAGGCACATTAGCAGAGAGCTGGAACTCTGACATGAGATGAAGGTGTCCCAAGCAATGGCTTAACCACACTGTGCCACAACACCCACCCATCTCATTTTTATATAATGGATGAAAGCTATGCTTAAAGTAGATGCTAAATGAGTTCAAGACAAGAAAATTATAGATTGCCTTTATTCCATCTTCTTTTCCTTAAAGATTAGTTTTTTATTTATTTGAAATGCAAAGTTACAGAGGAGAGAGAGAGAGAGATCGATCTTCCATCCACTGGTTCACTCCCCAGTTGACCGCAATGGCTAGGGCTGTGCTAGGCCAAAGCCAGGAGCCCAGAGCTGCTTCTGGGTCTCCCGCATAGGTGGCAGGGGCCCAAGCATTTGGGCCATCTTCCACTGCCCTCTCAGAAGCATGAGCAGGAAGCTAAATGGGAAGCAAAGTAGAATTGAAGTGGCACTCCTATATGGGATGCCAACAATGCAAGCAGAAGATTAATCTGCTGCGCCACAATGCTGACCCCCAGTCTTTACTTTTAAATGTCATTGTAGATTATGTTTTAAATCTTGAGCAGTCCAGCCATTAGAATGATACAGAGAGCAATGAATTTTTCCCTGGATGAAACCATTTTTTTTGTGATACAAGAGATTTAAACTACCCCCAAGGTATTTGTCTCTGTTTAGTAGACATTTAAGAATAAATTGGTAATTATTTCCTGTATCCCTAACCTAATAGAACACACATTTTCCTGCTGGGTATACTTCATATTTCTTTATGATTCCCCAATAGTTTTCTTTTCAAAAAATAAACAATGTTTAATTTATGAGTAGCTGTATTCATAAGTAAGAAGTCTCCTAAGATTCCATAAAAAAAAAAAAAACTGGATAAGGAAATGTTGTAGGTGCTGACTAGAGCTATGACATAGTGAACATTCTTGTGTATCACCGTTACCTAGGAGTTGAAGAATCACAATGGACATTTCATTTGGAGGACTTGACTATCTCTGGCAAGATCCCTCTTGAGTATCCTCTTCCTTCACCTCCAAAAAAATCCTATTTTTTATTTCTGATTTTTGTCCAAGTGTATATGGAGTCAAGGATCCGGACAATTACAGCATATTTTGTCATTTGGTATCATCTAATGTAAATATTTCAATCTGGAGAGTATTTTAAGTTTCAAGGTTTGGGTGTGAAGATCTGATTTCTGTTTAAGTTATTAAGTTTTAGTATCTGGGAGAATTAAGGTAAATATCTATGTTTGTATCATTTAAAGGTATCTAATTAATTGTTAATAGCTATCTATGTAATATGCAGTTTTATTTGGCAGTTAACATCATAGATTGGAAATTAGTTGTTTGAACTTAATCTGAGTGGATCAAATAGCCAATGACTTGTTTACTAAACCATTCTTCATGCCGTGAAATGCAGCTATCTGTTTTCGTCTTCACATGAGTGAAGAGTGAACAATCAAGTAAAAACCTTTGACTCTATATGTTATACTTTCATTTATGAAGATCATTGGTTGTTCTGTGATGTTGCCATAAAACTATCAGCTTAGTAAACATTTCTGGAGAGAAAGATTAAGGTGCCTTTTCTCAAGCGTATTTAGTTAGGCTTTGTCATTTTAAACCACGGTTTTGATTTCATTTGATTAATCTAAGATTTCACTTTATTTTGACAGCCATCTTTTTAGACATGAATGAGTACAAGCTTTTACATATTCATTAGAATTTCTTTTTCTGAAAATGATTTAATTTACTTATTTGAAATATATGGTGACAGAAAGGGAGAAACAGAAATGAATTCTTCTATCCCTTGGTTCACTCTCCAAATGGCTGCAGCCAAGAATTCCATCCAGGTCTCCCATGTAGGTGGCAGGGGCCCAAGTATTAGTACCATCTCTGGCTGCTTCCCCATACACATTAGCAGAGAGCTGGATTGGAAGCAGAGCAGCTGGGACTTGAACTGCTGCTCCATTATGGAATATTGGCACTGTAGGCTGTGGCTTAATGCACTGTGCCACCGTGTCGATCCCTTATTGGAATTTTTGTAGTTCCATTTATCAGTGGGGATTCCATGCATCAAGTGAGGGTAGTTTTTGCATCTTTTTTTTTCTTTATAACTAGACAAAATTTTCTTGGATTCAATATTAGGTTTTGGGTTTTTTTAAATAGTGTCCAAAATGAGAGAGTTTATTTATAAGATAAGAAAGCAAACATACACACACATGGGCACATGGCCATAGTTAGAGTGGGCCAGGTTATTTAGGAAAAAGTATGTCACTTTTTATAACTGCTCACTTATTTTGAAAGTTTTTAATGTTTTCACCAACATTAGTTTATCTTCCTTACAGGCTTTTTAAATTGCTTGAAGCATTTAGCACCAGCTTAGATCACAGACAATGTCCTTTTGGACTCATTTGCCT
Organism: Sylvilagus floridanus; assembly: GCA_949820135.1. NCBI lineage: Eukaryota > Metazoa > Chordata > Mammalia > Lagomorpha > Leporidae > Sylvilagus > Sylvilagus floridanus. The sequence continues at coordinate 59,266,105 of OX463223.1, read as the reverse complement.
GTTTTTTCAGACTCCTGTGATCAACTCAGAAGTCCTGGAATTGTGTCTTAAATTCTGTACTATCCACATTTTTTTCCTGATGCATGGTTAGAAATAAGAATGCAACATACACTAAAGTTCTTTCATGCTCATTCATAGCTATGAATTCAACTTTCTAAAAGTATTGTGCTTGAGCAGCAATGACTTCTTTGTATAGGATTGGTTTCCAAAAAGAAAGGATGCAGTTCACATTTAGCATCTATTTCTTTAATCTATTCAAGAGACGTCTATCTCAATATGGAATGTGAAAAGATCATTAACGTTTCTTCTCTAGAGTTTTAAAAAAGAGCAAAGATTGTACTTCTAGTTTGCAATTTTGTTTGATATATACCATGTCAAAAGGAATTGAGAAAAAAATAACCTCACTGAAATTAAAATTACTTTGTTTTACTAGATGGAGAGTTATCAAGTGAATACTACCATTGCAACCCAGTACACCACTAATTACTCACAAATGATGAGTTATCCCAAGAGGTATACCAGATGGCCTTCCTTTCCACAGTATTGGATACAACAAGTATGTCTGAATTTTATCCTTGGATAAGTTTTGTTTTCTGTTTTTTGTTTTGTGGCTTTAGGAGAGGGGGTGCAGGTAAAAAGTTGATCTTTCCACTCCAATGCATATATTTCTTATGACTTTATTAAGTTTTACTGGGGTGGGGGAGGACCTGTTCTTACTAAAGTATACTGAATTTCTCCTAAGGGCTCATTGATCCATTTATCACTTATCTTTGAGCATTTTGAGACTTCCATATTAGTGGCTCTGAATATTGTTCCAAAAAGCAATAATGATTTTTTCATATCATAATGAACAGAAAAGTATATAATTAAATAATTGTTTATTTATAGATTATATTGGTGCAAGTTAACCCTGGGGAGACTCTTACTATCAAGTCTAATGATGGGAACATTCAGAATATACAAGGTCAGTGAAAATGTAATTAGATGTATGCTATTTGATGTCAGATGGAATGAATTTAAATATTAGTGTGAAACGACTTTACTATAACCCACTTATATCCTTTACTCTTTGAGCCAAATTGAATGCTTTTAAATTAATATAGTTCTCATAAGGGCTTAGCATCAATGAAATGTCCAGAGCTTATCTTGCTAACCTTGAGACCTTCAAGAGTAAGGTACTTCAAAAAAATCAAAGGATATTAATTCAAGAATTCAGTTTGAAGAAGTCCAGATTTTGGAGATATTAATAACCACTTAGAGTTTTAGACTAGTCTCTTGTAGGAAATGAGTGCTGAGGCTTTCTGATTGCTCATCCATTTGTATATTCGACAATTATTTCTTTAGTGCCAGGCTTGTACCAGCACTATACTAGACAGTTAGATACTGTATAATTTTATTATATATATATATACACCTCAAATACATATTATATAATTATATATCTTATCATATATACACAAACATCTCAATTTGAAATAGTTAAGCTTTATCTATTTCAAACAGAGATGATTATTTCTGTTTTTATGCCAATTGTGCATCCTAAAGTGATTTTGAGGTGTCTCAAGAATTTCTAAAAACATTATCATCCAGCAATGGATTTTATATGGCTACCATGTAAAGTTCATCATGAATTCATATTTATTATATTTCCTATTGTTAAAAATAAATTACCATTCTATGATCTGAAAGTCACATATATTTTTAGTACTAATCACCAATTATAGTAAGCTCAGATAAACAAAAGCATGATGACATATATAAGTTTCTATTCTATGTTGTATTTCAAATTGCTATGCAATTGTGTATTTAAAGACAGAATACTTATAATAGTAGGGCATCACAGAAGTAGCATTGAGTCCTTTATAATGCACTGTTTTCTAACAACTATTTCACGTTATTGGTGAGAAGCCTTAAAAGGAGAATTGATTTAAGTTTTACTAGGTAACATCACTATAAAAGTATATGTTGTTGTATAAAGTAAAACTTCTGTTATGCAATGTATAAACATGATGCATGAGAAAAAACAGGTAAGTAAAAATCAGATTATACCAACAGGCTAATAGTTCATTTTCATTAGCAGTAAAATTTGCCAATATTTTTTATAGTACAAATTTTACCCAATACTCATTACATGCCTTGATTATTTACCAATGGTTTTGACAAATTTTCATTGACTCATCTACCTTCATGAGTAAACAACATACAAGTTTTAAAATGGCTAGCTATCATTAAAGCTTGGTGCTGATTTTCACTATTTAAAGTTAACTGGTTCTTATAATGGACTTTATTTAAAGTTATTGCAATATTTATTAATAATAATTATCTTTTAGGACCTGCTGATGTGCCTCTGATGTCACCAAGTGGTATTTTGCCACCTATATATCTTCCTCCTGGTTACATGTCTCAGGTATACTAGTGTGGATTTTGTTTTAAGTTTAGCTATAAGCTGCCATTAAACATTTTTCATTATGTTACTACATGATTAAGACAACTTCAGAAATATTATTTATATATTCACTCTGCTGTTATTATCACCGCTAAAAAGCAATTACTTTTAACAAAACCTTTAAGGATTGATATTGTTGTGTAGTGGGTTAAGCTGCTACTTCTAACGCCAGTATCCCATATCAGAGCTCTTGTTCGAGTCCCAGCTGCTCCATTTTGGATCCAGCTTCCTGATAATTCGCCTGGTAAGACAGTGGAAGATGGACCAAGTGCTTGGGTCCCTGCCACTCACAAGGGAGATCTGGATGGAGTTCCAGGCTTCTGGCTTCGGCCTGGCGCAGTCCTGGTTGTTGCAGCCATTTGAGGAATGAACCAGCAGATGGAAGATTTCTTTCTTAAGATTTAAATATTTTCTTAAAGATTTATTTATTTGAAAGGCAGAGTTACAGAGAGGCAGAGGGAGAGAGAGAGAGAGAGAGAGAGAGAGAGAGAGAGAGAGAGAGAGAAAGAGAGAAAATCTTCCATCCACTGGTTCACTCCCCCGATGGCCACAATGGCCAGAGCAATGCCAATCCAAAACCAGGAGCCAGGAGCTTCTTCCGGTTCTCCCACATGGGTGCAGGGGCCCAAGGACTTGGGCCATCTTCTACTGCTTTCCCAGGCCATAGCAGAGAGCTGGATTGGAAGTGGAGCAGCCAGGTCTCAAACAGGCGCCCATATGGGATGCCAGCAGTGCAGGCAGCGGCTTTACTGCTATGCCACAGCGCCGGCTCCCAAATAAATAAATATTTAAAAGCCCATCTGGGGCTCCCACGTGGGTCCAGCACTTTAGCCATCATCTGCTGCTTTCCCAGGAACATCTGCAAGGAGCTAGAAGGGAGGCAGAGCAGATGGGACTCGAACCAGAGCTCTAACATGGAATTATGGCATCACAAGCAGCAGCTTCCCACACTGCACCGCAACATCAGCCCCAATAAATAAAAAAAGAGAAGAAAAAGAAAAAAAAAACTTTAAAAGAAATTAAACAATTGATTTTTATCCAGACTTCCCTTATATTGGCTCATAAATGATACCAAGTTCACTTAATGAATTTGGATCTCTTAGTATTTGTTAATCCTCTGTTTTTTGTTTCTGAATACTTTAATCCATTTTAATTTTCTAGTACAATTGCTACAACAATGACTTCTGATAGTGTATGGTAGTATGATAGTATGATAGTCTGTAAAATTACTTAGCATCTTCAGTTCAGTAGTATTTCATTTTCAGACTACTAACGCAGTTTTAAGAATACTCCATAGTAATCAAGCACCTAAAATGGTCAGGAAATTCTGGCTGCTATAAACATTAATAAACTATCCCAAGACCTTGGAAATTTAATAATTGAAAATACATCTTTTTCTGCTTCTTCTAGTTTTTGCCTTAGTAGCTTATTTGTATCTATGACACAAATGTGGAGATTAAGAGCATGCTGAATAAGTCAATATAAAATGCAAAGGATATTCAACACATTTCATGGAAATCTGTGTTATGAAAAAACTATGCATGGATTACAAAATTTGTTTGCACCAAATAAAATCAAAGTTCATTTTCCATTAATGTTTTATAGTACCCTTTATTTCTCAATGGAATAATCTATTGGTCAATATCTAGTAAAAATATAAATGCATATACTTTTTGGTCCAGAGGTTCTAATAAAAGGAACTTATCCAAAATATATATTTTCATAAATTTTCAATTATAAATTCACAAGAGTATTTTTTACAATACTGTTTATAGTCACAAAAAACTGGAAACAATCTACACGCTTATCAATGGACAACTGTATAGCAGTGGAGGGGGGGAGGGAAAGTATGGGGGGAAAGCCATTGTAATCCATAAGTCATACCTTGGAAAATTTATATTCTAAATAAAAGTAAAAAAAAATAAAAAAAAGAATGGGGAAGATCTATGTACTGGTATAGAAAGGTCTTCAAGAATATAAAAACCGTACACATGGCTTATCATTCAGTATATAATTATAAATATTTCTTCACTGAATCATACTATGACATGATAACAATATACTTTTTCCTACATTTAAAAAAAAAGGAAATGGAGAAGAGGGGAATGGTGAGGACTCTTGGGGTAATAGAAATGTGTTGTTTGTGTTGTTCTTAATTTATATATTGGTTATGCATGTGATCAGAGAACCAAAAACTAATTTTTCTACACACTTATGTGCATTTCTTGGTATGTATACTGTATTTCAATAAAATGTTTTTAAAAAAAAGTCTTCAAGAGAGTGTGTTAAATACAAAAAGGAAGGCATCAAATAGTGCAAATAATGCTACTTTTATGTAATAAAAAAGAAAAGAAGAATTTGCATTCTTATTTGCTTGTATAGGCATAAAGAAATTCTGGAAAGAGTCATAAAATACCAACATTCATTATCTATTAGTAGTGAATAGATAAGGGCTAGGAGAGAAACTTTTAATTGTATACTTTTTTATACCTATGGTTTCAAAATATATTGATGTATTATCTATTATGAAAATACCTCTTTAAAAGCTGTACAATACACATGGGAAAAGGAAGGATTATCTTGCCTTCTGCTTGATATTACAATTTAACTCAATTATTGGTTTTTAGTGCTTTAGGTTTCTAAATTAACACAAGATGTAAGCCCAAAAATTGGTAGAAAATGCTTACTTTTGTGGTTTCTTATATGTTTGTATGATTATGTCTTCCATCTTAGGTGGTAGAAGAAAATGGGATTCGCAAAATTATCATTGTGCCTCAGACAATTGATTGTCATGTGTCCGTGCCTGCTTCAGTGCAAGTACCACAGTTCATACTACCATTCTCTCCTGTGTATCCACAAGCGCCCGAACTGATGTATTCCTCAGATCAAGGAGAATTTCCACCACCTTATATCCAACAGCCAGGGCCACAGCAGCTGATGCCACCACCGCTGCCGCCACCACCACCAGCAACATTTATGTACCAACAAAATCATGGTAGTATATGTTTCTTAAATAGCAAATATTTTTAGTTTATGGAAATTAACATATTTGGACAATTATTAAAATTTAAAAGGTGGGAAATAAGAACACTTCAATGAATAATGGGATTTCTGTGTTTGGTAAAATAGAGTTTCCTATATATGTGTGCTGTAGTTTGATATAACAATGTGATTTATGATATTTAATTTTACTGATTAGGTCTATAAAATCAGATTCTAAAACTGTAAAATAATGTTTAGGTTATGAATGCCATATACTGGAAATATATGAAAGATATTGGAGGGTCAGCATTACAATCATCTTAAGAACTTAATATTTAGAAATGAAGTTACTACCTAGGGAGAAACTATATTTACTCGTATTTTTCTTTCTGTACGTACCACTTATTATAAACAGTCAAACATATGCCTAGTATCTGTATTAAAGCAAACTAATAAAATTTTTTTAAAGTAACACATGTCTTACCAGTGTTCTTTTGTTGGTTAGGTAAAAAAACAGCTTCAGATACGTAACTATAATAATTAGAATTATTATTAAACAGTATTCCATTGTCTCTTTTAGCAACCTATTCCCAGGAAAGACGAAATTATAACCAACCTGATGAAAGGGCTGCTAGAATGGGAGAACATATGAGGACAAAACCAAGACAACGTCAAGTTGGTGGACACAAGAGTAACCATGTGTTTAACAACAGCTCCTTGTTTGTAAACAAAACTTATGGTTTTTCTAATGTTTTTGATACTCCAAGCACTTATATAATGAACTGTACTCCAGACACCTACATTGCACACAATCCCTTGAGCGTTTACAATGCAGACAATGGTCTGAGAACCTACACTGGTGACAATACTCCAAGTACCTCCCACATGGACAGTGTTCAATGCACCTACACTGTTGAAAGTACTTTATGCACCTACACTGTGAACAATACATTGAGCACTTATGCTGTGGATAATACTTCAAGTACTTACACAACTGAATACCCTCCAAGCACCTACACCACTGACAAAATTCCCAAAAATTCTTCTACTGCTCACATCCCTAGCACTTCCACCTCAGATGCTATTCAGTGCCTTGCAGCCAGTGATAGTGTTCCAGGACCTTCTGGCATTAATAATGTTCCCAAGACTAACACGAATGACAAAACTCCCAGAACATCAACTATTGACAATATTCCAAGCTCTTCTACTACTGACAGTGCTCCAAACACTTCTATCTCGGAAAATATCCAAAGCACTTGTGCTATTGACAGTGTTCCCAGTACTTCCAATACTGCCTATGCTCAAATTGAGACTTGCCACAGAAATAAATGGAGCACTGTGACAGTCAGTGACATCAAACAGAAATCAGGAGGAAAACAAAACAAGAGCCCATCCTCAAATGCAAAGGAAAAAGGTAAAATAGATTTCGGTTTCGTTGCCAGCGAATAGATATCCTAATGCTTAGAAATCACAGTGCATTTAAAATATTTCGGTGCTTTTTCTGCTTCCATTTCCTCTTCTTTGAACCCCTACTTGTATTTTTTTTTTAGTTCACTATTATCACTTTTGATTAACAGATTATAATTGTGTACATTTATCAGGTACAATGTGGTGTTTTGATATATGTATACAATATGAAATGGTTACATAAAGCTAATTAGCACAATTATCACCTCACTTATTTATCATTTTTTATGGTGAGACATTTAAAATTTACTATCTTACCTATTTTGAAATATGTAACACATTGTTATTGACTATAGTCACCCTGTTAAGCAGTTGATTTCAAAACCTACTCCTCCTACCTATCTGAAACTTTGTTCCTGTCAATCAACAACTCTCCATTCTCTCCCTCCTCACCCCACTCCCTAGTCTCTGGTAACCATCATTCTACTCTACTTCTACGAGTTCAACTTTATTATATTTCACATACAAATATAGTGAAGATCATATGGTATTTGCCTTTGTACACCTGAATTCTTTCACTTAGCATAATGCTCTCCAGGTTCACCCATATGGTAGCAAATTACAGGATTTAAATATTTATTTATTTATTTCAAAGGCAGAGTGACAGAGAGAGGGGGAGGAGAAAGAGCAAAGAGATCTTTCATCTACTGTTTCACTCCCCAAATGATTGCAATGGCCAGGGCTGAGCCAGGCTGAAGCCAGAAGCCAGGAACTCCATCCTGGTCTCCTTAATGCATGGCAGGATCCCAAGTACTTGGGCCATCCTCCATCACTTTCTCAGGTGCATTAGCAGGAAGTTATTGGCACTTGGATATAGGAAGCCAGTGTCACAAATGGCAGCTTAATTTTCTATGCCACAGCACTTGCCCTTTAAGGCTGAATAGTGCAAAAAACCCTAGTTAAACTGCATTTTAAAATCATGAAGGAATTACTATCCTTAGGCAAAATGTGCCTTGCACAGAATTATTTCTAATTGCCTGTCAGCAAAACATTGCAAATTACTCTATGATCCTAACCCATTCACATGACTTTATTTAAATTGAGAGTGCTTGTTCGTATTTTGTTAGGATCTGTTTAATACTATACACTTTAGACATCCCTTTTTTAAAAAAATTAATATAAATTGCTTAATAGATCTAATTTAATGTAATTGTTTAACAGATCTCTCAGTGATGGTACCCTTGTATTTGAATAACAAACATCTAACTCCTTTATCTTGTTTTTGTCATTTCTTTGTTACTTTTGGAATGCAAAACAGAAGATGGGAAGTCATGTTGTTTCAATATTGAGAAACCTGTGGTAAGTAACTAAAATGAATATCTAAATTTAAATATTTCTTGCCACTGTAAAACATGCAAAATCACTGGTATTTTTCTCTACATTGTTTTAATTTGCAGCCTTTATCTATTTAAAATATCATAATCTCCTTTAGCAGTTCAATAAATAAATATTCAGTGTGGCTTTGTTAACAATAACATTAACAGCTTACTGTTTAATCACAGTATTCAAGTATCTAATATGAGAATAATAAACATCAGAAATGACTTAAGGAGACTATATCATAAATCACAAATTATAATTTTTAAGTATGCTACTTGGATTCTTGCTATTTTAGGTCTCTGATATTCAAACAAGATCTGCAATAATTTCATGGAATTTGCGAGACTCTGAGAAATATCATCAGACTGAACCTCCTGTAACATTTGAGTTAGCAATTTCAAACAGTGGTAAAGACGGAAAATATGAAAACATATATATGTAAGTCTCTCTCTTTTTAATCATTTCTCATAATTCAATTTGAATATGCTGTCTGAAAATGCAGAGTCCTAGTTATACCTAAGCTGAGTTATAAGTTTTTCTTCGATTTTTTCCTAAGTTTTAAACACATTTTTCTACAGCAATAATTTTCTAAATAGTGGTAGGTTGTAAGATTGGTCCACAAAATTTATTGCATCATAGCATTTTAGAGTTGAGAAAGACCTTAAATATTAACAGTCCAGTCTCTATATTTCATAGACTTCCTATAAGGCAAGTTTAGACTCAGGGAAGAAAAGAAACCTTCAATTCCCTCTCTTCATTTCTCACTTGGGCAATTAAGAAAAAAAGTCTCATATTATGATATATTTGGGTACACAAACAAGGTATGTGTGTTGCAATGGGAATTTAGAACTTGGGCTTTCCTGAGAATCTCGCTACAGGAGCTGGTTATAAGGTAGAGGCTATTTAGCCAGATGAGCTTAGGAATGTGCTCAAAAGATAGAATCAGCACTAGGGAGGATATAGTGGAGGACATAACAGGATCACATCTAGCCACTCCCAACAACTTCTGGGCTGGAGAGGAATATGTAATCTGAAAAAGAGCAAGCTGAGAGAAGCACAATGGGAAGGAAATCCCAAGTGGAGAAAAAAGAAAATTCCCCAGGCTCACCAAACAATTAGGCAGTAAGTCAGCAATTATGGAGCTATCTGTACAGTACTTTAAAAAACATAACACACCTTAAACCTTATTTGCTACAACTTGTTATCTTGATTCAGAAACTCAAAGTGAAAATTTTAATGTAATTGTCTATGTATTGTGTAAAATCTTATTTGTTTTACAATGTCAGTTAAAAATTTTAATTTAATAATTATAGTACACATCTTTTATATTGGGTAGGAAGACGGGAATATGTAAAATGTGATGAAAAGCTGTTTATAAAATTAGCATTTCCATTAATTTGCCTAGTGATTTTCTGGTATTATGATTCACTTTACAAAATCATTAATTTTTATAAAAATATACTGCCTATATTCTGATCATCCTCAGTGGTCTTTGCTTAGAAGTATCAATCTTTTAGCTTTTCTGGAGATTATTTTAGAACCTACAGCTTGAAGGAGTTCCTTGAGGCGGTAGAGTAACCTTAGGGGACTAAGGTTGCTTAGGAAGACAAAGTGTGGAAACTCTATTTACTGTAGCAGATAGGTGTCCACCCCAGCAAAATTGCTGTGTGACTGAATGCATGATACATGGTATCTTTAAGGTTTTTTATTCTACATTACTTAAACTAAGTTGTTAAAGGCAAATCTGTACAATTACAGTGTGAAGAGTACACAGTGGTAAAATAACAAAAATTCACTTCTTTTTTAAAAGATTTATTTATTTATTTGAAAGGCAGAGTTACAGAGAGAGGGTGATCTTCCATCTGCTGGTTCACTCCTCAAATGACTGCAACAGCCAGGGCTGGGCCAGGCCAAAGCTAGGAGCCAAGAGCTTCTTCTGGGTCTCCCATATGGGTGCAGGGGCCCAAGCACTTGAGTCATCCTCTGTTACTTTCCCAGGCACATTAGCAAGGAGTTGGTTTGGAATTGGAGCAGCCAAGACTTGAACTGGTGCCATATGGGATGCTGGCATCACAGGCAGCAGCTTAACACACTCTACCATAATGCTGACCCCAAAATTTCATTCTTAAAGTGTTATTAATTTGGCATGCAAATGAAGTGTTTTTTTTAATAACGCTTTTATTTAAAGAATATAAATTTCCAAAATACAGCTTATAGATTACAATGGCTGCCCACTCATAACTTCCCCCCCACCCGCAACCCTCCCCTTTCCCACTCCCTCTCCCCTTGCTTCACATCAAGATTCATTTTCAATTCTCTTTATATACAGAAAATCAGTTTACTATATATTAAGTAAAGATTTCAACAGTTTGCCCTCACATAGCAACACAAAGTGAAAAATACTGTTGGAGTACTAGTTATAGTATTAATTCACAATGTATAGCACATTAAGGACAGAGATCCTACATGATATATTTTTTTATAAAAATTGATTAATTTTCTAGGCAATTTCCAATTTAACACCAAGATTTTTTTTTCATTTTTAATTATCTATATACAGAAGATTGATTCAGTATATACTAAGTAAAGATTTCATCAGTTTGCACCCACACAGAAACACAAAGTGTAAAATACTGTTTCAGTACTAGTTATAGCATTACTTCACATTGGACAACACATTAAGGACAGATCCCACATGAGACGTAAGTACACAGTGACTCCTGAAGTTGATTTAACAATTTGACACTCTTGTTTATGGCGTCAGTAATCTCCCTAGGCTCTAGTCATGAGTTGCCAAGGCTATGGAAGCCTTTAGGGTTCGCTGACTTCAATCTTATTCTGACAGGGTCATAGTCAAAGTGGAGGTTCTCTCCTCCCTTCAGAGAAAGGTACCTCCTTCTTTGATGGCCCCATTCATTCCACTGGGATCTCACTCACAGAGATCTTTCATTTAGGTCTTCTTTTTTTCCCAGAGTGTCTTGGCTTTCCATGCCTAGAATATTCTCATGGGCTCTTGAGCCAGATCCGAATGCTTTAAGGGCTGATTCTGAGGCCAGAGTGCTATTTAGGACATCTGCCATTCTATGAGTCTGCTGTGTATCTCGCTTCCCATGTTGGATCATTCTCTCGCTTTTTGATTCTATCAGTTAGTATTAGCAGACACTAGTCTTGTTTGTGTGATCCCTTTGACTCTTAGACCTATCAGTGTGATCAATTGTGAACTGAAATTGATCACTTGGACTAGTGAGATGGCCTTGGTACATGCCACCTTGATGGGATTGTATTGGAATTCCCTGGCCTGTTTCTAACTCCATCATTTGGGGCAGTTCCGATTGAGCATGTCCCAAATTGTACATCTCCTCCCTCTCTTATTCCCACTCTTATATTTCACAGGGATCACTTTTCAGTTGAAATTTAAACACCTAAGAATAATTGTTTGTTAATTACAGAGTTCAACCAATAGTACTAGAATAAAAAAATTACTAAAATGGATAAAGTATTACATTGTACAACAACAGTCAGCACAAGAGCTGATCAAGTTATTGTTTCTCATAGTGTCCATTTCGCTTCAATAGGTTTCCCCTTTGGTGCTCAATTAGTTGTCACCGATCAGGGAGAACATATGGTATTAGTCCCTTTGGGACTGGCTTAATTCACTCAGAATGATGTTTTCCAGATTCCTCCATCTTATTGCAAATGACCGGATTTCATTGTTTTTGACTGCTGTATAGTATTCTATAGAGTACATGTCCCATAATTTCTTTATCACAATGTATGCTTTGAATTCCCTGTGATCTTTTGCTGTGAGGTTCCCTTCGTTTATCTTCTTTCATGTTGATGGCCGTGTTTCTGTGTTTCTGTGTGTAACACATCTTTAAGTATCTTTTGCAGGGCTGGACGAGTGGCAACAAATTCTTTCAATTTTTGTTTGTTATGAAAGGTCTTTATTTCACCTTCATTCACAAATGAGAGCTTGGCAGGATATAATATTCTGGGCTGGCAGTTTTTCTCTCTAAGTACTTGGGCTATGTCTCGCCATTCCCTTCTAGCTTGTAGGGTTTCTGATGAGAAGTCTGCCGTGAGTCTAATTGGAGATCCTCTGAGTGTAATTTGACGTTTCTCTCTTGCACATTTTAGGATCTTTTCTTTCTGTTTCACTGTGGTGAGTTTAATTACAATGTGTCGTGGTGAGGACCTCTTTTGGTCATGTTTACTAGGGGTTCTATGTGCTTCCTGTACTAGGATGTCTCTGTCCTTCTCCAAAACTGGGAAATTTTCTGCTATTATCTCACTAAAAAGGCCTTCTAATCCTTTCTCCCTCTCCATGCCTTCAGGAACTCCTAGAACTCGAATGTTGGGTTTTTTAATAGTATCCTGTAGATTCCCAACAATATTTTTTAGATTTCTAATTTCCTTTTCTTTTCTTTGGTTTGGCTGTATAGCTTCCTGTGCTCTGTCTTCTAAGTCCGATATTCTCTCTTCTGCCTCACCCATTCTGCTTGTAAGGCTCTCTAATGTGTTTTTCATTTGATCTATTGAATTCTTCACTTCAGTATGATTTCTCGTCACTATCACAGTTTCATGTTCTACTAGTTGTTTCATTTCAGCTTGATTTCTCCTTAATATTTCATTTTCACGAGAGAGATTTTCTACCTTGTCCATTAAGGATTTCTGTAGTTCAAGAATTTGTTTTTGAGTACTTCTTAGTGTTCTTATCAATTTTTTGAGATCTGCTTCTTGCATCTCTTCTATCTCATCATCTTCGTAATCTTGAATTGGGGTGTCTTTTTCATTTGGGGATGCCATAGTGTCTTCCTTGTTCTTATTACCTTGGTTTTTGCGTTTGTTGTTTGGCATATTGGTTTCTTCACTGTGGTGTTTTTTTCTTGTTATACTATGACTCTAGATTAAATGGACAGTCTGCTTTTGATGGAGCCTTAGAGGCTTGAGATGGGTGTGGCCTGAGAGCTCTGTTTGGTTCCTCAGGGTTGAGGGTGTGTCAAAGGAGACACTCCCAGGTTAGGCGTGGTAAATCTCTCTGTTAGTTTTTTTTTTTTTTTGGTTCAAAAGGGAAGTAATTCCACACAGCTGAATGGAATTGGGGGTGGTTAGCAGGCGAATGATATACCCACAGGAGCCAGAGATCGGAAGCTCTTTCCCAAGGACCGGAGAGGGAATCTTTGCGGCCCTTTGTGTGGGCTGAGATTCTCCTGTAGTCTCCCACTGGGCTGCCAAGGCTACTGAACTGTAGCGTCTCTGGAGAGTACTCACATGAATTCGTGATTTCCGTGAGTTCTCTCCCCCACCATCTCTTTTTTCACAGTCTCAGTTCATTAGCACCACACATTCATTAGGTTCTAATCTCCTGTTATTTCACCCCTCCCACCCAGAGTCAGGTTTTTCTGCTAGGCTCAGGGCAGGTGCCGACCCGAGGTCGCCCTGCTTATGACGTATTCCAAAATGGCGCCTGCTCTTTGTCTTGCTCACCTTTGAGGTGAGCGGAGAGAGAGAAGCTCGTGTCCGTATGGGTCACTTTTTTTTTTTTTCCCTCTCTCTCTCTCTCTCTTCTAGTTAGCCTGGTGATCTTTTCCCTGCAGCGTTTCAAGCCTTGTTTGCTCTAGGCTCCCTTTTCCGCTTCCCTCCTGATATCTCGGGCTATTGAGGTTCTTCTCACCTCGCGTTCCAGCGCTGGTGTGTTGAATCTGCTGCTGGTGTCCCAAGCTGCGGGCTCCCACGCTCTCCACGCAGGTCCACTGTGAATCTCCAGTTCCGGAAGGGTTTCCTCTGCTGTTTCTTCCCCTACTCTTCCCTGAACCCGCAGTATCTCAACTTTTATTAAACTGTCTCTCCCCAGACTATCGGTGTGCTCCCTTCCTATTCCGCCATCTTGCCGCTCTCCGAAGTGTTTTTAATTATTAATATCATTGTTTTGTGTGCATATAAAATTGATTAAATTTAGCCAAACTTTAAGGAGAATTGTGCTTTTTTGTCAGCTGAATATATAAGATTAGAACTGCCTACATAGCTTTTAAAAATGCATGAGATTGGGGACGGCACTGTGGCAAAGCAGGTAAAGCCACTGCCTGTAGTGCCGGCATCCTATATGGGCACTGGTTCACGTTCTGGCTGCTCCACTTCATATACAGCGCTCTCCTATAGCCTGGGAGAAGTAGAAGTAGCAGTAGAAGATGGCTCAAGTGCTTGGGCCCCTGCACCCATGTGGGAGACCCGGAAGAACCTCCTGGCTCCTGGCTTTGGATCGGCACGGCTCCAGCCACTGCGGCCAGCTGGGGAGTGAACCAGCAGATGAAAGACCTCTCTCTCTCTCTCTCTCTCTCTCTCTCTTTCTCTCTCTCTCTCTCTCTCTCTCTCTTTTGTTCTCTCTATGTAACTCTGACTTTCAAATAAATAAATTTTTAAAATAATAATAAAATAAATGCATAAGATCCATTATTAAAAAGATTACTGTCTTCACAGTGGAAATGGACTTACATTTACTCTACTTGATCTACAGCCATCCATGGACTATTTCTTAAGGTAAGAATTCCATCCTACACAACCTTCCCCTACTCTAGAGCCATCCAGATTCCCCAGTTTATATCAGTTCACAACTTACTATTCTGATAGTCAGTCTTGCTGTTTCCTGGCAAGGTGGCCTTTCCTTCAAACATCAAAACAACCCCCTCCAAATTCAGATTTAGTTCACTCTCTTATTTAGAAGAGGTGAGACGGTGCTTTGGAAGTCATTATCTTCAGTGACTCAATTTTGCTGTTAGTATTTTATAATTAGCTCTAGGAAATGTACCTGAAAGTTCAAGTTTGCAGTTAGTGTGCATTTTAGGATAACCATTTGAAAGCTTATGACAATTGTCATTACATTTTTAGAGTTACTACCATCAGAGATTCACAACGAAAAACTGTGTCTGAAGTGGTTAGCTTCTCAACACCAGGTTGCGAACCGGACCCTCCACTTCCACCCACACTGATTAACAGATCCAAGAGCAGCCTGAATTTACAATGGAATGTAAGGATTTTACTGGCAAAAGCAACTCAACATGTTTTCATGATCTAAAAATGTTCCCTTATGACTTGAATTTTAAATGCAGAGTTCTGCATGCTTCATCTGAACCTATTTCTCCAGTATTTTTTCTTCTTAATAATAATCTTTCTCTTTATATCTGTATCATGCATCAAGTAAATTGAGATGTCAATAAGAAATTCAAAAATTAGTAAAAATTGAAGTAGCAATTCTACAAAATAAATTTAGTTATATGTGAGGTATATTTATATATATATAAAACACAACAAAACACAGTACCTAGGCATGTCTTCTATAGTTTTAAACTTTACAGTAATTTACATCATTTCAAATGTATAGGGACCGGCGCTTTGGCATGGCAGGTGAAGCCACTGCCTGCAATGCCAACATCCCATATGGGTGCCGGTTCGAGTCCCTGCTGCTCCACTTCTGATATAGCTCTCTGCCATGGCCTGGGAAAGCAGTGGAGGATGTCCCAAGTCCTTGGGCCCCTGCACCTGCATGGGAGACCCAGAAGAAGCTCCTGGCTCCTGGCTTTGGATAGGCTCAGCTCCAGCCATTGAGGCCATTTGGGGAGTAAACCAGAGGAAGGAAGACCTCTATCTCTGCCTCTGCCTCTGTCTCTGTGACTCTGCCTCTCAAATAACTAAATAAATCTCTAAAAAACTGTATATACATGGGAAGAATCACTATGTTCCTAAATTTGTATATAAGAAATGCATGAAGTTTATATACCTTAAAGAAAATTTTAAAAAATAAAAGTACATACATATGTATATGTATGCTTTTTTATATCATGTAAAAACAGCCCATCACAATTTTTTTCCTTTTGATATTTTTAGGGTTCCAATGATAATGGTTCTAAAATAAACAGCTTCCTTTTGGAATGGGATGAGGTATAGTTTTATTTTTAATAGCATTATTTTGTGAATGATTATTAATAATATGATGAATTATAGCATTTGATAATGTTCTAATTTTGTGTATATTATTAAAAATAGGGCAAAGGTGAAGACTTCAAAAGTTGTTATACGGGCACTATGAAACAGCACAAGATCCTTAAACTGAGTGCCTCTACAAAGTATTCATTCAGATTAGCTGCCAAAAATAACTTTGGCCTGAGGTACACTAAATTATTTGCAATATTTTAAAGTCTATATTTAAATAAGAACCTGAAACTAATTTTTCCACCTTAACTTATTTTCAGTGATTTCAGTGAAATAGCAGTCTTCCATACATCAGGGATGACGCCTCCAGCACCATCACCTCCCAAGCTGAAAGCAGCAGGAATCTGTAACTTGTCGCTAGAATGGTGTGCCCCAACTAACACAAACCCAAATCTCAGTCTTACTTATGTCCTAGAAATGGAGGAAGCAGGATCCGTAAGTTTTCGCTTTATATACTTTAACCTTCAACCTCATTTTTAGGTAAATTTTTATATGTGTTTCATACTTGGAAACATTTTTAATTTGATGGATTTACTTTCTACTCAATAAGTTCAATCAGGCAATGCCTAATTCCTTAGTCTTTCTATTCTGAATGGAGCCAATGCGGAGCCTGGGCTGGGCAGGCCTGCACAGGGAGATCTGAAAGTGCCCAAATCCCAGCAAATTAGCTAGAAACAACAGAAGCAAAACTGTAACATACATACTCAGAGAAATGTGTTAGTGTATTCAACTTTGGGTCTGATCTTGGGTAGACACACAGATCTATAGCACCGGAACATAATTTTTCCCTTTCCTCATATTCCTGGATTCCTGATGTGGGTGAGCAACTATTTCACTCCATTCTAACTTTCAACCCTGCACAAACCAGTCAATTTGTATGGGGAGAACATTTATGCTATGTATATTTTACTACAATTCAAATAAAGTAGCAAACATTAAGAAATGCTCTACCCAGGTCTGCCTGATTCCTAAATTCATTGTGATTCATTTCCAGGGATTAGGCTTTAAACCTAAATACAATGGAGAAGACCTCTCATGTACTGTAAGAAATCTTCAGAGAAGTACTACATACAAATTTAGGGTATGTGGCTATAATTTTTTTAATTTGCATCATCTTTTTTTAAAAGATTTATTTATTGATTTATTTAAAGGCAGAGTTACAGAGAGGCAAAGGAAGAGAGAGAGAGAGAGAGAGAGAGAGAGAGAGAGAGAGAGAGACAGGTCTTCCATCTGCTGGTTTACTCCCCAGATGCCCACAATGGCCAGAGCTGGGCCAATCTGAACCCAGGAGCCAGCAGCCTCTTACGGGTCTCCCACATGGGTGCAGGGGCGCAAGGACTTGGGCCATCTTCTACTGCTTTCCCAGGCCATAGCAGAGAGCTGGATTGGAAGTGGAGTAGCCGGGACTAGAACCGGTGCCCATGTGGGATGTTGGCATTGCAGGCGGTGGGTTTACCCACTATGCCACAGGGCTGGCCTCCATCATCTTTGTAATATAAAATTATATACTCCACTAGAGAAAAACTGAGTGTCTTTGCTGTTTGAAATTAAGCCTCTTATTTTGCATCTGGTTCTCAAGAATACTCACTCAACTTGCTTTTTATGTGCAAACTATGTATGCAGTTTCAAGTCATATGATTATTTCCAGTGGCCAACCAAAATATCTTTTATTCAAACAGATCTTTGCCTACAATATGGAAGGAAGAAGTAACTCCAGTGGAGAAGTGAAATTTACTACCTGCCCAGATAAACCTGGATCCCCTACAAAACCATATATAAAGGGAAAGATCCATGCACACAGAGTAAAAATTGGATGGGGTAAATAATGCTATTGTAGTTAAAGTTTGCTCTCTCTGTCTTACTATTAACTATTGAGAAGAAATCCTCCTCTGATTTCCCTCAACCTTATAAAATATCCCCTTAACCACTTGTATGTGAAATGCTCTGCAATATAAATGAGTTGAATTATAAACCATAGTACTTTTTCTAGTTCTCTGTTGAATTTTCTGTTACTATCTTATTAATTCAAAACATGAACAAATTACTGAACTTCATACAAGTTCTTAAATATTGTGGTATATTAATCTGTTTTCCATTGAGATAATAAAATACATGAGGCTGAATGATTCATAAAGAAAAGAGGTTTATTTAGTTTATAGTTTTAAAACATGGTACCAGTTCTTTCTAGGGCCCCCTTGGTTGTGTCACATCATGGCAAATAACATCACAGAGGAACAGGAGGAAGAGATCACATGGTGAGACAGGAAGCCAGAAAAAAACAGAAGGGGCCAGGCTTGCTCTTATATAACAACCTCAGTGACCTAATTACTTCCTACTAGGCCCCACCTCACAGATTCCACACTACTCGAACATCACCACACTGAAGGCCAAGCTTCCAACATATAAACCCTTGGGGAACAAACCACATTCAAGCCATAGCATATGGTTATTCCAAGTAAGATTATATCTAATATAGAGGTCATAGTTAAAAAGCTACACCAGGGATTAATGTCAACTTGATAAGAAATTTTATAAGTACTTTTGCCTCTAAACTACAGAAATGAATTTTTTAAAGATGTATTTATTTATTTGAAAGCCAGACTTCCAGAGAGGCAGAGGCAGAAATAGACAGGTGAGGGGAGAGTAAGAGAGGGAGAGCAAGCTTCCATCCACTAACCCACTGCCCAAATGGCCTCAATAGCCAGGGCTGGGCCAGGCCAAAGTCAGGAGCCAGGAGCTTCCTCCAGGTCTCCCACGTGGGTGCAGGGGCCCAATCACCTGGGCCATCCTCCACTGCTTTCCCAGGTACATTAGCAAGGAGCTGGTTTAGAAGTGGAGCGTCCAGGACTTGAACCGGCACCCATATAGGATGCCGGCATGACAGGTGATGGTTTTACTCACTATGTCACAGTGCTAGCCCCCAGAAATCAACTTTATAGCACATATGTGAATACCTAGCATTTCAGTGTCTTCCAGAGAACTTTAAAATATGTAAATTCTTCATGTCCAATATTCTAAGTATATAATGAGTTAACTTTTATAATCTGTATTACTTAAAATATTAAGTATTTTGTTTGCATTTTCCCTTCATAAAATTGTTAATTTATGAGATAACATCCAAATGAAAGACTTATAAATTTATTCAATGGTAATTTTAATTTTATTTTTCCTTTTAGAACCACCTACAGATAATGGTGGAACACACATTTCAAGTTACAGTTTAGAAGTTAGTGAAAATTTAGATGGTAAGGCATCCTAATTTTGTTTTAAATTTTTATTTTGAAATAATTTTAGACTCACAAAGAAGTTGAAAAAATAATACAGAGTCCCCATGTAAAACCTTCATTCAGCTTTTCCTAATATTAATATCTTATACAACCACAGTGCAAATATCAAAACCAGGAAATTGGCATTGGTGTGATACTATTAACCAAACACCAGAACTTACTTGAATTTCTCCAGTTTGGGGTAACAAATCATATTTATTTACTGGTATCTTTCTGATTTTATGGTTAATTCTACTGGAAATAAAAAATATAAGTGGACAAAATTAATTTCTAAATTAGTTTTTTATTATGTACATATACATGAGCTATCATGGGAACCCATAAAACTTATAGACTATCTACAAATAAATTATACAAATTTGCTTTTATCCTTTCAGTGAATCTCTGGAATGTAGTCTACACTGGCAACACAAGGGAATTTCTGTATAATAAACTGCAACCTGGAACTACATATAATCTGAGAGTTTTTTGCACTTCACCTGTAGGCCAAAGCCAGGTGAGGAAAGAGAAAGTGAAAAGTTTTTAAATTGGGGATTAAAACAAACTATATCATATTACTAAATGATTTACAAAACTGATCTTGAATTCAGTATAGTCATGTAGTATTTTGTATTTCTCTTAGCCTTCAGATATATTGACTATTCAAACACCTACTCTTTCTCCTGCATATTGCCAACCTCCACCTTTAAATGATAAAACGAACTCCACAGAAACCAAACTCCAATGCGGTGAGTTTTCTTTGTGTGCTATGACTGTGACTAACTTTCCTACTTTGTACTTACAACTTTTCATTTTTTAAGATATAAAATATTATCAAATGTTTTTCTTACTACAAAATAAAATATTGCTTAGCAAATTGTTTCCTACTTCATAATTAAAACCACATTTAAATGTCCATAAAATAAATTTAAAAACTGACATGATATTTTGAATCTTCTTATTTTAAGTGCTTTAACAGAACTTTCGTTTGTATTATTTTAAAATAAATACCTTTGAAACTATGAGTATTTGCAAAAAAAATTTGTATATTTTTATAGAAAAGCCTCCTGCTGATATAAACTTTGACACACTTATACATGTCAAAAAGGCAGAAAATGATCAAGAAGACACATCAGGACACCCTGGCTCTGAAGTGAGATGCACAGTGAGTAAATGAATTCCTGAAGAATCCATGTTTCTGGTTATAAGCAGCAAGCAGAGCTGAGGAAGCTATATTGTTTATTTGGTCCATTTGTATTTCATTTCATTTAAATGAATGTATTCTTTTTGATCTGCAATTTTGTTTTTAATTATCTCAAGTCTTGTGATCACATAAATCAGAAATTTGTACTGATGGTGTATCTCCTTTACTTTAGTTCTTCTAATGAGTTGACAAAAGCACCATTACTAAACAGAAATATACAGCAGTTCTCCAATTGTACTTGGTTCCAAATAGCTGTTTGCAGACAATACTGAATTGTAACTTAATGTAAGGTAGTAAAAACTTCAAAAGTGAAGTTTAACTTGGTATTCTATCTAGTCATGCTGACTTTCAAAGCACCTGACCTTAAAGAGCATCCATAAAATGTGAGAAATGCTAAATATTCTTTACTTGACATACATAAACCACACTAAAACACTTTTCAGTAAGTAAAAGGCAGCAGTTTTGATACAGGAAATTCTAATTAGATTGACATCATTAAGACCAAAAATATGAAGTAGACATTGCCTCCTGCCTTCAGCTCTTGTTACCTTTAGCAGACTATTGAACACAAACCTGAACAAAGTGAGTCTTGCTGGATTCTGAAACACTGAAGAGATTTCCCTAATATTTAAACATAAACCCAGTCTCCCAACAGGCTTTGCAGTGACATTCACTATTTTTCTGAAAAGTTGAACATTATTAAGTCCAATCATAGCCTTAAAAAGGGAAAACAGTGAGAGCATTTACTGAGCTGGAATTACTACCAAAATTTCAACAAACTCCATCATTTATTTAACCACACAAAACAATTTTGTCCAACAAAAATACTCTGTCAGCCATTCATGATCTGAGTGAGTGAGATCAATTAATTTATGGGACAGATAAACAATGTCATGAGACATTTCTGTTTTGTAATAAGGTGGTAGCCAACTATTACTTATTGATATCTTTTTAAAATCAGTTATCAAGTCTGCCCTTTCATTCTTCTTCTTAATGCCAGTGAAAATAACTTCTGTTCCAGGGATGTATTTCTTGGGATTCTCCAAATACTCCATCAGAGTGTCCTCTTCCCAGGTGATGCTTGTGTTCTTGTTGGTGTCTGTGTAAGAGAATCTAAGGGCCTAACCTGTCTTCTACCCAAACAGATCATGTAGACTTCGTCTAGTCTTGTGCCTATGTCCCGTCCTCATTTTTCTGTTGATGGCATTGGGCACATTTCTGAACAAAAATCTTCTTTCCTTTCTCAACATCACCCATTTGTAATTAGCTCTTTCACCACTTGTGCTACAAAGATCTGCACTCAGAAGTTGGATGTCCTGCTCGCAAATGAATATGTACTTTTACTTCTTGAGAAAGTAGGGAATGGCCATGCTTACTTATTTGTGTATTTTCTCATTTATTTGTTTATTTGTAGCTTGGATCTCAGTCAATGAAGTGTGAGACTTTACCAGTCCCAAGTCCTCCTTCTCAATGGAATACACCTGTGATAACCTGCAAAGGACCAACCTGTGTTGTTGTTAGTTGGGGAGTATGCTATCAATTTATTTTTTAATTTTGATATTATGAAACAATAGTAATTGGCTTAGAAATGCTTAGTAAAGTCTTAAATTCTCTAAGGAATCAGAATTTAAAATTAGGTATGTTCTAACAAATCTTGGACCGTGTCTTCTAGAACACACCCAGGACCTAAGACTTATTAAGAAGGCAATGGCAATGGCAATAGTCCTCTATAAATCCTGCTTTTGAGGAGGATTATAAATTTGGAAACCCAAATAGACTATAAATAGATAACTAATAACATTTTTAAAAGAAAAACAAGAATAATAAAGTTAAGTCAATGTATACAATTATAGAATTTGGCTTTTTTTAAACAAAGTTTAAATGAGAAAAATCTCTGGCAATGTATGTTTGCATGTAACACATAAGAAACGTGATTATAAGATAATTAAGCTTTGGGGCTGGAGCTGTGGCATAGAAGGTTAAGCCTCTGCCTGCAGTGCCAGCATCCCATATGGAAGCCAATTTGAGTCCTGGCTGTTCCACTTCTGATCCAGCTCCCTGCTAATGTGCTGGGAAAGTAACAGAGGATGGCTCAAGTGCTTGGACCTCCGCCATCCACTTGGGAGACCCAGATGAAACTCCTGGCTCCTGGCTTCAGCCTGGCCATTGTTGCCATTTTGGAGTGAACCAGAAGATGGAAGATTGATCTCTCTCTCTCTTTCTCTCTCTCTCTCCCTCCCTTCTTCCTTCTCTTTCTCTCTGTAATTCTGCATTTAAAATAAATCTTTAAAAAAATTAAGCTTTAGGCCAACACCACAGCTCATTTGGCTAATCCTCCGCCTGAGGCACCGGCACCCCAGGTTCTAGTCACGGTTGGGGCGTTGGATTCTGTCCCGGTTGCCCCTCTTCCAGTCCAGCTCTCTGCTGTGGCCCGGGAAGGCAGTGGAAGATGGCCCAAGTGCTTGGGCCCTGCACCCCATGGGAGACCAGGAGGAAGCATCTGGCTCCTGGCTTCAGATCGGCGCAGCACGCCGGCCGTGGTGGCCATGTGGGGGTGAACCAATGGAAAAGGAAGACCTTTATCTCTGTCTCTCACTGTCTAACTCTGCCTGTCAAAAAAAATTAAGCTTTAAAAAATTATTTTACATCCCTGTGAATTTTTTCCCATTCAAAATAATCAAGTTAAAAAATATAAGAATTGGGTAATCATGCAGCCACATGGGTATCTTTGAATTTGTCTTCCCTTTCTCCCAGACTCTAGCAGATGGTCTTTAATGTTGAAACAAAAGCCTTAGTCTGTTAGTAATAAATGACAAATATGACTACATCACTGTATGAAGCTTGGTTTATGTTTGATTTCACTAATCAATAGTAATTCTGACTAACATTAATATATCTAAATTTGCTCTTTTTAAGTAATTTATTTAAAAATAATCTTAATCAGGGCTGGTCTTGTGGCACAGCAAGTTCAGCTGCCACTTACAACGCTGGCATCTCATATCGAACTGTCAGATCAAGTTCTGTCTGCTCCACTTCCAATCCAGTTTCCTGCTAATAAACCTGGGAAGTAGTAAATGATGGCCCAAGTGCTTGGGTTCCTGCCACTGTTTGGGAAATCCACATGCAATTCCGGCTCCTGGCTTCGGCCTGACCCAACCCTGGCTATTGCAACCATTTGGAAAGTGAATAAGCAGATGGAAGATGTCTCACTCGCTCTCTCGCTCTCTCTTTCTCTCTCTCTCTCTGCCTTTAAATAAATAAATAATAAATAAACTATTTTTAAAAATCAACTAAAATAGGGGCCAGTTTTGTGGCACAGCAGGTAAAGTCTACACCTGCAATGCCAGCATCTCATATGGGTGCCAGTTCGAGTCCTGGCTGCTCCATGTCTGATCCAGCTCCCTGCTAATGGCCTGGGAAAAGTAGCAGAAGATAGCCCAAGTGTTTGGGTCCCTGCCAACCATCTGGGAGACCTGGAAGAAGCTCCTGGCTCCTGGCTTCAGCCTGGTTCTGCCCAAGCCATTGCAGCGACTTGGGGGATAAACCAGCAGATGGAAGACCTCTCTCCTCTTTCTAACTCTGACTTTCAAATAAATAAATCTTTAAAAATAAATAAAAGTAATCTTAATAAATTATAGATATTCACCTAATATGTAGAAGAACTAATCATTTTCCTTAATTTTATTTGAGCCTTTTAATGTTATGGTGTTCTGCCTTTTGTTTAATTATTTCTACATTTATCTATATCTTACATCATTTAATAGATTACAAGCTGTGACAATGAAAGTATCATGGTGTAACTCTCCACAATATCTAGTACCAGTTAGAGAAGAAATTCAATTTCTGTGTTTGTGTCTTTCAGATTCCTGAATGCAATGGTGCTGAAATCACTGACTACCGACTAGAATGGGGACAAATTGAAGAATCAATGCATTTGATTTACACCGGCCCTTGTCTGAGTTACAAAGTGAAAGGACTCATTCCTGGAACTACATATTTCTGCAGAGTCCAGGTAAACATGACAGTTCTTCCAATGTAACCAAAATAACAGCTATTAACCTGTACTATCCACATTTGTAATACTGGAAGAATTTCTAGTGTAGAGACCAGAAAGGAGTCACAGAATTATAAGTCTTAAATATTTCTTTAAAGATTTACTTTCTTTATTTGAAAGGCAGAGTTAGAGAGAGAGGGAGAGAGAGAAAGAGAAAGAGGTCTTCCATCCACTGGTTCACTCCCCCAAGTGGTTGCAACGGCCTGGGCAGGGTCAGGCTAAAGCCAGGAGCCAGGAGCTTCTTTCATGTCTCCCATGTGGATGGCAGGGGCCCAAGTACTGGGGTTATTCTCTGTTGCTTTCCCAGGAGTATTAGCAGAGAGCTGGATTGGAAGTGGGGCAGCCAGAACTCCAACCAGCACACATGTGGGATGCTGGTGCTACAGGTCGCAGCTTAACCTGTTATGCCACAATGCTGGCCCCATGAATCTTTTTTTTTTTTTTTTGACAGGTAGAGTGGACAGTGAGAGAGAGAGACAGAGAGAAAGGTCTTCCTTTTGCCGTTGGTTCACCCTCCAATGGCCGCCGCGGCCGACGCACCACGCTGATCCGAAGCCAGGAGCCAGGTGCTTCCTCCTGGTCTCCCATGCGGGTTGGGCCATCCTCCACTGCACTCCCAGGTCACAGCAGAGAGCTGGCCTGGAAGAGGGGCAACCGGGACAGAATCTGGTGCCCCAACTGGGACTAGAACCCGGTGTGCTGGCGCCGCAAGGCGGAGGATTAGCCTATTGAGCCTCGGCACCGGCTGGCCCCATAAATCTTAAATTTGCTCACATTCGGTGACAACGTGAGCTCTTTCACTTGGCATTTAAAGCCCCATATAATCTCTCATCTATTTTCCATTCCAAATTGGTATGTCTTATGTTCTCTACAATTCTGTTTCCCAAATTTTACTGAACTTAGGAATCACCTGAAAAACCTGTTTAAAAACACAAATTCCAGGGCAAGTGCTGTGGCATAGTAGGCTAAGCCTCTACCTGTGGTGCTGTCATCCCATATGGGCACCGATTCATGTCCAAGCTGCTCCTCTTCCAAACCAGCTTCCTGCTAATGGCCTGGGAAAGAAGTGGAAGATGGCCTAAGTGCTTGGGCCCCTGTGCCCAAGTGGGAGACCTGAAAGAAGCTTCTGGCTCCTGGCTTTGGATTGGCCCAACTCCAGCTGTTGCGGCCATTTGGGGAGTGAAACAGCAAAGGGAAGACCTTACTCTCTGTATCTTCCTCTCTCTGTAACTCTACCTCTCAAATAAATAAAATCTTAAACAAAAAAAACATGGATTCTTATACCCCCACTCCAATTTATCAAATGAAAATTTCTAATATAGAGATTTGCTAATCTATATTTAACAAGCATCCAAATAATAATTATCATCAGTTAGGAAAAAACACATGAAAGCTTAATCACGAATACATCTGTTCTACCACCACCCCCAAGTTTCCCTTGTACATTTGCTCATACTGTACTCTTAGCTGGGTCCCTTCCAACCCAGCTCATTCATAATGTTTTCCTGATAGCCTTAGCTGAAAGAGATCTCTTCCTCTTTTGAATAACTAGAGTTTTAAAATACAAAACTTTAAGGTTTAAGAAAGAGTCCAAATGTAAAAGTCTGATATGTTTTCCCTATGGAGTTTAAACCATCAAAATATACTGGGAATATGGGGCATCTAATCTCTATCTCCAAGACTAAATTCTTCATCAGATTTTTTTTTGGATGTTCCTACTGTTTATTGGAAAAAATACCCTCACAATATATATTTACTAGTCTATTGCAAAAATCTAAAGAAGAGGTTATAAATTAATATTAATACTGTTGCAGTGGAATGCTGAGACTTTAAGGGATTTAAGACATTAGAAAGATAAAAATCAATGGATTGAGTTCCTACCACAATGCAGTAGATTCTTTCCTCTGAGATTCTCCCTCTTAAAATCAGAAAACCTTAAACATAATATAACAAGCACGTAGAGGAAGATGTTGAAAGGTGAATAGAAGAACACAAACTGCCTAGGAACCTCAAACTTGGTGAAAACATAGTGGTGAGACCCCTAGTTGTCCTTATCATTTCTCATCAATCTGAGAAAGGGTGCTAGGGAAGGTTCCAACTCAAAACTGCCAAGAGGAATGGCTAGAGCAACAGAAACTCCAAGAAAGCCTACTACCTTCAGCAAAATGCCCAGGAAAAGGGTGGCCTAACAACAGGAAACCTTTTTTGGCAACACCCATCTTACTCCAGCCAAACTTTAATAGAAAAACCATAGACATCCCTGTTATTCCTCAGCTCCTGAAGTTTCAACAGGTTAAGCAGGAAGCCAACCCACCCAGAAGCAAGCAAAAACACTTAAATTTCCCCACCCAATAGTTTTGGCAGAGCCTAGCAAGGAGCTAACCTTCCATCCCCTACCTTATACTCTTCTTCCAACTGGTGAGTGTGGCAGGCAGGGAGTTGACAATTTTCTATATATCTCTGTCAGAAGCAAGCAACATTCTAATTCCTCTACAGGGAGAGTATTGGCAAACTAAGCCTCTGCCCTCACCCAACAGCAACAGACTGAATAAGGTGGTGTGATTCCTGCTAGATTGTGCTTCACTTTCCTCCTTACGCTGTGTCAATGAGACCTTGTGAGGAACAGAGCCTCCATATTCACGTAGCAGCAGTTAGACTGAAGCAAGGCTAGTCAGCACTTGGGTTTCCCTCCACACAACACCGGTAGGGAGCTTATCCTCAACATTCTCTCAGTATCAGATAAGCTGATGTAGGTAATGGGAAGCTATGCTAAATTGCACGCCCACTTCCATCCCTTGGTGTCATCAAATCCAGCTAGGAACTGAGTTTTTACCCCCAACCTACAGGAACAAAGAGGTGTGACTGAGTCCTCCACTTCCCTCTAAAGACTCAGTGAGGAGTTGAACTTGTACCCTCATTCAGAGGCACTAATACAGTGCAAGCAGTTGCCCCACTTTTGCTGAAATAGTGTCAGCAGAGCCTAGAGAGGAACTGACCATGCATCCATCTAACCCTTGTGCTGTATCTCAAGAGAGATATTGCCAACTAAAACATTATAAAATAACACCCAGAATTTTGTTGTATAATCTTCAAAATGCTCAGAATAAATAGAAAATCATTAGATAGGGGTTAGTGCTGTGGAATACAAGGCTAAGCCTCTGCCTACAGTGCCAGCATCCCATGTGGGCACCAGCTCTAGTCTCAGCTGCTTCAATTCCAATCCAGCTCCCTGTTAATGTGCCTGAGAAAACAGTGGAAGACAGCCCAAGTGCTTGGGCCCCTACACCCGCGTGGGAGATCCAGAAGAAGCTCCTGGCTCCTGGCTCCTGGCTCCTGGCTCCTGGCTTCAGCCAGGCCCGGTCCAAGCCATTGCGGCCATTTGGGGAGTGAACCAGAGGAAGATCAATCTCTTTCTCTCCTCCTCTCTCTCTTTCTGACTTTCAAATAAATAAATAAAATATTTTTAAAAAAATCGCTAGGTATTAGGAGAACCAAGAAAATCACAAATAGTTTCTCCCATTCTGTAAGTGGTCTCTTTGCTCTATTGATTGTTGCCTTTGTTATGAAGAAGCACATTAGTTTGATGAAACCCCAATTGTCTATTTTGCTTTTGTTTCTTGTGCTTTGGAGGTCTGAGCCAAATATCACTTGCCCATTCCAATGCACTGAATTATTCCCCAATGCTTTCTTATAGAAGTTTCAAATTTTCAGATCTCACATATAAATCTTTAATTCATTTTGAGTCTATGTTTGTACACTGTGACAGATAGGGTTCTAGTTTCAGTCTTTTATGGACAGCTTTAGCTATTCAAAGTCCTTTATGTTTCCTTATGAATTTTAGGATTGTTTTTGCTAGCTCTGTTTTTCTTACTACAGGATAAATTTTGAATATTTTTATCTGACCAATAATTGAATTAAATTGCTATAAAAATTCACAAGACAAAGTGCTTGCTTGGATGTAGTTCTTGCCCTTCTTCATACATTTGCTCTTAGCGTTAAATGCATAGTCACATGGTTTAGCTTAAGCATTGTGCAGTGAGGCACAGAAATCCTTTATTACAACATACAGTAAGGCATCAGCCAGCCCCAAAGAGTAAATTATTTAATTTCCATGTACTTATGCGATTCATTGTTTTCTTGTTATTGATTTCCAATTTTATTACATTGTGATCAGATAAAATAATATGATTTCTACTTTGTTTTCAAATTTGTTGATATTTGTTTTGTAACCTATCATATGGTATATCCTGGACAATGTTCCATACACTGTTGAGAAGACTGTGTATACCACAGCTGTTGGATGGAATGTTTTACAGATGTCTGTTAGATCCAATTGATCAGGGTGCAATTTAACTTTGCTGCTTCTCTGCAGATTTTCTGTTTGGATGATCTGTCCATTTCTGAAAGTGGTGCCAAATTCCATGACTATTTTTGTATTGGAGTCCATATCTCCCTTTAGATCGATTACTATTTTCTTTATGTATCTGGGTGTCACAATATTGAGTGCATGTATATTTATGATTGTTATTTCCATTTATTATCACATAATGGCCTTCCTTGTCTCTTTTCACTAACTTTAATGTAAGATTTATTTTAAATGATATAAGTAGGGATACTTCTGCTTTCTTTTGGGTTCATTTTATATGGAATATTTTATTACATCCTTTCATTTTCAGTCTGTTCATGTCCTCAGTGGTGAAGTAAGTTTCTTATAACCAGCATATTTTTGGGTCTTGATTTTTTTAATCCATTGGGTCACTCTGTTTTTACCTGGAGAATTTAATCGATTTACATTGAAGGTAATTATTGATAAGTAAGTTCATACAACTGATATTTTAATGCTTGTCTTCTAGTTTTATTGTAATTCCTTTCTTTCTCCTTCTGACAATATTCCTTTGTGATTAATGGTTTTCTCTAGCAATGTGCTTTGGTTGCTTATTATTTTGTCAATTTGATTATAGATTTTTGCTTTATGGTTACCATGGACTTACAAAACACTTCTTTGGGTTGTAATGAGTTATTTGAAAAAGACAGCAACTTAATATTAATTATTAAGGTAGGAGAAGAAACAAACCAAAAGAGGTAGGAAATACTAATAAAGTTCACACTTACACATTTGTCTTGACATTCTGAATTTTTGCTGTCCTATTTTACCTCTTTATCTATTGCCTATCTCTTACCATTTTTGTATAGCTGTTATTTTTGTTTTGTTTTTTAGTCTTCACATTAAAGATATGAATTATTTATATATCATGTTACAATATTAGAACATTCTGAATTTGTATGGTTACTCTTGCCAGTGAGTTTTCTACTTTCTGATATTTTCTTCTTACTTATTAGCATTTCTTTCTTTCAGTTTGAAGAATTCCCTTTAACATTTCATGTATGACTGATCTGGCGGTCCTAAACTCTCTTAGCTTTAGTTTCTTTAGGAAGATCTTTGCCTGTCCCTTGTATCTTAAGAATAGCTTTGAGGGGCACAGTATTATTTGCTGGCAATTTTTTTTTCTTCAGTGCTGACAGTCTTATCCAGGCCCTCCTCCCTAGAAGATTTCTGCAGTAAAGTCTGTAGTTAGGCAAATTAGGATCTCTTTATGTGTTATTTGTTTCTTTTCTCTTGCAGCTTTCAGAATCCTCTCTTTTTCTTTAGCCTTAGGTAGCTTGATTATAATGTATCTTGGGGTAGATTTGGTTGAATTAAGTCTGACTGGTGATCTTTGACTTTCTTGTAGCTAGATACCTGTATCTTTCTCTGGGTTTGAGGAGTTTTCAATATGCTTTTTCCATTTTGGCATTCTCAAGTCACTGTAGAACCCCAGTAACATAGCTCTTTTCTCTTTCCATGCTGTCCCAAAGATCTCATAAGCCGCCTTCTTCATTCCATTTGATTCTTTTTTTCTCCTCCAACCGTGTACTTTCAAACTGCCTGTCTGAAAATACACTTATTCTTCTATTTGACCTATTCTGCTACTGATGCTTTCTATCATATTTTTAATTTTCCTTAGCGTACTTTTCAGTTAAAGATTTTCTATTTGATTTATTTTGTAATTGCTTTCATATCTCTGTCAAGTCTCTGTTAGAGTAGTAAGTATTTTCTCTGGGTTCTTTTGAAGTTTGATGAGTTTCCTTAAAACAGTTACTTTGAAATCTCCATCTGAACATTTGAAAATTTCAATTCCTAGACAGTTTCTGTCACCTTACTTTGTTCATTAGATAAGGTCACGATTCCCTGGAAGTTCTTGTCACTTTTTGGTATACAACATCATCTCTCATTGAAGGATCTGTTACAGTAATCTATTATATTAATCTGGTTTTATTCAGGGATGTTATTTGCCATGAGGTTTATGAACACTTCTGATGTTTCAACACTAGATGGCACCCTCAGTAGAGGTTTGTTTCAGGTCTGCTGCATACTTTCTTTTTTCTTTTTCATTCCTACAGTGCTTCTCAAGATCAGATTTTTACCAAATCTGAAGTTGGTATGTTCTTCATAATGAACTGGGGAAGTACCTAAAAGGGGCAATCTATCCCTACAAGCCTCTTTTTGGGGCTGCCTGTGACACTTCCATCAGCCACTAGTCATGCTATCTGGACTATTAAGACTGATCGGCTGGGGCCATGGAACTCTATTTTGCACTGTAGTGGGTCCAGAGATTCCATCTGAAGGCAGTGGCCTGAATACAAGGACAATTAGGATCTGCCAGTATTGTGTTTTACAAGCCTCGCACTGAGTCCCAAAACAATTTTGTGGTTTCTAAAAAGTCTGCCTACAGTTGCAGGAGTGTACTTCAGCAGACTGAGTGGTCCACCAGACCCAGTGAAATCATGGGAGTCCCACCAGGCAGTTTTCTATCTGATACTGGGGCAAGAATACAGACTCTATCCCCTGTCACTGGCCTAGGGGCAGGGACCATTAGGTTCTGCCCAGTGTTGGGCTTACTGACCTAGCAATGAATCCAAAGATATGGGTCCAGTTGTTTCTTATTGTCTGTCCAAGGTTGGAGGCAGGTGATAAAGGCAGTCCCTTATCCATAGAGACTAACACTAGGCTGTGTCACGTGTGGTTTTTACAGCCCCTGGGCCCTACGCAGTCTCAGGGCTATATGCCAGGCCTACTTGAGGCCACGTATAATACAGCAGAAAAGCATCCATCTAATGGAGCACAGATCTCCATCTGATGCCAATGCTAGTCTACTGAATCCATCTCCAAGCATAGACCTGGAAGTAGAGGACTTCGGGCTTTCTCAGATGCTTGGTCATGAGGCAGGGGCCTGGCTCTGAACTCCAAGGTAAACTCCTGAGCTCTTTTTTCTGTTCTACTCTGCATCAGCTTGAGTATTGTTCTGCTTTTTTCCCAGAGGCAACCTGGCTATTAAGGGTCCAAATACTCAGCCTGAAGATACAGGGGTAGGGGCTGCCGGGCCCTGTCCAATTTTGATGATCCTAGCACTTGCATTTAAGGCTAAAGGGTGAACTTAATCCCCTTTCCAATCCCCCAAGTAAGAGACATGTATTCCCACTGTGTGCTACATGGATCCAGGGGTGGAGTCATGTGGGCAACCCCATCCTACTTTCTTCAATGCAACTTTCCTTATTATTATACTAAAAGCAAGTGCTGTGGTCTCTCACATGTTTTCCAAAGCTCTTGTTAAGGTAACATGGTGGATGAGTAACTGTTCAAATGAATGCCTGTATGGGGAGGTGGTAATTGAAGCATCTTATTGAGCTAACATCTTGTTCTACCTGCCTCAGAAACAAATTTAAACCAAAATATCATTTATAATTACCGCATATAAAATGAAATATTTAGATATAAATTCAACAAAACATGTAAGTATGTTGAAAACTATAGGCCGGCGCCGTGGCTCACTAGGCTAATCCTCGGCTTTGCGGCACC
Organism: Sylvilagus floridanus; assembly: GCA_949820135.1. Taxonomy (NCBI): domain Eukaryota; kingdom Metazoa; phylum Chordata; class Mammalia; order Lagomorpha; family Leporidae; genus Sylvilagus; species Sylvilagus floridanus. The sequence goes on along the minus strand of OX463223.1, from coordinate 59,233,483 downwards.
AGCACCCCGGCTTCTAGTCCCGGTCAGGGTGCTGGATTCTGTCCTGGTTGCCCCTCTTCCAGGCCAGCTCTCTGCTGTGGCCCCGGAGTGCAGTGGAGGATGGCCCAAGTCCTTGGGCCCTGCACCCACATGGGAGACCAGGAGGAAGCACCTGGCTCCTGGCTTCGGATCAGTGTGGTGTGCCAGTCGCAGCACACCAGCCGTGGCAGCCATTGGAGGGTGAACCAATGGCAAAAGGAGGACCTTTCTCTTTGTCTCTCTCTCTCTCTCACTGTCCACTCTGCCTGTCAAAAAATAATAATAATAAATAAAATAAAATAATAAAAAATAAGTGTGTTGAAAACTATAAAATGCTGATCAAAAAATCAAAGATGACCTAAACAGACATACTATGCTCATGGATTAGAAGATTCAACACATTGAAGATGTCAATTTTCCCCCACATTGATCTATAGGTTTAATGAATTTCCTATCAGAATATCAACAACGTTCTCTATAGACACAAGCTGATCCTAAAATTTCTATAAAAGTCACAATATCTAGAATAAATAAATCAATTTTGAAAGAGAAAAATAATGTGGGAAAAATCAGTCTACTTTTGCAACTACAGTAATCAAGGCAGGTGGGAGGCTACACATGTAAGTCAATGACACAGAATAGCAAACCTAGAAACAGACTCACACAAATATGCCCAACTGATTCTTCAAATTTTTTAAATTTATTTGAAAGTCAGAGATTGAGAGAGAAGCAGGGAGACATCTCCTACCTGCTGGTTTGCTCCCAAAATGCCTGCAACATCCAGAGATGGGCTGGGACCAAAGCCAAGAATCCAGAACTCAATATGGTCTCTCACATGGGTGACAGAGACTCAACTACTTGCTGCATTCCAGAGTGCATATTATTAGGAAGCTGAAATTGGAGGTGATGCTGAGACTCAAACCCAGGCACTCTGATATGTTATTAGTGCATTCCAAATAGCATCTTAATTACTGCCAAATGCCTATCCTTGCCCAACTGATTTTTGACAAGGTGCTAACAAATTTACAATACCCTTTTCAACAAATTATGCCAGAAAAACTGAATTATCTATAAGCATAAAAAAATTAACATCAGCCTAAACTTCATACCTTCTACAAAAATTAAAATGGATTATAGAGCCCTGAAACATAAAACTGTAAAATTTTTAGGAAAAAGTTGCAAGAGAAAATCAATTTCTATAGGTAGGCTAAAGAGTTCTTAGACTTGATATCAAAAGTAAAAGCTAGGAACCAGTGTCAGATTAAGCAAATTAAGCTGCCAGTTTGAGTCCCAGCTGTTCCATTTCCAATCCATCTCCCTGAACCTGCGAAAGCAGTGGAAGATGGCCCAATTACTTGGGTCCCCGCACTCACATGGAAGACTCTGATGGTCCAGCCCTGGTCATTGAGGCCATTTAGGGATGGTAGAGAGATAGATCTCTATCTATCTATCTCTCCCTCTTTCTCTGTAAATCTGCCTTTCAAATAAATAAGTCTTTTTTGAAAAAATAAATGCCATAAAATAAAACATATATAAAATGAATCTCTAAAGTTAAAAAATTTTTCCCTGCAAAAGGCCCTTTAGAAAGGTGCAGTCTAGGAGAAAAGATTTGCAAAAACAATGTCTGACAAAGGACTAGTATCTACAATATGCAAAGAACTCTCAAAATTCAACAGTTACAAGTTCAGATGACCCAGCTGGAAAATGAACAAAAGGCTTCCACAGACAATTCATTGAAGATGATGTGCAGGTGCCATGAAAAGATGTTCAACCCTATTAACTATTAGGTAAATGCACAGTGAGATGTCATAAAGCACCTGTCAGAATGGCTAAATGAAAAAATAGTAATAACAACAAATGCTTGGCTGTCAAGAATGTAGAAAAACTGGGTAACTCATACATTTCTGATGAGAATTAAAGCCCCTGTTGAAAAGAGTTTGGCAGTTTCTTATAAAACTAAATATGTACTGACTTTACACTTAGAACTCTTGGGCACTTATCCCAGAGTAATGAAAACTTACATCTGCACACATAAAAAGCTGTACATGAATTCTCAAAGCACTTTTACTTTTAAAAGCCAAAATCAAGAAACAGCTCAAATGTCCTTCAACAGGTAAATGGTTAAACAAACTGTGAGATACCCACACCATCACATACTATTCAACACTAAAAAGAAACAAACTACTGATAGACATAATAACTTTGATGAATATAAAGGGAATTATACTGATTGAAAAAAATACATGTAAAGTTTACATACTGAATTACTCCATTTGTATAACATTCTTGAATTGACAAAAGTAAAATAATGAATAAATCAGTAGTTGCCAGGAGTTAAGAAGAGGAGGAAGAAGAGGAGGATTACTGGGTCTATAAAAGAGTAACACAAGGGATTCTTCTAATAGAACTTCTGTATCTTAACTTTGGTGGGGGTGCCATGAAGCTACACACATGATACACTAGAAGAGAACTAAAAACACACACAATGAGTGCATGTAAAACTGATGAAACCTAAGTAATGTAAATGGATTTTGCCAATGCCAGTTTCCTGGTTGTAATATTGTACTAGTGTTGTACAAAATCTCACTTTTAGAGGAAAGTTGGCAAGGGGGATGTGTGAACATATAATGACCTTTCAAAGTAAAAGGTTTTTTTTAAAAAAATGAAACTTGATGAATGAACATGAACTTTTGGCTACCACCATCAGAGATAGAAACTCCATGATTAAGAAAAGGAAAAAGGTTTGGTGGGGTGGTTGATGAGTTTGGTTTGGGTATATTCTGGAATGTCCACATTGGTGCTCTTCTTTTACTTTCCCATATGTACACTCCTCACCTTCCTAAGTATGCAGCCTAAAAGTTTCAACACACATTTCAGCAACTTAAAAGAACCATACTGTTAGAGTATGAGTTTATAAATATTATTTTGTTAGGCAACAAAATGGTTTATGCACAAAAATGAAGTAATAATGAATGTCTAATAATACATACATTTTTTAGGCTGTCAATACAGTTGGAGTTGGAATGTTTGGAATAACTGGCGTAGTAACCACACCAGCAACTGTACCAGCAGTAGTACCGATGCTACATGAAGTTGAGAAGAAAGTTTCTACCAAATTGGCATCATCTTGTATTGCAATTCAATGGGAGGAACCAGACTGCCATGGTTCTCCAATCACTGGATATAACATTGAATATGGAGACAGAAAAATTTTGACTATTGGTAGGAAAACAGAATGTGTTCTGAAAAATCTACAGCCTGACACCATATACAAGTAAGTCACTTATATATTACTTTGGGTGGATGGAAAACTTTTTGAGAATTTTGAACAAATCTGTATTTATATAGTGTGCATAAGATCTACTTTGAAAGAGAGTTCTACAACATCAGAGAAATTTGGCATTGCTAAAACCAATTTATATTTCTCATCAATAATTCTCAATATTGATTATGCAAATCAAATTTTGTTTTGAAAATTTGTCTCTAATAATTAGTATAATACGGTGATCAATATTCCTACTAGGTTACTAGGAGTTTGGCTTACATGTCAAAAATGATTTTCTTTACTACATATAAATTAATATATCTTATTTTTTTTCTTACCACTAGAATCAGAATCCAAGCCATCAATCACTATGGATTAAGCCCTTTTAGCCAGCCAATAAGAACCAAAACTAAGCCATTACCACTTGAACCTCCACAACTTGATTGTGTGGCTTATGGACACCAAAGCCTCAAACTAAAATGGGGCTACTCTTCAGCTAAAGGTTTACTTTCCAACTTTATAAACTACAACTTGTTCATGTATAGTCGATCTGGCAGGTAAGCTATTTTTACTATTTAATATGTATAATAATAAAATTATATCTTAATCTTATAATAATCAAAAGTCATTTCAGTGAGCTAGTAAATGTGAAAGCACGCTATTTTCATGTTAGATATTCTTTCTTAAATTCTTATTTATGATTTTACTCTATTTTTTCCTCTTCAAAAACATTTCTTCCTTTATATAACACACATTAAGTACCAGGGAATAGAAGTTAAATACACACACACACACACACACACACACACACACATATGTAAAAGCCAGCACTTTGCCATATTTATGATTTGGCTTTTCCTTTGTATTTTACCCATCTGGCTTTAAGTTGATTTCCTTAGGCCGCCATTGAAGTTTTAAATCCAGTTTTAACTCAGTTATATAAAGAATTATTTGGGGTCGAGTGTTTGACCTAATGGCTGTGATGCATTCCATATCATAGTACCTGGATCCAATACCAAGCTCTGCTCCTGACTGCTTCCTGATAATGCAGACCCTAGGACACAGCAATATGACATAAGTGATTGAGAGATCTGGGAGACCTGGATTGAGTTCCTGGCTCCTGGTTTTGGTCCCAGCAAGGGGCCATTATGGGCAACTAAGAAATAAGCTAGCAAATGGGATCTTTATCTCTCTCTCTCGCTCGCTCGCTCACTCGCTCCCGCTCTTGCTCTCTCTCGCTCTCTCTCTCACTCTTTAGCTCTCTAGCTCTCTTAGCTCTCTGCCTCTCAAATAGTTGTTTTAAAAAATTATTATTTATATATCTATTACTGAAATAAATAATATTTATTCCCTCATCTCTGTTTCCACCCCCAGATTTTCTGTCATTTACCATGGGCCTTCTCAGACTCACAAAGTGCAAAGATTAGGTGAATATACTCAGTACAAATTTAAAATCCAAGCATGTAATGAAGCTGGTGAGGGACCACTGTCCCGCATCTATACTTTCAAGACAACCAAAACACCACCAGCCATACTTAAAGGTAAGTATAATAAGCCATGATTCTAAAGTTTGCATTAGTTTGAATTCCAATAGCTCATACATAAAAACTCAACAGTAAGGTTTATTTTAAAATATTCAACTATATAATATCAAAAGAGACTAGTACTTAATTATGTATTCAAAGGGCAATGTAGGAGTTAATGAGACTCTCATAAATATCTTAGAGTTCATCTGACTCAGCCAATGACTCTACCACCACTGCCATTTTTAACAACAAGGAACTAAGTCCCCAAAATGATAAGTGACTTAGCTAAAGTGACCTTGAGTCAGTGGCAAAGTCAAGATTAGAACTGTTGGGACAGGTGCTGTGGGGCAGTGGGTTAAAGTGCTAGCTTACAGCACCAGCATCCTATATGGGCGCTGGTTTGAGTCTCGGCTGCTCCACTTCAGATCCAGCTCCCTGCCAATATGCCTGGGAAAGAAGCAGAGAATGGCTGAAGTCCTTGGACCCCTGCACCCACGTGGGAAACCTGGCAGAAGCTCCTGGTTCCTGGCTTTGGCCTGGGTCATCCCCAGTCATTTCTCATTGTGCCCATTTGGGGAGTGAACCAGCGGTTGGAAGATTCTCTCTCTCTCTCTCTCTCTCTCTCTCTCTCTCTCTCAACCTCTCTACTTCTCTATCTCTCTCTGTAGCTATGCCTTTCAAATAAATAAAAATAAATCTTTTAAAATAAAGAACTTTTGACTTCGATTTCCATCACAGTGCTCCTTTTACTCTGTCATGATTCCCAATCCTTGCTATACCTTTTATTTTCTCAAATCACTTATTTCATAAAACATTAATAGGCATGATTATAATGACTAAGCCTTTAAAAAGACTATATAAACTTAATAAATTTAATTTCTGAAATTGAATTTACTCTCCTTAAAAGGTAAAAATAAACTGCTATCTATATATAACATTGAGACTAACTTAATCGTTAGAACCCAAGAGTTGAGGAATCCTTCCTTCCCAGTTATGATATTTAGCTGTTCCAATCAACCCACACATGAGCCCAATCACTATTATTAAATGATTGTGTTCAGTTCAAAGCAAACTGGAACATATTAAAATTAAATATGACTTAGGCCACAATTATGCTTTTCTCTCTTGCTAACTAATGTCCTACATATTTAATTCCCATTTTCTTGATGTGTAGAGAAACTAATAACATGAAGCAAAAGAGCCTGCCCTTCTTACACAGCTTCTGTGATCCTGAAATATAATTGTTAATATGCACCAAAATGCTTCCAAATCTATAATGTATCATATACATACAATGAACAAGATTGTACCAGTAGTGATTTAAAAAAAGTAATAAAAGTTGTAATAAGATGTTCCTATAAGTTAATAAGCATTAAAGCTGATAGTTTTAATTTCTTACAGTTTCATTATAGTCACTGAGATGTCTGATAGTATAAAAGGCTGTGCAATAAGGACTATATGTCTTAGATTAAACCTATACTTGCTGATATTTAATGACCATGGAATTGTATGAGAGATTACAATATGTTTACGATCATCTAGGACAAATGGAATCCTCTAAACTGAAATTCTCTTTTCCTAGCACCTAAATTGTATCAACTGAATAACAACATTTGCAAGATCAAATGGGAGTCTTTGAAGCCAATAAAAGGAGATCCTGTTATTTACAATCTTCAACTCATCAGTGATAAAGGAACTAACTTGGTAAATTTTTGCAGATTTATTCTTTAAATATTTATAATTTTATATCTTAGTAGGGATTTAGTTCTTGTCAAGAAGTTTTTATAGGATGTTTAAAGTAACTAAATCATATCTAATAGTCTCATTTGGTTGCTGAAGTTTATGTACATAACACTTATTTGGGGACAATTAGTTTATTCATTCATTTATCTTATTATTATTGAACTACTGGCATTTCTTGGACCCACTTGTCACAATGAACAACTTAATTCCAAGTCTAATGCAATTAAGCTTTACCAATTATAAGTTTTTGCTATTTCTTACACTGACGAAAATTACCTAAATAGTACTAGGTCCTCAGAATATTTAGAGAACTTCTTTTCTTTTTTTTATTTTTTTAAAGATTTATTTATTTGTTTGCTAAAGTTACAGAGAGAGATAGAGGGAGAGGGAGACGGGAGGTGGGGGAGAAAATCTTCCATCTGCTGGTTTATTCCCAAAACGGCTGGGCAGAGCCAGGCCAAAGCCAGGAGCCAGGAGTTTCATCCATATATCCCATGTGGGTGGCAGGGGCCCAAGCACTTGGGCCATCTTCTGCTGTTTTCCCAGGCCATAGCAGAGAGCTGGACCAGAGTGGAGCAGCCAGGAATTGAACCTGTGCCCATATTGGATGGTGGCATCACAGGTGGTAGCTTAACCTAATATAACACAATGCCAGTCCCTAGAGAATTTCTAAAAGAAAAAATTTATTTTTGTTGTGAAGATGTTCATGAGATTAATTAATTTATATTTTTCCTATTGTTAAAAACCACATAATGTCGTTTTATTTGGTAAGAAAATATAATTCTTATTTTGATTCCTTTTCCTTTAGATTTACAAAGGACCGAACACTTCATTCTCCTTTTCCAACTTTCTCTCAAATACACGTTATCGCTTCAAGGTTTGTGCTGGACGCCAATATAAAATCTCTACCGGAATACAAGAGATCTGGGGCCCATATAGCCCCAGTACTCTTTTTTCAACTTATAAGCCAAATCCAAGGGCTGGCAGAGGTGGTAAAGGAAACAAAGGCAGTGGCCCTAATGAACAAAAAGGTGAAAAGTCCGGGATGGCGATAAATGACAACATATTTGTTCTAATCCTCGTGATGGGATTTGCACTTACTGCCATTCTGTGTGCTGTGGTGATCCAGAGCTTCTTGATCAAGTAGTCTATCTTTGTACGTTTCCACCATCTTATCACATCAAATACAGACATTGTTATATACATCTCGGCTGTTTAAAATTCATTTTGTAAAAATCCTTAAAAACACCTACCTAAAAGCAAAAGAACTGCCTTAACATTTAATGCACATCTTTTTTAAAAAAAATTGCAACAACAGATTTTTTAAGAAATAGGTTAATTTTTCTTAATTTCTAAATTTATTTTTACTTATTAGAAAAGTGGACAGAGAAAAACAGAGCTCTGCCATTTACTGGCTCACTCCCTAACTGCCTGCAGCAACTGAGGCTGAGCCAGGCTAAAGTAAGGAGCCCAGAACTGAATCTGGGTCTCCCATGTGGGTAGCAGGTACCCACATAACAGAGCCATCACTCTGTCTCCCTTGGTGCACATCAGTAAGAAGGTGTAAATGGGAGAGAAACTGGGACTCTAGTCAAGGCACTGGGTATAGGATGTGAGCATTCCAAAAGGTATCATAACCCTGTGCCAAATGCCCAACCTTAGGAAACAGATCAACTAAATTCCATAATTTTAGCAACAAAACACTTCCATCGTTATATAAAACCAACCTCTCATGGATACTAGTTCTTGCCTTAATTTTCCAAATGAATATTTTGCAAACTTTTTAGAATTTTAAGAAAACAACATTTTGGGATAACATAGAAAAATCAATTCTACATGTCAACTTACTTTCATATGAATGAATTAAAAAGTATCTACCAGGCATGGGCTAAGTTATGGTACAGCAAATTGAGCCATTGCTTGGGATGTCTGCATTCCATATTAGAGTGTCTGGGAGAGTCTGGGCTCCTCTTCCAATTCTAGCTTCCTGCTATCGCACACCTTGGGAGGCATCAGGTGATGGCCCAAGTAGGTGGCTTCCTGCCACTCATGTGGGAGACCCTGATTGAATTCCTGGCCCCTTGCTTCTGCCTGGTCTAGCCCTAGCTGTTGCATGTATATGGGGACTGAACCAGCAGATAGAGAACTCTATATTTCTCATTTTCTTTCTCTGTCATTCTGCCTTATAAATAAAAACAATCGTTTTTAAGTATCTACCAATCTTCTATATTAAAATATTTTCTCTTTTTAGTTTTATTTACATGTTTGAAAGTCAGAGTTAGAGAGAGAGAGAGAGAGAGAGAGAGAGAGAGAGAAAGAGAAAGAGATCGTCCATCTGCTGGTTCACTCCCCAGATGGATGCAACAGCTAGGGCTAGACCAGACTGAAGCCAGGATCCAGGAGCTTCATCCAGATCTCACATGTGGGTGGCAGGGGCTCAGACACATGGGCCATCTTCCACTGCTCTTCCCAGGCCATTAGCAGGTAGCTGGATTGGAAATGCAGCAGCTTGGACTCGAACCAGTGCCCATATGTGATGCCAGTGTCACAGGAAGGTAGCTTTACCTGCTACCCCACAATGCTGGCCCATAGTGTTTTCAAAGTAACATATTCAGCTATTGATTTGTACCCTGATAACTACTTTGATAGTAAAGAAATAGTAATTTACAGCATTTTGCTGTAACAGAAATACAGGAAGTGGGAATAGGGAAGTGGGGAACCATTTTATATCATTCTAAATTTTAAAATACATCCTGTATTGGTCCCCTTCCAATTAGAATGATGGAACATCCTACACATAATGGCTCACATGTTTTCATGCTTATTAAAATGACTTGCTTTCCCAATAGATGGATTCATATCCATTTCTAGTGACAAATGAAGCACCCATTTTCTATTCCCAAAATCTATTCTCCAGGAACTATTTTAGCAATCTTGCCAGAAACTACTTACTACCTTTATTGAAATGTTTAAATAATATCTCCTACTCCTAAATTTGCTCTTTGTGTTTTAAAACTGAAAATCACAAATTCAAGATGAAAGTATTTGATTCTTATAGGAGTTGATAACTTTTCACGTATTCCATGACATCATCTTTCATTGGATATTGTACTGTAAGTGGCATGTTATAAAATATTTAATATGGTAAAGAAATTCCTGGTAAATTTTGATGGGGATTGGCTCAGGATTCCTTCCCTATAAGCAGCTGACTGCTATCATGTGACAAGTACCACTTTGTGTCTGCCAACACAATAACTAGACTGCTTCTATTTAGTCCACTATCCAAATGCAACAGATCCTGATCCACTTGCATCCTACTCAGTGACTTGCCAGACTGGTTTGATGACCTTGAATCAGATTAGACATTGCAGAAGGAAATATTATTAAACCTGAAAGCATAACAATAGAAACTAAGCACTGAGAGAAAAAATATTTTTTAAAAAACTAAACAAGAAGTAAAATGGCACAATAGGACCCTCCATCAATCATCCCTCTGCAGAAATACTAATTTGAGAATGTATCCAGGAAAGAAAACCATCTGAGGGAATACAGTACCTGGTCATAGCATAACAAGAAGAAAAGATACACTGAAGAGGGTAAGGAGGACAGTTTTACATTACCCATATCACCCCTTTCTCAACCACAAGCAGCACAGTATGAGGTAAGACACTGTCTTTTGGGGAGAAATTGGGGGAAGTAAGCACAGAACTTTGGCTTGGAACCCAAAATGGAGTCCATCATGGTATATCCCAGTGCCAGACAGTCTTCTAAGGCCTCTGAATCCAGACTGATATTCACAGACCAAGTCTCTAGATCTTCCCCAATACCAAATGGGAACCCATAGCCACAGTGAGATGAACTCATTTTCCAGTTCATATCACTACCAGATGACTACAGTGGTCTTGGGCCCAAAATAACCCATAATGACAGGCAGATCTTAATGACCAGAGGCTTAAGATTCCAGCCAGGCTTGACAGTATCATTGACAACTACAGGATTCCAGCTTGGCACTGCTCTGGTCATGGCAATCTTGAGTTTAGGGCACTCCTTGGCACTGGAATGGCTATATGGTTATGGGGTTACTGACCACAATAGAAATCTGCCAGGATTTTCAGGACAGACTTACTGTTAAGGATGTCCCCAGATAAAACCAAATTCAAAGGCTAGAATAAATACTTACCTTGTAAATGTGTAGACATCAATGCATAACCACAAGGATCAAGAAGCAGGGAGGGGTTGGCATTGTGGTGCAGCAGGTTAAGCCACCACTTACAATGTTGGCATCCCACATCAGAGCCACAGATCCAGTCCCAGATGCTCTGCTTCTTTTAGAAAAACAAGTTTTTTGTTTATTTATTTGAAAGGCAGAGTTACAGAGAGAGAGGGCAGACTGAGAAATCTTCCATCTGCTGGCTTACTCTCCAAATGGCCAGAACAGTCAGGTCTGGGCCAGGCCAAAGCTAGGAGTCTGGAACTCTATGCAGGTCTCCCACATGGGTGGTGGGGGCCCAAGTACTTGGGCCATCTTCCCCTGGCTCATTAGCAGGGAGCTGGATCAGAAGTGGAGCAGCTGGGGTTTGAATCAGTGCCCATATGATATTGCAGGCATCACAGGTGGTTGCTTAACCCACTTTGCCAGATTGCCAGCCCAATGTTCTGCTTCTGATCCAGATTCCTACTAATGTTCCTGGAAAAGCAGTAGAAGATGTCCCAAACACTTGAGCTCCTGCCACCCATGCGGGAAACCTGGGTGAAATTCCAAGCTCTTTGCTTTGGCCTGGCCCAGCCCCAGCCTTTATGGCCATTTAGGAGTGAACCAACAGTGGAAGGCCTTTCTGACTGTTTCTCACTCTCTCACTTCTCTCTGTCACTTTGCCTTTGAAATAAGTAAATCTATTTTAAAAAATAATCAGGGAAACATGAGGTTACCTCAAAATAAGGTCCGAATAACTAACATTAAGCAATGAATATGTATGAGGTGTAGGACAAACTGTTCAAAACAGCTATTTTAAGCAAGTTCATCAAGAGCTTCAAAAATTTTTTAAAAAAAAAAAAGAAAATACAGAGAAATTCAGAAATTTAGTAGAGAGATTGAAACAATTTTAAAAATAAATGGTAACATCAGCAAAATAGCTCATTAGAGGTACCTGGCATACCTCCCTCCACAATAAAAGACCAAAACGAGAGGAAAAAACAATAGCTATTTCACTGGGGGTTTGAGGCAGAGTGCAGGAGTGCATTACAGATGTGGCAGAAACATCACAGAACGCAGAGATACATGATGCCCTTATAAAAAAGGAAACTAGGTATCCACTGCCTAATCTCTTAAGATCAATCTTGAATGAAAATGGATTTTACTCAATGGGGAAAGGATGAGAATATTGCCAGCAGTCTCTACCCACACCATGCACCTAAAATATTTGCTTATGGAAAAACCTGCTGGCCTCACAGCCTCTGAGCCCAGCCTGTGATGGATTATCACAGTACTACATTGTCCAAAAGAAAGACCAAGCCTAAATTGTTCTCTCCACCACTCAGGCTCCTGCTACACAGTGCCAATGCAGAGACTTTGCCCACTTGGGATCCTGTGACCCCAACAGGCAACTGCTCTCAACTGTTCAGCCAACCTATTGCTGTACACAAGCCAACTGGTCCCATCTACCCTCCCATGGCTCTAGGAAGCTCCTGGGCTCTCGGAATCTCTGAGCATCTTGACCAACCAAAGCTCCCAGGAAGTAGTCAGGCAGTTCCACATACCCAGTGCTGGCTCAGAAAGTTGCCAGGCAGTTCCACATACCCATTTATGGTGCTAGAAAGCATCGGGGAAGCCCACACACTGAGTACTTCAGCCTGCTGAGGGCCCCAGGAATTAAGTGGAAGCCCTGCCCATCTCCCTGTGGCTCCAAGAAGCAGTCAGGAAGTGCATCTTGAAACGATTTGCTGGCTGAGGGCCTAGAAGACAGGCAGTACCAACCATCCACCCATGATCATGGGAAGCAGCTGGGTGCCCCTCCCCAACCCACAATTACAGAAAGAAGTTAAGTAGCCTTCTGTGAGTGACTTGGCTTGCCAAAACACTGATAAGCAGATAAGTGATCCCACCCACATACCCTTGTCCTCAGGAAGCATGCTCTGAGCAGATCAGCCCACAGAGGCCCTGCAAAATCATTGTGTGGCCTTAGGACAGTAACAGGCACCCAATCTGGGCCAACAAGTACAGCCCAGCCCCCAAGCAAGCCTTATACATTGATAGGCATCTTGCCACGCTACCAAGCAGACTGAACCCACACCTAACTGAGCTCACCAGAGTGGCCCTACCACCATATGACTCTCAGAAAGTGACGAACACACCCTGTCTCCACAACCATCCCAGCCATGCTTCACCTGCACAGACCAGCCTGAGCATTCCCACATGATCTATAGACACTGATAAGCACCCTACACCCACAGTGGATAGAAGACCTCCCTCTCCCTCTCCCTCCCCTCCCTCTCCCTCTCCCTCTCCCTCTCCCTCTCCCTCTCCCTCTCCCTCTCTCTTTCTCTTTCTCTGCCTCTCCTTGTTTCTGTGTAACTCTGACTTTCAAATAAATAAATAAATAAATAATGAAAAAGAAGAACCAAGGCAAGCAGAAACAGGGAATTCATCGCCATCAGAGCAGTCCTATAGGAAATGCTTAAGAGACTCTTACACTGAAAGTAAAAGAAGGGTGACTACCATCATGAAGTATAAGGGTGACTACCATCATAAAACAGATGGAAATAGAAATTCATTACTAGGACAGCTACACACATAATAAAAGAAGAACCAAACATTATTAATACAAAAAAATACCAAACCAAAAAGATGAATAGTGAGAGGAGGAAGGAGTCACATCCAAAAAACTCATCACTCACATCAATAAATCTTCCCAAAATTGTATTGTAGTGCTTTGACAGTTTCAGGTCTTACAATTAAGTCTTCAATCCATTTTTAGTTGCTGTGGGGCAAGAGTCTGATTCATTCTTTTGCACATGGATAAAAAGTTTTCTCAGTGGGGCCGGCACTATGGCATAGCGGGTAAAGCTGCCGCCTGCAGTGCCAGCATCCCATATGGGTGCTGGTTCAAGTCCGGCTGCTCCACTTCCAATCCAGCTCTTTGCTGTGGCCTGGGAAAGAAGGAGATGCTGAGAGAGAAAGAGAGAGAGAGAGGTCTTCCATCTGCTGGTTTACACCCCAATCGGCTGCAATGGCCAGAGCTGTGCCATTCCAAATCCAGGAGACAGGAGCTTCTTCTGGGTCTCCCATGCGGGTGCCATCTTCTACTGCTTTCCCAGGCCATAGCAGAGAGATGGATCGGAAGAGGAGAAGCCAGGACTCAAACCGAAGCCCATATGGGATACTAGCACTGCAGGCAGCTGTCGCTCCTTCGGCCGCAAAAGGAACGACGCTGCTCGCAGTTAATCAGTCTTCAAAAGACTTTTACTTAAAAGGAGTAGGAAAAAGAGTGGGGGACCGGGAGAAGGGGGAGAGATGGCACGCACGTTCCTTAAGGGGGAAAGCTGGCGTGCATGTTCCCTCTCCCGCGGTCCGCTTATATATAGAATTCAACCAATCACAGTCAATCAATCACAGTCCATGCACAGAGTTCTCCAGTCTGGCACTTGATCACGCTCAGCTGTGGAGTCACGCAGCAGGCAGGGCATCAGCCCCATCTTGTTGTTTTCCACGATCCTCAGCTAGATGGAAAATTCAATCAGCTGCTACATCCGCATTACTGCTATAAGCCAAGCCCAGCATGGGGGGGTCCCATGGCAAGCCTATCCATGGGTCCCCACAGGCAGCAGCTTTACCCACTATACCACAGAGCCGCCCCTATAAATTTTTATTTTAATCCTATAAGTAACAGACTCCCACAGGAAAATATCTTTGAAATTTTTTGGTATTCCAATGAGTCTAGACTATAAACTCTGAATGTATTTATAACTGTTCATTTCTGAATGGTCATTATCTTACAGCCAAATATGACAATGTCTATTAAGTAAGGAATAAAGTTACAGACCAGTTTTTACTTGTTTTCCCTAAGGGGAAAATCCTTAAAAAAAAAAAAAGTCTGGTTTTTAATGAAGTTTTGTATTTTAAATTTCAAGTATTTTTCTACACCAAACCTAGGAAAAATGGAGATGTGTGTGATTTATAGTAAACATTAGAAATTTGCAGGGTCCTGCTAGGCAAACAAAGAGATCAATGAGAAAATTAATCTGAATGGTATTGTAGGCGTGTAGAATATTGGAAGTAGAGCACTTCAGTGAGTATTGTTCCTGAAATACCTGTTTTCTGGAGTTGCTTAGAAACTATGCAAATATTCAAGGTTCTCACAGGATGGAATGTGGTGAAATCCGCTTCAAGGGGGAGATGCTGAGTTTGAGATAGGAACAGTGTAAGCCACAGCGAGGGGCCTGCCTGCCTGCCTGGGGTTAGGAGGCTCTGCCCAGGGGCCTGTACACCTCCAACTTTGGGCTGTGCTCTCAAGCAGGATGCCATTGGAACAGATCCTGAGCAGGCATCGTGAAAATTCTCACTAGAAGCCACTGCCCTTTTTTTTTTTTTAAGAAAGGCACAATGCCTAGGTGAGATTTGTATCAGCTTTCTCTGTCCGAAGTCAGTTTTTATCTTCTCAGTCCTGGAAGCTTGAGTAGAATGATGATGTTGAAGTCTTCAGGTCACAAACTGTCCTCTAGGGGCTAGTGCTGTGTTGTAGCAGGTAAAGCCACCACCTGCAGTGCCAGCATCCCATATGGGCACCAGTTTGGGTCCTGGCTGCTCCACTTCCCATCCAGCTCTCTGCTATGGCCTGGGAAAGCAGAAGATGGCCCAAGTCCTTGGGCCCCTTCACCCACATGGGAGACCAAGAAGAAGAGCCTGGCTTCAGATCAACACAGCTCTGGCCCTTTGTGGGTCATTTAGGGAGTGAACCAGCAGATGGAAGACCGATCTCTCTCTCTCTGCCTCTGCCTCTGCCTGTGCCTCTCTGTAACTCTGCCTTTCAAATAAATAAATAAATAAGTCTTTTTTAAAAAAAACTGTCTTCTGTAACCTCCAGTGCCTCCTAAGACACACCACAACCTGCAGTCAGATCCTGCTGGTAGCCTGCCTCTCCCACAGTCCTACCTTCCTTGCCCTACA
Source organism: Sylvilagus floridanus (assembly GCA_949820135.1). Lineage (NCBI taxonomy): Eukaryota > Metazoa > Chordata > Mammalia > Lagomorpha > Leporidae > Sylvilagus > Sylvilagus floridanus. The sequence goes on along the minus strand of OX463223.1, from coordinate 59,217,768 downwards.
TTTTCCCACAAGGCCTGTGTTCCCACTGGAGCAACAGCTGTGAATCAGACCAGGATGTTTAGGGTCACTGCCATTCCGTGAGACCCTGTTGCCCTCCTCCAGGAAGGCAGGCCGCATTTCACATCCTCCATGCACTCAGGATAAAGACCCAGGCTTGCTCTCTGGGCACTGTTGTAAGATTTCGTCAGCACATAATCATTGTCTGCAAAGTGTGTGGTGGGAGGGAGATTATTGCTAATTTTGTGAAATAAAGAGTCTAGCCCTCTCCTTTTAATAAACTTAACTCTCACTGGCATCTATAGGATCATTGGGAGCTTGGGAACACATGGAAATGAGAGCCCGGCACATGGATTTTAATGTTTTTCTAATAACTGTGGAAATTTGAGGGAATGCATGGTGAACATAAATACCTAGTTTACTTGGCAGTCTGTTGTATAAATTACAGTAAAACAAAGTAAATGAAATTTAAACAAATAAAATTGATCACAAAAATGCTTAAAAAACTTATAAATAAAAAATTTAAAACTTTTTAAAAAATAAAAATAAAAAAGTTTTATTAGCTGGCATTGTGGCATAGAAAGTTAAGCCTCCACTTGCAACACCTGTATCCCATATGGGGCAGAGTGCCAGTTCTAGTCCCAGCTGCTCTGCTTCTGACCCAGCTTCCTGCTAATGCACCTGGGAAGACAGTGAAAGATGCTCTAAGTATGTGGAACCCCGTCACCCACATACAGAATGTGAATGAGAACAGAATGGAGTCCTGGCTCTTGGCTTCAGCCTGGCCCAGCCCTAGCTGTTGCAACTATTTGGGGAGTGAACCAGTGGATAGAAGATCTCTCTCTCTCTCTCTCTCTCTCTCTCTCTCTCTCTCTCTCTCCGTCACTCTACCATTCAAATAACTATACCTTCCTATACACCCCTACTCTCTTTTTCCTTGGCCTGTCTCTTTGGAACCCTTAGCTTCTCAGCAGGATTTTTCCTCAGTGTGTCCATTACTGAAAACCTTTTATGATGACACCTTCTGGCTCAAAGGAGAACCACTGATAGGTTTACATCCAAAGGAGTTTTTCTTTATCTCCCAAATGTTGATGACTTGGTACACTTCTTACTGTGACTTCCTTTAACTACCCTGTTACCTTTGGTCTACAACTTAACTTTCTCCTTAGAATCACCTTGGTTTTCTGATCTTTGGTCAGTATCTAGTATCTTCTGATTGTGTTATCTTAAATTTGGGAAAGAGGAAGAATATAAAACCTTAATGAGTTATTATTGACCCCAAAATATCTCTCCCTAAATTATCCTCAAAAGCTCCTGAAACTCAAAGCACTGGAGGACTACAACTCACTGTAACAGAATTCACAAAGGCTTGTTCATTCTTTGTACCACTTCTAAAAATATTCCTATCTTCACAGTAAAAAATTTTTATAAAGCCTAATACTTTATAGACATGGATACCACTACACACAAGATTCATGACAGTTAATACACAAATGGGTAATAGTCTGGCAATACATGACAGTAAGACGCTGACCCACACAACTTTCGCAGCATGCAGTCTAGGAAGCCAAGCCACAAACTCTGTAACAATCACCCCAAAAGAGTCAACATTTGATTAGTAATGACTAGCTATGCTAAGTTTTGCTCCCAGTTCCAACTCAGGAGCAATCACAGAAAGCCAAATGTGCTTCCCCTATTGTGTCCAATTTGAGATCCTCCCCAAAACAACTCATAAAAGGCAGGCTGGATGCAACAGCAAGAGGATTTTATTACCAGCTGGCTAGGGCTCTTACCGGCACATACGACGTTGCACAGTGCTGAGGCAAGAAGCCCTGTCCCTCCTCCTCCCAGCATTTTTTTTGCACGCGAGTAAACAAGTACATAGGTCACTACACACATAGGCGAGTTCCTTATTCCTTATATGGCAATTACCTAAAGGTATGCATTTTATTGGTGCATTTGAGCAACTTAGGGGCTTCCTGTCTTACAGGAAGGTGAAAGAATCTAAATTCTAGGAATAGTTTCACTCCTGTACCCTTAGGCCTGTCTTTTCTGGCTTAAAATAAAGCCTGTCATGGAGGAAAGGCGGTTCTTGCGACAGGTCCTTAAGACCAAGATTTTAATATGCTGCCCCATATTTTATATCATTTAATCTTAACATACTACATATTATTAAGTCTTAATTTCAAATGTATTTAATCTAAACTAACTTATGGTTTTAATTAATTACTCATAACTGTACTACACCCCAAACGAACCACATAGAATGCCTTACTTCTTCCTATCACTTCAGCTTCCTCAAGACAAAAACCTCCAATCGGAACATATCTGAAGCCTTCCTTTTTTTCACTATGAGGGTTTCCTGCTCCCTGCTTGCCAATGAGTCTGTCAAAGCTGATACTCCTGTTACAATAGCTTTGAATAAATACTTTTGTTTTCATTTGTGTGATCTTAATTTATGTATGTATTTAAAAGCTGTAAATCATATACTGAGCCTTGGCTTCCCTGTAGTCTCCAATCCAAATATTACAATGAGGACTGACACTGTGGCATGGTGGGTAAAGCTGCGGCCTGCAGTGCCAGCATCCCATATGGGTGACAGTTCGAGTCCCAGCTGCTCCACTTCCGATCCAGCTCTCTGCTATGGCCTGGGAAAACAGTAGAAGATGGCCCAAGTCCTTGGACCCCAGCACCCATGTGGGAGATTCAGAGGAAGCTCCTGGCTCCTGGCTTCAGATTGGCTCAGCTCCAGCCATTGTGGTCATTTGGGGAGTGAACCAGCAGATGGAAAACACCTCTCTCTCTCTCCCTCTCTCTTTGCCTCTGCCTTTCAAATAAATAAATATTTTTTAAAAGAACAATAATACTCTGAAGGCTCAATGTAGATAACTTTGAGAGTTAAAATAGCAATGGATGGGGCAGGTGCATGGCACAACAGGTTAAGCTGCAATTTGCAATGCCACTTGCCAATGGTGGCATCTCATATCAGTGTGCCAGTTCAAGCCTCAGCGGCTCTGCTTCTGATACAATTCCCTTCTAATATACCTGGGAAGGCAACAGAAGACCACCCAAGTACTTGGACCTCTGCCACCTATGTGGGAGACCCAGATGGAGTTCCTGGCTCCTGGCTTCAGTCCAGCTCGGGCCTGGTCAGTGCAGCCATTTGGGGAGTAATCCAGTGGAGGGAAAATCTCTCTGTTTCTCTAACGCTTTCTGTCACTCTACCTTTCAAAGAAATGTTTCAATTTTTTTTTTAATTTTTAAATATTTTATTTATTTGAGAAGCAGAGTTACGGACAGAGAGAGGTCTTCCATCTGCTGGTCCATTCCCCAAAAGGCTGGAGCAGCCAGAGCTGGGCCAATCCAAAGCCAGGAGCCAGGAGCTTCTTCTGGGACTCCCACATGGGTGCAGGGTACCAAGCACTTGGGCCATCCTCCACTGCTTTCCCAGGCACATTAGTAGGGAGCTGGATCAGAAGTGAAGCAGCCAGGACTTGAACCGGCGCCTATATGGGATGCTTGTGCTGCAGAACAGGGCTTTAACCTGCTGTGCCACATAAATAAAATCTCTAAAAAGGGGGGGGGGGGCTCCACTCAAATAAATCTTCAAAACAAAAAAAGTCTCAGTGGGAGGTGGAGGACTCTTAAGGAGATGGCACACTTTTGTGAGTTTTACCTCCAGGAGACATACTGATGTAGACAATGAATACATTAGTTTCCAGTCCAGGTTCTTTTTTTTTTTTCTAACTGTTCAGCCAAGCTTATTTATTTGAGAGGTAGAGTTACAGACAGTAAGAGAGAAAGGTCTTCCTTCCGTTGATTCACGCCCCAAATGGCTGCAAAGGCTGGAGCTGCGCCGATCCGAAGCCAGGAGCTTTTCTGGGTCTCCCAGGCGAGTGCAGGGGCCCAAGCACTCAGGCCATCTTCCACTGCTCTCCCAGGCCATAGAAGGTTGGAAGAGGAGCAGCCGGGACTAGAACCGGCGCCCACATAGGATGCCGGCACCACAGGTGGAGGATTAACCTACTGCGCCACGGCGCTGGCCCCTCCAGTCCAGGTTCTTGTCTCCCACAGAAGTGAAAACACTAAGCAGAGACTATTGTGTGCAAATAAGAACAGAATCTATGTAACAATGAGCAAAACACACATTCACTCACACATTGTCTGGGCCGCTCCACACAGAGAAATACCCAATGTCAGTGGACCAGTTACCAATAAACAACGGAGAGAGGAACAAGTAACAAAAACAGTACCTCTGAGAGGAAGAGGTTCGTCTGGGAGTGGGAGAGGTCTGTCCGAGATCAGTCAGCAGCAGAAAGAGCCCTCTTCTGGGGCCAGCACTGTGGTGTAGTGGGTAAAGCCGCCACCTGCAGTGCCAGCATCCCATATGGGCACCGGTTCAAGTCCTGGCTGCTCCACTTCCCATCCAGCTCTCTGCTATGGCCTGAGAAAGCAGTAGAAGATGGCCCAAGTCCTTGGGCCCCTGCACCGTCGTGAGAGACCCAGAAGAAGCTCCTGGCTCGTGGCTTCAGATCGGCGCATCTCTGGTCGTTGCAGCCAACTGGGGAGTGAAACCAGCGGGTGAAAGACCTCTCTCTCTCTCTCCCTCTCTCTCTCTCTCTCTCTCTTTCCCTCTGTCTCTCCTCTCTGTGTGTAACTCTTTCAAATAAATAAATAAATCTTTTTAAAAAAAAAAAAAAGAGCCCATTTTGGTCTGCCACCTCTTTTTATAAGGAAGGTGGTGGTACTACACTTGGATATACAAACAGGGTAGGGTCTGAGCATGCGCTTTGGTCTCTGATGCAATGGGTGTATCCTGGGAAGGTGGGTGTAGCAAATCGAGAGTTAAAGAGACCGCAGCATGGGGCTGGCGCTATGGCATAGCAGGTAAAGCCACCGCCTGCAGTGCCAGCATCCCATACTGGTGCCAGTTTGAGTCCACTTCCAATCCAACTCCCTGCTAATGCTCCTGGGAAAGCAGCAGAGGATGGCCCAAGTCCTTGGAACCCTGCACCCACGTAGGAGACCCAGAAGAAGCTTCCGGCTCCTTGCTTTGGATTGGCTTAGCTCCAGTCACTGTAGCCGTTTGGATGGAAGATCCTTCTCTCTGTCTCTCCCTTTCTCTGTAACTCTGAGTTTCAAGTAAATAAAATAAATATTTTTAAAAAAATGAAGCAACCAATCATAAAACTGTTTGTCCCTTGTAACAATATGATAATACTTTGATATAAATTATTATGTTCATTATACTTTTTAAAACTTCCAAATCTAGACAAAATATTCACATCATCAAAAATATATACACATTACAAACACCTGCTTAGGCACACGTTTTTCATTTCACAGGTCTTAGCCTGGGCCATACACATTTACAGGGACAATCTGCATAGTAGGTTAAGCCTCCACCTGTGGCACCAGCATCTCGTATGGGTGCCAGTTCATGTCCTTGATGCCCCTCTTCTGATTCAGCTTTCTGCTTATGGCCTGGGAAAGCTGCAGGGTCTGAGTCCACCCGTACAAGGATGGACTGGGTCCAAGGAAAGGTGAGTGCGCCGCTCGCCCATTCCCGGAGACAATCAGACACAGCGGGGAGCCAAGTCTAGTAAGGACTCATTTACTCCATGCGTAACCGAAAATTTTATAGCACAAAACTGCAGAGTCATTGGGGTGGGGCTAAGGACCAACCAATCACTTAAATGGTCACTTTACGGGGGGATTTCTATAGGACTAGCCATATGTCTATACTAGTCTTGTTACCTCCCCTGATGTTGCATAGCCAATTAGCTTTTGAGTTCCGCCCATCTTACTTCCTCTGGGCGCCATCTTCTTTGCCCCTCCTTGGCGCCGCCTGGTCCGGGGGCCACGTGCGTGCACGCCGGGCCCCTCCCTGCGCTGCCATCCCCGGGACACCTGCCGGCTGACTCCGCGGGTCCTGGCTTGGGTTAGTTCGCGGGCTCGGCTCTACCCGGCTCCGTTCTGCGCAGCTCGGGCGGGGGCACCCGGGGGCAGCTGTGCATGCGGAGCCCCTGGGCCTGGCCTGGCCACGCCATAGCCACGCTCATGCCCCACAGAAAACAGCACAAGATGGCCCAATTGCTTGGATCCCTGCACTCATGTGGGAGACCCGGAAGAAGCTCCTGACTCCTGGCTTCTGTTGGGCTCAGCTCCAGCCATTGCGGCCATTTGGAAGGTGAACCAGTGAATGGAAGACCTTTCTCTCTGTCTCTCCCTCTCTCTCTCTCTCTGTAATTCTGCCTTTCAAATAAATACATCTTTTAAAAAAAACACTGAAGTTAAAACCTAGCTAGACTAGGATTCTGTTGTTGTAGAAAATTGATGAAACACTAAAATACCAATAGCCAGTGGTTCTCAAGTTTGACTCTGCATTCAGGTCACCTAGAGAGCCTTCAAAAGCACAGTTCACTGGGCCTCACCCTCAGAATTTCTGGTCCAAGAGAACTGAGCGGGGTCTCAGTACTGCATTTCTGTAAATTCACAGGGGATACCAATCTGCTGGCCCAGAGCCCCACTTTGAGAACCACTGGCTAAGACAATTTTAACAAGTTAGCACTATTTCCATCACTCAAACAGAAATTCCTGAAAGGAAAAGTATGTGAAGAATAATTTAAAATGCAATAAAAGACATCAATAGCAGAATAGACCAAACAGAAGAAAGAATCAGTGATCTGGAAGACATGCTACTTGAAAACACACAGTCATGGGACTGGTGCTGGGGTGCAGCAGGTTAAAACTAATAAATCCCATATAGGATGTTCCACTTCCAATCCAGCTCCCTGCTAATGCTCCTGGAGGGCAGTGGAAGATGGCCCAAGTGGTTAGGCTCCAGCCACTGACATGGGAGACCCAGAGGAAGCTCCTGGCTCCTGGCTTCAGCCTGGCCCAACCCTGGCCTTTGTGGCCATTTGGGGAATGAACCTATGGATAGAAGCTCTCTCTGTGTGTGTGTCTCTCCCTCTATCTTTATAACTCTGACTTCAAGTAAATAAATAAATATTTTTAATGGACAATTCTTTTTAATTTTTTTTATTTATTTAAAAGGCAGATTTACACACACACAGAGAGAGAGAGAGAGAGAGAGAGAGAGGAAGCACAGAAAGAGTGGGAATTCCATCTACTGGTTCACTCCCCAAATGGCCACAACAGCTGGAGATGGGACGATCTGATGCCAGGAACCAGGAGTGTCTTTTGAGTCTTCCACATAGGTGCAGGTTATCAGGCACTTAGGCCATCCTGCACAGCCTTCTCAAATGCATTAGCAAGGAGCTGGATTGAAAGTGGAGCAGCCAGGACTTGAACCAGCACTGATATGGGATGCTGGCACTGCAGACAGAGGCTTAATCCTCTACACCACAGTGCCAGCCCGATAAACAAATCTTTTTTTAAAAAATACTTTATTTATTTATCTGAGAGATAGAGTTACAGACAGAGAGAGGGAGAGACAGAGAGACAGATCTTTTATCCACTGGTTCACTCCTCAAATGGCCACAATGGTTGGAGCTGAGCCAATCCGAAGCTAGGAGCTTCTTCCAGGTCTCCCAAGCAGGTGCAAGGGCCCAAGCACTTGGGGTATCTTCCACTGCTTCCCCATAGCAAAAAGCTGGATCAGAAGTTGAACAACCGGGATTCAAACCCGGGATTCAGTACCCATATGGAATGCCAGTGTAGTAGACAGCAGCTTAACCCACTAGACCACAGCACTAGGCCCAATAAAAAAAATATTTTTTTAGAAAAAAACATAGTCGGAAGAGAAAAAGAAAAAGAATCAAGAGGAACAAAGAAAAATTACAGCAACTTTGGCACAACGTTAGAAGAACAAATATCTGGGGCTGGGGCCGTGGCTCACTTGGTTAATCCTCCGCCTGCGGCGCCGGCATCTCATATGAGCACTGAATTCTGATCTCGGTTGCCCCTCTTCCAGGCCAGCTCTCTGCTGTGGCCCGGGAGTGCAGTGGAGGATGGCCCAAGTGCTTGGGCCCTGCACCCCATGGGAGACCAGGAAAAGCACCTGGCACCTGGCTCCTGCCATCGGATCAGCGCTGTGCGCCGGCCGCAGTGCGCCGGCCACGGCGGCCATTGGAGGGTGAACCAACGGCAAAGGAAGACCTTTCTCTCTGTCTCTCTCTCTCTGTCCACTCTGCCTGTCAAAAATAAAAATAAAAAATTTAAAAATAAAAGATGTTTTTGTAAACCTCATAGTAATTGCAAAGAAAAAATCTGTAATCGATTCACCAAAAGTTATAAGGAATCATAACTCAACACTAGAAAAAGATCACTACCTAACCACAAAGGAAAAATGTAAGAAGGAAAAGAGAGGGGCTGGCCCTGTGGCATAGTGGGTAAAGCCACCACCAGCAGCACCGGCATCCCAAATGGGAGCCAGTTCGAGTCCCAGCTGCTCCACTTCCAATACACTCTCTGCTATGGCCTGGGAAAGCAGTAGAAGATGGCCCAAGTCCTTGGGCCCCTGCACCGACATGGGAAACCCAGAAGAAGCTCCAAGCTCCTGGCTTTGGATGGGCTTAGCTCCGGCCATTGCAGTCATTTGGGGAATGAACCAGAGCATAGAAGATCTCGCTCTCTCTCTCTCTCTTTCTCTCTTTCTCTTTCTCTAACTCTGCCTTTCAAATAAATAAATCTTTAAAGAAAAGAAAAGATCCTGCCATAACTGATGTGGTGTAGCAGGTTAATCCACCAACCGGAATGCCAGGATTTCATATTGGAGTGCCTGGTTCAAGTCCTGACTACTCTGTACTTCCAATCCACCTTCCTGCTATCACACCTAAGAGGCAATGGATGAAGGACCAAGTATTTGATTACTGGCACCCACATAGGTGACTTGAATGGAGTTCCTGGATCCTGACTCCAGCTTGCACCAGGCTCAGCTATTGTTTGCGCTTGGGGAATGAATCAGTAGATGGAAGATCGAACTCTCTCTTCCTCTCTACACCCCCAATCCATCTCTGTCACTCTACCTTTCAAACAAATAAAATCATATATATATAAATATATATATATATGCAGGGTCTGAGTCCACCTGTACAAGGATGGACTGGGTCCGAGGAAAGGTGAGTGCGCCGCTCGCCCGTTCCCCAGCCTCCCGATCCCGGAGACAATCAGACGCAGCGGGGAGCCAAGTCTAGCGAGGACTCATTTATTCCATGTGAAACCAAACCTTTTATAGCAAAAAACTGCAGAGTCATTGGGGCAGGGCTAAGAACCAACCAATCATTTTAAAGGTCACTTTACGGGGGGATTTCTATAGGACTAGCCATATGTCTATACTAGTCTTGTTACCTTCCCTGATGTTGCGTAGCCAATCAGCTTGAGTCCCACCCATCTTACTTCCTCTGGGCGCCATCTTCTTTGCCCCTCCTTGGCACCGCCCAGTCCGGGGGCCACGTGCGTGCACGCCGGGCCCCTTCCTGCGCTGCTATCCCCGGGACACCTGCCGGCTGGCTCTGCTGGCCCTGGCTCGGGTTGGTTCACGGGCTCGGCTCCACGTAGCTCCGTCCCACGCAGCTTGGGCGGGGGCGCCCACGCATGCGGAGCCCCAGGGCCTGGCCTGACTGCACCATGGCCGTACTCATGCCCCGCATATATATATAAAAGATCTAACTATATGGTATTTACAAGAAATTTGCTTCATCTCTAAGGACATGAATAGATTGAAAGTGTAAGAATCAAATAAGATATCCCATGGAAATGGAACCCAAAAGATAGCAAGAGTAATCACACTTCATACTCCTGGAAGTTAAAATAGACTTCAATAAAAAAAAAAAAAAGAGAGACAAGGAAGGCCATTTATGATAATAAAGTGGACAATTCAGCAAGAAGAAATAAATATTGTACATATATATTCACTAAATATGGGCATCAAAATATATTAGGCAAATATCAATAGTTTAAAGAAACAGATTCCAATATAGTAAAAGCAGGAGAATTTAGTGCCCCACTTTCAGAAATGAACAAATCATCCAGACGGAAAATCAGCAAAGAAGCAGCAGAGTTCAAATGCACTCGATCCATTAGACTTAACAGACATATAAAGAATATTCCATCCAACAGTTGAAGAATACACATTATTCACAACAGCATGTTCAACATTCTCAAGGGTAGATCATGTGACAGGAGATAAAATAATCATAAACAAACACTTTCAGGTATAAATCATATTGAGTATCTTTTCTGACCATAATGCAATAAAACTAGCCATCAAAAATAAGAAAAACTTTGGAAACTATACAAATATGTGGAAATAAATAACATACTCCTGAACAACCAATGTCACAGAGAAAAAATTTAAAAAGAAATTTTAAGATTTCTTTAAAAAAAAAAACTATCTGTTTGAAAGGCAGAGTTACAGAGAGAGAAGGAGACAGAGAGATGTTCCATCTACTGGTTCACTTCCCAGATGGCCACAGCAACTGGGGCTGGGCCAAGTTGAAGCCAGGAACCAAGGGCCTCCTCTGGGTCTCACATGTGGGTGGCAGGGACCCAAGCAGTTGGTCTATCTTCCACTGCTTTCCCAGGCCATTAGCAGAGAGCTCAATCAGAAGTGAAGCAGCTGGGACTTGAACGGGGCCCATATGGGATGCCAGCATTACAGACAGCCGCCTAACCTGCTATGCCACAATGTCATCCCTATGGTCATTGTCTTATTCATGCTACTTTATGTCCTCATTTAGCTCTTCACAACATTCCTTTAAAGTGTTTTTCCATGTGACAGATGGAGGACCTAAGGTTCAGAGAGGTAAAGCTATTTGTCCACAGCCACACAGCAAACGAGGACAGAGCTGTTTTCTAAAGGCTTGCCAGACTCTAATGGTGGGGGCTTGTGGTGCTTGAGTATTTAGGGGTTATCTTCTGGGTGTCCAGCACTGTGCTGTAAAAGCAAAGATTCCTTGACACTGGACACTCCACCAGATACTTGATGCACATCATCTCATTCTATCAGCAACCTTTCAGGTACTGATGGGGAAACTGAGTCATAGTGCCCCCCCCCATGGTTAGTCCCCAACCCCCAGCCCCTGAACTTGTGTTCATAAGCAGGACTTGGGCTAAGGGGCATTTTGTTTTAAATAGTTGCAAACTCAGCAGCCTGCAGGGCCCCAGCGAGTACCACAAAAGGACCCAAAAGGTGGCTATGGTGGTCTGGAGTCACTCAGGCTCTGGCTTAGACTCCATCCCCCACCCCTCAACCCCACCCCACCCCCGCCAAGATTCAGCCCCAAGTTCAGGACAACCCTGATGTAGGCAGGCAGATAGGATAAAATTGATTCGATTTGTGATCTCATCCCCCTACCTGACCCCACCTGTATGCCCACCTGTCCATCAGGCTACATAACCACACCCCTTTGGAAGCAGAGGAAAAGCCTGAAACACGGTAGACCCCGCCCTTTTTTCCCTGCTGCCCTTTTTCGACATTATGGGTCTTTGTTGTCCTGGTTGCCCCGCGTGTTCGGGGCGTGTGGCCTTCTGGCCGCCTGCTCTCCGCCTTTGCTTAGCTGCCTGTGATTGGCTGTTAGGAGTAGCTGCTCTTAACCAAAGGCTTGCTGAACATGGCTCTCCACCTGCTCTCTGCTCGGAATGGACCCCAACTTAATTGCTGGACTTTCATTTGTCCCTTACACTAAAGCCCTCACTCTCCCATGCATTTCTCTCACTAAATAAAAAGCTTAAAAACTTACCATTGCTGCCTGGTCTATTTGAGCCAGTATTCAGAATTCTCTGAATTCATGACAAGAACCCACAGAGTTTATTAATTTCGCAAAATATTAATAAGCGAATCAGATTTAGATGCCATTCCCTACCCCTCAACTCTACCCCATCCTCCCCCAGCCATGATTCAGCATAATGTTTAGGCCACCACAATCCAGGAGATATAAATTTTTGCCCAAAGAACTGGGCTACTGTGCGATTCCAGGATTCTCCTGGGGAGCCTAAGGTGTGATGGTGGGGGTGGGGGTGGGAGTTGCAGCCAGGAGGCCCTCTGGTGGCTCCCAGTCTGGTCCCACATATCTGGCCCTTCCATACCTTACACCCTGAGCGACAGACCTGTCTTGGCCACTTCACAAGAGTGCTACCTTGGTTCACTTTTTTGAGCCTGGGGTCCTTTCTTCCATCCTCCTACAAGTGCCTAGATGCTCAGGGAAGTGGGGTGACTAAGCAGGGCCAGTCACCCCCACTGAGTTAAGTCTCAAGGGCTGCTCTCCAGCCTCCTCTCCTCCTCCTCTCTCCAAGCACTTTCCGCCAGGGCTCCCCCAACAGCTTCTCTCTCTCTCTCTCTCTCTCTCTCTCTCTCTCTCTCTCTCTCTCAGGCTCCCGAAGTGACTACAGCAGGTCCCTCCCTCCAGCTACAGTGTTGCCTGCCAGAGGATGGCCCCAGAGGTCTCCTGCCCAGTGGATGTGCTGGATCCACAAGCCCCACCCCTGGTGGAGAGAAAGAAGAGGATTGCTGATGCCCCAACTGGCAGGTACCACCCCTGAGGGAACCGAGGATGCACCCCTGTAGTATATACCCCCAAAGTGCTTCCCCTGCACTGGCCAGGGTCAGCACGGGTCTTGGGGCTGTTGGGTGCACAGGTAGCCAGGCTCCTGGCAAGGCTCCGTCCTGAGCCCTGTTGCTGCCTTAGGCCGCTTAGCACTCAGCTCTGGTCGCGCAGGCTGCAGCAGCCACAGGAGAATAGCTCTCCTGCTAAAGCAAATTCCCCCCTACTCGCCGCCACTCACGGACTGCGCTGCAGCCAGCTGCTCTGCGGCGCCACCCACAGCCCGGAGGTCCCGCCCCTGCCTCTCCAGCCACCTCCCTCGTTGGGGCCCAGAGACGCAGGTGAAAAGAGGACAGATGGTCCTGCCTAGCTGTGGGGTCCTGCTCAGCCGTGGGGCCCTGCCGCCTCCCTCCAGCAGACCTCCCAGAGTCAACAGTGGGGGTAAGGCAGCAGGAGAGACCGACATGATTAGGGAGTTTTCATGCCCCCTGCCAGTTCTCCTGTACGGAACCTCCTACGGGGAGCGAATTGGAAGTCTTCATCCACAGAGCTGGCCCTTGCCCTGAGTCCCCAGGGATAGTCCTGGAGAGAAGCACAGCCAAGAATCCATCCCAGCCACTTTGAAGCAGGCAGGCATACAGGTTAAAATTGTTTAGGTTTGTGAGCTGAAAGACCACGCCTTTGCCACACCCCTGTGTGACCTCATGCCCCTACCTGGCCACACCTCAGTGCCCATCTGCCAATCAGGTTAATTAACCACTCCCCTTTGAGAGTGGATTAAAAGCCTGGGACAGGGTGTGCCCGGCCCCTTTTCTTCCTTTCTCTGGCCCTGGCTTCTTGCAAGTAGGGGCTGGCTGTAGCCCTGTGCCTCCAGGGCGCGTGGCCTTCCGGCCACCCACCCTAGGCTTCCTGGCCTAGATGCTCCTCCACGTGGCTGGTTTCTGGTGCTCGGTATGAACCCAGATTTACCCCTCTCTCTTAGATAAAGCCCTCACTCTCCTATGCATCTTTCACACTGAATAAAAGCTTAAAATATACCATGCTGCCTCGTTCATTTATGCTAGTATTTAGAATTCTTTTCTAAATATTAGGCAAGAACCCACTCAGGCTTATTAATATTGGGTATTTATTAATAAGCATATGGTGATATCATGTGGCACCCCAAATTCCAATAACATGTGGCACCCCTTATGGGACTTCTGGCCACATCCTGATATGTTTTTAAGGGGTCAAATTCCAACATCAACCTCTCTCTACCTCTGCTCCCAAGGGAGGTAGGCAAAAAGGGCCCACCCCATGGCCGGCGCCGTGGCTCAACAGGCTAATCCTCCGCCTTGCGGCGCCGGCACACCGGGTTCTAGTCCCGGTCGGGGCACCAGATTCTGTCCCGGTTGCCCCTCTTCCAGGCCAGCCCTCTGCTGTGGCTCAGGAGTGCAGTGGAGGATGGCCCAGGTGCTTGGGCCCTGCACCCCATGGGGAGACCAGGAAAAGCACCTGGCTCCTGGCTCCTGCCATCGGACGAGCACGGTGCGCCGGCCGCAGCGCGCCGTCTGCGGCGGCCATTGGAGGGTGAACCAACGGCAAAGGAAGACCTTTCTCTCTGTCTCTCTCTCTCACTGTCCACTCTGCCTGTCAAAAAAAAAAAAAAGGGCCCACCCCAGCCTGGCTCTCTCCCCTCGTCCTGCCAGTGAAGGGCAACAGGCAGGAAGAGAGGTCCATCCCAGTCCCATCCTGGTGTGAGGAGTCAGGGTGGTCCTGGTGGATACTGAGGGTGCAAAATGCGTGCTTCCCCAAAAGTTAGCTTTAGCGAGATCAAAGTGCTGAATCCCACTGCATGTTTCTCCCCCAAAAGCTGCCTTTAGCAAAACAAAAGTGCCTGCCCCTCTCCTAGGGGGCTTCCAACTCATTATGAGAGTAGCAAGAGAGAGGTGATTCCACCCTCAGGATGGCTCTTCTGTTTTATCAAGAGCAAGCCAGACAGGGAAAATAAGATTACAAATCAGGTCTTTTGATGGGTTTTGTCTCCACCTTGTAAGTGCTAGCTGTCAGGTTTTTTCCCAAAACTGCTTAAAAACCATCATCACCAGGCAGAACCCAAGTATTCTTTTTCTCCCTGCAGATGGAGTTCCCAACCAGGTTCCCTGAGAGGAACCCCTCTAATACCTGGACTTGGGTGTGGGGAGGGGGACTTCTGACGCCCAAGCCACCTCCCTGACCACAGCCCATGTTCAACTGCATCTCTCACTCAGCTCCGTCTGTCCCAATGCTCTGCCCTCTAAAATGTCTTGAAACAAATAAAATGCCAAAACCTACAGCCGGCGCTGTGGTGTAGTGGGTAAGGCCGCCACCTGCAGTGCTGGCATCCCATATGAGTGCTGGTTTGAGTCCTGGCTGCTCCACTTCTGATCCAGCTCTCTGCTATGGCCTGGGAAGGCAGTAGAAGATGGCCCAGACACTTGGGCCCCTGCACCCACATGGGAGACCCGGAAGACGCTCCTGGTTTCTGGCTTCAGATCCACTCAGCTCTGACCGTCTTTCTCTCTCTCTCTCTGTCTCTCTCTGTCTCTCTCTCTCTCTCTCTGTAACTCTGTCTTTCAAATAAATAAAAATAAAATCTTAAAAAAAAAACCTACAGGACACAGCAAAGCAGTACTAAGGAGGGAAGTTTATAATAATCAGCTCCTACACCAAAAGTCACAAGGATCTCAAACAACCTAACATTGCACTTTAACGAACTAGAAAAACAAGAACAAACCAAACCCAAAATTAGTAGAAGGAAAGAAATAAAAATTAGAGAAGTAAATGAAAGAGTAATTAAAGAAGGTAATGCAAAAAAATTAATGAAGCCAGGGATTGGTGCTTCAAAAACATAAACAAAATTGACAGACTAATTAGAAAAAAAAATGAGAAAAGACTCAAATAAATAAGATCAGACATGAAAAGGAAGGTATTGCAACTGATACCACAGAAATACAAAAGGACATTATAGATTAGTATGAACAACTATTCACCCCCTGTAAGGCCATCACAAAACACACCAAACACAGGAGTTGAAGGAAAGGTTTACTGTCTGGTAGGGGAAGCACAACAGGCCAGGGAGAGAGGGTGAGAGTAAGAGTGAGAGACATCAGGAAAAAATGTTTGGCAAAACCAGGTCCTGTTATACCTTTGCAGGGGGGCAGGGAAATAGGAGCAGCGAATCTCATTAGGGTGGGGGTGAAGCTGATACCTGTGGTTGGGCCATCTGGGCACCTGGCTTCTAGCAATGGCAGTGGGGGCTAGAGCTTAGGATCAAGTCTGGGATGTAGATTGCACCACAGATAAGACCTGTGCCATTTTACTAGCATCATCGATTGTGAAAACCTAGAATAACTAGGCAAATTTCTGTTACATACACCTTACCAAGACCAAATCATAAAAAAATAGAATACCTGAACAAAGAAGAGGAGCAAGATGGCAGCTGAATAAGACACTCCTGGGGCCATCCTATGTGAATGCCAATTGGATCCCTGGGAGCTACACTTTCAATCCAGCTCCCTGCTAATGTGCCTAGGAAAGCAGTGGAAGATGGCCCAAGTGCTTAAGTCTCTGCCACACATGGGAGACCAAGAAGCTCCTGGATCCTGGCTTCTACCTGGCCCAGCCCTAGCTGTTGTGGTCATCTGGAGTGAACCAGTAGAGGGAAGATCTCTCTTTCTCTCTGTCTTTCCCTCTCTGTAATTCTGAATTTCAAATAAGTAAATAAATAAATCTTTTTTTAAAAAAAAGACACCATGGGGCCTGTGCTGTGGCTCAGCGCCCAAATCCCATATGGGTGATGGTTTGAGACTCAGCTGCTCCACTTACGATCCAGCTCTCTGCTATGGTCTGAGAGAGCAGTGGAAGATGGCCCAAGTCCTTGGGCCCCTGCACCCACCTGGGAGACCCAAAAGATGCTCCTGGCTCCTGGTTCCTGGATCCTGGCTTCGGATCTGCACAGCTCTGGCCCCTTGCAGCCATCTGGGGAGTGAACCATTGGATGGAAGACCTCTCTCTCTCTCTCTCTCTCTCTCTCTCTCTCTCTGTAACTCTTTCAAATAAATAAATAAATAAATCTTTAAAAAAAGAGTCAGACCAGCCAGGTGAGAGATCAGAGACTGGTTTGAGTGTGGCAATAATAAAACTTGCACTGAAGAAAGCAAGAAAGAAAGAGTTGTCCATGTCAGTCCTTCCCCAACTCCAAATAGCAACTTTAAAAGAATAGAAAGCACATAACATATGTTCTCAGATCACAGTAGAATTAAACTGCAAATCAATGGCAGAGAGAGATGGCTACAAAAATCCTAAAATACAAGGGTACTTCAAAAGGTCCATGAAAAATGGAATTAAGATAGGCTTATTTAGAATTTTGAAGTATATGCATACAAGGGTATTCAAAATGTTCATGGAAAATGTATGTTGTGAAAAACTGCAATAATTTCAAGATTATCAGCACAAAAAATCTTATGATTTAAATGGGCAAACAAAGTGAGTTGTAATTGTGAATATTAACAGTTCATTTTTGACTTGGCCTGTAGTTGAACCGTTTATGCTTTGAATCAAGATAATGTCGGGTTAATGTTCAACTTTGTGAACATTGTGACCATGCTTCCTAGGAATTCAAATATTCATAGTGATCATGAGAGAAATTACCATGCCAGCACCAGCATAACCCAGATATTACCACAAAAAGAAAGCAAAAAAAGAAAATGCTACGTTAATGACGGATGGAAGGATATATATAACTGAATTAGGAAAGTAGGTAACCAAAATAGTGCATATTGTATAATATAAAGAAAAAAATATGGGATTAGGCATCATGGAGAAGAGGATATATAAGCACATATGGAGACTGTACCTCTCAATCAAGTTTTTCTCATCTCACAATAAGACACTAATATTAAGCTGAAAATAGCAGCTGTTGAATAGTTTGGAGATTCCATATGAACAGACACATATTATTGAAAAGTTCCTCTGATTGCATTACAAAACTAAGTTACATTTCCTGACTCAGAGGCTGCAACTAAAAAGTTCTATAAGCAAACAAAAAGGAAAATTTTGACAATAGCCTCTTACACTGTATAGCTGAGTACACATTTTCTACAGGTTTATTACATCAAATAATGGCAACAACAAATGTCCTCCACTCCTCAGATCTTAGGAACTTGGACTTGAAATAGAGTATCAAATTTTCTTCTTGGACCTTATGGAGATGTTAATAAAACTTCAGAAAACATAAAAGAAAGGATTGCTACTATTTTGTTGAAATGCAAACAATAGTTTGCTTATCTTTGTTCATATTCAAGCAGAGAGTGCAAATATAAATGTTGGCACATTCCATTCAGTTCATAAACTTTGTATCACAGAAAATGGAATCCACGGAACAACATATCTTTTAATTTGCCCTTGGATATTTTTCATAAGAAATAATAAAAATAAAATTCAAAACATCCTATTAGTTAACAGGAAATTGTTCTGATAACATGTAGTTAGGAGGAACTGAAAGCATTATTTTCATATTTGGCCAAATATGAGTCCAACATATTATGACAAACTCCTCTCACACCCTTGTACTGTGCTTTACATTTTTCCAATAGGACTTTATGTTTGGAGTATACATGCCAAGAAGTGGCATAGAAAAGAAGTGAGGATTTTTATTGTTAACTTGAGCTTGTTGAAAACCAAAGAGTGGCCCATGAATGAGAGTGAATAATTAGAACCAGCCTAAACTACATTTTGCAAAATAGGCACCAAAGTGTGGGCAGAACTATTGTCAGCAATTTCCAGATAACAAATAGTTGGTTAATGGTAGTATATATAATACTAAAAACCCAAATTTCCCACTCTGGAGAAGAATTTGAAGGATTTGATCTTCAGGAATAAACTGTTCACTTGAAGAATCAACTGAAGAATTTGACCGACAAGAACAAATCGTTAGATTGATCCAGAAAAATGAAAAGATCTTAACCTACCAAATGCACATAATTCTACTAAAAAGGAATGCAATTTGTCCAACTGGGATATTGAATATTTCATAAGGAAAGTTTTTTGGTCATTGTCAATGTCCTTAAGTAATGCAGAAGTAGCACTTAATGAGATGTTTTTGAGGGCCAGCATTGTGGCGGGGGTCTGGGGCACCACCTGTAACACTGGCATCCCATAGGGATGCCAGTTTGAGTCCCAGATGCTCCACTTCCAATCCAGCTCTCTGCTAATGTGCCTGGGAAGGCAGTGCAATATGGCCCAAGTCTTTGAACCCCTGCACACACATGGGGGACCTGGAGGAAACTCCTGGCTCCTGGCTTTAGTCTGGTCCAGCCTTGGCCATTGTAACCATTTAGGGGTTGGGCCAGTGGATGGAAGATCTCTCTCTCTCTCTCTCTCTCTCTCTGTAGCTCTGCCTTTCAAATAAATAAAATAAATCTTTAAAAAAAGAGAGTTTTTTTTCTTACTGAAATGGAAGGAATAACCTGGTCCCCTTAAAATATGTGCCTACATAGTGGTTATTGTTCCTGACTAGAGAAAAAATGTTAAAGTGCTGGCCTGCTGTAAATTCATATTTTCAAAATGTGGGACAAATGGTGGGCATTTGTTAAGCAGCTTAGGAAGCCCTAACCCCTATCAGAGTCACTGGGTTTTTGTCCTAGCTCAGCTTCCGACCCAGCTTCTTGCTAATGTGCACTGTGGGGTGCAGCAAATGATAGCTCAAGTAGTTGAGTCCTTGCCACCCAAATAGGAGACCAGGATTGAGTGCCCACCTCCTAGCTTTGGCCCAGCCTGGACAGGAAAAGAAAAATGTCTTTTACTTTGGAAATACATTAAGGAATAAATGGAGGGAAAAATATGCTAAAGGGGATTTATATGCTATTTCTCCAAAACAGAATCATAATATTCAAAGAGTCCATAAAGAGGCTAGAACAGGATTAACTGAGCCCAAACTGCTTGATGTTATCTGTAGGTTGCAACAAAACACTCATGCAGGAAAAAAAAAGACTGTCTTCAGAAATAAGACTGCTTCAGAACTAAAAAAAGAAAGAAAAAAGTCACCAGAAAAGGCATCCGAGTTAAACAGAACTTACTCATTTTTGCCGGCGCCGTGGCTCAACAGGCTAATCCTCCGCCTTGCGGCGCCGGCACACCGGGTTCTAGTCCCGGTCGGGGCGCCGGATTCTGTCCCGGTTGCCCCTCTTCCAGGCCAGCTCTCTGCTGTGGCCCAGGAGTGCAGTGGAGGATGGCCCAGGTGCTTGGGCCCTGCACCCCATGGGGAGACCAGGAAAAAGCACCTGGCTCCTGGCTCCTGCCATCGGATGAGCACGGTGCACCGGCCACAGTGCGCCAACCGCGGCAGCCATTGGAGGGTGAACCAACGGCAAAGGAAGACCTTTCTCTCTGTCTCTCTCTCTCTCACTGTCCACTCTGCCTATAAAAAAAAAAAAAAAAAGAACTTACTCATTTCTTCACACGCCTCACCCCTTTATCTGTAGTTTCACTTTCTGTGGTCTCAATTTCCATCAACAATGGTCCAAAATTATTAAATGGAAAATTCAAGAGTAAATAATTCCTAAATTTTAAAGTGTGCACTGTTATGAGCAGCATGATGAAATCTTGCCCCATTCCACTCCATCCCACCAGGAAAGTGGATCAACCCTTTGTCCAGCCTGTTCACACAGTATCATCCATGCTTGACACTTGGTAGTACTATCTTCATCATCTGATTAGCTGTCAGGGCATCACAGCACTTGTGTTCAAGTAGCCCTTGTTTTACTTAATAATGGCCCTAAAACACAAAAGGTGTGATGCTGGCAATTCAAATGTGCCAAAGAAAAGCCATAAAGTGCTTCCATTAAGTGAAAAGGTATATGTTTATCATAAGTGTGTATGCATAGGAAAAAATGCAGTATACTCATATAGTTCAGGACTATGAAGTTTCAGGAATCGACAGGGGGGTCTTGGAACATATTCCCCACAGATACGAGGGGAATACTCTACTAAAATGTTAACTTATTTGGAGTTCAACTTCAATGTCACAAGTTCAAATTACTTCTGTGCTTTAAAACCTTCTTTTCCTGGGTGTTGGCATGCACCCAACACCAGTCACTGGGGCCTGACTGCCCAGGGTCAGGTTCCCCAGGCGGTCAGATGCAGTGAGGTCCTCGGCCCTGGGGATTCTGCATTGAAGATCAACAGGGATTTGAGATGCAGTGTGTGCCACTGGTCCCCTGCCAAGTGGTCCAGACCAGATGGGAAGGAGGCTCTGAGGATTGTGTCCAATGCTTGTGAGCCGACATGCTCAGCTATATAGGTGTGACCTACACGTGCCACTTCACCCTTAGTGTTTCATCAAATGGCTACTTCACAAGGCTGTTGAGAGGATTAAATGAGACCATGCCTGCCAAGCTCTTTGCATGTGGGAGCCCTGGAGGCAGGGCCTGGTGGATAGAGCACACCTGTCATCACCTGGGACTGCAAACCGCATGAAGGCCCCCATGGAGCTGACTGTCAGTGAGATCAGGCTCTCTACCTTCAGCACCCTTGAAGCCACTGCAGAGGGCAGAGCGGCAGGTCAAGGCCAGAGAGTCATATGAGATGAGATTCTCTTTGGCAGCCCTTCAGGCACCCAGCTCCCACCCCACTAGATTTTGACCCACTCTGAGTGGAGAAGGCCAACACGACCAGAAGAGAGGGTGCAGGGGCTTCCCAGGCCTCAGGAGCTAAGGAGACCTGTGAGACTATCCTGTGCAGGGGCAACATCTCAAGCCTCACACCTCACACCAGGGAAGAACAAGTAGACTGATCAGCCACAATCCATCTTACTGTGATGAGTTGCTCTTTGGCTCCCAGCCCGAAGGCAGCAGCTAGGAGGCCCCAAGGATGGTGAAGGGGAACACTACAAAATTGCATATTCTCTTCTGGACACTGTCAGCTACTGCCAGGGCAGCCATTCACCCCACTTCAGAAGCCACCCACCCGACTGGTACACTGAAGTCCAGGGAGGCAGCAGATTCCTGGAAGATGTCCCTTGGTGGGTTTGGCTCCCCATGCCCTCAGAGGTGGACACATTCCTATTCCCTCATCCCTCAGTGTTCCCAGCACTGTTCACTTGGCCCCCTGTGCCCATTGACAAATGGACCTCACGATCCCTGTCCTTCCATGTCAGGGGTGACCTTCTAGAGTCCCCTGGTGATGCCCAAGGCTCTCTCAATTTAATGTTTCAGTGTCAGTAACTTTCCAAACAGAGGGAATACCCAGAAACCAAAGCGCTTTTGGAAATGAGGATCATTCATCAGGTTTGCCCATGGGGTCCTGGTGAGGGGCATGGCCCCTGGCAGCGGTCATCCAAGTAGACCAGCAGCATATAGTGGGCATTGGAGAAGCCCCATAGGGCTCCCTGCCTTTACACCCCCTCATATATATTTGGGCACCAACCCTTGAGCAGTGTTTCTCCAGCCATGTGTCAATCACACTTCAAATCAATGCCAGCCCAGGGGCCTTCCACCTCCTCTCTGTCCCATGAGGTGGTTTTGCTGCCAAGTTATGAATGGACAGCTTAGAGGGTTCCTTCCCCTCCTTCAAGCCAAGTTTTATTTCTTATTTTTCTAAAGATTTATTTATTTATTTGAAAGGCAGAGAGAGAGAGAGAGAGAGAGAGAGAGAGAGAGAAAGAAAGAGGTCTTCCATCCGCTGGTTCACTCCCCAGATGGCCGCATCGGCCAAAGCTGAGCCAATCTGAAGCCAGGGGCCAGGAGCTTCTTCTATGTCTCCCAGGTGGGTGCAGGGGCCCAAGCACTTTGACCATCTTCCACTGTTTTCCCAGGCCATAGCAGAGAGCTATGGAGAGCAATGGAGAAGGCGGGACCCAAACCAGCGCCCACATGGGACTGTGGTCGGCAGCCTTACCTGCTACACCACAGCGCCAGCCCCAAGCCAAGCTTTCTGCTCAGAATTAGTTTCCAGCTGAGTCTGGAAGCCTCAAAGGAATTACGCAGGCTACATGCAGACTACAGGGAGCACAAGAGTATCTTGGTGAACATGTTTTCATTTTAATAGTCATGTGGGTTTCTGTTTTCATGTATTAAATATATTGGTAGCTAATTAGAAAATAATTTAAATAAACCTTCTCCCATGAGAGAACTTTAACTTATTATGACATCCAATGTATTTCAGATTTTTAAAAAATGATAGGCTTTTTGGTCATGGACACCCAATATGATGATATGTTGAGGAGATGATCTTGGGAAGGTGAAGTTATCAAGTCACCAAACCTTTTGCTCTTGTCCCTTTATCTCTATGCTCCCCTATCTCTGTCTCTATGGTAACTGGTATCCTGACAAGGACAGATCCACCTGCATGGCTAGCTGTCTACAGCCCTGTTATGTAATGGTTTGGCTTCAGGCCACTATTGTCAGTAAGCCCACATAAATAACTTGGAGGACATGGCTAGATGTGGCTGCTTGCAGCTATGTGGCTGTGTGGCTGTGTGTAGATGTCTCTGTGTGTATGTCCCACCACCACCATGGACACAAAAAGGCTATCTCCTGTGACCCCACTACTAGGAACAAGCAGCTATTCCTTGTGCATTTCTCATTGCCACTGTGCATAAGGGAGAAATAAATCCACAAATGACCCAGTTGTTCTCTGACCTGTCAGAATCTGGATCCGCTTGTCCTGGGCCCTATGCTCCTGGAACACATGATGTATAGATAGAAAGGACCTTAATAGGTGGTCTACCAAGACAAGCTTCTAGTTTTAATGGACAGTTTTGGAGAACCAGGAACTAATTCCCACAAGTCTAAAATCCTGCTTCTCCTCATAAGCAAATTCTAAGTGTCCCATACTCGCTTTTTAGAAAGGACATTTAACTCAATGTCATCACACTGGCATGACATCAAGCTAATCTCTGTATCGTTCCAATTTTAGTATATGTGCTGCCGAAGCAAGCACATGGCACGACATCAGAAAGCAGTTAAATGTGTTCTTGATAAGTGCAGAGACGGATACCACAAGTGAATATTACATTTGCTTCTATTGCTTCACCACTATAGAAAAGAAAGGTGTCCAAAAGCTGCAAGCAGTTCAAAGAAGTATTACTGGAAAATAAACAGAAGGAGTAAAAATATCCAACTGTACCATGTGACCAAAAGAAACAAGTCATTGTTAATTGTTTATGAAATACAGGTAACAGCTATTTAGTTTGTCTTGTACTTACATTTTCCTTTTTAAAGGTTGAGATTTATGTGTATTAAGAATGCAAAATAAG